>CM060429.1:40612854-41812854 GCA_030545235.1 Helianthus tuberosus
AAGTTCCTTGTAAGGAATGACGAGTGTTTCATCTGACAGGCACTTCTTCAGATTAGACACGTGGAAGACGTTGTGCACAGCACTCAGTTTTTCAGGCAGATTCAATCTGTAAGCGGCCGTGCCGATCTTTTTCGGTAACTTCAAAGGGTCCGACATATCTTGGATTAAGCTTGCCCCGTTTTCCAAAACGCACCACACCCTTCCAGGGTGAGACCTTAAGTAGAGCCCGTTCACCAACCTGGAACTCTTGTGGTTTTTCTATCTTTATCAGCGTAATACTTTTGACGGTCACGAGCTGCCGCCATGCGTTGCCCTAATCTGGGCAATCTTTTCTGTGGTGTCGACTACATGTTCCGGGCCTGTGATCTGGCTGTCACCAACCTCAGCCCAGCAGAGAGGCGATCGACATTTACGGCCGTACAATGCCTCAAAGGGTGCTGCCTGAATGCTGGTGTGGTAGCTGTTGTTGTAGGAGAATTCTACTAACGGTAGGTGCTTCTCCCAATTCTTGCCAAAATCGATCACGCATGCCCTAAGCATGTCTTCGAGGGTTTGGATGGTGCGTTCAGACTGCCCATCCGTTTGCGGGTGATACGCGGTGCTCATGTCTAAACGTGAGCCAAAAGATTTGTGCATGGCTTGCCACAACTCAGAAGTAAAACGCGCGTCTCGATCAGAAATAATAGAGGTAGGCACTCCGTGCTTCGAGACCCACCTCTTTTAAGTATACCTCTGCTAGGGTAGAGAACTTGTCTGTTTCTTTAATGGCCAAGAAGTGTGCAGACTTAGTTAAGCGATCCACTATTACCCAAATGGTGTCATTTCCCGCGCTGAGACCTAGGCAGGCTAGTAACAAAATCCATGAAATCTGCTCCCATTTCCATTGCGGGATCTCTGGCTGTTGGAGTAGGCCTGATGGTTTCTGGTACTCAGCCTTGACTCTTGCACAAGTTAAACATTTCCTGACATAGGTTGCTATGTGGGCTTTCATGCCAGGCCACCAATAGGTAGCCCTCAAGTCGTGGTACATCTTATCCGACCCTGGATGTACTGAGTAACGGGACTTGTGGGCTTCATCCATCACAAGGTCACGTAAATTTCCATAAAGCGGAACCCCTATGCGTCCGGCTACGTAGTAAGCACCGTCTTCTTTTTGTTCCATTCGTTGTCTCGATCCTCGTAGGGACTCGGGCCCTGATGTTCTCAGCTTTCAATGCTTCAACCTGAGCATTTCGAATTTGATTAGGGAGGTTCGAGTGGATAGTGAGCTGTAAGGCACGAACACGCTTGGGTTTGGTCTCCTTTCTGCTGAGGGCATCGGCTACCACATTAGCCTTGCCTGGGTGATATTTGATTGCACACTCGTAGTCATTTAGGAGTTCGACCCATCGGCGTTGCCGCATATTCAACTCCTTTTGTCCCATTATGTGTTTGGAGGACTCTTGTGATCAGTGTAAATCGTGCACTTGGTTCCGTACAAGTAGTGTCTCCAAAGCTTAAGCGCGAAGACCACAGCTCCAAATTCTAAGTCATGCGTCGTATAGTTCCGTTCGTGGACCTTGAGTTGTCGCGAGGCGTAAGCGATAACTTTCTCGCGTTGCATCAATACGCAGCCAAGTCCTTGAATAGAAGCGTCGCAGTAAACGACGAAGTCGTCGGTACCTTCAGGTAAGGAAAGAATAGGAGCACTACAAAGGTTCCTCTTTAGTTCCTGGAAGGCAGATTCCTGAGCACCACTCCATTTGTAAGCAACACCCTTCTGAGTGAGGTGTCCGTAAGTGGTTGAGCGATCTTAGAGAATCCCTTGATAAATCTCCGATAGTATCCCGCCAATCCCAAGAATTGGCGAACTTCGGTCGGAGTCTTAGGCACAGGCCAATTCTTAATGGACTCAATCTTAGCAGGGTCAACATGAATCCCTTCCTGATTGACGATGTGTCCAAGGAAATGGACTTCTCTAAGCCAGAAATCACATTTCGAGAATTGGCGTACAGCTGTTCATTGCGAAGAAGTTCGAGAATAAGTCGTAGGTGTTGTTCATGCTCCTCTTGGCTCTTCGAGTAGATTAGGATGTCGTCGACCAAACACAGATTACGAACTTGTCGAGGTAGGTTTGCATACTCGGTTCATGAGATCCATGAAGATTGCAGGTGCGTTGGTCATACCGAAAGGCATAACAAGGAATTCGTAGTGACCATAAACGGGTTCTGAAAGCAGTCTTAGAGATGTCCTCATCGCGGACTCTCAGCTGGTGATAACCCGATCTCAGGTCGATCTTGGAATAATAGCTCGACCCTTGCAGCTGGTCGAACAGGTCGTCGATACGGGGAAGTGGATAACGATTCTTGATGGTAACCTTGTTAAGTTCGCGGTAGTCAATGCACATTCGGAATGAGCCATCTTTCTTTTTGACGAAGAGCACTGGGGCTCCCCAGGGTGATGAACTAGGACGGATAAAACCTTTGTCCAAAAGTTCTTGTAGTTGAGTAGAAAGCTCCTTGAGCTCCGCGGGGGCTAATCGATAGGGTGCACGAGCTATAGGCGCTGCTCCGGGAGCTAGCTCGATTTGAAATTCGACCTGACGGTGAGGAGGGAGTCCAGGTAGTTCCTCCGGGAATACCTCGGGATAGTCGCGTACCACTGGAAAATCTTCAATCCTGTTTTCCCTTTTCTGTGTGTCGGTAATGAGTGCTAAGATAGCGGTGTGCCCCTTTCGTAGGTACTTCTGGGCCTTTAAGAATGAAATGATGCCTGTGACTTCTCCGCTCTTGTCGCCTTGAACTATAAGGGGTTTGCCAGGGGGACGGGGAATACGAATAGCTTTCTCTTGGCAGAGGATTTCAGCTCGATGTTTGGATAACCAATCCATACCAATGATGACGTCGAAGCTTCCAAGAACGATGGGGAAAAGATCGATACAGAAGGTCTGACCAGACAACTCTAATTTGCAGTTACGAATTATGTGTGAGGCCTCGAGGTTTCTACCATTAGCTATTTCAACGGTGTGCTTAGAGCTCAGCGGCGTAAGAGTGAGCTTAAGTTTCTTACTAATACGTAGGGATACATAACTAGCATCTGCTCCGGAATCAAAAAGCATGGAAACATAACGATCATTGAGTAGGAACTTACCCGCTACAACGTTGGGGGTCATTCCTTGCTTCCCCAGCTCCAATCACAAAAGCTTTTCCTCTAGCACCATTTCCAGCATTGTTGTTATTGTTCCCAGCACCCTGATTGTAGTTGTTTTGATTCAGTTCAGGGCAATCCTTTCGCATGTGCCCCGTTGCTCCACACTTAAAGCATCCACGGTTGTTTCCTTGTTGCTGCTGTTGCTGTGGTTGTTGCTGGTTCTGCCTAGCCGGGAACTGGCTTCGACAGTCTTTGGCTTCATGCCCCATCTTGTTGCATCGCTGACACTGACCTTTTCCACATGGCCCACTGTGATGTCGGTTACATTTGTTACACTTAGGGTGGTTTCCTCGATAGCCACCCTGTTGCTGAGGGCCCTTGTTGCTCTCAGTCTTCCTTTGTTGAACTGGGGCCTGAGTGGGGTTAGCATCCTTTCCCTGACTTCCATCCCACTTTCGCTTGTTATCGCCAGAAGTTCCAGTAGTAGCACCGATCCTCTGGGGCAGCTTGCCCTCTTCCACAGCCTGATTGGTGAGTTTGTGAGCAAGACGAACCACAGGCTGTATGGTATTGAGGTTGGCCGAGGTCACATGGCTCCGGATTTCTGGGACTAAGCCTTTGATGTACAGCTCGATCCTTCGATACATAGGTTGGGACATGTTTGGGCAAAGTGCAGCATAGTCGTTGGACTGCTTAGTGTAGGTCTCAATCTCTGATCCGACCATCTTGAGCGCATAGTACTCGTTCTCGAGTTTGTGAATGTCATCCCTGTGACAGTACTCCTCTTTGATCATGTCCTTGAAATCTTCCCATGCCGTAGCATTAGCAGTTTCCAGACCAAGCATCTGAATCTGTGCTTTCCACCATGAAAGCGCGTTTCCTTCAAGCGTACCAGTTGCGTACTTAACCCAGTTAGCAGGGGGACACTCGCAGACGGCAAAGACAGCTTCGGCCTTTTCAATCCAATGCAGAAGGCCTATGGCACCCTCAGTGCCGTTGAAAGGGAGAGGTTTGCCATCCATGAAGGTTTTGAAAGTACAAACACGTGGTTGCGCAGGCGCAGGCTGACCTGTTGTGAGAAATGGAGCGAATAGGTTTAGAGGTGAAAAGACGATGTGGGGGTAGGACCTAAACATCCTCTAGCAACGAGTTTACCTCCAGGGTGAGCTGCGAAAGCTGCAGCCACCGTGTTGAGCAAGTTAGCGAATTGGGCCTGAGTCATGTTAACACTTCCTCTTCCGCGTCCACTCATTGTCTTCATAACCAGAAAACACAGTATGAGTGTGATGTTGTAACGTAGCGAGAGTGAGGTAGAAGAGAAATGTGTATCTATCTAATTAGGCACACTAGTACGTATAATAGAGCAGTCAATCATAGGATAAATAAGCATGTAAGCACAAGTCCGAGCTAGGAGGTCAGATAAGTCGAGCCTTGCACTTGGAGTGTAGTGTCGTCACGAGTCACGGGTTATAGTCTGGTTTTTCTCAAAAAGACTCATCTTTTTAAAACCAAGTTCACTATAACCAATGGCTCTGATACCAATCTGTCACACCCCCAAATTCCACCTGCGGAGTACCGTCCGCTTGAGGGCGTGACCGACCAGGATCCAGCCACCAATTATACTGAGCATTAGATAATAGTAAGGATGATCACCAACCATAATGGTTAGTAAACACCATAGTTTAAAGTTCAAGTGTTTAGGTTCAAATAACAGTTAAGTAAGTAGCGGAAGCATAGATAAAATAGTTTAAACAAAGTTCATGGTTCAAATTATTTAGAACCCAACATGCGGGTTTAGGCGACCACTACACTTCCCAAGCAGCAGCTCCTCAGTCACTGGTTACCTGTAAAGCATGCAGTAAGGGGTCAACAATAATGCTGAGTGAGTTCACTAGTCGTCCAGTTTTAATTACCAAAAACTTGTTTCACCAGTTAATTTATCCGTTTATACATGCCATGGGGAGCTACCCCAAAAGTTAGCAACTAAACTGTTTTTCCAATACCGAACACTAGGTGACCGTTGCGTATCCGCAAGAGTGCCCCGATGTCAATGTTCTATCATCATTGACGGATGCCTGAGTACATTAGTTCACGACCGATCCCATACCTTGGCACGGTGTGAGGTTGGTAAGACCTAAATAGCGCTATCAACTAATAACCCGTTCGCCTGGCCCCGGCGACTAATCGGTATTAAGTAGTAGGGACTTTAAGTGATAGAGTTTCGTTTAGTGCCGTTTGTTGCAATCCGTATAAACAGTAATTAACTAAAAGGTTCCCAATAACAAGGGAAGAAAAGTAGGTTGTATCCCTTTTAAAGGGATAGTGTTGTTTTTAGTTCCGTTTCCCAAACCACCGGGAATACATGCTTTAGGTTGTGAACTCACCTTGGGTTGCTCGGTAGATTAATTACCCGGTTGATCACGTTGGTCACCACGTCCTAGCATGGTTACCAATATAGGTCAAGTTGGGGTACAAGTATTCACGTATAATCTACACATAACTAACACATAGCATGCATAACATATAATTACAGCAACAGAGTTAACAGTTAACACGTAGCCCACTTAAACAGTAACAAGCATGCACAGCTAACACACTTTGGGCCCAATAACTAACAGCCCAGTCGAGACCAGGTGGTGAGAACACACAGTTGCGAGTCGCAACCGGAGGTTGCGGCTTGTCACGTCTTGGTTGCGAGTCGCAACCGGTGTTTCGACTTGTCACGTTTTGGTTGCGAGTCGCAACCGGGCGGTTTCGAGTCGCAACCGGTGGTCTTGAGTTGTCATGGTTTGGTTGCGAGTCGCAACCGGAGGTTTCGAGTCGCAACCTCGGAAACGTGCACAAGAAACCTTCTAGAACCTCTGATGTACTGACCAATAGAATTCTGTTTTCATGAGATTTTGTACTAACCAACCATATTGCAATAACATGTTTCTTTGTCTAATATCACATGAAAATGGATCAAAACAAGCATATTTGAATATTCATATCAACATTCAAACAGTTCATCAATTATTCATATCAGCCTTCAAACCGTTCATCAAATATTCATGCATATTTAACACATAATCATCATATCCTCATCCTACACAACCCTTTATTTTTCGGGCAGAATTCATAGCACATAGACTAGATACCAAAGCAACATTTCCCTTCATTCTCTAGCATGAAACATTTATTCAAACACACTAGCTTATCCTTATCATATAGTTATTTCAAGGCATTCATAAGGTTTATGAATAAAACACATTGTTCATCCATTCATCATTCAAACATTGACAACCATCTATTATCTAATAAGCAATATACTCAATCAAATATCCAACTAATCAAATAGTTTGTGCATCATGAATCATTTTAAGTCAAACAACTACAATACACTAACCGGTTAGATGGAGGAGTACAAAAGATCGATGAACCAAGTTCCGAGTGATGACCACAAGCTTGAACCGAGATGATCCGAGATGATCCGAGAGCTCCTTGTTGTTGCCGATTGAATCCAAGAGAGTGGGAGAGGAGGTGAGCTTGATTTGTTAGGGTTTTCTAGAGAGAGAGGGAGTGAGAGAGAGAGAGAGAGAGGATGAGGTGAAAGAGTGAAAAAGGGGAGTGTGTGAGGGTTGGCCGGTTATATATAAGAGGGTGGTGCACCTTGAATGGGTTTCGAGATGTGCAAGGCCCAACCGGCCCAAATCGTTTCTTGTTTACTCGAGACCGAGTGTGGTCTCGAGTCGGGTCCTTTGGGGTCTCGGCCCACTCATATAACATACATACATATATAATATACACATATTCATCACACTTAGCACAAGGATCACATAACATCATCGAGATAACACGCACTATCATTTAATAACGTATATACACATAATGTTAATACAAGATATTTGCTCGGGAAAACCTAGAGTGTCACATTATCCCCAAGTTTTAAGAACTTTCGTCCCGAAAGTTAAAGCAGCCACTGACAAGCTAGTAAAAGTGAGAGCGTTTCAACAGGGTGTCACATCATCCCCCCGTTAGTTTGGAATTTCGTCCCGAAATTCAGTCGTAGCTTCAGTGCTGGGGGTTTCATTTGGGAACAGTTGGGGATACTTGCGCTTCATCTGGTCTTCCCGCTCCCAGGTAAACTCTGGGCCACGGCGTGAGTTCCAACGAACTCGCACGAGGGGTATCTGGCTACGTTTGAGGGTTTTGATCTCACGATCCGTGATCTCAATCGGTTCCTCAGTAAAGTGTAGCTGTTCGTCAATAGTAAGTTCCTTGTAAGGAATGACGAGTGTTTCATCTGACAGGCACTTCTTCAGATTAGACACGTGGAAGACGTTGTGCACAGCACTCAGTTCTTCAGGCAGATTCAATCTGTAAGCGGCCGTGCCGATCTTTTCGGTAACTTCAAAGGGTCCGACATATCTTGGATTAAGCTTGCCCCGTTTTCCAAAACGCACCACACCCTTCCAGGGTGAGACCTTAAGTAGAGCCCGTTCACCAACCTGGAACTCTTGTGGTTTTCTATCTTTATCAGCGTAATACTTTTGACGGTCACGAGCTGCCGCCATGCGTTGCCTAATCTGGGCAATCTTTTCTGTGGTGTCGACTACATGTTCCGGGCCTGTGATCTGGCTGTCACCAACCTCAGCCCAGCAGAGAGGCGATCGACATTTACGGCCGTACAATGCCTCAAAGGGTGCTGCCTGAATGCTGGTGTGGTAGCTGTTGTTGTAGGAGAATTCTACTAACGGTAGGTGCTTCTCCCAATTCTTGCCAAAATCGATCACGCATGCCCTAAGCATGTCTTCGAGGGTTTGGATGGTGCGTTCAGACTGCCCATCCGTTTGCGGGTGATACGCGGTGCTCATGTCTAAACGTGAGCCAAAAGATTTGTGCATGGCTTGCCACAACTCAGAAGTAAAACGCGCGTCTCGATCAGAAATAATAGAGGTAGGCACTCCGTGCTTCGAGACCACCTCTTTTAAGTATACCTCTGCTAGGGTAGAGAACTTGTCTGTTTCTTTAATGGCCAAGAAGTGTGCAGACTTAGTTAAGCGATCCACTATTACCCAAATGGTGTCATTTCCGCGCTGAGACCTAGGCAGGCTAGTAACAAAATCCATGGAAATCTGCTCCCATTTCCATTGCGGGATCTCTGGCTGTTGGAGTAGGCCTGATGGTTTCTGGTACTCAGCCTTGACTCTTGCACAAGTTAAACATTTCCTGACATAGGTTGCTATGTGGGCTTTCATGCCAGGCCACCAATAGGTAGCCCTCAAGTCGTGGTACATCTTATCCGACCCTGGATGTACTGAGTAACGGGACTTGTGGGCTTCATCCATCACAAGGTCACGTAAATTTCCATAAAGCGGAACCCATATGCGTCCGGCTACGTAGTAAGCACCGTCTTCTTTTTGTTCCATTCGTTGTCTCGATCCTCGTAGGGACTCGGCCCTGATGTTCTCAGCTTTCAATGCTTCAACCTGAGCATTTCGAATTTGATTAGGGAGGTTCGAGTGGATAGTGAGCTGTAAGGCACGAACACGCTTGGGTTTGGTCTCCTTTCTGCTGAGGGCATCGGCTACCACATTAGCCTTGCCTGGGTGATATTTGATTGCACACTCGTAGTCATTTAGGAGTTCGACCCATCGGCGTTGCCGCATATTCAACTCCTTTTGTCCCATTATGTGTTGGAGACTCTTGTGATCAGTGTAAATCGTGCACTTGGTTCCGTACAAGTAGTGTCTCCAAAGCTTAAGCGCGAAGACCACAGCTCCAAATTCTAAGTCATGCGTCGTATAGTTCCGTTCGTGGACCTTGAGTTGTCGCGAGGCGTAAGCGATAACTTTCTCGCGTTGCATCAATACGCAGCCAAGTCCTTGAATAGAAGCGTCGCAGTAAACGACGAAGTCGTCGGTACCTTCAGGTAAGGAAAGAATAGGAGCACTACAAAGGTTCCTCTTTAGTTCCTGGAAGGCAGATTCCTGAGCACCACTCCATTTGTAAGCAACACCCTTCTGAGTGAGTGTCGTAAGTGGTTGAGCGATCTTAGAGAATCCCTTGATAAATCTCCGATAGTATCCCGCCAATCCCAAGAATTGGCGAACTTCGGTCGGAGTCTTAGGCACAGGCCAATTCTTAATGGACTCAATCTTAGCAGGGTCAACATGAATCCCTTCCTGATTGACGATGTGTCCAAGGAAATGGACTTCTCTAAGCCAGAAATCACATTTCGAGAATTTGGCGTACAGCTGTTCATTGCGAAGAAGTTCGAGAATAAGTCGTAGGTGTTGTTCATGCTCCTCTTGGCTCTTCGAGTAGATTAGGATGTCGTCGACAAACACGATTACGAACTTGTCGAGGTAGGGTTTGCATACTCGGTTCATGAGATCCATGAAGATTGCAGGTGCGTTGGTCATACCGAAAGGCATAACAAGGAATTCGTAGTGACCATAACGGGTTCTGAAAGCAGTCTTAGAGATGTCCTCATCGCGGACTCTCAGCTGGTGATAACCCGATCTCAGGTCGATCTTGGAATAATAGCTCGACCCTTGCAGCTGGTCGAACAGGTCGTCGATACGGGGAAGTGGATAACGATTCTTGATGGTAACCTTGTTAAGTTCGCGGTAGTCAATGCACATTCGGAATGAGCCATCTTTCTTTTTGACGAAGAGCACTGGGGCTCCCCAGGGTGATGAACTAGGACGGATAAAACCTTTGTCCAAAAGTTCTTGTAGTTGAGTAGAAAGCTCCTTGAGCTCCGCGGGGGCTAATCGATAGGGTGCACGAGCTATAGGCGCTGCTCCGGGAGCTAGCTCGATTTGAAATTCGACCTGACGGTGAGGAGGGAGTCCAGGTAGTTCCTCCGGGAATACCTCGGGATAGTCGCGTACCACTGGAAAATCTTCAATCCTGTTTTCCCTTTTCTGTGTGTCGGTAATGAGTGCTAAGATAGCGGTGTGCCCCTTTCGTAGGTACTTCTGGGCCTTTAAGAATGAAATGATGCCTGTGACTTCTCCGCTCTTGTCGCCTTGAACTATAAGGGGTTTGCCAGGGGGACGGGGAATACGAATAGCTTTCTCTTGGCAGAGGATTTCAGCTCGATGTTTGGATAACCAATCCATACCAATGATGACGTCGAAGCTTCCAAGAACGATGGGGAAAAGATCGATACAGAAGGTCTGACCAGACAACTCTAATTTGCAGTTACGAATTATGTGTGAGGCCTCGAGGTTTCTACCATTAGCTATTTCAACGGTGTGCTTAGAGCTCAGCGGCGTAAGAGTGAGCTTAAGTTTCTTACTAATACGTAGGGATACATAACTAGCATCTGCTCCGGAATCAAAAAGCATGGAAACATAACGATCATTGAGTAGGAACTTACCCGCTACAACGTTGGGGTCATTCCTTGCTTCCCCAGCTCCAATCACAAAAGCTTTTCCTCTAGCACCATTTCCAGCATTGTTGTTATTGTTCCCAGCACCCTGATTGTAGTTGTTTTGATTCAGTTCAGGGCAATCCTTTCGCATGTGCCCCGTTGCTCCACACTTAAAGCATCCACGGTTGTTTCCTTGTTGCTGCTGTTGCTGTGGTTGTTGCTGGTTCTGCCTAGCCGGGAACTGGCTTCGACAGTCTTTGGCTTCATGCCCCATCTTGTTGCATCGCTGACACTGACCTTTTCCACATGGCCCACTGTGATGTCGGTTACATTTGTTACACTTAGGGTGGTTTCCTCGATAGCCACCCTGTTGCTGAGGGCCCTTGTTGCTCTCAGTCTTCCTTTGTTGAACTGGGGCCTGAGTGGGGTTAGCATCCTTTCCCTGACTTCCATCCCACTTTCGCTTGTTATCGCCAGAAGTTCCAGTAGTAGCACCGATCCTCTGGGGCAGCTTGCCCTCTTCCACAGCCTGATTGGTGAGTTTGTGAGCAAGACGAACCACAGGCTGTATGGTATTGAGGTTGGCCGAGGTCACATGGCTCCGGATTTCTGGGACTAAGCCTTTGATGTACAGCTCGATCCTTCGATACATAGGTTGGGACATGTTTGGGCAAAGTGCAGCATAGTCGTTGGACTGCTTAGTGTAGGTCTCAATCTCTGATCCGACCATCTTGAGCGCATAGTACTCGTTCTCGAGTTTGTGAATGTCATCCCTGTGACAGTACTCCTCTTTGATCATGTCCTTGAAATCTTCCCATGCCGTAGCATTAGCAGTTTCCAGACCAAGCATCTGAATCTGTGCTTTCCACCATGAAAGCGCGTTTCCTTCAAGCGTACCAGTTGCGTACTTAACCCAGTTAGCAGGGGGACACTCGCAGACGGCAAAGACAGCTTCGGCCTTTTCAATCCAATGCAGAAGGCCTATGGCACCCTCAGTGCCGTTGAAAGGGAGAGGTTTGCCATCCATGAAGGTTTTGAAAGTACAAACACGTGGTTGCGCAGGCGCAGGCTGACCTGTTGTGAGAAATGGAGCGAATAGGTTTAGAGGTGAAAAGACGATGTGGGGGTAGGACCTAAACATCCTCTAGCAACGAGTTTACCTCCAGGGTGAGCTGCGAAAGCTGCAGCCACCGTGTTGAGCAAGTTAGCGAATTGGGCCTGAGTCATGTTAACACTTCCTCTTCCGCGTCCACTCATTGTCTTCATAACCAGAAAACACAGTATGAGTGTGATGTTGTAACGTAGCGAGAGTGAGGTAGAAGAGAAATGTGTATCTATCTAATTAGGCACACTAGTACGTATAATAGAGCAGTCAATCATAGGATAAATAAGCATGTAAGCACAAGTCCGAGCTAGGAGGTCAGATAAGTCGAGCCTTGCACTTGGAGTGTAGTGTCGTCACGAGTCACGGGTTATAGTCTGGTTTTTCTCAAAAAGACTCCTCTTTTTAAAACCAAGTTCACTATAACCAATGGCTCTGATACCAATCTGTCACACCCCCAAATTCCACCTGCGGAGTACCGTCCGCTTGAGGGCGTGACCGACCAGGATCCAGCCACCAATTATACTGAGCATTAGATAATAGTAAGGATGATCACCAACCATAATGGTTAGTAAACACCATAGTTTAAAGTTCAAGTGTTTAGGTTCAAATAACAGTTAAGTAAGTAGCGGAAGCATAGATAAAATAGTTTAAACAAAGTTCATGGTTCAAATTATTTAGAACCCAACATGCGGGTTTAGGCGACCACTACACTTCCCAAGCAGCAGCTCCTCAGTCACTGGTTACCTGTAAAGCATGCAGTAAGGGGTCAACAATAATGCTGAGTGAGTTCACTAGTCGTCCAGTTTTAATTACCAAAAACTTGTTTCACCAGTTAATTTATCCGTTTATACATGCCATGGGGAGCTACCCCAAAAGTTAGCAACTAAACTGTTTTTCCAATACCGAACACTAGGTGACCGTTGCGTATCCGCAAGAGTGCCCCGATGTCAATGTTCTATCATCATTGACGGATGCCTGAGTACATTAGTTCACGACCGATCCCATACCTTGGCACGGTGTGAGGTTGGTAAGACCTAAATAGCGCTATCAACTAATAACCCGTTCGCCTGGCCCCGGCGACTAATCGGTATTAAGTAGTAGGGACTTTAAGTGATAGAGTTTCGTTTAGTGCCGTTTGTTGCAATCCGTATAAACAGTAATTAACTAAAAGGTTCCCAATAACAAGGGAAGAAAAGTAGGTTGTATCCCTTTTAAAGGGATAGTGTTGTTTTTAGTTCCGTTTCCCAAACCACCGGGAATACATGCTTTAGGTTGTGAACTCACCTTGGGTTGCTCGGTAGATTAATTACCCGGTTGATCACGTTGGTCACCACGTCCTAGCATGGTTACCAATATAGGTCAAGTTGGGGTACAAGTATTCACGTATAATCTACACATAACTAACACATAGCATGCATAACATATAATTACAGCAACAGAGTTAACAGTTAACACGTAGCCCACTTAAACAGTAACAAGCATGCACAGCTAACACACTTTGGGCCCAATAACTAACAGCCCAGTCGAGACCAGGTGGTGAGAACACACAGTTGCGAGTCGCAACCGGAGGTTGCGGCTTGTCACGTCTTGGTTGCGAGTCGCAACCGGTGTTTCGACTTGTCACGTTTTGGTTGCGAGTCGCAACCGGGCGGTTTCGAGTCGCAACCGGTGGTCTTGAGTTGTCATGGTTTGGTTGCGAGTCGCAACCGGAGGTTTCGAGTCGCAACCTCGGAAACGTGCACAAGAAACCTTCTAGAACCTCTGATGTACTGACCAATAGAATTCTGTTTTCATGAGATTTTGTACTAACCAACCATATTGCAATAACATGTTTCTTTGTCTAATATCACATGAAAATGGATCAAAACAAGCATATTTGAATATTCATATCAACATTCAAACAGTTCATCAATTATTCATATCAGCCTTCAAACCGTTCATCAAATATTCATGCATATTTAACACATAATCATCATATCCTCATCCTACACAACCCTTTATTTTTCGGGCAGAATTCATAGCACATAGACTAGATACCAAAGCAACATTTCCCTTCATTCTCTAGCATGAAACATTTATTCAAACACACTAGCTTATCCTTATCATATAGTTATTTCAAGGCATTCATAAGGTTTATGAATAAAACACATTGTTCATCCATTCATCATTCAAACATTGACAACCATCTATTATCTAATAAGCAATATACTCAATCAAATATCCAACTAATCAAATAGTTTGTGCATCATGAATCATTTTAAGTCAAACAACTACAATACACTAACCGGTTAGATGGAGGAGTACAAAAGATCGATGAACCAAGTTCCGAGTGATGACCACAAGCTTGAACCGAGATGATCCGAGATGATCCGAGAGCTCCTTGTTGTTGCCGATTGAATCCAAGAGAGTGGGAGAGGAGGTGAGCTTGATTTGTTAGGGTTTTCTAGAGAGAGAGGGAGTGAGAGAAAGAGAGAGAGAGAGGATGAGGTGAAAGAGTGAAAAAGGGGAGTGTGTGAGGGTTGGCCGGTTATATATAAGAGGGTGGTGCACCTTGAATGGGTTTCGAGATGTGCAAGGCCCAACCGGCCCAAATCGTTTCTTGTTTACTCGAGACCGAGTGTGGTCTCGAGTCGGGTCCTTTGGGGTCTCGGCCCACTCATATAACATACATACATATATAATATACACATATTCATCACACTTAGCACAAGGATCACATAACATCATCGAGATAACACGCACTATCATTTAATAACGTATATACACATAATGTTAATACAAGATATTTGCTCGGGAAAACCTAGAGTGTCACATTATCCCCAAGTTTTAAGAACTTTCGTCCCGAAAGTTAAAGCAGCCACTGACAAGCTAGTAAAAGTGAGAGCGTTTCAATAGGGTGTCACATCATCCCCCCGTTAGTTTGGAATTTCGTCCCGAAATTCAGTCGTAGCTTCAGTGCTGGGGGTTTCATTTGGGAACAGTTGGGGATACTTGCGCTTCATCTGGTCTTCCCGCTCCCAGGTAAACTCTGGGCCACGGCGTGAGTTCCAACGAACTCGCACGAGGGGTATCTGGCTACGTTTGAGGGTTTTGATCTCACGATCCGTGATCTCAATCGGTTCCTCAGTAAAGTGTAGCTGTTCGTCAATAGTAAGTTCCTTGTAAGGAATGACGAGTGTTTCATCTGACAGGCACTTCTTCAGATTAGACACGTGGAAGACGTTGTGCACAGCACTCAGTTCTTCAGGCAGATTCAATCTGTAAGCAGCCGTGCCGATCTTTTCGGTAACTTCAAAGGGTCCGACATATCTTGGATTAAGCTTGCCCCGTTTTCCAAAACGCACCACACCCTTCCAGGGTGAGACCTTAAGTAGAGCCCGTTCACCAACCTGGAACTCTTGTGGTTTTCTATCTTTATCAGCGTAATACTTTTGACGGTCACGAGCTGCCGCCATGCGTTGCCTAATCTGGGCAATCTTTTCTGTGGTGTCGACTACATGTTCCGGGCCTGTGATCTGGCTGTCACCAACCTCAGCCCAGCAGAGAGGCGATCGACATTTACGGCCGTACAATGCCTCAAAGGGTGCTGCCTGAATGCTGGTGTGGTAGCTGTTGTTGTAGGAGAATTCTACTAACGGTAGGTGCTTCTCCCAATTCTTGCCAAAATCGATCACGCATGCCCTAAGCATGTCTTCGAGGGTTTGGATGGTGCGTTCAGACTGCCCATCCGTTTGCGGGTGATACGCGGTGCTCATGTCTAAACGTGAGCCAAAAGATTTGTGCATGGCTTGCCACAACTCAGAAGTAAAACGCGCGTCTCGATCAGAAATAATAGAGGTAGGCACTCCGTGCTTCGAGACCACCTCTTCTAAGTATACCTCTGCTAGGGTAGAGAACTTGTCTGTTTCTTTAATGGCCAAGAAGTGTGCAGACTTAGTTAAGCGATCCACTATTACCCAAATGGTGTCATTTCCGCGCTGAGACCTAGGCAGGCTAGTAACAAAATCCATGGAAATCTGCTCCCATTTCCATTGCGGGATCTCTGGCTGTTGGAGTAGGCCTGATGGTTTCTGGTACTCAGCCTTGACTCTTGCACAAGTTAAACATTTCCTGACATAGGTTGCTATGTGGGCTTTCATGCCAGGCCACCAATAGGTAGCCCTCAAGTCGTGGTACATCTTATCCGACCCTGGATGTACTGAGTAACGGGACTTGTGGGCTTCATCCATCACAAGGTCACGTAAATTTCCATAAAGCGGAACCCATATGCGTCCGGCTACGTAGTAAGCACCGTCTTCTTTTTGTTCCATTCGTTGTCTCGATCCTCGTAGGGACTCGGCCCTGATGTTCTCAGCTTTCAATGCTTCAACCTGAGCATTTCGAATTTGATTAGGGAGGTTCGAGTGGATAGTGAGCTGTAAGGCACGAACACGCTTGGGTTTGGTCTCCTTTCTGCTGAGGGCATCGGCTACCACATTAGCCTTGCCTGGGTGATATTTGATTGCACACTCGTAGTCATTTAGGAGTTCGACCCATCGGCGTTGCCGCATATTCAACTCCTTTTGTCCCATTATGTGTTGGAGACTCTTGTGATCAGTGTAAATCGTGCACTTGGTTCCGTACAAGTAGTGTCTCCAAAGCTTAAGCGCGAAGACCACAGCTCCAAATTCTAAGTCATGCGTCGTATAGTTCCGTTCGTGGACCTTGAGTTGTCGCGAGGCGTAAGCGATAACTTTCTCGCGTTGCATCAATACGCAGCCAAGTCCTTGAATAGAAGCGTCGCAGTAAACGACGAAGTCGTCGGTACCTTCAGGTAAGGAAAGAATAGGAGCACTACAAAGGTTCCTCTTTAGTTCCTGGAAGGCAGATTCCTGAGCACCACTCCATTTGTAAGCAACACCCTTCTGAGTGAGTGTCGTAAGTGGTTGAGCGATCTTAGAGAATCCCTTGATAAATCTCCGATAGTATCCCGCCAATCCCAAGAATTGGCGAACTTCGGTCGGAGTCTTAGGCACAGGCCAATTCTTAATGGACTCAATCTTAGCAGGGTCAACATGAATCCCTTCCTGATTGACGATGTGTCCAAGGAAATGGACTTCTCTAAGCCAGAAATCACATTTCGAGAATTTGGCGTACAGCTGTTCATTGCGAAGAAGTTCGAGAATAAGTCGTAGGTGTTGTTCATGCTCCTCTTGGCTCTTCGAGTAGATTAGGATGTCGTCGACAAACACGATTACGAACTTGTCGAGGTAGGGTTTGCATACTCGGTTCATGAGATCCATGAAGATTGCAGGTGCGTTGGTCATACCGAAAGGCATAACAAGGAATTCGTAGTGACCATAACGGGTTCTGAAAGCAGTCTTAGAGATGTCCTCATCGCGGACTCTCAGCTGGTGATAACCCGATCTCAGGTCGATCTTGGAATAATAGCTCGACCCTTGCAGCTGGTCGAACAGGTCGTCGATACGGGGAAGTGGATAACGATTCTTGATGGTAACCTTGTTAAGTTCGCGGTAGTCAATGCACATTCGGAATGAGCCATCTTTCTTTTTGACGAAGAGCACTGGGGCTCCCCAGGGTGATGAACTAGGACGGATAAAACCTTTGTCCAAAAGTTCTTGTAGTTGAGTAGAAAGCTCCTTGAGCTCTGCGGGGGCTA
Source organism: Helianthus tuberosus (assembly GCA_030545235.1). NCBI lineage: Eukaryota > Viridiplantae > Streptophyta > Magnoliopsida > Asterales > Asteraceae > Helianthus > Helianthus tuberosus. The sequence continues at coordinate 40,630,111 of CM060429.1, forward strand.
ATCGATAGGGTGCACGAGCTATAGGCGCTGCTCCGGGAGCTAGCTCGATTTGAAATTCGACCTGACGGTGAGGAGGGAGTCCAGGTAGTTCCTCCGGGAATACCTCGGGATAGTCGCGTACCACTGGAAAATCTTCAATCCTGTTTTCCCTTTTCTGTGTGTCGGTAATGAGTGCTAAGATAGCGGTGTGCCCCTTTCGTAGGTACTTCTGGGCCTTTAAGAATGAAATGATGCCTGTGACTTCTCCGCTCTTGTCGCCTTGAACTATAAGGGGTTTGCCAGGGGGACGGGGAATACGAATAGCTTTCTCTTGGCAGAGGATTTCAGCTCGATGTTTGGATAACCAATCCATACCAATGATGACGTCGAAGCTTCCAAGAACGATGGGGAAAAGATCGATACAGAAGGTCTGACCAGACAACTCTAATTTGCAGTTACGAATTATGTGTGAGGCCTCGAGGTTTCTACCATTAGCTATTTCAACGGTGTGCTTAGAGCTCAGCGGCGTAAGAGTGAGCTTAAGTTTCTTACTAATACGTAGGGATACATAACTAGCATCTGCTCCGGAATCAAAAAGCATGGAAACATAACGATCATTGAGTAGGAACTTACCCGCTACAACGTTGGGGTCATTCCTTGCTTCCCCAGCTCCAATCACAAAAGCTTTTCCTCTAGCACCATTTCCAGCATTGTTGTTATTGTTCCCAGCACCCTGATTGTAGTTGTTTTGATTCAGTTCAGGGCAATCCTTTCGCATGTGCCCCGTTGCTCCACACTTAAAGCATCCACGGTTGTTTCCTTGTTGCTGTGGTTGTTGCTGGTTCTGCCTAGCCGGGAACTGGCTTCGACAGTCTTTGGCTTCATGCCCCATCTTGTTGCATCGCTGACACTGACCTTTTCCACATGGCCCACTGTGATGTCGGTTACATTTGTTACACTTAGGGTGGTTTCCTCGATAGCCACCCTGTTGCTGAGGGCCCTTGTTGCTCTCAGTCTTCCTTTGTTGAACTGGGGCCTGAGTGGGGTTAGCATCCTTTCCCTGACTTCCATCCCACTTTCGCTTGTTATCGCCAGAAGTTCCAGTAGTAGCACCGATCCTCTGGGGCAGCTTGCCCTCTTCCACAGCCTGATTGGTGAGTTTGTGAGCAAGACGAACCACAGGCTGTATGGTATTGAGGTTGGCCGAGGTCACATGGCTCCGGATTTCTGGGACTAAGCCTTTGATGTACAGCTCGATCCTTCGATACATAGGTTGGGACATGTTTGGGCAAAGTGCAGCATAGTCGTTGGACTGCTTAGTGTAGGTCTCAATCTCTGATCCGACCATCTTGAGCGCATAGTACTCGTTCTCGAGTTTGTGAATGTCATCCCTGTGACAGTACTCCTCTTTGATCATGTCCTTGAAATCTTCCCATGCCGTAGCATTAGCAGTTTCCAGACCAAGCATCTGAATCTGTGCTTTCCACCATGAAAGCGCGTTTCCTTCAAGCGTACCAGTTGCGTACTTAACCCAGTTAGCAGGGGGACACTCGCAGACGGCAAAGACAGCTTCGGCCTTTTCAATCCAATGCAGAAGGCCTATGGCACCCTCAGTGCCGTTGAAAGGGAGAGGTTTGCCATCCATGAAGGTTTTGAAAGTACAAACACGTGGTTGCGCAGGCGCAGGCTGACCTGTTGTGAGAAATGGAGCGAATAGGTTTAGAGGTGAAAAGACGATGTGGGGGTAGGACCTAAACATCCTCTAGCAACGAGTTTACCTCCAGGGTGAGCTGCGAAAGCTGCAGCCACCGTGTTGAGCAAGTTAGCGAATTGGGCCTGAGTCATGTTAACACTTCCTCTTCCGCGTCCACTCATTGTCTTCATAACCAGAAAACACAGTATGAGTGTGATGTTGTAACGTAGCGAGAGTGAGGTAGAAGAGAAATGTGTATCTATCTAATTAGGCACACTAGTACGTATAATAGAGCAGTCAATCATAGGATAAATAAGCATGTAAGCACAAGTCCGAGCTAGGAGGTCAGATAAGTCGAGCCTTGCACTTGGAGTGTAGTGTCGTCACGAGTCACGGGTTATAGTCTGGTTTTTCTCAAAAAGACTCCTCTTTTTAAAACCAAGTTCACTATAACCAATGGCTCTGATACCAATCTGTCACACCCCCAAATTCCACCTGCGGAGTACCGTCCGCTTGAGGGCGTGACCGACCAGGATCCAGCCACCAATTATACTGAGCATTAGATAATAGTAAGGATGATCACCAACCATAATGGTTAGTAAACACCATAGTTTAAAGTTCAAGTGTTTAGGTTCAAATAACAGTTAAGTAAGTAGCGGAAGCATAGATAAAATAGTTTAAACAAAGTTCATGGTTCAAATTATTTAGAACCCAACATGCGGGTTTAGGCGACCACTACACTTCCCAAGCAGCAGCTCCTCAGTCACTGGTTACCTGCAAAGCATGCAGTAAGGGGTCAACAATAATGCTGAGTGAGTTCACTAGTCGTCCAGTTTTAATTACCAAAAACTTGTTTCACCAGTTAATTTATCCGTTTATACATGCCATGGGGAGCTACCCCAAAAGTTAGCAACTAAACTGTTTTTCCAATACCGAACACTAGGTGACCGTTGCGTATCCGCAAGAGTGCCCCGATGTCAATGTTCTATCATCATTGACGGATGCCTGAGTACATTAGTTCACGACCGATCCCATACCTTGGCACGGTGTGAGGTTGGTAAGACCTAAATAGCGCTATCAACTAATAACCCGTTCGCCTGGCCCCGGCGACTAATCGGTATTAAGTAGTAGGGACTTTAAGTGATAGAGTTTCGTTTAGTGCCGTTTGTTGCAATCCGTATAAACAGTAATTAACTAAAAGGTTCCCAATAACAAGGGAAGAAAAGTAGGTTGTATCCCTTTTAAAGGGATAGTGTTGTTTTTAGTTCCGTTTCCCAAACCACCGGGAATACATGCTTTAGGTTGTGAACTCACCTTGGGTTGCTCGGTAGATTAATTACCCGGTTGATCACGTTGGTCACCACGTCCTAGCATGGTTACCAATATAGGTCAAGTTGGGGTACAAGTATTCACGTATAATCTACACATAACTAACACATAGCATGCATAACATATAATTACAGCAACAGAGTTAACAGTTAACACGTAGCCCACTTAAACAGTAACAAGCATGCACAGCTAACACACTTTGGGCCCAATAACTAACAGCCCAGTCGAGACCAGGTGGTGAGAACACACAGTTGCGAGTCGCAACCGGAGGTTGCGGCTTGTCACGTCTTGGTTGCGAGTTGCAACCGGTGTTTCGACTTGTCACGTTTTGGTTGCGAGTCGCAACCGGGCGGTTTCGAGTCGCAACCGGTGGTCTTGAGTTGTCATGGTTTGGTTGCGAGTCGCAACCGGAGGTTTCGAGTCGCAACCTCGGAAACGTGCACAAGAAACCTTCTAGAACCTCTGATGTACTGACCAATAGAATTCTGTTTTCATGAGATTTTGTACTAACCAACCATATTGCAATAACATGTTTCTTTGTCTAATATCACATGAAAATGGATCAAAACAAGCATATTTGAATATTCATATCAACATTCAAACAGTTCATCAATTATTCATATCAGCCTTCAAACCGTTCATCAAATATTCATGCATATTTAACACATAATCATCATATCCTCATCCTACACAACCCTTTATTTTTCGGGCAGAATTCATAGCACATAGACTAGATACCAAAGCAACATTTCCCTTCATTCTCTAGCATGAAACATTTATTCAAACACACTAGCTTATCCTTATCATATAGTTATTTCAAGGCATTCATAAGGTTTATGAATAAAACACATTGTTCATCCATTCATCATTCAAACATTGACAACCATCTATTATCTAATAAGCAATATACTCAATCAAATATCCAACTAATCAAATAGTTTGTGCATCATGAATCATTTTAAGTCAAACAACTACAATACACTAACCGGTTAGATGGAGGAGTACAAAAGATCGATGAACCAAGTTCCGAGTGATGACCACAAGCTTGAACCGAGATGATCCGAGATGATCCGAGAGCTCCTTGTTGTTGCCGATTGAATCCAAGAGAGTGGGAGAGGAGGTGAGCTTGATTTGTTAGGGTTTTCTAGAGAGAGAGGGAGTGAGAGAGAGAGAGAGAGAGGATGAGGTGAAAGAGTGAAAAAGGGGAGTGTGTGAGGGTTGGCCGGTTATATATAAGAGGGTGGTGCACCTTGAATGGGTTTCGAGATGTGCAAGGCCCAACCGGCCCAAATCGTTTCTTGTTTACTCGAGACCGAGTGTGGTCTCGAGTCGGGTCCTTTGGGGTCTCGGCCCACTCATATAACATACATACATATATAATATACACATATTCATCACACTTAGCACAAGGATCACATAACATCATCGAGATAACACGCACTATCATTTAATAACGTATATACACATAATGTTAATACAAGATATTTGCTCGGGAAAACCTAGAGTGTCACAAATGAGGGCAGGTCCAGTAAGCTGAGCCTCACCGATCTCATTCCAGCAGACTGGTGAACGGCATTTTCGACCATAGAGAGCCTCGAAAGGAGCCATGTTGATGCTGGAGTGATAACGGTTGTTGTAGGAGAATTCAATCAACGGAAGATGTGAATCCCAACTACCACCAAAATCGATCACACAAGCTCTAAGCATATCCTCCAGAGTCTGGATTGTTCTCTCAGATTGACCATCCGTTTGCGGATGATAAGCTGTGCTCAGATTAAGTTGGGTCCCCATAGCAGATTGCATGGTTCTCCAAAAATGAGAAGTGAAACGAGCATCTCTATCAGAAATGATGTTCAAAGGAACACCATGTCGAGCCACAATTTCATCCACATAGATTTTAGCAAGTCTGTCAGTAGAAAAATCCTCACGGATTGGCAAGAAATGCGCTGACTTAGTAAGACGATCAACAACTACCCAGATGGCATCATGACCTTTCTTTGTGCGCTGAAGTTTAGTAACGAGATCCATAGTAATGTTTTCCCATTTCCAAACTGGGATCTCTGGTTGCACCAATAAACCAGAAGGACGCTGATGTTCAGCCTTAACCTTAAGACAAGTAAGGCATTTTGATACATATAAGGCAATGTCTTTCTTCATACCAGGCCACCAATAATGAATACTGATGACGGGGGTAGCCCAAATCTCAATAAAATGACTAATATACATAACAGCTTAAAAGGTTAAAAGGTTGAGAGGTTCAATACGCGCGAACTCAGGTGAACAGTAAAAAGGACAAGCACAGTGTCCGGTCACATCAACACTTAACGTGTGAACCATTTCTGCACAGACAGAACATGTGCACAGAGAACAACCTTTTATCCGCAGGTCTAAAGCCTCCAACCCCTAAACGGGTAATTCCTCCACTGTAGCCTTGGATCCATGGTCACGAGCTTCCTCTTATAGAATACATCTTATCTATAAGTACCAGCTCCAACAACCATATCAGGGACTCCAGATCTGCTGAGTTCTTACCTACTCACTGATCTTCTCTTCCTCCTTGAGAACAAGTTTCGTGCTTGCTTCTCTTCTTCACTTCAAACATCATTGCTTCACAAACAACTTAATTCTGGCTTGAATTCCCTTCAATCCAGAATTGAAAGTGAACAATAAACAAGTGATCCAACCCCACGACCTGCGTTAGGCTAATCGAAAACTTGAACCCTTTTACCCTGGAGATATCGCTACAGGCCTTGGTCTTGTATTTGTTGTATCAACAAGTTGGCCACCCTGCCTTTGGCTCGAGGTGCGGTCATGAGCACATCCATGGGAATGCCTTATACAGTAAGCCTTTAAGGCTTTAACCTTATGACACAGATAATGGCATCTTTTATTAGTACCATCAGAAAGCCTTTAAGGATTTAACCTTATGCCCTAGCTGATGACACAAATGATGGCACAATTTCCTTTGCAGCACGTGAAAGCTGGATGATGACACAGAAAGCCTTCAAGGCTTTAGCTTTAACTTCATCAACCAAGTACCAACCACTCACCAGGGTACCTCAAACGGTAACCCAGCTTCAAGGGTAGTAGAAGACCTCTCAAAACCCTACAAGCCCAACAACTTGTCTTTCTTCTCCCAACAAATCGTTGATTACGAGTTTCAAACCCAGATGAAGATGCCATCACGGTACTTAAGACCACTTCCGAATCGTCACCAGGGCTGCAAGAATTGAAAAAATGCCCCAACCCCGGATGTCGTCTCATGTTCATGCGAACCCTTGAAGGGTCTTCACGCATATGGTTCAATGACCTTTCTGAACAAAGCATTCAGACCTTTGACGATCTTAGCAAAGATTTCCCATAACAACGTGATGATGAAAGTCTCAGAGACTTCACCGAAAGGTACAATAAGGAAGGTTTAACTTACACCGATGAAAAGATTAGGGTTGCAGGGTTCATGAATGCTAAATTCCAAATATCTCACAAGAGATTTCAATAAATGCCTGCCCAAAACACTTGAAGAAGCACTCAAAAGGGCTGAAGCCCACATTCGAGGAGAATAAGCTGTATATATATACATATAAAAAAAACCTCTTAACTTGAGCTTCCAGTATGGCTCTTATGAAAAACGGTTCAAAGGTTCGGATTCCAGAAGGCCTGCAGGCCGGAACCCTCCAAGCCGAGAAAAAACCATAAACTTTACAGCCTTAACCAAGGCTCCACAAGAGATCTTGGCAACCGAAGAGGTAAAACACAGCTTCCGCCCTCCTCAACCTTTGCCAAAAAACAAAAGATTGGAAAAATCAAACCAGTATTGTGAGTTTCACGAATAGAAAGGTCACCATACTAATGATTGCTTCCAATTCAAAAAGAGAATCGAAAAAGCCGTCAAGTCCGAACTGGCTCACTTGGTTAAAGGGGTCAAGGACAAGATGGTTGAAAAAAAAAGTAGGAAGTGAACATGGTCGACCTTGAAAACAAAGCTTCCCACAAACGCCATCATTTCAGGGCATGGGAACGTCAATATGTTTGCTTCCTAGCACCAGAAGGAAAGTTGCTTTTAAACCCTCTGGTGTTGGAATCTAACATAAAAACATCAAGACACAAAAGGCTTACGTTGACACCGGTGCAACCACCAAAATCATGTTTGAGAAATGCTTTAACCCTCTCAGCGACGATGAACGTTCAAAGCTTCAACAGTCTGAATCCTCCATCGAAGGTATCGCAGACATACCTATCAAGCCTTTAGGCCAAATAACCCTTAATGTTTGTTCAGCGAGAGAACAAAGGGACGAAATGAACAACTCACTTTTGCGGTGATCAATATCCCTTCCAACTATGATATCATCATACGAAGGCCAGGGCAAAGTGTGTTCGGAATAGCAGTTTCAGTTGGTCAAGGCACTGTGAATTTTTCCACTGAAAAAGGGATAGCAACCCTTCAACCTACCCAAGAAGCTTTTGTGGTTGAAGGGGATAGCTCAAGAAAGGACGAATACGATGAACACGGGTTGTACATAAACCCAAAATATCCTCAACAGGGGATAAGGGTAAACACTAACCTTTCCAATGAAACCCTCTCATACCTTGAAAAGCTGCTCCTGCACTATGTCTTTGCTTGGTGCCCGGAAGATATGAACGGCATCCCCCATAGCATTGTTGAAACATGAGTTATGGATCCCATCTAATAATAAGCCCATTATACAAAAGATGGAAAAGCTTGTTCTAGCCGGAATCCTTCGAGAGGTCAAGTATCAATCATGGGTGGTCAATCCCGTAATGGTTCGAAAACCCGACAAGTCTTGGAGAATGTATATCGATTTTAAAGACTTGAACAAAGCATGCCCAAAGGATTGCTACTCGCTGCCCGAGATAGACCTCAAAGGTAACTCCCTCACAGGCTTCCCATTCAAGTGTTTTCTTGACGCCTAAAAGGGTTACCACCAGATCCTAATAATAAAAAAAAGATGAAGAAAAATCCACATTTCACACTGATAAAGGTATATCTTGCTATCAAAAAATGTCTTTTGATTTAAGAAATGCAGGTGCCACTTATCAACGTCTGGTTAACAAAGCGTTTGCCGGAAAAATCGGCAAGAACATTAAAGCTTATGTTGAAGATTTGGTGATCAAGAGCAAAACGAAATACCAAATGCTCGATGACATACAAGACACTTTTCAAAACCCGAGAAAGATCAACATAAAGCTTAATCCAGTCAAGTGCTCGTTTGGTGTTGAAGAAGGCAAGTTTGTAGGGCACATCACGGGGAAACAAAGCATAAAATCCAACCCTCAAGGGATATGCAAATGAGAAAGGCTTTCGATGGAAAGCTTACAGCTTTGAAGCCTTTTACCTCAAAAGGAAGCCTTCAACCAAATGAAGCAACACTTGGCTTCACTCCCAGCCATTTTGGCTCCGGAAACAGGAGGAACGACCTCTACCTACCTTTCGATTGCTAAAAAGACCATAAGTACGGATCTGATCATTGAACGAAACAAAGTTCAGATACCCGTTTACTTTTCAAAACTTCAAAATTAGCAGAAATCAAATATTCTTCTTCGGAAAAACTTGCTCTAGCCCTAGTCCAAACGGCTAGAAGGCTTCAAAGGTACTTTCTGTCACACCCGATACAAGTGGTCACTGACTCACCTATTAAGAATATGCTTGAAAAATCACCTATGTCCCGAGAAAAGCTGTCAAAGCCCAAGTCTCAGCTGACTTCATCATAGAAGTCCCTAAAGAAGTCACAATGGAAGTCAATACAACCTCCACTGAACCCTCCGACCCCCATACCTGGAAGCTCTTTACCGACGAAGCTTCCAGCATTGAAGGGTCATGAGCAGGGCTAGTTCTAATTGATCCTAACGAATTGGAATTCACGTATGCCCTTCGTCTTGAATTTAAGAATACAAACAACGAAGCTGAGTATAAAGCATTGATTGCTGGGCTCAAGCTTGCAAAAATATGGGTGTCAAAAGGCTTCAAGTCTTCACAGACTCGTTGCTTGTTTCAAACCAAGTAAGTGACAACTACATAGCCAAAGAAATGGGGGTCCAAAAGCTTCAAGTCCTCACAAACTCTCTCAAGCCAAGACAATAACAGCTACCTAGCAAAAGAATCCAACATGAATAAGTACTGAGAGAAATCAATGAACACATTTCAAATATGTCCCATCAAATAAATTCCAAGATCTCAAAACAAGAGAGTTGATGCACTAAGCAAGCTTGCATCTCTTACGTTTACCCACCTCACCAAGAAGGTACTAGTTGGGGTATTAAAAACCTCATCCATCCAAAAACTTGAGGTTCAAGACGTGATCACTAAAAAAGGGCCAAATTGGATGACTCCCATTGAAAGGTTCCTCAAAATGGTGAATTACCTATTGACCAGACTGAGGCTAAAAGGGTTCGTATCAAGTCAAGGCAATATGTGTTACAAGGAGATATCCTTTACAAAAAGGATACCTTGCATCACTACTTCGATGCGTTGGCCCAAAACAAAGCCAATATCTGATCAAAGAGGTTCACGAAGGGATATGTGGAGCTCATTGTGGCCCAAAATCGGTAGTGTCAAAGTTGATGAACCTCGGACACTTCTGGCCTTCCATGCATTGAGATACCTCCAAACAACTGCGAAAGTATGAAGCATGTCAGTTACATGCTCCGGTACCCAAAAGCCCCAAACGTGACCCCGTTCCCATCTCCTCGGCTTGGCCATTTCACAAGTAGGGAATAAACATCGTTGGTCCATCCCCACTAACCAAATGAGGAGTCAAGCTCTTATTGGTAGCCGTGAATTACTTCACCAAGTGACCAAAAGTAAAACCATTGGCAAAAATCTCAGGGAAACATGTCATTGATTTCGAAAGCATAATCTATCGTTTTGGGCTCCCAGGGGTACTAGTCATGGATAACGGGAAATAGTTTGCTGAGAAACCTTCTAGCTCCTGGTGCAAGGAGTTCAGAATAACTCAAGTATTCAGCTCGGTAGCTTACCCACAATCCAATGGCCAGGTTGATAGGACAAACCACAACATTGTTGAAAGGATTAAATCTCGATTGGGAAGATACGACAACAACTGGCTCGAATAGCTTCCCAATGTGCTATTGGAAATTCAAACAACCGAGAAAACAAGCCACAAGAAAATACCCTACAACCTAGTGTTTGGATCAGAGGCTATAATCCTAGCTGAAATCAGAGCAACAACACAAAGAACAATTAACATCGACCTCAAGCCAAATAAGAAAGAGACGATGTTGAATTTGGAACTCCTCGAAGAGGCTCGTGATCAAGCAGCCATACAAAAAGCAGGGTACAAGCAAAACATGGAATTGTATTACAATACACGGGTGAAGCATGAACGCTTCAACCCTAGGGACCTTGTGCTTCGAAATAATGAGGCCTGCAAGAAAGAAAGCCAAGGAAAGATTGGCCATAAATAGGAAGGGCCATACACTATCCTTAAAGCCCACAAAGGGGGATCATACAAGCTGGCAGGTCTGCAAGGAAAAAAGCTTCCCCGCCATTGGGATGACAAAAACCTTAAAAGGTTCCATGTTTAACCAAAACGTGTTATAAATAGTTCCAAAAAGTTGTTCTATTCCCCTAGTAATAAAAGTACTTTGAAATGAATGAACAATGAATCAAAATTTGTCTTTCTATCCTATAATCAGGTTGAGAACCTAGCAAGAAACTCCATGGTAAGGGCCATGTAAGGGGATGAGCTCCCAGGCCACATCGCTCAATAGGTTCAAGGGTTGAATGGACCTATATAAGGGGTGAGTTCCTAAATCAATACAACTCCATGAGACTCATAGAAATCTTAAAAATCATGTCTCATAGACGGGTTTGAACAGCCTACACCAAATGTTCCTTGAGCCCTAACATTGGCTTACGAACCAAAAAGACTCTAAGTGAATGTTATACATAGGATAGAGGTTATATCTTCTTGTTAAAAATATCCTAAGGCTAAGTGACTGCAGCACTGAACCCTTTAAGGTATAAATAACATAAGATGCACCACCCAAAACAAAGACAACATACAAAACCAATGAAAACACAAGGGAGTAAACAGAACAACACAATAAACATAGCAAGATAAGTTAAAGATAGCAAGGGCCATACTGGCCATCAAACATGAAACATGGTCCACAAGCCTTCCAGGCTTTAACCACCAAGGGATCTAGACGATTCCTTTAAAAAAAAAAATTGTTCAAACAAACAACCCATAACAGTGTTAGACATGCTAAGAAAGCTATGAGGGTTTCTTCTTCACTTAGCAACGTCAGGGATGGTAGACTTTGCCGCATCATCCTTCTTCGAACCTCCATCATCTTGGGTCATTTTAGCCTTCCTCTTTTTCCTCCCTACTGCACCCGCTGCCTTGGAGGCTTCAAGGCTTGAACCCTTTGAGCCCTCACCACCTTCAGAACACGTTTCCTCGCTATCTCCGAAGCAAGGACGTTTCTTCGAGATGGACTTCAACACTTCGTTACAAACAACCTCATTAAGGCCCTTGGGTTTTAGCTCCTGCAAGACAGGCAAAGATTTACCAAAACACTTGGAGACTTCACCCACATAAGGATAAACCATATGCTCAATCTTAAAAATTGTTCCCTTGAAGACTTTGAAGGCTTTGGGTTGAAAAAGAGAAGACTTTTCCTAAGGCTCCCCAGGTTCACAAAGCTTTGTAACCAGTAAACAAACCTTGGTGTCTCACATGAGCAAGAAGCTTGGTGTACACATCACCCAAGACTTTGTTGAACTCCGACGAATGGAGAAGATAGGTAACCACTTGCTGGAATCCATGCTCAATGAGTCGTTTATTATCACCAGTTGCCTGGGAAAGTGAAGCCTTTAACCCTTTTTTCTCCTCCAAGGAGGCTACTTCTGAACCTCCAAAGCAGCCCTATCAACCCTGACTTAAACCCTGTCAGCTTCAAAGCGTTTTTCCAACTCAACCATCTCAGTCTTGTGCTGGGAAGAAAGCTCATCAATCCTCAACATCAGCTTTTCTCCCTCCCAGCATAACCCTCTGCCTCCTTCTTTAGAGTAGCTAGTGAAGCCTTCATCTCATCCCTCTTCTTCGAGAAGACATCATATTCTCGCATCCTCTTGCGAAATCGGGATACACCCTCTGGAAGCAAGGCAACAAGGTTACAAGCACCCATTACCATTTTTCGAAATCCTCAGGTCATCATCCATAGATGAGCAAGAACCTCGAACAACAGGAGAATCAAAGTGGGTAAGAACATCCTCACAAACGGATGAAGGCTTGAACCTGTCACCAACTGTGACCTTCCAATCCGGCACATAAACCTCCCTTGGATTAACATTGGTGGAACCTTCACCACCCTTCCCGGAACCCTTCAAGCTCACAACCTTTTTACCCGCCAAACCACCAAGGGCCGTCCCTTGTCCTTTTTTTATTTTCCCCAATCCCAACTTCTAAACCATCTGAAGCCTCTATGTCATTACTTAGTTCCACCGGCTCGGCAGTCTTTATCAAACAACAGCTCGAACGACGAGTAGAGACTTTTCAAGCAACAACTTTGGTGAAACCCTTGACATCGGGAACGTCCACATAGCCTGAGCCCTCGAACCTATGTTCAGTGCCCCTAACAACAACATCTTCACCGGATGTAGCCTCGGCATCTTCAAACACAACATCAGATGTGTCATCGCTCTTGATAAATTCTAAGGCAAACATAACTGCAACAAATAAAATATAACATAAGCAGAAAATACAAAATTTCATACCTTGATCATCTCTCACGAGCACAGGGTCACGATCCGGCTTGTCCCACAACTTGCTAACATCCATCAGCACTAAAAGATGTTCGGGAAAGGGACAAAGCCTGGAAGGACACCCCCTAATAAACTTCAACAACCATCTATCTCGTGTTTGAAAGGTTCAAGCTCATTCAAAACAACATAAGGATGCCTCCAAACAAGCCTGAAAGGAACAATGGACTCAGAAATCCAGGAAAATCGGTCCTTCCAAGAACCAAGGGTAGTAACCATAGACGAAATTAAACACACATCAACCTGAGATGTTTCAAAGGTAAAACAATCGCTGTTCTTGGCTAACTGGAAGAAACGGCGGAACAACAACAACGATGGGTCATACCCTATCGCTGGACACAAAACATCAAAGTGTAAAACTCTAGCAAGACCTTAAGGGTGTAACTGACCAAACGACACACGATAATACTCTAAAACATTCAGAACAAAGACCGAAAACGGATGACGCAAGTTGAAAACTCAGCAATAAAGAGCAATCGAACCAACGGGACACTAATCGATCGATTTGCCAAAACCCAGAGCCACCGGATTAAACTTTAGGTCGATCCCCCATTCTTTACAAAAAGCCTCAACTTCCTCTTGAGTGAGACAAGTTGAAGCCTTTAAGCCTTCAAGCCTTAAAGCCTTCAAGCCTTAAAGCCTTCAAGCCTTAAAACCTTGAAGCCTATCACATCTACTATCATTCCGAAATTCAAATCTCAAAACCTAAACGCCTTAAAGCCTTAAAGCCTTTAAGCAATAAAAAATAATGTGTAAAAGTCAGAAGCATTTGAGCTTACATCCCAAACACATCTGACTTGGGGGGCTGATGACGGGGGTAGCCCAAATCTCAATAAAATGACTAATATACATAACAACTTAAAAGGTTAAAAGGTTGAGAGGTTCAATACGCGCGAACTCAGGTGAACAGTAAAAAGGACAAGCACAGTGTCCGGTCACATCAACACTTAACGTGTGAACCATTTCTGCACAGACAGAACATGTGCACAGAGAACAACCTTTTATCCGCAGGTCTAAAGCCTCCAACCCCCAAACGGGTAATTCCTCCACTGTAGCCTTGGATCCATGGTCACGAGCTTCCTCTTATAGAATACATCTTATCTATAAGTACCAGCTCCAACAACCATATCAGGGACTCCAGATCTGCTGAGTTCTTACCTACTCACTGATCTTCTCTTCCTCCTTGAGAACAAGTTTCGTGCTTGCTTCTCTTCTTCACTTCAAACATCATTGCTTCACAAACAACTTAATTCTGGCTTGAATTCCCTTCAATCCAGAATTGAAAGTGAACAATAAACAAGTGATCCAACCCCACGTGCTACAAACGTGGGAGGACCCCACGACCTGCGTTAGGCTAATCGAAACCTTGAACCCTTTTACCCTGGAGATATCGCTACAGGCCTTGGTCTTGTATTTGTTGTATCAACAATTACGAAGATCCTTATACATCTTATCTGAGCCAGGATGAATAGAATAACGAGACTTATGGGCTTCATCCATAAGCAAGGTGCGAAGATTATCTTGGCTTGGCACCCACAAACGGTCCATGAAGTAATACGATCCATTGTCCTTCAGTTCCAGACCAGGTGTTATGTGATAGGGAAATTCCTTATCCATCAAACCTTGTGAAACACAAGTGTGTTGAGCCTGAGAAATGCGGGCTTGGATATCGGATTGAGCTTGAATATCAGATTGAACACGTACACAATGAAGCTTAGTACGTTCCTTACGACTCAATGCATCGGCTACGACATTCGCCATACCAGGATGGTAGCGAATTTCGCAGTCATAGTCGTTTAGAAGCTCAACCCAGCGTCGTTGTCTCGTGTTGAGTTCTTTCTGATTGAAGATATGCTGAAGACTTTTGTGGTCCGTGAAAACCACACATTTTGTACCTATAAATAGTGTCTCCAGATCTTTAGAGCGAAAATAACTGCACCCAACTCAAGATCATGAGTGGTGTAGTTCTTCTCATGTATCTTTAACTGCCTCGATGCATATGCTATGACTTTGTTCCTTTGCATCAGAACACAGCCAAGACCCAATTTAGATGCATCGCAATAAATGACGAAATCATCATTGCCCTCAGGCAAAGTCAGAACAGGCGCGTCGCAAAGTTTTTGTTTCAAAGTCAGAAACGATTCCTCTTGCTTGAATCCCCAATCAAAGGGTTTGTTCTTTTGAGTTAGAGCAGTTAGAGGAACTTCAATCTTTGAGAAGTTTTCAATGAAGCGGCGATAATAACCCGCTAGTCCAAGAAAAGAACGAACTTCAGTAGGAGTAGAAGGTGTATCCCAATCCTTAATCGCACTGATCTTGGAGGGATCTACATGAATACCTTGTTCATTGACAATATGCCCTAAAAATTAAACTTCTTTAAGCCAGAATTCACACTTGGAGAATTTGGCGAAAAGTTTCTCTTTCTTTAGGAGTTCCAAAGTAAGACGAAGATGTTGCTCATGTTCAGCTCGCGTCTTAGAATAAATCAAGATGTCATCAATAAAAAACAATGACGAACTGATCCAAATAAGGCTTGCAGACCCTATTCATTAAGTCCATGAAAACAACAGGAGCATTAGTCAAACCGAATGGCATGACTGTGAACTCATAATGCCCATAACGAGTGCGGAACGCTGTCTTGGGAATGTCTTCTTCATGCACACGAAGTTGATGATATCCAGATCACAGATCAATCTTTGAAAAATAAGAAGCGCCCTGTAACTGATCAAAGAGATCATCGATGCGAGGTAGGGGATATCGATTCTTGATGGTAAGCTTGTTAAGCTCACGATAATCGATACACATCCTAAAAGATCCATCCTTCTTCTTGACAAAAAGAACGGGAGCACCCCAAGGTGAAAAGCTAGGACGGATAAAACCTTTGTCAGAGAGCTCCTGCAGCTGCTTAGACAACTCTTGCATCTCAGACGGTGCAAGACGATATGGAGCTCTGGCAATGGGATTTGCACCAGGTACGAGATCAATACGGAACTCGACTTGGTGTGCTGGGGGTAGACCATGTTAAAAATCCAAATGTAGTCAAGTAATGTGTAACAAATGTTATGTATTGTAAGTAAAGTATTGTCACATAAACCAAATGTAGAAATGTACAAAACAAAGTATTTTGAATATATCAAAAAGTTATGTTTTGCAAAGTAAATGCATGTTACATTGATACAAACACTTATGTGGTAAGTTAACGCATACATTCAAGCCTTGAGACAGTCGGATAACCCTTTTAGTCAAGGTTATCAAAAGAAATGTTTTCGGATTCAGTCATTCCTTACATCCAAACAAACCCGGGATGTCAGGAATGGGATTTTTCAAGTCCTATGGTACCACTACTTACTACCGAGCGGCGTAGCTAATGTTAATGAACGTATATAAGTCCCGTTTGTGCAAACCAAATGTTATAGCAATTGTATACATGTTATATGAAAACAATGTACTAAGTATGCTAAGTAAACATACAAAGCAGAAAAGTCATGTAAATCGATGTGCTAGCATGCTATCAGTCAACATACGTAGCAGAAATGTAAAGTAAAACAATGTACTAAGTATGCACACAATGGACATACATAGTATGAAATATAATGTAAAACAATGTACTAAGTATGCACACAATGAACATACATAGTATGAAATGTAATGTAATGTAAAACGATGTACTAAGTATGCACATAATGGACATACATACCATGAAATGTAATGTAAATCATGTACTATAAATGTACTAATGAACATAGCAAGTATATGATGTGAAAACATGGAAAGCATGAAAGTAACAAGTAGGCACATGTGTTTCACCCCAAAACAGTTTGAAAACAGAAAAAAAGAGGGGTCTATGTACTCACTTGAGATTGCTTAGTAGTCCTTGAGTAACAACCAAACAATGCTAGAGATCACGGATATCAAACGGCACCTAATATAGGTAACTATGTTAATAAACCGGACCTATATCGGAGGATCGGATAGAATGAGGGCTCGTAAACCAAATGAGTATGGGAACTCATGTAGTATGGTTTAACAAAGCCTACATACTAAATGAAACCTAGCCTAAGTGCTTACGACCCATTACGACCCGTTTAGGTAGCTTATGCTACTTTAACGCGTCTTTCGCGTAAAACGCGTTCGGACTGCCTAACTAGTCTTATGACAAGTAAAATATGCCTTAACATGTCTAATATTGTTACCAAGTCAGTTTAGATGTTAAAAGTTATGTTACATATGCTTTAAATGAATTTTGGCGTAAAAAGGGCATTTTGGTAATTTACCTAAGGCATATAAACTACCTATCATGCAACTAACTAAACGTCGTGACCATAAGGTATAACCTCGGAAGGTTATTCCCTATACAACTATGGTCACCTAATGTGTTTGGTCGGATCCTAATGATCGACCAAACGGGTCGGGTTCGAAAGTATAAGCGATTGTTTAGATCGCTTACCTTACGACCCTATATAAGCACTAAACTAAAAAGTGACGAGCTAAGCATGTTAAAACATGCTTAACTAAGTTTAGAAAACAGGTTTGGTATCAAAACAAACGGTTTTGATACCCAAGAGTAGTTTGGTTACAAAATACGCACGAATGCGCATTTTGGCCGAAACTACGACTCGTCACTGAGCCAAGATACCGTGGTAATCAGTAGGTATAGTCACTAGGGACTATAACCATCGTGATTACGCTCACGTTATGAAGTTCAAACGAACTTCGGATTGACCATAAACTGGTCATTGCAGAAAGTCAAACAAAGTTTGACTTTAACGCTAAAACAATAAAAGAACGAAGGAACACTTACAAAGGGTCCCCGAAAGCTTTGATTTCTCAAGTATTCTCAGGTATGAAGTGGGTATTACTCCAACTTAGATAATTTTCAAGAACTCAAGTGGGTTTTGATCAAGGCATGGGGGGGGGGGGGGGTATTTATAGTTTTCGGAGAGCCGTTAAGATCGTTTCTTGGAAACCGTGCTTTCATCTTGGCCATACACCTCAAGACCCTGGTTTTAGAAAACCATTTGAGCCCATGGTATTGCCCAAAACCATGTGCAAAAGTGGAAATGGACCAGATGCAATGTTTCTGCATTTCTGCTTTCTGGGGAAGCCTTACGGACCGAAAATGCAAACTTGTGCACTTTTTGACGCTTTTAGTCCCTGAATGACCCAAAAGTTTATTTTAGCACACCGAACCCCTCAAAGCCTATTTCTAAGCTATGTAAAGGATATTTATGGTATGTTTAACTTATGTTCATGTTCCGGAATGTTCGTTACAGTTCAAATTGGCATACTTTCGCAGTTTGTCAAGTTTAGTCCCTGTAAGCGAATTAATTTGTTTTTGCCATACCAACGCCTTCAAAACTTATTTCTAAGTTATGTAAAGGTTATTTAAGGTATGTTAAGTATATGTTAATGTTCCGGAGTATTTGTCTCTTTAAACTAATTACGTTTACGCACCAGTTTGCGTATAATTCTCCAGAAAGCGATATAGAGTTTGAAATTGAACAAAAGTCAAAACATGAAAAATGTCAAACACAAACAAACAAACAATGGGATCAAATAACTTTGTTTTATTGATAACTGAACTGTTCACAATGATTACAAGCACAAATGTTACAATCAATACGGAACTCGACTTGGCGCGCCGGGGGTAATCCAGGTAACTCTTCAGGAAACAACTCCGGATAATCCCGAACGACTGGGATATCTCGAATGGACTTACATTTGCCCTTATCTGCTGTAACATGTGCCAAAAAGGCCACATAGTTCTTTCGCAGATACTTCCGAGCTTGAAAACAAGACATAAGCTTGAGGCTACTAGCAGGTTTCTCACCACGAACCTGTAGGATCTCACCTGATGAAAGCGGCACACGAACGATTTTCTCAAAACAAACTACCTCTGCGCGATGCTTGGCTAACCAATCCATACCCACTATAATGTCGAAGCTTCCCAGTTGCATTGGCGTGAGGTCGATGGGGAAAAGATGGTTATTAAGGTTCAACTGGCAGTTGCGGAGAACAGAATCAAGAACAATGGGTTCACCACTGGCAACCTCTACTGTCAAGGGTTTACCTAGTTTCGTTCTAGACACGCGAAGCAATAGCTCAAAAGATAATGACACAAAACTCTTATCGGCACCAGAATCAAAAAGAACAGATGCGGGTTGATTATTAATAGAGAACGTACCGTTCACCACTTCATTGTCTGCTTGCGCTTCTTGTGCATTCATGTTAAAAACTCGACCTCGAGCTGGAGCCTGATTCGGATTCGCATTAACCAGCTTTGGACACTGGTTTCGATAATGGGTCAGGTCTCCACAATTATAGCATGAGCCAGGAGGATAGTGAGGTCGTGCAGCTTGCTGTTGAACAGGTTGTTGAGCTACATGTTGAGCTGGATTTTGAGCGACCTGAGTAGAACGACAAACTTCTGCAAGGTGTCCAGACTTCCCACAGTTTGTACAGAAACGACACGGAAGTTGCTGTTGATGATGACTATTGCACCTATTGCACAAATGTGCATTCCCTTCATACCGCTTTTTTGCTGGAGGTTGCGCTGGCTGATTTGGTGCAGCTTGATTTGCCTGTGCAGTAACGGCGTAGTTTTGGGAAGACTTACGCTTCCTTGAACTCTTCGAGGATCCAGAATCCTTACCCTTTTTGTTCTTACCCTTCTTGCTATCCTCTTTGTCAGACGACTGCTTCTTACCCTTGTCACCCTTTCTGTGCAGCTTACCCCTTCGAACCTGCGACTCGGTCAATGTCGCAGATAGCTCGATTGCCTGACGGATTGTGGTAGGGTTACTACCAGTAACGGTGTCTTGTATGGAGTCAGGCAGACCATCGATATACATCTCGATAGCCTTCTCGAGTGGGGTAACCATTGTTGGGCATAACAAACTCAGCTCCTCGAATCTATCAGTATACGCCCGATGCTCGCCACTATCCTGTTTCAGATCATCAAACTCCCTTTCTAAAGCTCGTAGCTCATGACGAGGACAAAACTTCCTCATCATAAGAGTCCTAAGTTCAGCCCATGTTTGTGCTAAAGCAACCTCAGCACCACGGTCTCTCATAACCCCGTTCCACCATGTAAGCGCCCTCTTCTAAAATACGCTCGATGCAAACTCGACCTTGCGATTGTCAGGACACTGAACGTGACGGAAAGTATTCTCAATGCTCTCGAACCATTGAAGAAGCCCAGTTGCTTCCTCAGTACCACTAAACTTGAGTGGTTTAGCCGAGTTAAAACTCTTGAAATTGCATGGAGCATTATTGTTGTTGTTGGCTTGGTTCCATTGAGCAATAAGATTTGGGAACGCAGTAGCCATTTGCTGCGCGATGATTTCTGCCAGTTCGGCATTTGCTAGCGGATTTTCGCGTCGAGGAGGCATTCTAAAAGGGGAAACATGAAAGGAACGAGTGAGATGATTAGATGAAAAGAATGAGGTGAAACAAAAATCGACAAAAGCAAAGATGGTGGTCATTTGTCCGTATCACAAAGCAAACAAATGACACACAGTGACTAATCAAAGTAAATGGGTCCAAAAATAATGCTTAGCAAAGACATGCTCGCCTATAAGTGAACACTCACCCAAAGAGTTCCCAGGTAAGAGTGACTGGTCCGATTATGTGGATTTGTACGAACACTCTAGCCTTAGACAGAAAACCCAGGGTACAGGCATTCACCCTTCCAGTTTGCACGTGTTCACACTATTTAGAACCCAAAACTTTGACGAGATTTTGAAAACTTGGAAGGCACAAGGCCAAAAGAATCATTCAAAAACAAATGATAAATTTTAAAAATCATTCAGAAAAATTGAAGGGTTCAAAATCTTACAATAAATTATTTAAAAACAGATGATTGATTTTCAAAAAGCGTTTCGGAAAATTGGGTTCTCGTTTTGGTGATCACCTAAGGATATGTGAAGTGCGTGTTTTAAGATCTAAACACATGACAACTTGTGTTGGGGTCCTATAAAGGTTATAGTCTAGGTCAAGGCATTACTAATAACCTAATTCCCTAAAACCTTTGGCTCTGATACCAACTCTTCTGTCACACCCCGACCACGTAAAACATCAAATCGTGGCGGAAACGTCGGGGAGTGTTGTAACAGAATTATTGTTCCACAACCATGGCAATTAAAATTTCATTTTATTCAACAACCAAAGGTGGAATACATTGTTTCAAAACAAGAACCAAAGAGTACATAACATAATTAAACTAAGACTATCTTTATTTTAAGTCTCTAAGGCACAGGTCCGCCCTAGTGTCACGATCATCATCCTAAGCAACAGCTCCTGAAACACATGTGAAAATAGGTACGTCAGCATAAAAATGCCTGTGAGATACATAGGTTTTGTGAAAATAGGATTCATGACTTAAGTTTAAGAAAAAGTTGTTTAACAAAAGTCAGTCATGACTCTTGTTAGTTGTTTTGTTTTATAAATCTTTTGAAAAGCGATGATAAAATAGTTAATATGTAAAAGAGTAATGTGAGGTTAAACGAATAACCGAGTAAAATGAGTTTTGTATAAAATAAGATGTTTGTAACATAATGTCTTGAAAAATATGTTATTTGTATAAAATGTTATATGTCTAAATTGAAATGATTCAAATAACGCTACGATATGTAATATCATACAAGCACTTATATATAGGAAGTACCAGCGGCATATCCACCATGCTTGTATCATATTACACACGCCTCGTTACTCAAATCACTTTACCCAAACAAACCACTAATGTAAATTGCCCATGTCTAACCCATTTGTCAAATGTCTTTGTGTAATGTGTAAACAAAATGTCATGTATGGCAAGTGAAACATATATATATATATATATATATATATATATATATATATATATATATATATATACTGAGCCACAGATAAACAAATGCACAAAACAATGTATTGAAGTAAAACGTGGTTTAAATCAATGCAATGTCTTGTGGAAATGCATGCTATACTGAATACAAACATTTATGCGGTATTGTAAAAATGCATACATCCAAGCCTTGTGACTGTGGTGATAAGCCCTTAAACAAATTAAAGGTCTATCTGTGTTATGTTTTATCGGATTCGGTCATTCCTTTCATCCAAACATACCTAGGATGTCAGGAACGGGAGTTGTCAATTCCTATGGTACCATTACCTACTAACGAGCGGCGTGATCAAAGTTAATGAATGTATATGGTCCCATTTAAACAAGCCAAATGTCATATCAAAATGTAAGCATGTGATGAAATGAAAATGTACTAAGTATGATGAACATACATAGCATAAAAGGTAATGTAAAACAATGTACTAAGTATGTGCTAACTGAACATACATAGCATAAAATGTCATGTAAAACGATGTACTAAGTATGCTACAAAGGACATACATAGCAAAAACACAATGAAATTATGTACTATAAGTGTACTAATAAACATAGCACGTATATGATATGAAAGCATGGAAAGCATGAAAATAACAAGTAGGCACATGTGTTTCACCCCAAAATGTTTGAAAAACAGTAAAAGAGGGGTCTATGTACTCACTTGAGATTGCTCAATAGACTTTAGATATCCACCAAGCAAAGCTAGAAGGTTACAGAATCAAACGGCACCTAATATAGGTAACTAAATTAATCAACGGACCTAATCGGAGGATCGGGTAGCATGAGGGTTCGTAAACCAAGTGAGTGTAGGAACTCATGTAATATGGTTTAACAAAGCCTACATACTAAAACGAAACTTATCCTAAGTGCTTTTGACCCGTTACGACCCGTTTAGGTAGCTTATGCTACTTTAACGCGTCATTCGTGTAAAATGAGTCCGGAACGCCTAACTAGCCCTATGACAAGTAAAATATGCCTTAACATGTCTAATATTGTTACTAAATCAGTTTAGATACCAAAAATTAGGTTACATAGGCTTAAAATGAATTTTAACGTAAAAAGGGCATTTTGGTAATTTACCTAAGGCATAAGAACTACTTATCATACAACTACTCATACGATGTGACCATAAGGTATAACCTCGGAAGGTTATTCCCTATACTACTATGGTCACCTAAAGTGTTTGGTCGGATCCAAATGATCGACCAAATGGGTCGGGTTCGAAAGCATAAGCGATTGATTAGATCGCTTACCCTTACGACCCTAGACAAGCACAAATATAAAAGTGACGAGCTAAACATGCTAGAACATGTTTAGTTAAGTTAGAAAACATGTTTTGATATCAAAACAAACGGTTTTGATACCCTAGAGTAGTTTGGTTACAAAATACGCAAGAACATGCATTTTGCCCGAAACTACGACTCGTCACTGAGCCTAGATAACGTGGTAATCAGTAGGTATAGTCACTAGGGACTATGACCATCTTGATTACGCTCACGTTATGAAGTTCAAACGAACTTCTCATTGACCATAAACTGGTCAATGCAGAAAGTCACTTTCTGGCTAAAAACGCATAAAAAGAACGAAAGAACACTTACAAAAGGTCCCCGCAAGATTGATTATCCAAGTATTTCTCAGGTATGAAGTGTTGCACACTTCAACTTATAGAAAATCTCAGATATCAAGTGGGTTGCAAGTGAAATGGTGTGGGGTTTATATAGGAAAGCTAGAACCGTTAGGATCGTTTATCGGGAAACGAGCTTCGATCTAGGCCGTCCAAGTGTGCCCCTTGTTTTCTAATACCATTAGAGCCCATAGAAATGGCCCATGGTGTTTCAAAAACCGTTTGCAAGTGGAGAATGAAGGTATAACAGCTGGAACAGGATGTTTTCAACAATTCTGCATATC
Source organism: Helianthus tuberosus (assembly GCA_030545235.1). NCBI lineage: Eukaryota > Viridiplantae > Streptophyta > Magnoliopsida > Asterales > Asteraceae > Helianthus > Helianthus tuberosus. The sequence continues at coordinate 40,653,706 of CM060429.1, forward strand.
TGGGAGGGCCTAGCGGCCTGTGTAAGAGACATCAGAAGCTTACGCGGCCCGCCTGGGCAGTACAGATCAGAAACAAGTTTGAAAAATGACAGTTTCAGTCCCTGTTGGTGTTTAAAGCCATTTCTGACATGTTTAAGGCCCGTCAAGCCAACTTTAAGGCCCTAAAATGATGCTTAAACATTGTGGACATGAAACATGCTCAAAAATATGCCGGATGTCGGTTCGTTTGGTCGTACGATCGCGATGTTTGCTTAATTACGACGGAATGCGCATAAGCGCGAAAAACGATCCAAATTGCGCGACGAATGAATTTTTCTTATGCCAAACACTAAAATAAAATATTTTAATGCTTACATAAATTTTTGGATATCCGGATGTATTCAGATCGTAAGTTATGCGCGAAAATGCAAACTTGTGCACTTTTTGACGCTTTTAGTCCCTGAATGAGCATAAAGTTTATTTTTGCACACCGAACCCCTCAAAGCCTATTTGTAAGCTATGTAAAGGATATTTAGGGTGTGTTTAACTTATGGCCATGTTCCGGAATGTTCGTTACAGTTCAAATTGGCATACTTTCGCAGTTTGTCAACTTTAGTCCCTGTAAGCGAATAGATTTGATTTTGCCATACCAAAGCCTTCAAAACTTATTTCTAAGTTATGTAAAGGTTATTTAAGGTATGTTAAGCATAAATCAATGTTCCAGAGTATTTTTCGCGTTAAACTGACTACGTTTACGCATCAGTTTGCGTATAACTCTCCAGAAAGCGATATAGAGTTTGAAATTGAATAAAAACCAAAACATGAAAAATGTCAAATATAAACAAACATTGGGATCAAATATCTTCATTTCATTGATAACTGAACTGTTTACAATGATTATAAGCGCAGATGTCACATGTCAGAAAAAGGTGGTATCAGAGCCACTGATTTAAGCCAATTAAGTATTTAGGAATACTTAATTTTTCTGATTGCCATTTTGTGATTCTGTGAAAATTTAATTTGCAAAATTTTAACTTAGAATTTTGTGTGTTTCTTCATGTATTCTAGCATGAATGAACTATCCGAAGCACTTCAAAACTTTTCTATCCATAGCTCAGATATGGATACCACCAGTACCTTCACTGGCTACCTAGCTGACACTGAAGAGCCAATGGTATTCCAAGCCCAACCTCAGGAAAAACCTAAACCGAAGAAAAGAAGAAGACTTGTAGGCTGGAGGCGTATGCGTAGGAAGAGGCCAACAACACAAAAAGTTATAAAGGCTAAGGATCCCAAAAAATAAAGGCAAAGGAATAGAGATTGGAGAAAGTTCAAGGCAAGCCCAAGAGATGCCACCCTGGGAGGAGCTGGACCGCCAATTAGCAAACAACGACCTCATCGGACCTGCCAATGAGACTCTCTTCAATTATCCAGCTGAAGCCCAACTTCCAGTCAATCTGGAACCGGCTATTCCAGATCCCCTTGTTAACTCCCGACCTCTAGGAGAGCTGGAAGAATGGTGGACCACTGACTGGCAGTTTCAGAACCTTCTGAATAACCCTAATACCTTTTTCCCCCAGTTTGACCCTGAGCCTCCACTACACCCACCTATGAGCTTCGAGAACTTGGCTGAACTCCGCCACTATGGCGAGGAGCTAGTGGACGCAGGAAATAGAATCCGGGAAGTAGGGGAGAGGATATCCTGGAAATACGACGAGAGGGAACGTCGTTTCTAAAGTGCCAGCTGACGGGATCGTTTATGGTTGTTGGAATACGTGTTTAATAATAATATAATAATAAAAATATAATCATGTAAAATAACTAAAAGTAAAACTTGTGTAACATAACTGGTGTGTACGGACGCATATTAAAATATATAAAATATGGAAGTCGAAAAATCAACAATTTTGGCTATACGTGTTGACATGATTATGTGCGATTAATTTATTGTGTTTGGTTGTCATTTATTTTGTGCTGATCACTTATATAAATTAATTACCAGATGGAACACGCTGGTAATGAACCAGTTAATGAAGTTAATCAATCTGAGCAAAACAATGGAGACCAATTTCTGAATAGACAAGATATAGAGAATTCCAACAATCCTTGCTGTTGCCCGAAATCCAGTTGAACCTCAACCAATTATTCCCAGCAAACGTACTCACGGCGACAATTTCAGTAATAGTGTAAATGGAGGCGGCAACAATAATAATAACGATAATGATGGGATAAAAGCCCCATTCCTTAAGAAAATGAAAGCTGCAACGCCTGGTTGCACTTACAAGGAATTTCTTGCCTGTAAACCGGCTGAATTTGCAGGCAACGAGGGGGCGACTGCTGCACTGCGTTGGTTAGAGAAAACTAAAGCAGTAATTAAAATAAGTAAATGTGCCGAGGAAGACAAGGTCATGTATGCATCACATCTTTTTAAAGAAGGGGCACTAGAATGGTGGAATACGGTGTTACAAGCCAAGGGAAGTGACATGGCCTATGCCATGAGTTGGGAAGAATTTAAGCGGCTGGTAGAAAGAAAATTCTGTCCCGAATATGAGAAAGAGCAAATGGCGAATAAATTCTTGAACCACCGGATGGTGGATATAGACTGTCGAGGGTATACTTCGACATTCTTCGAATATGCAAGAGTGGTACCAACCCTGGCTTCGCCAGAACCGGTACTTATTTCTCGCTATATTTGGGGTTTGATTGGCGAAATCCGTGATATCGTTAAAGCTGCGAGACCTCGCACTATTGACGATGCTGTGGAATTAGCTAACACCCTAACTGACGGGCTGGTACGCACAAGAGAAGAAAACCGGAAAAAGGAAGTGGCCCAAAAGATTCCCAAGGATTCCGTGTGGGTAATAGTAGTAATTTTAAGAAAAAGGGAACTGGGCAATCTTCCACTGCTCCATTCTGCTGTACCTTTAAAAGAAAGCATTTTGGAAGATGCAAAGGGTATTGCAATTTCTAGAAAATTCCGGGGCATCAAGAGGAAGATTGCAGGAGGAAGAAATCAACAATATGCTACAACTGTGGAGAAGCTGGACATTTTAGGCCAGACTGCCCGAAACTGGTCAAACCTGCTGACAACAAAGCCAAACCTGCAGAAGGAACTACCAAGAAAAACGCAAGAGCCTTCCAACTAACTACCCAGGAAGCTGAGCTAATTCCTGATGTGATAGCTGGTACGTTCCTAGTTCATGACGTTTATGCAAAAGTATTATTTGACTCTGGTGCAAACCAAAGTTTTATAAATACTTCATTCTGCCAAGCCCTTAACCTACCCTTAACCAAACTTAGGCAAATCTTTACGGTAGAAACGGCAGATGGGAATTCTGTTAACATAGATAAGGTTTTGCGAGAAGGAAAGATAGAACTCTTAGGTCATAAATTTTCTGCAAACCTGTTACCTATGGATTTAGTCGGATTTGATGTTGTGTTAGGAATGGATTGGTTAGTAGCCAACCATGCTCGAATTCTCTGTGATAAAAATTCCATAGAAATTCATACACCCACAGAAGAATTAGTGGTGATTACAGGAGATAAGCCACATAAGCCACTGAAATTCGTTTCAGTAATGAAATTGGTCGGTTATTCAAGAAAACAAGGAATAGTGTATATGATATCGGTAATCATTAACACTAAAGGTAAGGAACTTAAGTAAATTCCAGTAGTATCAGAATACCAGGATGTATTCCCAGAAGAACTACCTGGATTACCACCCAATAGGGAAGTAGAATTTAGAATTCATCTAATTCTTGGAACTACACCGATAGGTAAGGCACCTTATCGGTTAGCACCCATTGAAATGCTAAAATTGAAAAAGCAGTTAGATGAATTATTAAGAAAAGGATTTATACAACCTAGTTCATCCCCATGGGGAGCGCCCGTGTTATTTGTGAAAAAGAGAGATGGTTCGATGAGAATGTGTATCGATTATAGGGAATTGAATAAGGTTACAATTAAGAATCGATACCCATTACCTAGGATTGATGATCTTTTCGATCAACTTCAAGGAGCTAGATACTTTTCTAAGATAGATTTACGCTTCAGATACCATCAGTTGAAAGTACAAGAAGAGGACATACCTAAAACTGCTTTCAGAACTAGGTATGGTCATTACGAGTTTACAGTCATGCCCTTCGGACTAACAAATGCTCCTGCAGCATTCATGGAAATGATGAATAGGATCTGTAAACCGTAGTTGGATAAATTTGTAATTGTCTTCATCGATGATATGCTTATTTATTCCAAAAGTCAAAACGAGCATTGCGAACATTTACGAGCACTCTTAACCTTGTTAAGAAAGGAGAAGCTTTACGCCAAATTCTCGAAGTGTGAATTTTGGCTACAGGAGGTACAATTTTTGGGACATATGGTGAATCACGAAGGTATTCATGTAGATCCCTCCAAAATAGAAGCAATCACCAAATGGAAGGTCCCCCAATCAGCTATGGAAGTTAGAAGTTACCTAGGGTTAGCTGGATACTATAGACGATTCATTAAGGATTTTTCCAAGATAGCAGTACCATTAACTAAGCTAACCTGTAAATCAGTCAAATTTGAATGGGGACCTAGGCAAGAGGAAGCTTTTAAGGTTTTAAAGCAAAGATTAACGAACGCCGCAATTCTTGCCTTACCAGAAGGAACAGAAGATTTTGAAGTATACTGTGATGCTTTTAAGCTAGGATTAGGATGTGTGCTAATGTAACGTAAGAAGGTAATTGCTTACGCCTCAAGGCAATTGACTTGCCAAAAACAAGTAATAACTACTACTTCATGAACTTATATATTTGCAAAAATTTGTAGGAACTTACTAGTATTCTTAGTAAGCCTTGTTATCCTTTAAAGTGTGATTAGTTCTTTAAAAACTTCATTTTTAAAGAATATGGATCTTTACAACTTGTGATCATCATTTCTAAAAATGTTTCTTTATGATTTATTCTTGTTTCACAAGTGTTTCTACACTTGTTTAACCACCAAAAATAAAGTTTGTTTATGTAAGAACCAAGATTTAGTAAAACAGATATTTCTAACTTGTTTTTTTTAGAAATCATCCATAAATATTTAGATCTACAAGTGTTACTACTCACTTTGATCATTATTTTTCAAGAAAACCATTCGTTAATTCAAGTTCATGCTTCATGTGTGGATGATCTATCATCCTACAATATTCCTACTTTCTCATCTTGCTAGATTATGTTTTTAATCATGATCTAGCAAGATCATATGATGATCTACATCATATATATGAACAATCAACAATCATCAAGTAAATCAACACATAAACAACTTAGTTTCTTCATTAAACATGCTTATGTTCAAGTTTACTTCTTATGTATCTTAGTGTTCTTCAAAGTTATGAGTATGATTCTTCTTTTAACCACTTAAAATGGAAGTAAAATAGCAAGATCAAGGTTCTTACCACTAGCACATGGCTAGGGATGATCAAGTGAAGAAATCAAGTGGATAAAAGCAAATAAGAGAGGTTCTTAAATTTCCGTAAGCTCCTACCTCCTTTATGCGACTTCTAATACCATTGTATATGCTTGAAATGAAAGTAGGATGGATAAATGAAGGTGAGTGTGTGTGTGTGTTGAGGTCGGCCGAGAACACCAAGGGGAGGAAGATAATGAGTGTGTGTTCTAAGGTGTGAAGGAATGAAGTCATGATTCATAAAGTTATACTTATAACCAAATTTTAGGACTTTAACTTATGTATAATATATCTTAGAAAGCACAAACATGATCCATTATAAAATCAAAACAAATCTTCTTGTGGGGCCCTTGTTGGGCCGTAGATAGGTGGGGGGGTCTAGACATAGGTTTGAACTAAGTAGTTAGTTAAGGGTAAAAGTGTAAGTATTAGTTAGTTTTATTAGTTACTAGATATTTTTAGGAGGTGTTATGATGTTCAGGGATCATAACTAGCTTGGTAATGCTAAAACAGTGCTTCTAGTGTAAATTTGGTGTTTCGGGTAATGTCCGGTTGTTCGGTTGGTGACTGGTTCATTAAGGTGCTAAATTTGCAGTTTAGTGTGCTTTATGTACCTTTTTATGACAATTTTGATTCCCGACACTTAGGAAAGCATTCAGGACCATTTAACCATATTTCTACATGATATTAAAGGGTTGAAATGTTGAATTTGCTGATTTTCTGCAGAATTCTGCAGTTTATGTGAGTTTTAGGCACTTTCCGACACTTCAACTATTTCTAAAAAGGTAGCTTTGTGATCCTTACTTTCCTACACACTACACTAGTGTCATACTTAGCTTCTGGCTCATTCTGTGTCTCAATACACTGCCTGCCTATCTACTGAACTCCATCAGCATTTTTCTGATTTGTCTGATAGTTGTGCTAGCCGTGTTTCGTGCATCATTTGAATCAATAAAGTTTTCTTGCAATAATGACATGACATTTAGCAATATATGATGCACATGTATGTACATGGTAGTAATCAGAAAGTAATTCAGGTAATTAATTGAAATTCAGCACAGTCATTAAGCATTAATCATCATCTAATAATCGTACGGATGCATGCAAATTTGACAGTTGTCACACAACTCTGGTCACAAAATGTGTTTGGTCGGATCCTAATGATCGACCAAACAGGTCGGGTTCGAAAGTCTAAGCGGTTGTTTAGACCGCTTAACTTACGACCCTAAACAAGCACTAGACTAAAAGTGACGAGTTAAGCTTGTTAAAACATGTTTAGCTAAGTTAGAAAACAAGTTTGATATCAAAACAAAGGGTTTTGATACCCAAAAATAGTTTCGTTGCAAAATACACATAAATACGTATTTTGACCGAAACTTTTACTCGTCACTATGCCTAATCAACGTGGTAATCAGTAGGTATAGTCACAAGGGACTATAACCATCGTGATTACGCTCACGTTGCCAAGTTCAAACGAACTTTGTGTTAACCATAAACTGGTCAAAGCAGAAAGCCAAACACTGTTTGACTTTAATGCTTGAAATGCATAACCAAGCATGAAGGAGACTTACAAAGGGTCCAAGCTTGGATTAAGAACAAGAAAACTAGAAGAAAGGAGCCTTCAACCAGAAGGTATAGCTCCAACAAGCAGATTAGAGAAGAAAATTCTGAATGAGCAAGTTGAAAGTGAAGAATTGTTGGGTATTTATTGGAAATCAAGGATTCTTAGGATCATTCTAAGTGTTTAGAGGATTGATCTTGACCACACAAGTGTTACCCACTTATTAGAATACCATGGGAACTCATAAACAAGTCCATTGTATTGAGAAAATTGCTTAAAAGTTCCTAAAATTCAAGTTGGTTGCTGAAACACACTTTCTATCCAGATCTAGGGGTCGCGCCCCGCCACAGTGAAAGGCCCTAGGCGTCGCGTGACACGAGGGCTAGGCTGGAACTTTTAGAAATTGTCAAGTTCAGTCCCTCCAGCCTCTAAACTTAGTTTCCGACGTGTTTAAGCCCCGTTAACCCATTTTCAAGGCTCAAAAATGAAGTTTAAGTATAGGGGACATGAAATATGCTTGAAAATATCACGGATGTCGGTTCGTTTGGTCGTACTATCACGTTATTCGGTTAACTACGACGAAAGACGAACGGACGCGAAAAAACGATCCAAATTACGCGACGAATGGTATTTTAATGATTACAAAAATTTTTGGATGTCCAGATATGTTCAGAACGTAAGATATGCGCGTAAATGCAAACTTATGCACTTTTTGACGCTTTTAGTCCCTGTTTGATCAAATAAGTTTATTTTCACATATCGAACCCCTCAAAGCCTATTTCTAAGCTATGTAAAGGATATTTGGGGTATGTTTAACTTATGATCATGTTCCGAAAGGTACGTTACTATACGAATCGGTAGACTTTTGCAGTTTGACACAAATAGTCCCTGTTTGATCAAATAAGTTTATTTTCGCATACCGAACCCCTCAAAGCCTATTTCTAAGGTATGTAAAGGATATTTGGGGTATATTTAACTTATGATCATGTTCCGAAAGGTACGTTACTATATGAATCAGTAGACTTTTGCAGTTTGACGCAAATAGTCCCTGTGAGCGAATAAACTTGCTTTTGCTATAGCAAACCCTTCAAAACTTATTTCTAAGTTAAGTAAAGGTTATATAAGGTATGTTAAGCTTATGTTGATGTTCCGGAGTGTTTTTCGCGTTAAACTGATTACGTTTACGCATTAGCTTGTGTATAACTTTCCAGAAAGCGATTTAGAGTTTGAAATCGAACAAGAATTGAAATGAGAAATTGTCAAACATAATTAAACAAATATAGGGATCAAAATACATTGTTTTATTGAAAACTAAACTGTTCAGAGTTTGTATAATGATTACGCAAGCACATGTGTCACAGTCTCCCCTACTTTAGGAAACTTCTTCCCGAAATTTATTCAGATGAAACTTGTGAGAGTAGATGTGGATGTTTTGCTTTCAAATAAATCCTCCGTTCCCTAAGTAGAATCTCTGGGTCACGTTTGGATATCCAGCAAGCTTTTGTTATTTGCATCGGTCTGTTGTTTATATGGAAGGATTTAGATCCGAAGATTTAAACTCCATTCTAATGAGTTTGTGTATGGTTGTATCGAACCTCAAGAGTGTCATGAAATTGTCAAAATGGTGTCCTTGTTGTAGTAAAATGTAGAGAGCGTGTGAATTTAACAAGAAGTTGAAGTCTCGAACAACGGATAGAGAGGATGTTTCTTGTGAAGGCTATCATAGGAAACTTGTGTGAGCTCGAAGCTTGAAGTCGAAGAGATAAAACCACATTGGTCACGGTCCTGAGCTTCTAGTAATTTAAATAACGTCACGCTTGCAATGTAATAAGGGACACTTTCATATATATGGAAAACACCATTGGTGTATCTACCGTGTCCTCATTATATTGTTCACGTTTCATTATTCTTATCACTATAAGTTCTTAGGCATGACAAAATTTGATGTAGTTTCTGTGAACTGAATTCCATAATTATGTATGCATCCATAGTTATGTAATTCCTTACACAGTCCACACAGTGCATTTTATATTGTGTAGGGAAAGAAAATCAAACGAATAAACCTGTGATGATTGTGACTAGACCACCATAAGGTCCTTTTAATTAGATCAACAAATGATCTCTTTAAATGGACCACCAAAGAGTCTTTTCAACTTCATCATCACATGACATCTTTAACCAGATTAACGAATCAATCTTTTTAACCAGACCACCCAAGGGGTCTCTTTTAACTTTGGAATAGTACTTTATAATCCAAGGGTCTTAACTATTACATAGAAGCCCATTAAAGATTTAAGGTAGTACCTTTGGATATCCTTCTATGAATCTCTCATATGAGGATATGGGAGATTCTACGAGGATTTGGATAACGAATGTTCGGATTACACAAAAACACATAAACATATAAACACATAAACACATAATCGCTTAACTTGGTTTTCAATTTGTTATCAACTTGTTATCGCTTACTACACGTGTATTTAAAGTACACCAGGAATCCAATCCATGGACTTCAATTTGTACTTTAAACATTCTAAAGAATCTAACTATGAAGATAGGAAGATCTTAATAGGAATTTGGCTTTGTCCTTATTGAATCGTAATATACGTATTAAAGCATACAAAGAATCCTAATTAAGGACTTTGATTTTGTGCTTTAAATATCCACAAGGATCAAATTATGAAGATAGGAAGATCCTATAAGGATTTTGAAATATGTATAGCGGGAGATGCTTCAAAACCTTGTACTACACGTTCTTAAGTCAATACATGAGGTAAAATGTTCATGAAGTTAAGGTGCTAGATATGCCAAGGCGACGTATGAAGCAGAATTTGGAGGTCGTGCACTACGTATGTTAAGTCAACATACGAACAGAGTGTTCTTGAAAACGATGCATGTCGTTCTTTGAAAATGTGTTTTAATGTTTTTGAAACCTTATGTAATACTTTTGAAATCATATGGTAGGTGTATTAGGTAAATATGTTTATAAAATGTTTTAAGATCATGTGAGATAGTTTTGAAATCATGTATAAGGTTTTTGAAAACGTGTTTTTGAAATTATGCAATTGGTATATTTAGTAAACATATTATGTTAAAATGTTTTTAAATCATATGAAATGTCTTTGAAATCATGAAGGGTGTTTTGTAAACATATACTATGCATGTCGTTATGAAAACCAGAGTGTAATGATATGTACATAGACATATCGCATGAGATTATTGAAGGACTTATGAAAAGTATCCAAGGATTTAAAGTGGTACATTGAGTATTCGTCCAGAGTTGTAACTTGTACCTTGTACTTTGTTTCTTAGAAGGAAACGAGTACTTAGGATTTTCATGGAGATCGCGAGCGATCACATGAGTGGGAGAACTACAAGAGTAGTTTGTCTTGCAAGAATACAGTTCCTTGGTGTCGGTATCGTAGGGGTACGCCATACACATATGTAACTACATTTGTCTTTGTACATCAGAATTGTGAACAACGATTTATTTATAAACCAACCAAATTGTTTCAGAGTTCAAGGAAAACAAAAGAAACAAAAACATAAGATTTTAGTTATTTCAAAGCAGCATCATCTTCCAGTCAGCCAAAAGCTCATTCGTGCATCGGATTTGCATTGACAAGCTTTGGGCATTTGTTCCTGAAATGACCTATCTTGCCACAGCTGTAAAAAGTACCAGGCGGAAATCGAGCTTGTGTTGGATCTGCTTGAAATTGAACAGGGTTCTGAATAGCATGGTTTAGCGCAGTGGCTGAACGACATATTTTTACCGTATGACCAAAAATTCCACAGTTCAAACACTTTCGGCATTTGACACTGGCATGGTGATGAAGGTTACATTGATTTCACAAAGGGGCTTTTCCTTTGTATGGTGCTTGAACAGCAGAAGGATTTGCAACAGTTTTGTTTTGGATAGCAAAATGGCATGTTTTGACCAAATTTGCCCATCGCCCACAGTAGGTACATTTGAGACATGGTGTTTGATTCGGATGATGACAGTTGCATCGATTGCATAGAGGAGATTTTCCTCTGTATGGCTTCTTAGCTGGTGGTGTTACCACCTGGCTACGTCCCGCTTGATATGGAGCAATCGCTGCAAGATTCTTTGAAGCTTTACGCTTCCTTGATTTTCGTGAATGTGACACCTGTGTCACTACAACCATCAAACAAATGCCAAACCAATGAAATATTGTATTTCATACTTGGGATTTGTTAAAATATGTGTATCATTTGCACATATCAACTCTTGTTCGATTTTAAGCTTTAAATCGCTTTCTGGAGGGTTATACGCGCTCTGATGCGTAAAAATAACCAGTTTTGTCACACCCCGACCACGCAGAACATACAAAACGTGGCGGAAATATCGGGGAGTGTTGTAACAGAATTAATTGTTTCAAATCCATGGCAATTGAAGTTTCGTTTTATTGATTAAAAGTGTTACAATGTCTTAACAAACAAAGAAATACAACATAATTAACTAGTCTTGCATCTTTTATTGTCACTAAAGCCCAAGTCTGCCTATGTGTATCTTGATCATCTTATGCAACAGTTCCTGAAAAACACATGTGAAAATAGGTACGTCAGCATAAAAATGCCTGTGAGATACATAGGTTTTGTGAAAATAAGATTCATGACTTATGTTTGTGAAAATGTTTAGTCATGAACCTTGTTATTTGCTTTGTCTTTTAAATCATTTGAAAAACGATAAGATCAGATGATAAGTATAAATAAATGTAAGGTTAAATGAATAACCAAGTAAAATGTGTTTGCATAAGATAAGTTGTTTATAAATCAATGTCTTATGAAAAGTATGTTATTTGTATGAAATGTTCTATGTCTCAAACTGAAATGATTCAAATAACGTTACGACATGTAATACCATACAAACACTTATATATAGGAAGTACCAGCGGCGTATCCACCATGCTTGTATCATATTACACACGCATCGTTACTTAATCACTTAATCAAACCAAACCAAACAATGTAAAATGTTCATGTCAAGATGTAAATCATGTCAAAATGTCTATGTCAAATATCCATGTCAAATGTCTATGTCAAATATCCATGTCAAATGTCTATGTCAAATATCCATGTCAAATGTCTATGTCAAATATCCCTGTCAAATGTCTATGTCAAAATGTCATGTATGGCAAGTGAAAGGTCTCAACTAAACCATATGCACAAAAACAAAGTATTGAAGTAAAACTTGGTTTAAATCAAAGCTATGTTTTGTGTAAATGCATGCAAATATTTAATATGAACATTTATGCGGTATTGTGAATATGCATACATCCAAGCCTGGCGACTGTGGTGATAAACCCTTTAAACAAATTAAAGGTCTATCTGTCTTATATCAACGAATTCGGTCATTCCTTTCATCCCCTTTCCCTGGGACGTCCGGAACGGGAGTTGTCAATTCCTATGGTACCACTACCTACTAACGAACGGCATGATCGGTGTTAATGAATGTATTGTCCCATGTAAACAAACCAAATGTCATACCAAAATGTAAGCATGTGATGAAAAACAATGTACTAAGTATGCACGCAATGGACATAAATAGCATAAAATGTAAATGTAAAACGATGTACTAAGTATGAACGCAATGGACATACATAGCATAAAATGTAATGAAATCATGTACTATAATGTACTAACGAACATAGCAGTATATGATGTGAAAACAGGAAAGCATGAAAGTAACAAGTAGGCACATGTGTTCCACCCCAAAACAGTTTGGAAAACAGTAAAAGAGGGGTCTATGTACTCACTTGAGATTGCTCAGTTGTCTAAAGATAACCACCAAACAGTGCTAGAGATCACGGATATCAAACGGCACCTAGTATAGGTAACTATGTTAATAAACCGGACCTAGATCGGAAGATTGGGTAGCATTAGGGTTTGTAAACCAAACGAGTGTAGAGACTCGTGTCATTTGGTTTAACAAAGCCTACATACTAAATGAAACTTAACCTGAATGATTTCGACCCATTACGACCCGTTTAGGTAGCTTATGCTACTTTAACGCGTCGTTCGCGTGAAACGCGTTCGGACCGCCTAACTAGCCCTATGACAAGTGTTATATGCCTAAACATATTCCATAATCAGTTATGTGACAAAAGTTCAGGTTACATATGCTTAATTACCAATTATACATGAAAAGGGTATTCTGGTAATTTACCTAAGGCATATAAACTACCTATCATACAACTACTTAAACGATGTGACCATAGGGTATAACCTCGGAAGGTTATTCCCTACCTACTATGGTCACCTAATGTGTTTGGTCGGATCCTAATGATCGACCAAACTGGGTCGGGTTCGAAGGTATAAGCGATTTATTAGATCGCTTACCCTACGACCCTAAACAACGTGGTAATCAGTAGGCATAGTCCCAAGGGACTATAACCAACGTGATTACACTCACGTTGCGAAGTTCAAACGAACTTCGCATTGACCATTACTGGTCAACGCTGAAAGTCAAACAAAGTTTGACTTTCTGACTCGAAAAGCAGTAAAAATAAGGAAAAGAACGAAAGAATACTTACGAAGGGTCCCCGAATGCTAATCCCGATCCAAGAACTCAGGTATGAAACAATGGTTTCAACTTAGAGCTCTCAAAATCAGAATTCTTGTAAGAAATGAGGTTGGGGTGATGGGGTATTTATAGGAATACCCGAACCGTTAAGATCGTTTGTCGAAAATCGTGCCTTAATCATGTCCGTACAAGTGTCGGAAGGTTATGGTGACTAAATTGCCACTAACCATAGGGAATCAACACTTGGCAAGGGATAAGGGAGTGGATAACAGCTGTAAACAGCTGTCGATACATCGAATCCGGTCCCGAAAATGCGAAAAATGAGTTTTCTGCATGTTTCTGCCCAGAATAGGCAGTCGCGTAGCGCGACGGTGAGGGCCTAGGCAGTCGCGCTACGCCACTGACCCCCCAGTTTCAGAAAAGTTTCAAAATTTACAGTTTTGGTCCCTGTTGTGTTTTAAGGCCTTTTTTGATGCGTTTGAACCCCGTTAACCTCATTTCAAGGCTCTAAAATGAAGTTAAAGTATAGGGAACTCAAAACATGCTCAAAAATATGCCGGATGTTGGTTCGTTTGGTCGTACGAACGCGATGTTCGCTTAATTACGACGGAATGCGCATAAGCGCGAAAAACGATCCAAATGACGCGACGAATGGATTTTTCTTAAGGCGAACACTAAAATATAATATAGTCATGCTTACATAAATTTTTGGATGTCCAGATGTATCCAGAACGTAAGTTATGCGCGAAAATGCAAACTTGTGCACTTTTTGACACTTTTAGTCCCTGAATGACACAAAAGTTTATTTTAGCACACCGAACCCCTCAAAGCCTATTTCTAAGCTATGTAAAGGATATTTATGGTATGTTTAACTTATGGTCATGTTCCGGAATGTCTGTTACAGTTCAAATTGGCATACTTTCGTAGTTTGTCATATTTAGTCCCTGTAAGCGATATAACTTTGATTTCACCACACCAAACCTTCCAAAACTTATATCTAAGTTATGTAAAGGTTTATTTAAGGTATGTTAAACCTATTTCACTATTCCGGAGTGTTTGTTGCATTAAACTGGTTATATTTACGCATTAGTGCGCGTATAACCTTCCAGCAAGCGATTTAGAGTTTGAAATCGAACAAGAGTTGATATGTGCAAAAGATACACATATTTTTACCAATCCCAAGTATGAAATATAATATTTCATTGGTTCGGTATTTGTTTGATGGCCGTGAAGGCACAGGTGTTACAGTCTCCCCTACTTTAGGAAATTTCGTCCCGAAATTTATTTAGAGGAAACTTGTGAGAGTTTAAAACATGAAGTTGAAAAGATCAAACAATATTGGTTAGGGTTCTGAACTTCTAGTAACCTTAATAACATTATGCTTGCAATGTAAGAGGGACACTTATATACAAGTATATGAAGCGTCATTGGTGCGTCCACCGTACCTCCATTACATCGTTGTCATTTTGTTATTGTTGTCGCTATCGGTTCTTACACATAATAAATCTTACTGGGTTTCTGTGCACTAAATTTCATAATTATGTACGCGTCCATAATCAGACAATTCCTTGCACAGTTCACACAGTCTATTTTATAATGTGTAGGGGGAAAACCAATGAACAATCCTGTGATGAGTGTGACTAGACCGCCATAGAGTCCTTTTGACTAAATCAATAAATGATCTAAATAGACTATCAAGGAGTCTGTCCAGCTACATCACTAGATGTCGTCTTTTAACCAAATTGTGAATCAATCTTTTTAACTAGACCACTTAAGGGTCTCCTATAAAACATGGAGTGGTACTATATAATCCAAGAGTCTTAACTATTACATAGAAGCCCATTTAAGGATTAAAGGTAGTACCTTTTGAATATCCTGCTACGAATCCCTCATATGAAGATATGAAAGATCCTGCAAGGATTTGGATAAAGAATATCCAGAGTATTAAAAACACCAAAAATGCATAAAAGAAAACATAAGATGAGTAAACACATAGTCACATAACCACAAAATTGTTTGTTAATTTGTCTTGTAAATTGCGTAAATGCATTTAAAGCACACTAGGAATCCATTCCGTGGATTTCATTTGGTACTTTAAACGTTATCAAGAATCCAACTATAAAGATAGAAAGATTCAAAAAGAAAATTCGATTTCGATTATTAGGAACCGAAGTGTTCGAATTAAGGTACATAAGGAATCCAATTAAGGACTCTGATTTGAACGATAATCATCCACAAGGATCTAATTGTAAAGATAAAAAGATCCCATATGAATTTTAGAAGTTGAAGATGTTTTGAAACCTTGCACTGGATGTGCTTAGGTCAAAACATGATGTAAAAATGTTTATGAAGTTGAGATGCTTGATATGTCAAGGCGACATATGAAGCAGAATTTTGAAGGTTAAGTTAATGTATGAGGAAAATATTTTTTTTTTGAAAACTATGCATGGGGTTCTTTTAAGAAAAAATGTGTTTAACGTTTTTGAAACCTTTTATATAAAATTTTTTTTTTTTTTGAAATCATAAAGTAGGTGTAGTAGGTAGATATATTTACAAAAATGTTTTAAAATCATGCGAGATGAATTTTGAAATTATGTATAAGGTTTTTGAAAGACATGAATGATGCTTTTCGAAATCATGCACTTGATCAGAAAATGTATTGTGTTAATATTGTCTTCAGACTATATGAAATATTTTGAAATTAGAAAGGTTGGTTTTGATAACATGGCCAATGTTTTTGAAATAACATAGACAATGCATCTAGAAAAATTGTTTTCAAACTATATGAAATATTTTGAGATCATGAAGATGGTTTTGAAATACTTGTACTGTGAATGTTGAAAAAAAAGTCAGAACGTAATGGGTATGAGATTTGAAAAATATCCTTAGTTATCCAACCAAGGATTCAAAAATACAGATGTGTAAAAAGCACGATTACTCATAATTTCACTTTATTTCCTGTACTTCGTTTCTTAGAATGAAACGAGTACTTAGAACTTTCGAGGAAATTATGAGCGATCACTTGAAAGAGAGAATCACAAGAGTAGTTTGTAAGGAACATAGTTCCTTGATACAGGTATTATAGGGAAATGCCATAAACACATGTAATTATACTTGTATATCAGAATTGTGAACAACAACTTTTATTTATAAACAAACAGATTGTTTCACATTACAAGGATAACAAAAGAACAAAAGCATAAGACAGCAACATCTTCTACTCAGCCAACTGCTCATCCGTGGGTCAAATTTGCATTAGCAAGCTTTGGGCAATCCCTTAGGAAATGGCCCATCTCGCCACAGTTATAGCAAAGCCCTCGTGAGAAACGAGCTTGGGCAGGAGTGTCGCCAGCTTGATTTGGTACAGCTGCAGTTGGGCAAACCCTTGCTGTATGACCTATAAGTTCACAAATCTGACATTTGCGGCACTTCACACTAGGGTGATGATGAAGGTTACATTGGTTGCACAAGGGTGCAGTTCCATTGTATGGCTTCCTAGCTGGTGGCCTTGCCACTTGGCTAGGTCCAGCTTGATTTGGTGTAACCGTTGCGGGTTTCCTTGAAGCTTTACGCTTCCTTGACTTGGGTGCAGTCTTGACTTCTGCTTCCTTCAGTGGCTCTTGAGTGGCTTCATTGTCGAGACGAGCCATGGAAATGCCTAAATCCACAGTCCTCTGAATCACTTCGCCAATTTGCTGGACAAATTTGGCTGTTCGCTCGGGCATTTGACCAGTGCTAAGAGGAATAGACATTCTAGAAGAAAATGAAAGACAGAGGAAGAAACGAGTGAAAGGTTATTGGATAATCAATACAGAATGGTAACGAATGAAAATTGTGATCATTTGTTTGTTACCTAAGGCAAACAAATGAGATGGTGACAAATCAAAGTAAATAGGTCAAAAATAATGTATCGCGAAGACATGCTCGCCTATAAGTGAACACTCATCCCAAGAATTCCCAGGTAAGCACAACTGGTCTCGCGTCTGATGAGATGTATACGAAGTGCTTGCCTAGACGGAAAACCCAGAATACAGGCATTCACCCTTCCAGTTTGCACGTGTTCACATTATTTAAAACCCAAAACCTTTGACGAAGTTTCGAAAACTCAAAGGGGTTCAAAACCATATAATAGAGAGTTCAAAACCTAGAAATCAATCATCCTAGAACAGATGATTAGTTTTCAAAGCGGTTTTGAAATTTATGTTTTTGTTGCGGTTGTCGCCTAAGGATAGGCGACAGTATTGTTTTATGACTAAACGCAAGTAAACTCGCGTTAGGGTCCTAAGAAGGTTATAGACTAGGTCAAAGCATTACTAATTACTAATAACCTAATTCCCTATAACCATTGGCTCTGATACCATCTTTTCTGTCACACCCCGACCACGTAGAACATACAAAACGTGGCGGAAATATCGGGGAGTGTTGTAACAGAATTAATTGTTTCAAATCCATGGCAATTGAAGTTTCGTTTTATTGATTAAAAGTGTTACAATGTCTTAACAAACAAAGAAATACAACATAATTAACTAGTCTTGCATCTTTTATTGTCACTAAAGCCCAAGTCTGCCTATGTGTATCTTGATCATCTTATGCAACAGTTCCTGAAAAACACATGTGAAAATAGGTACGTCAGCATAAAAATGCCTGTGAGATACATAGGTTTTGTGAAAATAAGATTCATGACTTATGTTTGTGAAAATGTTTAGTCATGAACCTTGTTATTTGCTTTGTCTTTTAAATCATTTGAAAAACGATAAGATCAGATGATAAGTATAAATAAATGTAAGGTTAAATGAATAACCAAGTAAAATGTGTTTGCATAAGATAAGTTGTTTATAAATCAATGTCTTGTGAAAAGTATGTTATTTGTATGAAATGTTCTATGTCTCAAACTGAAATGATTCAAATAACGTTACGACATGTAATACCATACAAACACTTATATATAGGAAGTACCAGCGGCGTATCCACCATGCTTGTATCATATTACACACGCATCGTTATTTAACAACGCAACCGTACGGCTAAACGAACCGACATTCGAGATATTTTTGAGAACATTTTAAGTTCCCTTTACTTTAACTTCATTTTTGAGCTTTGAAATGGGGTTAACGGGCCTTAAACGAATCGGAAAAGGCCTTATTACACTACAGGGACCAAATCTGCCATTTTTGAAACTTTCTGTGCAGAAACTGTGAATCTGGCCTATACCACCTTTGCACATGGTTTTGGGCAATACTATGGGCTGGTTTGATGTGCACATGGTATTACAATACCATGGGTGCAAGTGTATGGCCAAGATTGAAGAACGTTTTCCTAGAAACGATCCTAACGGTTCGGGAAATCCTATAAATACCCCATGCCTTCATTTTGCAAAACCCACAAGAATCTTGATTTGAGAAGCTCTAAGTTGAAACCATTGTTTCATACCTGAGCTACATGGATCGAGATTAGCATTCGGGGACCCTTCGTAGGTATTCTTTCGTTCTTTTATTGTTTTTTTCGAGTCCGAAAGTCAAACTTTGTTTGACTTTCTGCGTTGACCAGTTTATGGTCAATGCGAAGTTCGTTTGAACTTTGCAACGTGATTGTAATCACGATGGTTATAGTCCCTTGTGACTATGCCTACTGATTACCACGTTGTCTAGGGTCGTAGGGTAAGCGATCTAATAAATCGCTTATACCTTCGAACCCGACCCATTTGGTCGATCATTAGGATCCGACCAAATACATTAGGTGACCATAGTATATAGGGAATAACCTTCCGAGGTTATACCTTATGGTCGCTTCGTTTAAGTAGTTGTATGATAGGTAGTTTATATGCCTTAGGTAAATTACCAAAATGCCCTTTTGACGCCAAAATTCATTTTAAGCATATGTAACATAATCTTTGGTATCTAAACTGATTTGGTAACAATATTAGACACGTTAAGGCATATTTTACTTGTCATAGGACTAGTTAGGCGTTCCGAACGCGTTTTGTGACACCTGTGTCACTTCAACCATCAAAAAAATGCCAAACCAATGAAATATTGTATTTCATACTTGGGATTTGTAAAAATATGTGTATCGTTTGCACATATCAACTCTTGTTCGATTTCAAGCTCTAAATCGCTTTCTGGAAGGTTATACGCGCACTAATGCGTAAATATAACCAGTTTAATGCAACAAACACTCCAGAATAGTGACGTAGACTTAACATACCTTAAATAACCTCTACATAACTTAGAAATAAGTTTTGGAAGGTTTGGAATGCCGAAATCAAGTTTAGTCGCTTACAGGGACTAAAGTTGACAAACTGCGAAAGTATGCCAATTTGAACTGTAACAGACATTCCGGAACATGACCATAAGTTAAACATACCATAAATATCCTTTACATAGCTTAGAAATAGGCTTTGAGGTGTTCGGTATGCTAAAATAAACTTTTGTGTCATTCAGGGACTAAAAGCGTCAAAAAGTGCACAAGTTTGCATTTTCGCGCATAACTTACGTTCTGAATACATCTGGACATCCAAATATTTATGTAAGCATGACTATATTATGATTTAGTGTTTGGCTTGCCAAAAATCCATTCGTCGCGTCATTTGGATCGTTTTTCGCGCTTATGCGCATTCCGTCGTAATTAAGCGAACATCGCGTTCGTACGACCAAACGAACCAACATCCGACATATTTTTGAGCATGTTTCATGTCCACAATGTTTAGGCAACATTTTAAGGCCTTAAAGTTGGCTTTACGGGCCTTAGAAGTGTCGGAAATGGCCTTAAACACGTGCAGGGACTGAAACTGTCATTTCTGAAACTTATGTCTGATCTGTGCAGGCCAGGCGGCCCGCCTCAGTTTCCTTATATCCTCACGCGGCCCACGAGGCCCCTTCTAACTAGATTAACTGCATTTAACAGCAGTTTCCAGCTGTTTGATCCACCACCACACATTCTAAAATGCTTAGTCAGCTGATAAGGATCAATTTGAGCTACCATAAGGTCCCGACACTTGTACGGGTGGGATTAAGGCACGTTTTCCATGAAACGATCGTAACGGTTACCCGAAAACTATATATACCCATCCACCCCCATTGCTAAAATCACTAGAATCTTGATCTTAGCAACTCTAAGTTGAAACCATTGTTTCATACCTGAGATTCTTGGATCGAGATTAGCATTCGGGGACCCTTCGTAAGTATTCTTTCGTTCTTTTATTGCTTTTCGAGTCCGAAAGTCAAACTTTGTTTGACTTTCAGCGTTGACCAGCTTATGGTCAATGCGAAGTTCGTTTGAACTTCGCAACGTGAGTGTAATCACGTTGGTTATAGTCCCTTGGGACTATGCCTACTGATTACCACGTTGTCTAGGGGCGTAGGGTAAGCGATCTGATAAATCGCTTATACCTTCGAACCCGACCCAGTTTGGTCGATCATTAGGATCCGACCAAACACATTAGGTGACCATAGTAGGTAGGGAATAACCTTCCGAGGTTATACCTTATGGTCACATCGTTTAAGTAGTTGTATGATAGGTAGTTTATATGCCTTAGGTAAATTACCAGAATACCCTTTTCATGTATAATTGGTAATTTAGCATATGTAACCTAAACTTTTGTCACATAACTGATTATGTAACATGTCTAGGCATATAATACTTGTCATAGGACTAGTTAGGCGATCCGAACGTGTTTCACGCGAACGACGCGTTAAAGTAGCATAAGCTACCTAAACGGGTCGTAATGGGTCGTAAGCACTTAGATTAAGGTTTCATTTAGTATGTAGGCTTTGTTAAACCATATGACACGAGTCTCTATACTCGTTTTGTTTACAAACCCTCATTCTATCAGATCTTCCGATTTAGGTCCGGTTATTAACATAGTTACCTATATTAGGTGCCGTTTGATTCCGAGATCTCTAGCATTGTTTGGTTGTTACTCAAGGACTACTAAGCAATCTCAAGTGAGTACATAGACCCCTCTTTTACTGTTTTCCAAACTGTTTTGGGGTGAAACACATGTGCCTACTGTAACACCTGTGTCATTTCAACCATCAAACAAATGCCAAACCAATTAAATATTGTATTTCATACTTTGGACTTGTATAAATATGTGTATCTTGTGCACATATCAACTCTTGTTCGATTTCAAACTCTAAATCGCTTTCTGGAAGGTTATACGCGCACTAATGCGTAAATATAACCAGTTTAATGCAACAAACACTCCAGAATAGTGAAATAGGTTTAACATACCTTAAATAACCTTTACATAACTTAGATATAAGTTTTGGAAGGTTTGGTGTGGTGAAATCAAGCTTAATCGCTTACAGGGACTAAAGTTGACAAACTGCGAAAGTATGCCAATTTGAACTGTAACAGACCTTCCGGAACATGACCATAAGTTAAACATACCATAAATATCCTTTACATAGCTTAGAAATAGGCTTTGAGGGGTTCGGTGTGCTAAAATAAACTTTTGGGTCATTCAGGGACTAAAAGTGTCAAAAAGTGCACAAGTTTGCATTTTCGCGCATAACTTACGTTCTGAATACATCCGGACATCCAAAAATTTATGTAAGCACTAAAATATTTTATTTTAGTGTTCGCCATAAGAAAAATCCATTCGTCGCGTCATTTGGTTCGTTTTTCGCATTCGGGACCAGATTCGATGTATTAGCCGTTGTTTAATTCACAACCACATATTCTAAACTTGCTTAGTCAGCGGATAAGGATGGAATTTTGGTACCATAACTTTGCAACACATGTATGGATGGAATTTAAACACCTAAACACCATAACTTTGCAACACATGTATGGATGGAATTTAAACACCTAAACACCATAACTTTGCAACACATGTACGGATGGGATTAAGGCACGTTTTCCATGAAACGATCTTAACGGTTCGGGTATTCCTATAAATACCCCATACCCCCCATTGCTAAAATCACTAGAAACTTGATTTGAGAAACTCTAAGTTGAAACATTTGTTTCATACCTGAGATTTTTGAATCGAGTTTAGCATTCGGGGACCCTTCGTAAGTATTCTTTCGTTCTTTTCCTTATTTTATTGCTTTTCGAGTCAGAAAGTCAAACTTTGTTTGACTTTCAGCGTTGACCAGTAATGGTCAATGCGAAGTTCGTTTGAACTTCGCAACGTGAGTGTAATCACGTTGGTCATAGTCCCTTGGGACTATGCCCACTGATTACCACGTTGTCTAGGGTCGTAGGGTAGGCGATCTAATAAATCGCCTATACCTTCGAACCCGACCCAGTTTGGTCGATCATTAGGATCCGACCAAACACATTAGGTGACCATAGTAGGTAGGGAATAACCTTCCGAGGTTATACCCTATGGTCACATCGTTTAAGTAGTTGTATGATAGGTAGTTTATATGCCTTAGGAAAATTACCAGAATACCCTTTTCATGTATAATTGGTAATTAAGCATATGTAACCTAAACCTTTGTCACATAACTGATTATGTAACATGTTTAAGGCATATAACACTTGTCATAGGACTAGTTAGGCGGTCCGAACGCGTTTCACGCGAACGACGCGTTAAAGTAGCATAAGCTACCTAAACGGGTCGTAATGGGTCGTAAACAATTATGTTAGGTTTCATTTAGTATGTAGGCTTTGTTAAACCAAATGACACGAGTCTCTACACTCGTTTGGTTTACAAACCCTAATGCTACCCGATCTTCCGATCTAGGTCCGGTTAATTAACATAGTTATCTATATAAGGTGCCGTTTGATATCCGCGATCTCTAGCATTGTTTGGTTGTTACTCAAGGACTTCTGAGCAATCTCAAGTGAGTACATAGACCCCTCTTTTACTGTTTTCCAAACTGTTTTGGGGTGGAACACATGTGCCTACTTGTTACTTTCATGCTTTCCTGTTTTAACATCATATACTGCTATGTTCGTTAGTACATTATAGTACATGATTTTATGACATTTCATGCTAGGTGTGCCCAATTGTGTGCATTACTTAGTACATCGTTTTACATGACATTTTGACATAGACATTTGACATAGACATTTCGGCATAGACATTTTAACATGATTGACATTTGATCATGCATTTCCCACAAAACATAACTTTGATTTAAACCAAGATTTACTTCAATACTTTGTTTTTGTGCATATGGTTTAGTTGAGACATTTCACTTGCCATACATGACATCTTGACATAGACGTTTGACATGGATATTTGACATAGACATTTGACATGGATACTTGACATAGACATTTTGATATGATTTACATCTTGACATGAACACTTTGACATATTACCCAATACATTTGACAATTGATTTAAACATAGACTTCTTACATTGGTTGGTTTGGTTTGATTAAGTGATTAAGTAACGATGCGTGTGTAATATGATACGAGCATGGTGGATACGCCGCTGGTACTTCCTATATATAAGTGTTTGTATGGTATTACATATCATAGCGTTATTTGAATCATTTCAGTTTGAGACATAGAACATTTTATACAAATAACATACTTTTCACAAGACATTGATTTATAAACATCTTATCTTATGCAAACATATTTTACTTGGTTATTCATTTAACCTTACATTTATTTATACTTATCATCTGATCTTATCGATTTTCAAATGATTTACAAAGCAAAGCAAATAACAAGGTTCATGACTAAACATTTTCTCAAACATAAGTCATGAAACCTATTTTCACAAAACCTATGTATCTCACAGGCATTTTTATGCTGACGTACCTATTTTCACATGTGTTTTTCAGGAACTGTTGCATAAGATGATCAAGATACACATAGGCAGACTTGGGCTTTAGTGACAATAAAAGATGCAAGACTAGTTAATTATGTTGTATTTTCTTGTTTGTTAAGACATTGTAACACTTTTATTCAATAAAACGAAACTTCAATTGCCATGGATTTGAAACAATTAATTCTGTTACAACACTCCCCGACATTTCCGCCACGTTTATATGTTCTACGTGGTCGGGGTGTGACAGAAAAGATGGTATCAGAGCCAATGGTTATAGGGAATTAGGTTATTAGTAATGCTTTGACCTAGTATATAACTTTCTTAGGACCCTAACGCGAGTTTACTTGCGTTTAGTCATAAAACAATACCGTCACCTATCCTTAGGCGACGACCACAACAAGAACATAAATTTCAAAACCGCTTTGAAAACTAATCATCTGTTCTAGGATGATTGATTACTAGGTTTTGAACCCTCTATTGTAAGGTTTTGAACCCTCTGTTATACGGTTTTGAACCCCTTTGAGTTTTCAAAACTCTCGTCAAGGTTTTGGGTTTTTAATAATGTGAACACGTGCAAACTGGAAGGGTGAATGCCTGTATTCTGAGTTTTCTGTCTAGGCAAGCACTTCGTATACATCTCAACCAGACGCGAGACCAGTTGTGCTTACCTGGGAATTCTTGGGATGAGTGTTCACTTATAGGCGAGCATGTCTTCGCGATACATTATATTGACCCGCTTACTTTGATTAGTCACTGTCTCATTTGTTTGCCTTTGGTAACAAACAAATGGTCACAATCTACATGCCTTGTCATTTTCTTTTTACTATCTGTCGCTTGTTTCCTCCTATGCCTTTCGTTATCTTCAAGATGCTTCTTCATCGCAACAACAATGTCCGAACCAGGTGCTGCAATTACCCAGCGAATAGGCGTCGTACTCCAGAGGACCGTTGACTTAGCTATCACCATGACTCGCCTCAGGGATGAAGCTGTGTAAGGGAACTGCTCCTTGGTGCAATCAATGCCATCGTCATTATTCAAATCAAATACCATGTTACAAATGTACCCACGGTGGACGATGGAGACATTTGGTTAACATGTGTCGCTTTGCTGTTCAAAGCAAAGCAGTTGCAAACCCTGTTGCTACTTAACCTTCAAGTTCTGCTTCATATGTCACCTTGGCATATCTAGCGCCTCAACCTCATGAACTTTCTACTTTGTGTATCGACTTAAGCACGCCTAGTGCAAGGTGTCGAAGCACCTCTCGTTACACAAATTTCAAAATCCATAAAGGATCTTTCTATCCTCATAATCAGATCCTTGTGGATGAATATCACTCAAATCGGAGCCCTTAATTGAATTATTCGTATGCCTTAATACGTACATTACCATTCAATAAGGACAAAGACGAATTCTTATATAGATCTTCCTATCTTCATAGTTAGATTCTAATGATTTAAGTGCCGCATGGAATCCACGGATTGGATTCCTGGTGTGCTTTAAATATCCGTGTCCAAAGATAACAAAGTAAAGATCAAGTTAAACAACTATGTGATTATGTGCTTATGTGTTTCCTTTTATGTTTTTGGTGTAATCCAAGTTTTGTTATCCAAATCCTCGTAGAATCTTCCATATCTTTGGGTGCTATATTAAATCCTCAACGGGCTTGTACGTAATAGTAAAGACCCTTGGATTATATTGTACCATTCCATAATTAGACCCTGAGAGGTCTAGGTAAAACAGATTGATCCAAAAATCTGGTTAGGAATATCATGTGATGATATAGCTGAAAGGACTCCTTGGTGGCCTAATTTAAAAGGATCCTTTGAAGATCTAATTAAAAGGACCCTATGGTAGTTTAGTCACACTCATCATCAGGTTTGATTTTTCCTCCCCTTCACATTTCAGACAAATTGTGCGGACTATGCAAGGAATTGCGTAATTATGGATGCATACATAATTATGAAATTCAGTGCACAGAAACCACAGCGAATTTTGTCATGTGTCTATTCCGTTCATTTTTGTTTCTGAAGATGTAAAATGACTATTCCGTTCATTTTTGTTTCTGAAGATGTAAAATGACTATTCCGTTCATTTTTGTTTCTGAAGATGTAAAATGACTATTCCGTTCATTTTTGTTTCTGAAGATGTAAAATGACTATTCTGTTCATTTTTGTTTCTGAAGATGTAAAATGACTATTC
Source organism: Helianthus tuberosus (assembly GCA_030545235.1). NCBI lineage: Eukaryota > Viridiplantae > Streptophyta > Magnoliopsida > Asterales > Asteraceae > Helianthus > Helianthus tuberosus. The sequence continues at coordinate 40,680,164 of CM060429.1, forward strand.
CGTTCATTTTTGTTTCTGAAGATGTAAAATGACTATTCCGTTCATTTTTGTTTCTGAAGATGTAAAATGACTATTCTGTTCATTTTTGTTTCTGAAGATGTAAAATGACTATTCCGTTCATTTTTGTTTCTGAAGATGTAAAACGACTATTCTGTTCATTTTTGTTTCTGAAGATGTAAAATGACTATTCCGTTCATTTTTGTTTCTGAAGATGTAAAATGACTATTCTGTTCATTTTTGTTTCTGAAGATGTAAAATGACTATTCCGTTCATTTTTGTTTCTGAAGATGTAAAATGACTATTCTGTTCATTTTTGTTTCTGAAGATGTAAAATGACTATTCTGTCCATTTTTGTTTCTGAAGATGTAAAATGACTATTCTGTTCATTTTTGTTTCTGAAGATGTAAAATGACTATTCTGTCCATTTTTGTTTCTGAAGATGTAAAATGACTATTCCGTTCATTTTTGTTTCTGAAGATATAAAATGACTATTCTGTTCATTTTAGTTTCTAAAGAATGCCTGTTGAGAATAACTCTGTTCATTTTTCATTTCTGAAAAATGTTCGTTAAAGAGAAATTACAGGATTACGTCTTGTTCATCTTTGATGGTTATTTAACACAAAGTCACAAATAGACTCCTACGAATTAATTTCGGGACGAAATTTCCTAAAGTAGGGGAGACTGTAACACCTGTGTCATTTCAACCATCAAACAAATGCCAAACCAATTAAATATTGTATTTCATACTTTGGACTTGTATAAATATGTGTATCTTGTGCACATATCAACTCTTGTTCGATTTCAAACTCTAAATCGCTTTCTGGAAGGTTATACGCGCACTAATGCGTAAATATAACCAGTTTAATGCAACAAACACTCCAGAATAGTGAAATAGGTTTAACATACCTTAAATAACCTTTACATAACTTAGATATAAGTTTTGGAAGGTTTGGTGTGGTGAAATCAAGCTTAATCGCTTACAGGGACTAAAGTTGACAAACTGCGAAAGTATGCCAATTTGAACTGTAACAGACCTTCCGGAACATGACCATAAGTTAAACATACCATAAATATCCTTTACATAGCTTAGAAATAGGCTTTGAGGGGTTCGGTGTGCTAAAATAAACTTTTGGGTCATTCAGGGACTAAAAGTGTCAAAAAGTGCACAAGTTTGCATTTTCGCGCATAACTTACGTTCTGAATACATCCGGACATCCAAAAATTTATGTAAGCACTAAAATATTTTATTTTAGTGTTCGCCATAAGAAAAATCCATTCGTCGCGTCATTTGGTTCGTTTTTCGCATTCGGGACCAGATTCGATGTATTAGCCGTTGTTTAATTCACAACCACATATTCTAAACTTGCTTAGTCAGCGGATAAGGATGGAATTTTGGTACCATAACTTTGCAACACATGTATGGATGGAATTTAAACACCTAAATACCATAACTTTGCAACACATGTATGGATGGAATTTAAACACCTAAACACCATAACTTTGCAACACATGTACGGATGGGATTAAGGCACGTTTTCCATGAAACGATCTTAACGGTTCGGGTATTCCTATAAATACCCCATACCCCCCATTGCTAAAATCACTAGAAACTTGATTTGAGAAACTCTAAGTTGAAACATTTGTTTCATACCTGAGATTTTTGAATCGAGTTTAGCATTCGGGGACCCTTCGTAAGTATTCTTTCGTTCTTTTCCTTATTTTATTGCTTTTCGAGTCAGAAAGTCAAACTTTGTTTGACTTTCAGCGTTGACCAGTAATGGTCAATGCGAAGTTCGTTTGAACTTCGCAACGTGAGTGTAATCACGTTGGTCATAGTCCCTTGGGACTATGCCCACTGATTACCACGTTGTCTAGGGTCGTAGGGTAGGCGATCTAATAAATCGCCTATACCTTCGAACCCGACCCAGTTTGGTCGATCATTAGGATCCGACCAAACACATTAGGTGACCATAGTAGGTAGGGAATAACCTTCCGAGGTTATACCCTATGGTCACATCGTTTAAGTAGTTGTATGATAGGTAGTTTATATGCCTTAGGAAAATTACCAGAATACCCTTTTCATGTATAATTGGTAATTAAGCATATGTAACCTAAACCTTTGTCACATAACTGATTATGTAACATGTTTAAGGCATATAACACTTGTCATAGGACTAGTTAGGCGGTCCGAACGCGTTTCACGCGAACGACGCGTTAAAGTAGCATAAGCTACCTAAACGGGTCGTAATGGGTCGTAAACAATTATGTTAGGTTTCATTTAGTATGTAGGCTTTGTTAAACCAAATGACACGAGTCTCTACACTCGTTTGGTTTACAAACCCTAATGCTACCCGATCTTCCGATCTAGGTCCGGTTAATTAACATAGTTATCTATATAAGGTGCCGTTTGATATCCGCGATCTCTAGCATTGTTTGGTTGTTACTCAAGGACTTCTGAGCAATCTCAAGTGAGTACATAGACCCCTCTTTTACTGTTTTCCAAACTGTTTTGGGGTGGAACACATGTGCCTACTTGTTACTTTCATGCTTTCCTGTTTTAACATCATATACTGCTATGTTCGTTAGTACATTATAGTACATGATTTTATGACATTTCATGCTAGGTGTGCCCAATTGTGTGCATTACTTAGTACATCGTTTTACATGACATTTTGACATAGACATTTGAGATAGACATTTCGGCATAGACATTTTAACATGATTGACATTTGATCATGCATTTCCCACAAAACATAACTTTGATTTAAACCAAGATTTACTTCAATACTTTGTTTTTGTGCATATGGTTTAGTTGAGACATTTCACTTGCCATACATGACATCTTGACATAGACGTTTGACATGGATATTTGACATAGACATTTGACATGGATACTTGACATAGACATTTTGATATGATTTACATCTTGACATGAACACTTTGACATATTACCCAATACATTTGACAATTGATTTAAACATAGACTTCTTACATTGGTTGGTTTGGTTTGATTAAGTGATTAAGTAACGATGCGTGTGTAATATGATACGAGCATGGTGGATACGCCGCTGGTACTTCCTATATATAAGTGTTTGTATGGTATTACATATCATAGCGTTATTTGAATCATTTCAGTTTGAGACATAGAACATTTTATACAAATAACATACTTTTCACAAGACATTGATTTATAAACATCTTATCTTATGCAAACATATTTTACTTGGTTATTCATTTAACCTTACATTTATTTATACTTATCATCTGATCTTATCGATTTTCAAATGATTTACAAAGCAAAGCAAATAACAAGGTTCATGACTAAACATTTTCTCAAACATAAGTCATGAAACCTATTTTCACAAAACCTATGTATCTCACAGGCATTTTTATGCTGACGTACCTATTTTCACATGTGTTTTTCAGGAACTGTTGCATAAGATGATCAAGATACACATAGGCAGACTTGGGCTTTAGTGACAATAAAAGATGCAAGACTAGTTAATTATGTTGTATTTTCTTGTTTGTTAAGACATTGTAACACTTTTATTCAATAAAACGAAACTTCAATTGCCATGGATTTGAAACAATTAATTCTGTTACAACACTCCCCGACATTTCCGCCACGTTTATATGTTCTACGTGGTCGGGGTGTGACACCTACTTGTTACTTTCATGCTTTCCTGTTTTCACATCATATACCTGCTATGTTCATTAGTACATTATAGTACATGATTTCATTACATCACATGCTACGTATCTCTATTGTTGTATACGTAGTACAGGTCACATGCTACGTATGTCTATTGTTGTATACGTGGTACCTGTCACATGCTACGTATGTCTATTGTTGTATACGTCGTACAGGTCACATGCTACGTATGTCTATTGTTGTATACGTGGTACAGGTCACATGCTACGTATGTCTATTGTTGTATACGTAGTACAGGTCACATGCTACGTATGTCTATTGTTGTATACGTAGTACAGGTCACATGCTACGTATGTCTATTGTTGTATACGTGGTACAGGTCACATGCTACGTATGTCTATTGTTGGATACGTAGTACAGGTCACATGCTACGTATGTCTATTGTTGTATACGTAGTACAGGTCACATGCTACGTATGTCTATTATTGCATACTTAGTACAGGTCACATGCTACGTATGTCTATGGTCGCGTACTTAGTACATTTGTTATTCATCACAGGCTTACATTTTGGATACATATTACATGATTTACATTAAACATGAATATTTTACTTTGGTAGTTTGGTATGATTAAGTGATTAAGTAACGATGCGTGTGTAATATGATACAAGCATGGTGGATACGCCGCTGGTACTTCCTATATATAAGTGTTTGTATGGTATTACATATCGTAGCGCTATTTGAATCATTTCAGTTTGATACATATAACATTTTATACAAATAACATACTTTTCACAATACATTGTTTTACAAGCAACTTATCTTATACAAACTCAGTTTACAATGGTTATTCATTTAACCATACATTATTCTCTTATTTATACATATCATCTGAACTCATTGTTTTTCAAATGATTTACAAGACAAAGCAAATTACAAGGTTCATGACTAAACATTTTCTCAAACATAAGTCATGAAACCTATTTTCACAAAACCTATGTATCTCACAGGCATTTTTATGCTGACGTACCTATTTTCACATGTGTTTTTCAGGAGCTGTTGCATAAGATGATCAAGATACACATAGGCAGACTTGGGCTTTAGTGACAATAAAAGATGCAAGACTAGTTAATTATGTTGTATTTCTTTGTTTATTAAGACATTGTAACACTTTTAATCAATAAAACGAAACTTCAATTGCCATGGATTTGAAACAATTAATTCTGTTACAACACTCCCCGACATTTCCGCCACGTTTTGTATGTTCTACGTGGTTGGGGTGTGACAGAAAAGATGGTATCAGAGCCAATGGTTTTAGGGAATTGGGTTATTAGTAATGCTTTGACCTAGTCTATAATCTTCTTAGGACCCTAACGCGAGTTTACTTGCGTTTAGTCATAAAACAATACCGTCACCTATCCTTAGGCGACGACCACAACAAGAACATAAATTTCAAAACCTCTTTGAAAACTAATCATCTGTTCTAGGATGATTGATTACAAGGTTTTGAACCCTCTATTGTAAGGTTTTGAACCCTCTGTTATATGGTTTTGAACCCCTTTGAATTTTCAAAAAAAAATCTCGTCAAGGTTTTGGGTTTTAAATAATGTGAACACGTGCAAACTGGAAGGGTGAATGCCTGTATTCTGGGTTTTCTGTCTAGGCAAGCACTTCGTATACATCTCATCAGACGCGAGACCAGTTGTGCTTACCTGGGAATTCTTGGGATGAGTGTTCACTTATAGGCGAGCATGTCTTCACGATACATTATTTTTGACCTATTTACTTTGATAAATCACCAGGGTCGTTTGTTGCTTTGTAGTAACAAACAAATGACCACTATCCTTGCTTTCATCAGATTTGTTTCATCTCATTCATTTCGTCTAATTCTCTCACTCGTTTCCTTTCATGTTCTCCTCTTTTAGAATGCCTCCACGACGCGAAAACCCGGTATCTATTGATGAACTGGCAGCTGTCATTACACAGCAAATGACTGCTGCAATCCCGAACGTCGTTGCTCAATGTTACCAAGTTATCAACAACAATAATGCCCTCTGCAGCTTCAAGACGTTCAACTCGGCCAAGCCATCAATGTTTTCTGGGTCTCAAGGAGCGACATCACTTCTGCAATGGTTCGAGAGTCTAGAGAGCACCTTCAGGCATGTACAATGTCCAAATGAGCGAAAGGTAGATTTCGCATCTAGTGTCTCTGAGAAACGAGCTTTGACGTGGTGGAACGGTGTGGTGAGAGATAGGAGTGCCGATGTGGCACTGGCTCAAACATGGGAAGAACTTAGAGCACTGATGATGAAGGAATTCTGTCCTTGTCACGAGATCAGGGCATTGGAAAGGGAATTCGACGACCTTAAGCAAGACAGCGGCGAACATCAAGCATACACTGATCGATATGAGGAGCTGAGCCTGTTGTGTCCTACCATGGTTACGCCTTTGGATAAGGCGATCGAAAAATACATTGATGGTCTCCCTGACTCAGTTCAAGACATTGTTACTGGTAGTAACCCCACTACGGTTAGGCAGGCCATTGAGCTATCTGCAACCCTGACTGAATCTCAGATCAGGAAACGTAAGCTTTTCCGAAAGGGTGACAAGAAACCGCTCGAGGAATCAAAGACCATGGATGAACAGACTGGATCCCTTGAGAGGTCAAAGAAGCAAAAGGCTTCTTAGAACTTCGCCATGGTTACTCACAATGGTCAAGCCGTCCCCAACCAACCAGCTAAACCCCGTACCAGGAAGCCATACAATGGAACTTCACCCTTGTGCAACAAATGTAACCTTTATCATCATGTTAATGTGAAGTGCCGCGAATGCCAAATTTGTGGACGTAAAGGTCATACAGCAAAAGTTTGCGTAGCAGCAGTTGCACCAAATCAAGCTAACAATAAACCTGCTCGAGCTCGCTTTCCACCAGGTTCTTGCTACAAGTGTGGCGAGATGGGACATTTCCGAAGAAATTGCCCAAAGCGTGCTAATGCTAATCCAGCACAGAGATGAGCATCTGACCGACTAGAAGACAACACTCTTTAGAAATAATCACATCTTATGTATTATTTTCTTTTGTTGTCAAGGTCCATGAAACAGTTGTTATCATTGTTAATAAATAAATCTTTTTATTTACATTGCAATGTATTTATGTGATTGTATGTATAAACAACATATCCCCTACAATACCGACAATCAAGGAACCGCATTCCTTGAAGAACAGACTACCCCCAAAATTCTTCCATTTTACAATCTCTTACGTTTTACACAAAGATCCTAAGTACCCGTCTCTTGCAAAGAGACGAAGTGCAAGGTGCAAGTTATAATTCTGTACGAATACCCCAAGTACCACTATAAATTTTTAATAGGGTACCCAAGGGTATTTCCGTATGTCCTAAATTATTGTGTACCTTAATTCGCGTATTGCGTTTTCCTGAAAACGAAAATCGAATTTTTGGTAGATCATCCTATCTTCATGGATGGATTCTTGAAATGATTAAAGTGCCAAATGAAATCCACGAATTGGATTCCTGGTGTGCTTTAAGTATCCGCGTCCAAAGATAACAAATCAATAACCAAGTTAAACAACTATGTGATTATGTGCTTATGTGTTTCCCTTTATGTTTTTGAGTAATCCAAGTTTTTGTTATCCAAATCCTCGTAGAATCTTCCATATCTTCGTATAAGGGATTCATAGTAGGATATCCAAAGGTGCTATATTAAATCCTCAATGGGCTTGTACGTAATAGTAAAGACCCTTGGATTATATTGTACCATTCCATAATTAGACCCCTGAGTGGTCTAGGTAAACAGTAGGGCTGTAAACGAACCGAACGAACACGAACGAGGCCTTGTTCGTGTTCGTTCGTTAAGGAAATAAATGTGTTCACGAACGGTTCATGAACACTTACCGAACGAGATTTTATGTTCGTGTTCATTCATTAAGGAAATGAGCGTGTTCACGAACGGTTCACGAACACAAGCGAACACAAATAAATTTGGCTAACGCGATGAAGAATAAAGGTGGATGGCCTAGAGAGTAGCACAACTTGAATCCCTTATCGTGGAACGGAGGTAGATCATATTTGTCGATGTAAATAATGAGAAAAGAAAGAGGGTTTCCTAGTTTAATTGTTAGGGTAATAATATAAATAAAAGTTTAATAGTATAAAAAAGTATAGATAAAATATATGAAAGTATAAAAATCTTTAATTAAAACACGAACATACGAACATAAACGAACGCAAATGAATGAATGTTCACGAACACCTTACCGAACGTTCACGAACACAATTGAACGAACGAGACCTTTGTTCATGTTCGTTCATTTAACTAATCGAACAGAATTTCTTGTTCATGTTCGTTCGTTTATTAAACGAACGAACATAAACGAACTTCCCGCCGAACGGTTCACGAACTGTTCGCTGAACGTTCGGTTCGTTTACAGCCCTAGTAAACAGATTGATCCAAAAATCTGGTTAGGAATATCATGTGATGATATAGCTGAAAGGACTCCTTGGTGGCCTAATTAAAAAGGATCCTTTGTCGATCTAATTAAAAGGACCCTATGGTAGTCTAGTCACACTCATCACAGGTTTGATTTTTCCTCCCCTTCACATTACAAACGAATTGTGCAGACTATGCAAGGAATTGCGTAATTATGGATGCATACATAATTATGAAATTCAGTGCACGGAAACCACAGCGAGTTTTGTCATGTGTCTAGAGTTCGTTCCGTTCATTTTCGGTTCTGAAGAAATGGTGGAAAATGACTCGTTTCGTTCATTTTCGGTTCTGAAGAAATAGTGGAAAATGACTCGTTTCGTTCATTTTCGGTTCTGAAGAAATGGTGGAAAATGTCTCGTTTCGTTCATTTTCGGTTCTGAAGAAATGGTGGAAAATGACTCGTTTCGTTCATTTTCGGTTCTGAAGAAATGGTGGAAAATGACTCGTTTCGTTCATTTTCGGTTCTGAAGAAATAGTGGAAAATGACTCGTTTCGTTCATTTTCGGTTCTGAAGAAATGGTGGAAAATGACTCGTTTCGTTCATTTTCGGTCCTGAAGAAGTGGTGGAAAATGACTCATTTCGTTCATTTTCGGTTCTGAAGAAGTGGTGTAAAATGACTCATTTCGTTCATTTTCGGTTCTGAAGAAGTGGTGGAAAATGACTCATTTTGTTCATTTTCGGTTCTGAAGAAGTGGTGGAAAATGACTAATTTCGTTCATTTTCATTTCTAAAGAATGCCTGTTGAAAATAACTCCGTTCATTTTTCATTTTTGAAAAATGTCCGTTAAAGAGAAATAACAAGATTATGCCTTGCTTATCTTTGATGGTTATTTAACACAAAGTCACAAATAGACTCCTACGAAAGAATTTCGGGACGAAATTTCCTAAAGTAGGGGAGACTGTGACACCTGTGTCACTTCAACCATCAAACAAATGCCAAACCAATGAAATATTGTATTTCATACTTGGGATTTGTAAAAATATGTATATCGTTTGCACATATCAACTCCTGTTCGATTTCAAGCTCTAAATCGCTTTCTGGAAGGTTATACGCGCACTGATGCGTAAATATAACCAGTTTAATGCAACAAACACTCCAGAATAGTGACGTAGACTTAACATACCTTAAATAACCTCTACATAACTTAGAAATAAGTTTTGGAAGGTTTGGTATGCCGAAATCAAGTTTAATCGCTTACAGGGACTAAAGTTGACAAACTGCGAAAGTATGCCAATTTGAACTGTAACAGACATTCCGGAACATGACCATAAGTTAAACATACCATAAATATCCTTTACATAGCTTAGAAATAGGCTTTGAGGTGTTCGGTATGCTAAAATAAACTTTTGTGTCATTCAGGGACTAAAAGCGTCAAAAAGTGCACAAGTTTGCATTTTCGCGCATAACTTACGTTCTGAATACATCTGGACATCCAAATATTTATGTAAGCATGACTATATTATGCTTTAGTGTTTGGCTTGCCAAAAATCCATTCGTCGCGTCATTTGGATCGTTTTTCGCGCTTATGCGCATTCCGTCGTAATTAAGCTAACATCGCGTTCGTACGACCAAACGAACCAACATCCGACATATTTTTGAGCATGTTTCATGTCCACAATGTTTAGGCAACATTTTAAGGCCTTAAAGTTGGCTTTACGGGCCTTAGAAGTGTCGGAAATGGCCTTAAACACGTGCAGGGACTGAAACTGTCATTTCTGAAACTTATGTCTGATCTGTGCAAGCCAGGCGGCCCGCCTCAGTTTCCTTATATCCTCACGCGGCCCGTGAGGCCCCTTCTGACCAGATTAACTGCATTTAACAGCAGTTTCCAGCTGTTTGATCCACCACCACACATTCTAAAATGCTTAGTCAGCTGATAAGGATCAATTTGAGCTACCATAAGGTCCCGACACTTGTACGGGTGGGATTAAGGCACGTTTTCCATGAAACGATCTTAACGGTTACCCGAAAACTATATATACCCATCCACCCCCATTGCTAAAATCACTAGAATCTTGATCTTAGGAATTCTAAGTTAAAACCATTGTTTCATACCTGAGATTCTTGGATCGAGATTAGCATTCGGGGACCCTTCGTAAGTATTCTTTCGTTCTTTTATTGCTTTTCGAGTCCGAAAGTCAAACTTTGTTTGACTTTCAGCATTGACCAGCTTATGGTCAATGCGAAGTTCGTTTGAACTTCGCAACGTGAGTGTAATCACGTTGGTTATAGTCCCTTGGGACTATGCCTACTGATTACCACGTTGTCTAGGGGCGTAGGGTAAGCGATCTGATAAATCGCTTATTCCTTTTAACCTGACCCAGTTTGTTCGATCATTAGGATCCGACCAAACACATTAGGTGACCATAGTAGCTAGGGAATAACCTTCCGAGGTTATACCTTATGGTCACATCGTTTAAGTAGTTGTATGATAGGTAGTTTATATGCCTTAGGTAAATTACCAGAATACCCTTTTCATGTATAATTGGTAATTTAGCATATGTAACCTAAACTTATGTCACATAACTGATTATGTAACATGTCTAGGCATATAATACTTGTCATAGGACTAGTTAGGCGATCCGAACGTGTTTCACGCGAACGACGCGTTAAAGTAGCATAAGCTACCTAAACGGGTCGTAAGCACTTAGATTAAGGTTTCATTTAGTATGTAGGCTTTGTTAAACCATATGACACGAGTCTCTATACTCGTTTGGTTTACAAACCCTCATTCTATCAGATCTTCCGATTTAGGTCCGGTTATTAACATAGTTACCTATATTAGGTGCCGTTTGATTCCGAGATCTCTAGCATTGTTTGGTTGTTACTCAAGGACTACTAAGCAATCTCAAGTGAGTACATAGACCCCTCTTTTACTGTTTTCCAAACTGTTTTGGGGTGAAACACATGTGCCTACTTGTTACTTTCATGCTTTCCTGTTTTCACATCATATACCTGCTATGTTCATTAGTACATTATAGTACATGATTTCATTACATCACATGCTACATATGTCTATTGTTGTATACGTAGTACAGGTCACATGCTACGTATGTCTATTGTTGTATACGTAGTACAGGTCACATGCTACGTATGTCTATTGTTGTATACGTGGTACAGGTCACATGCTACGTATGTCTATTGTTGTATACGTAGTACATGTCACATGCTACGTATGTCTATTGTTGTATACGTGGTATAGGTCACATGCTACGTATGTCTATTGTTGTATACGTAGTACAGGTCACATGCTACGTATGTCTATTGTTGTATACGTAGTACAGGTCACATGCTACGTATGTCTATTCTTGCATACTTAGTACAGGTCACATGCTACGTATGTCTATGGTCGCGTACTTAGTACATTTGTTATTCATCACAGGCTTACATTTTGGATACATATTACATGATTTACATTAAACATGAACATTTTACTTTGGTAGTTTGGTATGATTAAGTGATTAAGTAACGATGCGTGTGTAATATGATACAAGCATGGTGGATACGCCGCTGGTACTTCCTATATATAAGTGTTTGTATGGTATTACATATCGTAGCGCTATTTGAATCATTTCAGTTTGATACATATAACATTTTATACAAATAACATACTTTTCACAATACATTGTTTTACAAGCAACTTATCTTATACAAACTCAGTTTACAATGGTTATTCATTTAACCATACATTATTCTCTTATTTATACATATCATCTGAACTCATTGTTTTTCAAATGATTTACAAGACAAAGCAAATTACAAGGTTCATGACTAAACATTTTCTCAAACATAAGTCATGAAACCTATTTTCACAAAACCTATGTATCTCACAGGCATTTTTATGCTGACGTACCTATTTTCACATGTTTTTCAGGAGCTGTTGCATAAGATGATCAAGATACACATAGGCAGACTTGGGCTTTAGTGACAATAAAAGATGCAAGACTAGTTAATTATGTTGTATTTCTTTGTTTATTAAGACATTGTAACACTTTTAATCAATAAAACGAAACTTCAATTGCCATGGATTTGAAACAATTAATTCTGTTACAACACTCCCCGACATTTCCGCCACGTTTTGTATGTTCTACGTGGTCGGGGTATGACACGTTTCACGCGAACGACGCGTTAAAGTAGCATAAGCTACCTTAATGGGTCGCGATGGGTCGAAAGCACTTAGGTTAGGTTTCATTTAGTATGTAGGCTTTGTTAAACCATAAGACACGAGTCTCCATACTCGTTTGGTTTACGAACCCTCATTCTATCTAAATCTTCCGATTTAGGTCCGGTATATTAATGTAGTTACCTATATTAGGTACCGTTTGATTTCCGTAATCTCTAGCATTGTTTGGTTGTTACTCAAGGACTTCTAAACAATCTCAGGTGAGTACATAGACCCCTCTTTTACTGTTTTCAAACTGTTTTGGGGTGAAGCATGTGTACCTATCTGTTATTTTCATGTTTTCCAAAAGTATAATTGATTATACATGTTAGTACTTATCTGTTGACAAACTGAATGACTATCTATGGTTTAAACACTGATTTTTCAAAGACTATAACCTAAATTGTTGAATTGTACTTATTTTGTTCACCAGACCGGTTGTTAGTATGATATAGCGCTATAGGATTTGACACCCCATTCCTGTTGTCATGGAATGTCTGAAACCAATTTGTTTCTCCATCCAAATAGGGATTTCCTTTGTGGTATCCCTATAGTCTCAAAGGTGTATTTTGATGCACTAGGTCTGAATGAATTCTTAAATCACATTATTTATGTATATTTCGTTGTACTCCCAAAAGTATAGTTTGATATGCTCCCATGTGTGATATTGTACAAAACCAACATATATATTTTATCAACAAACCAAAGCATATTTTGATATGTTATTTATAAAACCCAAAGCATATTTTGATATGTTATTTATGAAACCAAAACATAGTTTAATATGTTATTTACAAATCCAAAGTATACTTTTAATATGCTACTATAAGGTTATTCGTTTAACCTTACATTTATTTATACAAATCACATTGGTTACACATTACATGATTTACATTGGACACATAAACATTATTGACATTGGTTATACATTACATGACTTACATCTTGACATAAACATTTTGACATATTATTCAATACGTTTGGCAATTGGTTTAAACATAGACATCTTACATTGTTGGTTTGGTTTGAGTAAGTGATTAAGTAACGAGGCGTGTGTAATATGATACAAGCATGGTGGATACGCCGCTGGTACTTCCTATATATAAGTGTTTGTATGGTATTACATATCGTATCGTTATCTGAATCATTTCAGTTTGAGACATATAACATTTTATACAAATAACATACTTTTCACAAGACATTAATTTACAAACAACTTATCTTATACAAACTCATTTTACATGGTTATTCATTTAACCATACATTATTCTCTTATTTATACATATCATCTGATCTTATCGTTTTTCAAAAGATTTACAAGACAAAGCAAATTACAAGGTTCATGACTAAACATTTTCTCAAACATAAGTCATGAATTCTGTTTTCACAAAACCTATGTATCTCACAGGCATTTTAATGCTGACGTACCTATTTTTACACATGTTTCAGGTACTGCTTTGCAATGATTGTCTATACATGCTACATTTAGGATGGACTCGTGCCTTAGCAACTTTAAAAACTTGGAAGATCATAGTTGTACTTATTTGATTGTATTAAAACAATGAGTTCATTTATTCAATAAAACAGAATTTATTTATTCCATGGTTATGAAACAATGATTCTGTTACAACACTCCCCGACGTTTCCGCCACGTCTAGTTGCTTTACGTGGTCGGGGTGTGACAGTGAAGGCTTGGCTTTTATCTCCTTTAGTGTCTCTTGGGTGGTTTCATCCTTAAGACGAGTCATGGTAACAGCTAATTCAACGGTCCTCTGAAGTACTACGCCTATTTGTTGGGCAATTGTAGCAGCTAGTTCGGATATTTGAGTGTTGTTGCGATGAAGAGACATCCTAAAGGTAATGGAAGACATGGGAGGAAATAAGTGAGATGTTATCGGATAATCAAAACAGAATGTTTAAATATATCGACAACGCATAAAGATTGTGATCATTTGTTTGTTACCTAAGACAAACAAATGACACGGTGACTAATCAAAGTAAGCAGGTCATATTAATGTATCGTGAAGACATGCTTTAGCCTATAAGTGGACACTCACACCAAGAGTTCCCAGGTAAGAGTGACTGGTCCGATTATGTGGATTTGTACGAATACTCTAGCCTTAGACAGAAAACTCGGGATACAGGCATCCACCCTTCCAGATTGCACGTGTTCACATTATAAGACCCAAACTTTGACGGGATTTTGAAAACTTTGAAGGTTCAAAACCTTATAATAAATCATCTAAGAATAGATGATTGGTTTTCAAAACGGATTTGAAATTTGTGTTCTTGTTGTGGTTGTCACCTAAAGATAGGTGACGATATTGTTTTAAGATCTAAACACAAGAATCTTGTGTTAGGGTCCTAGGAAGGTTATAGACTAGGTCAAAGCATTACTAATAACCTAATTCCCTATAACCATGAGCTCTGATACCAACTCTTCTGTCACACCCCGACCGCGTAAAACAACAACCGCGGCAAAAACGTCGGGGAGTGTCGTAACAGAATCATTGTTTCACAACACATGGTAATTGAAGTTTTGTTTTATTGTATTAAAATATTTTCATTGTCTAGGAAATTACAGAAGCATAACATGAATTAAACTGTCTTTCATAGTTTTAAGTCACTAAGGCCCTCGTACGATCCTATTTTTTCATCATGATCATCTAACAATAGCACCTGAAACACATGTGAAAATAGGTATGTCAGCATAAAAATGCCTGTGAGATACATAGGTTTTATTGATGAAGGATTCATGACTTGTAGTTGAAAGAAATGTCTAGCAAAAAGTTAGTCATGAATCTTATTAAAAGTGTTTTCTTTTATAAATCATACGAAATTTGATAAGGAAGTCAAATGTTATAAAAGAAAGGTGCAAGGTTAAATGAATAACCAAGTAAAATAAGTTTGTATAAAATATGTCGTTTGTAAACCAATGTCTTGTGTAAATATGTCGTTTGTATAAAATGTATCATGTCTTTGTCTAAGTGGTTTAGATAACGCTATGATTTGTAATATCATAAAGGCATTTATATATAGGAAGTACCAGCGGCGTATCCACCATGCTTTTATCATATTACACATGTCTCGTTATATAAATCACTTATCAATAAACCACCAAAAATGTTTTGTAAAGTAAATGTCAAGTAACAACAATATCATGTAAGGTGAATAAATAATGTTTACTCGATCCCATAATGTAAAATGTCAATGTATAATCAAATGTTATGTGAAATCAAATGTTATGTACAGTGAATAAAAGAATTTACTCAACCCCGTATGTAAAATGTACAAAACAATGTATTTGAATAAATCATAGTTTAGGTCAAAAGTTATGTTTTGTAAAATCAATGCTTTACTGATAAGAACATTTATGTGGTAATGTTTAACGCATACATTCAAGCCTTGAGACTGTAAAATAAACCTTTAAATAAATCAAAGGTTTATTAAATTGTTTTCGGATTCTGTCATTCCTTACGTCCAAACAAACCTAGGATTCCAGGAATGGGAGTTGTCAAGTCCTATGGTACCACTACATACTACCGAGCGGTGTGATCAATGTTAATGAACGTATTTTACACCCGTTTAAACAAACCAAATGTCATACCAAATGTAAGCATGTTATTTGAAAACAATGAACTAAGTATGCTAAATGAACATACATAGCAAAAAAATGTGATGTAAATCAATGTGTACATATGCTGAAATAAACATATGAAACAAATGTGTTTATGAAATCAATGTGCTAGCATGCTAAATCAACATACAGACCAAAGCATAAATAAAAGCATGTACTATATACGTACTAATGAACATAGCAAGTTTATGTCATGAAAGCACGAAAAGCATGAAAGTAACAAGTAGGCACATGTGTTTCACCCCAAAAGATTTGAAAACTGTTAGTGCACTATGTCTGTGGACTTCATCTTGTATCGAGTCATGTAATAGGATAGGATAAACCAGTGCTCGGGTGCTAGAAACTGTTTTTTAGGTGTTTGGAGTTAATTCCGCTTGAAACAACCAATGGCCATTTCAAACGAAATTAACAAAGTTAATTTCGCTTGAAATGATACTTGGTCATTTCAAACAGAATCACCAACACTATATATAGGTGAGCATAGGGTGTCATTTGACACAGAATTACTTTGTCTGATTCGGTAACGAAGTGCTGCCGAACTGTCTCCAGGTTGTAAATCTTTGTTAGATCAATAATAGAGACATTATAATTGAATTGAGCGTCCGTATCATTGATTCCGCCTTTGATTCGGATCCAAAACTCTTCTGAACGACTCATTCAGGTCGCACAATGATCCTACAAGTGGTATCAGAGCTCAGGAGGAAGAGTTTAGCTTGATTTCATCAGTTTTCTGACTTCTACACCTTCTTTTTCAAAATTTACGAGTTTTTACGGACAAAATGGATTTAACTTCACACATTACATGCGAAACAGTGTTTTAACAAAGCTTTAAAAGAATTGGACTTAAAATCAATCTAAAACTTGGTAAAGTTGGTAATTTCGCTTGAAAATCTGTTCAGACATGATGACATCAGCTTAATTCCGTTTGAGATTAGCATGTGATTCCGCTTGAAACTGCTATTTCGCTTGAAAAGTTCACCTGATTTCGCTCCAAAGTGTAATTCCGCTTGAGAAGGTTCACACGAAATTAGGTAATTCCGTTTCAAAAGGGTATCCCGTTTGAAGTTCTGATTTCGTTTGAAGTGTCATCCAAGTGATTTCGTTTGAACAAGTTATTCCGTTCCAAAGTGATTTCGTTCCAAAGTGATTCCGTTTGAAGATCACTATTCTGTTTGAAAGTGGAAATTCCGCGTCAAGATCATTTCACGTCAACTGAGTGTCAGTTTGTGTCAAGTTGTTTGATATTGTTTAAACTGATTGTGTTTGTTTGATTGTCTTTGTCTCCAGGTAATTCAAGAACTTCACATCATGGCTGAAGAGTTCTACAATACGTTCTACAACGCGTTTACATCTGAGTCTTCAGAAATCTCAATTGTCACACCAAAAACCATTACAAAAGCGATAAATGAGAACATTAAACATGATAACTTTTACGGCACACATTCAAAACCACCAACTATTGAAAGCATTGAAGATTACACTTGGTGGAAAGATCGGTTCATCAATTGGGCAAAAGCTTATGCTCATGAAAGCTAGTTCTGTTTGGAATTCGGTTATAAAAGGCCAACCAATGATAAAGGAGAAGAAACCCCGCTCAAAAATTTATCGGCAGATGACAAAAGTGAATTCTCAGCTGAACATAGAATGACTGCTTTAATTCAATCTTCAATCAGAAATGACATGTTTGCTTTATTGCAACATGATGGGTCATCAAAATCTGTCTTTGAAGCTTTACGGGTAAAAGCTGAGGGGGGTAAACAAATCAAGAAAAATAAAATTGCATTATTAAAGAAAGAATTTGATTTATATGATAGTTTGAACGATGAATCAGTTAGACAAATGATAGAGAGATTTGGTCATTTAAAAATTGAACTTGATCGGTTTGGTATTGTTAAAACTCGAGAAGAAATAATTGATAAGATCATAGAAGGGTTACCATGAGCTGATCAGTGGCAAACGTTTGTATTCATATTGAAAAATGATGCTTTATATGATACAATTTCACTTGATGTTTTGATAGAAAAGATAGAAAGTCATGAGCTTGAATTGCAAAAGTAGAACAAGATGAGCAGTTCTTCGCATCAACAGAATGTTGGTCTCTATTACAAAGGCAATTTACCTTCGGTAAAAGTTGGTGAAACACCAAAGACAGCATTCAGTGGTGAGAGGACAAAAGAACCTCAGAAAAGCTCATCAAGTTACGATCCGGGTTATCATTCATATTCGTCAAAAGCTAGTTCTGAAGAATCAGATGAGATACTGTGCAACATTGCTCTCAAGTTAAAAAATTCTCTGGCAATGAGCATCAATGCAGCTAAACAGCAAATGAGCTTCCTTGCATCTGTTCTGGAATCGTATGAAGGTCCTGTAGCTGGTAAAATTGGAAACTTAGAGTTAACCAAAGAAGACTACGACCAGATTGATCCGAAAGAGATAGAACTCATTGACATCCGTTGGTGCTTGACAAGTTGCATCCGCAGAGCTCAGAGATACATGGAGATTACTGGGAAACAATCTTTAGGTGGTGCATCAACAAAACTTGGATTTGATAAGTCCAAAGTGACCTGCTTCAAATGTAAGCAAAAAGGTCATTTCAAGAGAGAATGCAACAATTCTGCAGTTGGTGGAAATGAACATCCGTTCAATGATGATTATTACCGAAAGGCAATATACCACCGAAGCAAAGAAGAGCCAAAAATGATTGAAGATAAACCCAGAGATAAGTCAAGAGCTTGTGCTGTAATCCATGATGATGAAGGATATGATTGGAGTCAGATTCTTCCAGAAGAAGATCGTGTTGATAATAGAAGTACAGCTCATGGCAGAAACCCATCAAAGAGCAATCATTATGTTTTCGTTGCTGAAATTAAAGAGGAAAACAAAGAAGAAAATGTTATAGCTGTAATCAAAGAGAAAACCAGAGAAGAGATTCTGAGTGAGAAAACTTACAGAGAAAGAAACATTGCTTGGAACAGGATGGATGAAATGCAAGAGGAGTATGAAAGTGCAGTGAGCAATAAAAGATGGGATAAAAAGAGAGAGTGCTATTTCAACAGAATGGGTGAACCTGTTGTTCCCAAAAGGGACATAGTTTTTGATGATGTTCTTCTCATAATTCCTCGATCAGTTGAATATTACACAAATGTTGAAAAAGATAAAACATATGCAAAAAGGCTTGAAAAGGACATAAGACATGTCATGATATTGAGTTTGAGGAAGAGAGATGAAGAAAGAATGAAGAAGAATATAGATGAGATAGTGAATGATTTGAAGAAGGTTGCTGAAGATGTGAAAGTCGAAGCTGTGAAAGTTGAAAATGTGAAGATTGCTGTAACACCTGTGCCTTCACGGCCATCAAACAAATGTCCAACCAATGAAATATTGTATTTCATACTTGGGATTTGTAAAAATATGTGTATCATTTACACATATCAACTCTTGTTCAATTTCAAGCTTTAAATCGCTTTCTGGAAGGTTATACGCACACTGATGCGTAAATATAACCAGTTTAATCCAACAAACACTCCGGAATAGTGAAATAGGCTTAACATACCTTAAATAACCTTGACATAACTTAGACATAAGTTTTGGAAGGTTTGGTGTGGTGAAATCAAAGTTAAATCGCTTACAGGGACTAAAGTTGACAAACTGCGAAAGTATGCCAATTTGAACTGTAACAGACCTTCCGGAACATGACCATAAGTTAAACACACCTTAAATATCCTTGACATAGCTTAGAAATAGGCTTTGAGGGGTTCGGTGTGCTAAAATAAACTTTTGGAACATTCAGGGACTAAAAGTGTTAAAAAGTGCACAAGTTTGCATTTTCGCGCATAACTTACGTTCTGAATACATCTGGACATCCAAAAATTTATGTAAGCATGACTACATTATATTTTAGTGTTTGCCTTAAGAAAAATCCATTCGTTTCGTCATTTGGACCGTTTTTCGCGCTTATGCGCATTCCGTCGTAATTAAGCGAACATCGCGTTCGTACGGCCAAACGAACCATCATCCGGCATATTTTTGAGTATGTTTTGAGTTCCCTATACTTTAACTTCATTTTAGAGCCTTGAAATGAGGTTAACGGGGTTCAAACGCATCGAAAATCGCTTAAAACACAACAGGGACCATTTCTGCCTTTTTTTCAAACTTTCTGTTTCAGGTGGGGCAGTGGCGTAGCGCCACTGCATGTGGCCTCACCTGTCGCGCTACGCGACTGCGTGATCTGGGCCAGATTCAATGTTTAAACACAAGTTGCAACCAATTAAACCACAACCACATGTTTGCAACTTGCTTAATCACTAAGATTAGGAGCATATGTGGCTCCATAACCTTTGTGACAAGTGTACGGCCTTGATCGTTGCCTCCTTCTCCAAGAAACGATCCTAGCGGTGGACCATTTCCTATAAATACCCATCCACCCTCAACCCCAAAACCCACAAATCTGATTAAGAAAGCTCTAAGTTGGAACCTTCGTTTCATACCTGAGCCATTTTGATCTGGGTTAGCATTCGGGGACCCTTCGTAAGTGTTCCTTCGTTCTTTTATCGCTTTTCGAACCCGAAAGTCAACTATGTTTGACTTTCGGCATTGATCAGGTTTTGGTCAATAAGAAGTTCGTTTGAACTTCATAACGTGAGCGTAATCACGATGGTCATAGTCCATAGTGACTATACCTACTGATTACCACGTTATCTAGGCTCAGTGACGAGCCGTAGTTTCGGCCAGAATACGTATTCTTGCGTATTTTGTAACCAAACTACCCTTAGGTATCAAAACCGTTTGTTTTGATACCAAACTTGTTTAGTTAAGCATGTTTCAACATGCTTAGCTCGTCACTTTTAGTTTAGTGCTTGTCTAGGGTCGTAGGGTAAGCGATCTAATAAATCGCTTATACCTCGAACCCGACCCAGTTTGGTCGATCATTAGGATCCGACCAAATACATTAGGTGACCCTAGTATAGGGCATAACCTTCCGAGGTTATACCCTATGGTCACATCGTTTAAATAGTGGTATGATAGGTAGTTTATATGCCTTAGGTAAATTACCAGAATACCCTTTTCATGTATAATTGGTAATTAAGCATATGTAACCTAAACTTTTGTCACATAACTGATTATGTAACATGTTTAGGCATATAACACTTGTCATAGGACTAGTTAGACGGTCCGAACGCGTTTCACGCGCACGAGACGTTAAAGTAACGTATGTTACCTTAATGGGTCGCGATGGGTCGATAATTCTTAGGTTAAGTTTCATTTAGTATGTAGGCTTTGTTAAACCATATCATATGAGTTCCTACACTCATTTGGTTTACAAACCCTCCTGCTACCCAGTCTTCCGATTTAAGTCCGGTTTAATTATATAGTTTAGATTTGCCGACTGATTCCGTGCTCTCTCTAGCTTTGTTTGGAAGTTGTTCAAGACTCCTAAGCACTCCCAGGCGAGTACATTCTTCCCCTATTTTACTATTTTCAATTGTTTTGGGGTGACTCATATGTGCTAAATGTTTTCGATGTTATAACGATGATATCAAAAACGATTAAAACGATTTATACAAAACTAATAACGATTTCAGAAAGTGAACAAACTTGTTGGTTGTAGTACATAACAAATGACATTCATTAGCAATGATCAAGCCGACCAGTATTAGGTTATGGTACCATAGGATCTGACAAATCCCGTTAGTTACTACACCCGTAGTTATGTGTGGGTGTTGTGGGTAGCGACTGAATCTGTAATTGTTAATTTACTCTTTGGTAAGGGTTTATTAATGCGAAATGTTAATCTATCCTTTGGTAAGGGTTTATTAATGCGAGATGTTAATTTACTCTTTGGTAAGGGTTTATTAATGCGAAATGTTAATCTATCCTTTGGTAAGGGTTTATTAATGCGAGATGTTAATCTATCCTTTGGTAAGGGTTTATTAATGCGAATTGTTAATCTATCCTTTGGTAAGGGTTTATTAATGCGAGTCAAAAAGGTTTGAATGTTATTAGCGAGACGATCATTTAAGTAGTTTCACGACCTAAAACGAATTAAACGATTTACGATTGGGTTTCACACGATGTTTTAACGATTGGGTTTCACACGATGTTTTAACGATTGGGTAAACGATTGGCTTCAAAACGATATACGATATTATTTTGGTTTGGTTTGGTTAAGTGATTAAGTAACGATGCGTGTGTAATATGATACAAACATGGTGGATACGCCGCTGGTACTTCCTATATATAAGTGTTTGTATGGTATTACATATTGTAGCGTTATTTGAATCATTTCAGCTCGAGACATAGAACATTTTATACAAATAACATACTTTTCACAAGACATTTATTTACAAACAACTTATCTTATTACAAACTCATTTTACATGGTTATTCATTTAATCATGCATTATTCTCTTATTTATACATATCACCTGAACTTATCATTGTTTTTCAAATAATTTACTAAAACAAATGTTTTTGGGTTAAGAGTCATGGCTACGAGGTTTTACAAATTATAACCCGCTTGATTTGAGTTGGTTAATTAAGTTGCAATATTATACTCTTTTCAAAACAAGGTTTTTAAATAAAGTATTGCAACGTCTAAACTAGCCATGATTTCGACACTCCTACAAAACCTATGTACTCGCCAGCATTTCTTTGCTGACCTCGTTTTCACATATGTTTCAGGTATTGTTGGATGATATCAATTGATAAGATGCATGCTCACATAGGACTGGACAAGGCCTTAGTGATTCAATAACAATGATAGACTATGTTTAAATAGTGTATTTAGATTTCCAGACGATGTAATTACTCAATGTTTAATAAAACGAAACACTTTTGATATCCATGGTTATGAAACATTAATTCTGTTGCAACACGCCCCGATGTTTCCGCCGCGATTGGTTGTTTTACGCGGTCGGGGTGTGACAGAAAAGATGGTATCAGAGCCAATGGTTATAGGGAATTAGGTTATTAGTAATTAGTAATGCTTTGACCTAGTCTATAACCTTCTTAGGACCCTAACGCGAGTTTACTTGCGTTTAGTCATAAAACAAAACCGTCACCTATCCTTAGGCGACGACCTCAACAAGAACATGAATTTCAAAACCGCTTTGAAAACTAATCATCTGTTCTAGGATGATTGATTACTAGGTTTTGAACCCTCTATTGTAAGGTTTTGAACTCTCTATTATATGGTTTTGAACCCCTTTGAGTTTTCAAAATCTCGTCAAGGTTTTAGGTTTTAAATAATGTGAACACGTGTAAACTGGAAGGGTGAATGCCTGTATTCTGAGTTTTCTGTCTAGGCAAGCACTTCGTCTACATCTCATTAGACGCGAGACCAGTTGTGCTTACCTGGGAATTCTTGGGATGAGTGTTCACTTATAGGCGAGCATGTCTTCGCGATACATTATTTTGACCCATTTACTTTGATGTGTCACCATCTCATTTGTTTGCCTTAGGTAACAAACAAATGATCACAATTTTCATTCGTTACCATTCTGTATTGATTAATCAATAACCTTTCACTCGTTTCTTCCTCTGTCTTTCATTTTCTTCTAGAATGTCTATTCCTCTTGGCACCGGTCAAATGCCCGAGCGAACAGCCAAATTTGTCCAGCAAATTGGCGAAGTGATTCAGAGGACTGTGGATTTAGGCATTGCCATGTTTCGTCTCAACAATGAAGCCACTCGAGAAGCATCGAAAGAAGTAGAAGCCAAGCCTTCGAAAAGGTCAAGGAAGCGTAAGGCTCCAAAGGATCCGGTAACCGTTGCACCAAATCAATCAAAACCTAGCAAGGTGGCAGCGCCACTAGCCAAGAAACCGTACTTGGGAACTGCCCCCTTGTGCAATCAATGCAATGGCCATCACCCAGTCCAAACGCCATGTTTCAAATGTGCCCACTGTGGACGATGGGGACATTTGGTCAGAACATGCCACTTTGCGATCTGGAATAAAACTGTTGCAGATTCTACTGCTGTTCAAGTCAACCTAACTCAAGCTCGTTTTCCATGTGGTACTTGCTACAACTGTGGCGAGATGGGCCATTTTCGAAGAAATTGCCCAAAGATTTCTAATGCGAATCCAACCCACGGGTGTGCAGTTGGCTGAGTAGAAGATGTTGCTATCTCATGCTTTTGTTTCTTTCGTTTTCTTGTAATGTGAAACAATCTGATTTGTTTATAAATAACTTGTTGTTCACAAATCCTGATATACGAGTATAATTACATGTGTGTATGACTTTTCCTATGATACCTACATCAAGGAACTATGTACCTTACAAACTACTCTTGTGATTTCTCTCTTTCAAATGATTGCTCATGATTCCCTCGAAAATTTTAAGTACTCGTTTCACTCTAAGAAACAAAGTACAGAAAATTAAGTGACATTATGAGTAATCGTGCTTTTCGCACATCTGTGCCTTTAAATCCTTGGTTAGATAACTAAGGATATTTTCAAATCTCATACCCATTACGTTTTGATTTTTCAACATACACAGTACCAGTATTTCAAAACAATCTTCATGATCTCAAAATATTTCATATAGTTTGAAAACAATTTTTCTAGATGCATTGTCTATGTTATTTCAAAAACATTGGCCATGTTATCAAAACCAACCTTTCTAATTTCAAAACATTTCATATAGTCTGAAGACAATATTAACACAATACATTTTCTGATCAAGTGCATGATTTCGAAAAGCATCATTCATGTCTTTCAAAAACCTTATACATAATTTCAAAATTCATCTCGCATGATTTTAAAACATTTGTAAATATATCTACCTAATACACCTACTTTATGATTTCAAAAAAAAGTATTATATATAAGGTTTCAAAAACGTTAAACACATTTTTCTTAAAAGAACCCCATGCATAGTTTTTCAAAAATATTTTCCTCATACATTGACTTAACCTTCAAAATCCTGCTTCATATGTCGCCTTGGCATATCTAGCATCTCAATTTCATAAGCATTTTTACATCATGTTTTGACCTAAGCACATCCAGTGCAAGGTTTCAAAACATCTTCAACTTCTAAAATCCATAAGGGATCTTTTTACCTTCACAATTAGATCCTTGTGGATGATCATCATTCAAATCTGAGTCCTTAATTGGATTCCTTATGTACCTTAATTCGAACGTTTCGATTCTTTATAATCGAAATCGAATTTTCTCTTTTAAAGATCTTTCTATCCTTATAGTTAGATTCTTGATAATGTTTAAAGTACCAAATGAAATCCACGAGATGGATTCCTAGTGTGCTTTAAATACATGTACTCTGTTAGCAGAACAAACTTCTAGTTAAGCAATTTTGTGGTTATATGATATGTGTTTATGTGTTCTCCTCTATGATTTTTTTTGTGTTTTTGTATACTCTGGATATTCGTTATCCAAATCCTCGCAGGATCTTTACATATCTTTGTGCAAGAGATTCATAATAGGATACCCAAAGGTACTACTTAAATCCTTAATGGACTTCTACGTTGTAGTTAAAGTCCCTTGGATTATAATGTACTACTTCATAATTAGACCCCTTTAGTGGTCTAGTTAAACAGATTGATCCAAAAATCTGGTTAGGGATATCATGTGATGATATAGCTGAAAGGACTCCTTAGTGGCCTAATTAAGAAGATCCTCTGTTGATCTAATTAAAAGGACCCTATGGTAGTCTAGTCACTCTCATCTCAGGTTTGATATCTTTCCCCACAACATTTCAAAACAAACTGTGCGGACTGTGCAAGGAATTACGTAATTATGGATGCATACATAATTATGGAATTTAGTGCACAGAAATCACAGCAAGTTCTATCATGTATCAAGAGTTAACCCTATTCATTTCCAATTCTGATGAAGCATCCGTTGAGGAAAAATGAACTAGCTATTCATTTTTCACTTCTGAAGAATATCCGTTGAGGAAATGAATATCCGTTGTTTATCTTTTCATTTCCATTCTGAAGAATAACCGTTGAGGAAAATGAATTATCCATTCATTTTCGTTCTAAAGAATATCCGTTGAGGAAATGAATATCCGTTGTATAATCCTTCATTTCCAACTCTGAGGAAGCAACCGTTGAAAATGACTCCGTTAGTTCATTTTCGTTTCTGAAGATTTATCCGTTGAGGAAATGAATATCCGTTGTATAATCCTTCATTTCCAACTCTGAGGAAGCAACCGTTGAAAATGACTCCGTTAGTTCATTTTCGTTTCTGAAGATTTATCCGTTGAGGAAATGAATATCCGTTGTGTAATCCTTCATTTCCAACTCTGAGGAAGCAACCGTTGAAAATGACTCCGTTAGTTCATTTTCGTTTCTGAAGATTTATCCGTTGAGGAAATGAATATCCGTTGATTTTTCTTTCATTTCAAATTCTGAAGAACAAACCGTTGAGGAAAATGACCCCGTTTGTTCATTTTCGTTCTGAAGAATATCCGTTGAGAGAAATGAATATCCGTTGATTTTTCTTTCATTTCAAGTTCTGAGGAACAAACCGTTGAGGAAAATGACCCCGTTTGTTCATTTTCGTTCTGAAGAATGTCCGTTGAGAGAAATGAATATCCGTGGATTATTCCTTTATTTTCCATTTCCGAAGAACCCGTTGAAGAAAATGACTCTGTTCGTTCATTTTCGCTTCTGAAAAACTATCCGTTGAGGAAAATAATCAGATTATGCTTTACATATCTTTGATGACTATTTGAAACAAAGTCATAGACAGACTCCTACGAATTAATTTCGGGACGAAATTTCCTAAAGTAGGGGAGACTGTAACACCTGTGCCTTCACGGCCATCAAACAAATGTCCAACCAATGAAATATTGTATTTCATACTTGGGATTTGTAAAAATATGTGTATCATTTACACATATCAACTCTTGTTCAATTTCAAGCTTTAAATCGCTTTCTGGAAGGTTATACGCACACTGATGCGTAAATATAACCAGTTTAATCCAACAAACACTCCGGAATAGTGAAATAGGCTTAACATACCTTAAATAACCTTGACATAACTTAGACATAAGTTTTGGAAGGTTTGGTGTGGTGAAATCAAAGTTAAATCGCTTACAGGGACTAAAGTTGACAAACTGCGAAAGTATGCCAATTTGAACTGTAACAGACCTTCCAGAACATGACCATAAGTTAAACACACCTTAAATATCCTTGACATAGCTTAGAAATAGGCTTTGAGGGGTTCGGTGTGCTAAAATAAACTTTTGGAACATTCAGGGACTAAAAGTGTTAAAAAGTGCACAAGTTTGCATTTTCGCGCATAACTTACGTTCTGAATACATCTGGACATCCAAAAATTTATGTAAGCATGACTACATTATATTTTAGTGTTCGCCTTAAGAAAAATCCATTCGTTTCGTCATTTGGACCGTTTTTCGCGCTTATGCGCATTCCGTCGTAATTAAGCGAACATCGCGTTCGTACGGCCAAACGAACCATCATCCGGCATATTTTTTAGTATGTTTTGAGTTCCCTATACTTTAACTTCATTTTAGAGCCTTGAAATGAGGTTAACGGGGTTCAAACGCATCGAAAATCGCTTAAAACACAACAGGGACCATTTCTGCCTTTTTTTCAAACTTTCTGTTTCAGGTGGGGCAGTGGCGTAGCGCCACTGCATGTGGCCTCACCTGTCGCGCTACGCGACTGCGTGATCTGGGCCAGATTCAATGTTTAAACACAAGTTGCAACCAATTAAACCACAACCACATGTTTGCAACTTGCTTAATCACTAAGATTAGGAGCATATGTGGCTCCATAACCTTTGTGACAAGTGTACGGCCTTGATCGTTGCCTCCTTCTCCAAGAAACGATCCTAGCGGTGGACCATTTCCTATAAATACCCATCCACCCTCAACCCCAAAACCCACAAATCTGATTAAGAAAGCTCTAAGTTGGAACCTTCGTTTCATACCTGAGCCATTTTGATCTGGGTTAGCATTCGGGGACCCTTCGTAAGTGTTCCTTCGTTCTTTTATCGCTTTTCGAACCCGAAAGTCAACTATGTTTGACTTTCGGCATTGATCAGGTTTTGGTCAATAAGAAGTTCGTTTGAACTTCATAACGTGAGCGTAATCACGATGGTCATAGTCCATAGTGACTATACCTACTGATTACCACGTTATCTAGGCTCAGTGACGAGCCGTAGTTTCGGCCAGAATACGTATTCTTGCGTATTTTGTAACCAAACTACCCTTAGGTATCAAAACCGTTTGTTTTGATACCAAACTTGTTTAGTTAAGCATGTTTCAACATGCTTAGCTCGTCACTTTTAGTTTAGTGCTTGTCTAGGGTCGTAGGGTAAGCGATCTAATAAATCGCTTATACCTCGAACCCGACCCAGTTTGGTCGATCATTAGGATCCGACCAAATACATTAGGTGACCCTAGTATAGGGCATAACCTTCCGAGGTTATACCCTATGGTCACATCGTTTAAATAGTGGTATGATAGGTAGTTTATATGCCTTAGGTAAATTACCAGAATACCCTTTTCATGTATAATTGGTAATTAAGCATATGTAACCTAAACTTTTGTCACATAACTGATTATGTAACATGTTTAGGCATATAACACTTGTCATAGGACTAGTTAGACGGTCCGAACGCGTTTCACGCGCACGAGACGTTAAAGTAACGTATGTTACCTTAATGGGTCGCGATGGGTCGATAATTCTTAGGTTAAGTTTCATTTAGTATGTAGGCTTTGTTAAACCATATCATATGAGTTCCTACACTCATTTGGTTTACAAACCCTCCTGCTACCCAGTCTTCCGATTTAAGTCCGGTTTAATTATATAGTTTAGATTTGCCGACTGATTCCGTGCTCTCTCTAGCTTTGTTTGGAAGTTGTTCAAGACTCCTAAGCACTCCCAGGCGAGTACATTCTTCCCCTATTTTACTATTTTCAATTGTTTTGGGGTGACTCATATGTGCTAAATGTTTTCGATGTTATAACGATGATATCAAAAACGATTAAAACGATTTATACAAAACTAATAACGATTTCAGAAAGTGAACAAACTTGTTGGTTGTAGTACATAACAAATGACATTCATTAGCAATGATCAAGCCGACCAGTATTAGGTTATGGTACCATAGGATCTGACAAATCCCGTTAGTTACTACACCCGTAGTTATGTGTGGGTGTTGTGGGTAGCGACTGAATCTGTAATTGTTAATTTACTCTTTGGTAAGGGTTTATTAATGCGAAATGTTAATCTATCCTTTGGTAAGGGTTTATTAATGCGAGATGTTAATTTACTCTTTGGTAAGGGTTTATTAATGCGAAATGTTAATCTATCCTTTGGTAAGGGTTTATTAATGCGAGATGTTAATCTATCCTTTGGTAAGGGTTTATTAATGCGAATTGTTAATCTATCCTTTGGTAAGGGTTTATTAATGCGAGTCAAAAAGGTTTGAATGTTATTAGCGAGACGATCATTTAAGTAGTTTCACGACCTAAAACGAATTAAACGATTTACGATTGGGTTTCACACGATGTTTTAACGATTGGGTTTCACACGATGTTTTAACGATTGGGTAAACGATTGGCTTCAAAACGATATACGATATTATTTTGGTTTGGTTTGGTTAAGTGATTAAGTAACGATGCGTGTGTAATATGATACAAACATGGTGGATACGCCGCTGGTACTTCCTATATATAAGTGTTTGTATGGTATTACATATTGTAGCGTTATTTGAATCATTTCAGCTCGAGACATAGAACATTTTATACAAATAACATACTTTTCACAAGACATTTATTTACAAACAACTTATCTTATTACAAACTCATTTTACATGGTTATTCATTTAATCATGCATTATTCTCTTATTTATACATATCACCTGAACTTATCATTGTTTTTCAAATAATTTACTAAAACAAATGTTTTTGGGTTAAGAGTCATGGCTACGAGGTTTTACAAATTATAACCCGCTTGATTTGAGTTGGTTAATTAAGTTGCAATATTATACTCTTTTCAAAACAAGGTTTTTAAATAAAGTATTGCAACGTCTAAACTAGCCATGATTTCGACACTCCTACAAAACCTATGTACTCGCCAGCATTTCTTTGCTGACCTCGTTTTCACATATGTTTCAGGTATTGTTGGATGATATCAATTGATAAGATGCATGCTCACATAGGACTGGACAAGGCCTTAGTGATTCAATAACAATGATAGACTATGTTTAAATAGTGTATTTAGATTTCCAGACGATGTAATTACTCAATGTTTAATAAAACGAAACACTTTTGATATCCATGGTTATGAAACATTAATTCTGTTGCAACACGCCCCGATGTTTCCGCCGCGATTGGTTGTTTTACGCGGTCGGGGTGTGACAATTGTTGAGGAAGAGAAGGTAGAAGAAGAAATTGTTGGAAAAGAGATTGTTACTGTAGAACAGCAAGTTGAAGAAGCCGAGAAGAAAGTTGAAAGTTCAGCTAATAGTGTTGGTGATACTGGCACTGGTGAAGAAAAGAAGAGTGAAGCAGAGTTGAAGCAAACAGAAGCAAACATCGAAGTGCCAATCACTGAGGTAATTTCTGATTCTGAAATCTTAAAAACTGTTAAAAAGTGCAAGAAATGCATGGAACCATGCAGTGCTTGTACTGAAAAAGACGAAAGGTTCAGAACTAGAGATCTTGAATTTACCAAAATAGAAGAAGTCTTTAAAAATAAATACAAAGAAATGTTAGAAAACGAAAAAGTTTTGAAAGATAATGATGAAAAACTTTTAGAAAAATGTAAAATATTAGAAAAAGAAAATGAAGTTTTGAAAGAAAATATTTTGAAAAAGACAGAAGAATGTGATCAAAAAGAAATTGTTTGTCAAGAAATGAAGAAAGAATATGATTCAATAAAATTGGCATATCACATTACAAAAGAGTCATATGAAAAGGTTAAAAGTGAAATGAAATTTTCTCAATCAAGATTGAATTACTGTTCTGAAACAACTAATGAGCTTAAGCGACAGTATAAAATAAAACATGTTGTAAATTCCTATATTGAGGATGTTACTAAGCTAAAGCGTCAGATTGCTGATTTAGAACAAGATAACAACAAGTTAAAAAGTTATCACGTGTCGCCATATGTGCTTGAAAGAATTTTCAACATAAAACCGGATGGAAAAGATTATGAGCAAAACAAGAAAGGTATTGGCTCAGAGTTTCATCAAGTTCCACCACCGGAAAAGTTTGCATTTTATGATGATGAAAAGGTTGAAAAAGCTTTCAACATGGTAGATCAATTGCCATATAATATTGACGTAACCTATTCCAAATCTGATGATTCTAGTGATTCAGAGGTGGTAGGTAAGGTCATTGAAAGTGTGTTGAAAGAAGAGTCAGTTGTTACAGGTAAATCTGAATCACAGGATGAAAATGAAGGTAATTTTCATGATGGATATCTGAAAAACAAAAAGTCTGAGAAAAATCTGGATGATGATTCAAAAGGATTGGTTTATACCATGATTGGATCAGACAAATTATTCTTAGATGTTGTATTCCCGATTCAGAATGTGATTTCAGAAAAGGTTGATAAAGTTTTCAAAATGGTTGAGATTGAGAAATCTGAAATTCCAAAGTTTGCTGGAAAAGGTCACAAAACGTTTTATAACAAACCTGGTTACAAGAAGAAAAACATGAAGGCTGGGTTGGGTTATAAGAAGAAACAAAGTCGACATAAAAATGAAACGCCAAATTATCAGACAAAGATGAATTTTGTTCACGGAACAAGTTCAGAAGAAGAGAAAGAACTCCAATTTAGGCGCCAGTCTAATGAAGAGTTTTATGCTCAAAAGAAAAAGCAACAACCACAAGTCAAAGATGTGTCCAAGAGAACATGTTTCAAATGTGATCAAACAAGACATCTTGCACGAAAGTGTCCGAATCTGAAACCTGTTGATGTTGAGTTGAAAAAGAAGTCTGAAAATGTTGAGAAACAGAAATCTAAGGATGTGAAACAAAGGTCAACAAAATTTGATTCAAAACAAACTTGGAGTTACAACACAAACAAGTTTGTTTCGAACCAAACTTGGAAATCAAACTTGAATAGGTTTGATTCAAGAGAGACCTGGAATTCTCACACACCCAGATTCAGAACAACTCAAAGTTGGCAAAAATCAGTTGATATGACAAAACCCCAAGAGTTTTGGAAACCAAAAGTTGTTGTTCAAAGTCAAAATGTTCAAAAAGAGTCACATTTTTACAAAAGAGGTACTCCAAAAGGTCAAACATGGAGTGTTAAGAAATAAGTGACTTCGGTAAAAGATGAGAAAGTTGAAATTAAAATTGAAAAAGTCTTTGTTCAGAATGACAAAGATGTTCCGAAGTTGAATGATGCATATTGTGTTGAAATGCCTAAGGTTCAACAGACCTGGGCTAAATTGTTCAAGTGATTAAGTAGTCTGAATGTGCAGGTGCTCAAGAAAACTGAAGATTGTGAAAATGGTATTCGGAGCAGCCTGGCACAACGGGAAGAGGAGGCTGCTGAACCCTGGTTTGGTTGAAACAGGGAGTTTGTTTGATTTCTGTACATAAATAAACAATATTTCAAAAACCCTAAAAATTGAAAAATTTAAAAAAAAAATCAAAAAATTACAAAAATATATTGATTGAATACGCCGAAACCCTCACGGCTGAACAAACATGATTAATTTCACAAGATTGAAAAACGGTTTTAAAACTGTAAAAAATCAATGTGTTGTAAATCATGGGGGTAATTTACTGCTTTTCATGCTATTTGGTACACATTAGTAGAAAATGGATGGCGAGACAAAGCTATCAGTATTGGTTGTCAAATTTTCTTTAAATGATTTTGCATTTTAGGGGGAGTAATATTGTTACAAAATACAAAAAACATTTGAAAATTTGAAAAAGCCAAAAACATGATAAAATTCAAAATTGAGTTTTTTGTGTAAAAAGAGGAAATGATAATACATCAGTAGACAGTTACAGTATGCTAAAGAAATGTAATGATTAAATAGCGTTAAACAGTCTCACTGATGATATGCCGATAGGTTTTTATACATTTAGTAAACTTTGTCGGGATATAAACTTAAATTCAAACTTGCTTATTTCGTGGGGAACACTACTTGGATATATAGGTAACCCCTGAAATCTCGTTTGAAGGACCCCTCTTTCTGAGATACTAGGTCTTTATGCTTAGTGATCTCTGGGGTATTATCCCGGGACTTCTGATTTTGCGGAAGCAATGGCCTAGTCCCCGTATAATACTTTCTGCTTGCTTGAAACGTAGCATCGCCCTCAGCATAAAAAATGATGAAACATTGAAAAATGTTAATCATGTGCTATTGAAGAAAAGATTCTCTAAAGGGAACACACCTAAAGTCGAAGCCGTCATCTCTTTGCTGAACGGAAGTTCTGACCTGAGCTCTCACGCTCCTCGCATTTTAACCCTTTACAGATATCATCTAGGTATACTCACCTGTAAGACTGAATATTGGGATCTGGATACGGGAGTATATTCAAGAGGTGGGACACATGAATGAGTTTAAGTTCTTAATTCACCTAATTCGTATCCTGAATTAGTTGAAATTTGTGTGAAAATTTAAGTGGATCGGTATATCGACAATCTAAGTGAATTGTTTAATTCTTTTTGTGTAAATAAGCTCAACGGTACTTGTAACTTGTCAAAAACTGATATGATCCTCTAACGCAAACTCAAACAAAAATATTGTCTGTAAATATGTTTGTACATATTTCTTTATTACGTTATGTTTCAGAAAAATTCAAAAAGATTTTGATTCTGCTTTATTTTCGACAACCGATGTCTGAGTGCTGAGTTTCAAAATCTAAGTATGCTGATTGTGTTTCTGAAAATAAAACAAGTTCATTAATTTGAAACTTGAAGTTTTAAAACAAAAATAAAAAAACAGTTTGTGATATCTCCAAGGTCATTAGTTTGGACTTGGATTGTAACAACTGTGCTTGTAATCACTATGAACAGTTCTGTTATCAATAAAACAATGTTATTTGATCCCAATGTTTGTTTTGTTATGTTATACATTTTTCATGTTTTGACTTTTATGTAATTTCAAACTCTACATCGCTTTCTGGAGAGTTATACGCAAACTAGTGCGTAAACGTACTCAGTTTAATGCGAGAAATACTCCGGAACATCAACATATACTCAACATACCTTAAATAACCTTTACATAACTTAGAAATAAGTTTTGAAGGCTTTGGTATGGCAAAAACAAGTTAATTCGCTTACAGGGACTAAATATGACAAACTGCGAAAGTATGTCAATTTGAACTGTAACGAACATTCCGGAACATGACCATAAGTTAAACATACCTTAAATAACCTTTACATAACTTAGAAATAAGCTTTGAGAGGTTCGGTGTGCTAAAATAAACTTTTGGGACATTCAGGGACTAAAAGTGTCAAAAAGTGCACAAGTTTGCATTTTCGCGCATAACTTACGTTCTGAATACATCTGGACATCCAAAAATTTATGTAAGCATGACTACATTATATTTTAGTGTTCTCCTTAAGAAAAATCCATTCGTTGCGTCATTTGGATCGTTTTTCGCGCTTATGCGCATTCCGTCGTAATTAAGCGAACATCGCGATCGTACGACCAAACGAACCATCATCCGGCATATTTTTGAGTATGTTTTGAGTCCCCTATACTTTAACTTCATTTTAGAGCCTTGAAATGAGGTTAACGGGGTTCAAACGCATCGAAAATCGCTTAAACAAGGTGCAGGGACCATTTATGCAAAATCTGCCAAAACAGGGGCCTAGCGTGACGCGACGGGCCTTAGCGTCACGCGAGCCCCCCTTCTGGACAGATTCAATTCATTTAAACACAAGTTGCAACCAATTAATCCTTAACCACATGTTTAAGATGATGTGTCACTAAGTTAAGGAGCATATGTGGCTCCATAAACCTTTCAACAAGTGTACGGGCTAGATCTTTTCCCCTTTTCCAAGAAACGATCTCAACGGTTCACCGAAAACTATATATACCCCATGCCTTTCATTGTTTTAAGGCACAAGAATCTTATTAGTTGTGTTCTAAGTTGAAACTTTGTTTCATACCTGAACTATACTGATCTAGATTAGCATTCGGGGACCCTTCGTAAGTATTCTTTCGTTCTTTTCCTTATTTTTACTGCTTTTCGAGTCAGAAAGTCAAACTTTGTTTGACTTTCAGCGTTGACCAGTGATGGTCAATGCGAAGTTCGTTAGAACTTCGCAACGTGATTGTAATCACGATGGTCATAGTCCCTTGGGACTATGCCTACTGATTACCACGTTGTCTAGGGTCGTAGGGTAGGCGATC
Source organism: Helianthus tuberosus (assembly GCA_030545235.1). Taxonomy (NCBI): domain Eukaryota; kingdom Viridiplantae; phylum Streptophyta; class Magnoliopsida; order Asterales; family Asteraceae; genus Helianthus; species Helianthus tuberosus. Next base: position 40,715,456 of record CM060429.1, read on the forward strand.
TAATAAATCGCCTATACCTTCAAACCCGACCCAGTTTGGTCGATCATTAGGATCCGACCAAATACATTAGGTGACCATAGTGTAGGGAATAACCTTCCGAGGTTATACCTTATGGTCACGACGTGTAAGTAGTTGTATGATAGGTAGTTTATATGCCTTAGGTAAATTACCAGAATACCCTTTTCATGTATAATTGGTAATTAAGCATATGTAACCTAAACTTTTGTCACGTAACTGATTATGTAACATGTTTAGGCATATAATACTTGTCATAGGACTAGTTAGGCGGTCCGAACGCGTTTCACGCGCACGACACGTTAAAGTAGCATAAGCTTCCTAAACGGGTCGTAATGGGTCGTAAACAATTATGTTAAGTTTCATTTAGCATGTAGGCTTTGTTAAACCATATCACGTGAGTTCCGACACTCATTTGGTTTACAAACCCTAATGCTACCCAGTCTTCCGAGATAGGTCCGGTTTATTAACATAGTTACCTATACTAGGTGCCGTTTGATTCCGAGATCTCTTGCATTGCTTGGTGGTTATCTTTATACAACTGAGCAATCTCAAGTGAGTACATAGACCCCTCTTTTACTGTTTTCCAAACTGTTTTGGGGTGGAACACATGTGCCTATTTGTTACTTTCATGCTTTCCTGTTTTCACATCATATACATGCTATGTTCGTTAGTACATTATAGTACATGATTTCATTTCATCTTATGCTAGGTGTGCCCATTGTGTGCATTACTTAGTACATTGTTTTACATGACATTTCCTGCTAGGTGTGCCCATTGTGTGCATTACTTAGTACATTGTTTTACATGACATTTCCTGCTAGGTGTGCCCATTGTGTGCATTACTTAGTACATTGTTTTACATGACATTTCCTGCTAGGTGTGCCCATTGTGTGCATTACTTAGTACATCGTTTTACATGACATTTCATGCTAGGTGTGCCCATTGTGTGCATTACTTAGTACATCGTTTTACATGACATTTCACGCTATGTATGTTCATTTGATTACATACTTAGTGCATCGTTTTCACATGCTCACATTTTGTTATGACATTTGGTTTGTTTACATGGGACAATACATTCATTAACATTAGCTACGCCGTTCGTTAGTAGGTAGTGGTACCATAGGAATTGACAACTCCCGTTCCGGACATCCCAGGGTAAGGGGACAGAAAGGAATGACCGAATTCGTTGACATAAGACAGATAGACCTTTAATTTGTTTAAAGGGTTTATCACCACAGTCGCCAGGCTTGGATGTATGCATATTCACAATACCGCATAAATGTTCATATTAAATAGTTGCATGCATTTACACAAAACATAGCTTTGATTTAAACCAAGTTTTACTTCAATACTTTGTTTTTGTGCATATGGTTTAGTTGAGACATTTCACTTGCCATACATGACATTTTGACATAGACATTTGACATGGATAGTTGACATAGACATTTGACATGGATATTTGACATAGACATTTGACATGATTTACATCTTGACATAAACACTTTGACATATTTTTCAATACATTTGACAATTGGTTTGGTTTGATTAAGTGATTAAGTTAACGATGCGTGTGTAATATGATACAAGCATGGTGGATACGCCGCTGGTACTTCCTATATATAAGTGTTTGTATGGTATTACATGGCGTAACGTTATTTGAATCATTTCAGTTTGAGACATAGAACATTTTATACAAATAACATGCTTTTCACAAGACATTGATTTACAAACAACTTATCTTATACAAACACATCTTTTACATGGTCAATTATTTAACCTGACATTTACTTATACATATCATCGGATCTTATTGTTTTCAAATGATTTACAAGACAAAGCAAAATTACAAGGTTCATGACTAAACATTTTTCTTAAACATAAGTCATGAATCCTATTTTCAAAAACCTATGTATCTCACAGGCATTTTTATGCTGACGTACCTATTTTCACATGTGTTTTCAGGTGCTTTTCCATAGGATGTTGATCATGATACTAGGGCGGACCTGTGCCTTAGAAACTTTAAAAGAAGATAGACTATGTTTAATTATGTTCTGAACTCTTTGAAACAACACCTTTGTTTATAAATAAAATACACTTTGTGTGCCATGGTTATGAAACAATTAATTCTGTCGCGACACGCCCCGATGTTTCCGCCGCGATTTGTTGTTTTACGCGGTCGGGGTGTGACAGAAGAGTTGGTATCAGAGCCAATGGTTATAGGGAATTAGGTTATTAGTAGTGCTTTGACCTAGACTATAACTTTTCTAGGAACCTAACACAAGTTATCTTGTGTTTAGATCTTAAAACATGTACATCACCTATCCTTAGGTGATTAACAAAACAAGGAACCAAAATTTTTCCGAAACGATTTTTGAAAAACAATCATCTGTTTTTGAATAAATTTTTACAAGGTTTTGAACCCTCAATTGTAAGGTTTTGAACCCTCTGTTTTATGGTTTTGAACCCTTTTCAAGTTTGGTTTTTGGCCTTGTGCCTTCTAATTTTCAAAAATCCCGTCAAACGTTTTGGGTTTTAAATAATGTGAACATGTGCAAACTGGAAGGGTGAATGCCTGTATTCTGAGTTTTCTGTCTAGGCAAGCACTTCGTATACATCTCAACCAGACGCGAGACCAGTTGTGCTTACCTGGGAATTCTTGGGATGAGTGTTCACTTATAGGCGAGCATGTCTTCATTATACATTATTTTTGATCCATTTACTTTGATTAGTCACTGTGTGTCGTTTGTTTGCTTTGTGATACGGACGAAAGACCACCATCTTTGCTTTTGTTGATTTTGTTTCATCTCATTCTCTTCATCCAATCATCTCACTCGTTTCTTTTCCTGTTTTCCTCTTTTAGAATGCCTCCTCGATGCGAAAATCAGATAGCAACTGCCGAGCTGGCAGAAATTATTGCGCAGCAGATGGCTGCTCAGTTTCCAAATCTCTTTGCTCAATGGAATCAAGCCAACAACAACAACAATGTTCCATGCAAATACAAGGATTTTAACCAGGCTAAACCACTCAAGTTTAGTGGTTCTGAGGGAGCGACTGGGCTTCTTCAGTGGTTCGAGAGCATAGAGAATACTTTTCGCCATGTGCAGTGTCCGGATAATCGCAAGGTCGAGTTCTCCTCGAGCGTATTTCAGAAGAGGGCTTTGACATGGTGGAACGGGGTTATGAGAGACCAGGGTGCTGAAGTTGCTCTCGCACAGACATGGGCTGAACTTAGAGCCCTTATGATGAGGGAATTTTGTCCTCGCCATGAACAGCGAGCGTTGGAGAAAGAGTTTGATGTTTTGAAGCAAGACAGTGGTGAGCACAGGGCTTATACTGATCGGTTTGAAGAATTGAGTCTGCTTTGCCCAACAATGGTCACCCCACTCGACAAGGCTATCGAGAGATACATCAATGGTCTACCTGACACGGTACAAGACATTCTTACTGGTAGTGAACCTGCCACACTCCGTCAGGCGATCGAGTTATCAGCGACATTGACTGAGTCGCACATTAGAAAGGGAAAGCTACACAGGAAGGGTGACAAGGGCAAGAAGCAGTCGGCTGACAAGGAAGATAGCAAGAAAGGTCAAAACTTGAATGGAAAGAACTCTGGTTCTTCGAAAAGGGCAAAGAAGCGTAAGGCTTCCCAAAATTTTGCTATCACTGCTCAAGCTAACCAGGTAGCTCCCAACCAACCTGCACAGCCTCCAGCGAAGAAACCCTATACAGGGAATGCACCTTTGTGCAATAGATGCAACAGTCACCACCAGCCGCAACTTCCATGCCGTTTCTGTACTAACTGTGGGAAATCAGGCCATCTCGCCAATGTTTGTCGATCTGCTCAGAATCCCGCGGTTCAGAACCCGGCTCAACAAGTTGCTCAGCCTCCTGCTCCGCAACAGGGTCAAGCTGCAAGACCACAATACCCACCGGGTGCTTGTTACAATTGTGGGGATCTGACCCACTATAGAAATCGGTGCCCAAGGCTAGCCAACCAGAACCAGAACCAGAATCCGGCTCCGGCTCGAGGCCGAGTTTTTAACATGAATGCCCAAGAGGCGCAGGCGGATGATAATGTGGTGAACGGTACGTTCTTTATTAATAATCAGCCTGCATCTGTTCTTTACGATTCCGGTGCCGATAAGAGTTTCGTGTCTTTGTCTTTTGAGCAAATGCTTCGCGTGTCTAGAACGAAACTAGGCAAATCTTTGATAGTAGAAGTTGCTAATGGTGAACCCATTATTCTTGATTCTGTTCTTCGCAACTGCCAGTTGAATCTTAACGACCATCTTTTTCCTATTGACCTCGCGCCTATGCAACTTGGAAGCTTCGACGTTATTGTGGGAATGGATTGGTTATCCAAGCATCACGCAGAGATAGTTTGTTCTAAGAAGATTGTTCGTGTGCCGCTTTCGACAGGCGAGATCCTGCAGGTTCAAGGTGAGAAGCCTACCGGTGGTCTCAAACTCATGTCTTGTTTTAAAGCTCGGAGGTATCTACAGAAGAACTATGTGGCTTTCTTAGCACATGTTACAGAAGATAAAGGCAAGGGTAAGTCTATTTCAGATATTCCTGTCGTTCGGGATTATTCTGAAGTATTCCCTGAAGATTTACCTGGTCTACCTCCAGCACGCCAAGTCGAGTTCCGCATTGATCTCGTACCTGGTGCAAACCCCATTGCCAGAGCCCCATATCGTCTTGCACCGTCTGAGATGCAAGAGTTGTCTAAACAGCTTCAGGAGCTCTCTGACAAAGGTTTTATCCGTCCCAGCTTTTCACCGTGGGGTGCTCCCGTTCTTTTTGTCAAGAAGAAGGATGGATCCTTTAGGATGTGTATCGATTATCGTGAGCTTAACAAGCTTACCATCAAGAATCGATATCCTCTACCTCGCATCGACGACCTCTTTGATCAGTTACAAGGTGCTTCTTATTTTTCGAAGATTGATCTGCGATCTGGATATCATCAACTTCGCGTGCAAGAAGAAGACATTCCGAAGACAGCATTCCGTACTCGTTATGGACATTACGAGTTCACAGTCATACCATTCGGTTTGACTAATGCTCCTGCTGTTTTCATGGACCTAATGAATAGGGTCTGCAAACCTTATTTGGATCAGTTCGTCATTGTTTTTATCGATGACATCTTGATTTACTCTAAGACGCGAGCTGATCACGAGCAGCATCTTCGTCTTACTCTGGAACTCCTGAAGAAAGAGCAACTTTTCGCCAAATTCTCCAAGTGCGAATTTTGGCTTAAAGAAGTTCAATTTTTGGGACACATTATCAACGAACGAGGTGTTCATGTAGATCCCTCCAAGATCAGTGCGATTAAGGATTGGGATACACCTACTACTCCTACTGAAGTTCGTTCATTTCTTGGTCTAGCGGGTTATTATCGCCGCTTCATTGAAAACTTCTCTAAGATTGCAGTTCCTCTAACTGCTCTAACTCAGAAGAAAATGCCCTTTTACTGGGGATTCAGACAAGAGGAAGCTTTTCAACACCTGAAGCAGAAGCTTTGCGATGCGCCTGTCCTATCATTGCCTGAGGGTGATGATGATTTTGTTGTGTATTGTGATGCATCGAAATTGGGTCTTGGCTGTGTTCTTATGCAAAGGAACAAAGTCATAGCCTATGCATCGAGGCAGTTGAAGATTCATGAAAAGAACTACACCACTCATGATCTTGAGTTGGGTGCAGTTGTCTTTGCTCTCAAGATCTGGAGACACTATTTGTACGGTACAAAATGTGTGGTTTTCACTGACCACAAAAGTCTTCAGCATATCTTCAACCAGAAAGAACTCAACATGAGACAGCGACGTTGGGTTGAGCTTTTAAACGACTACGACTGCGAAATTCGCTACCATCCTGGTAAGGCGAATGTCGTAGCTGATGCATTGAGTCGTAAGGAACGTACTAAGCTTCATTGTGTACGTGTTCAATCTGTTATTCAAGCTCGATCCGATATTCAAGCACGCATTTCTCAAGCTCAGCAATCTTGTGTTTCACAAGGATTGATGGATAAGGAATTTCCTTACCACATAACACCTGCTCTTGAACTGAAGGACAATGGATCATATTACTTCATGGACCGTTTGTGGGTCCCAAGCCAGGATGATATTCGTACCTTGCTTATGGATGAAGCCCATAAGTCTCGTTATTCCATTCATCCGGGCTCAGATAAAATGTATAAGGACCTTCGTACTCACTATTGGTGGCCTGGTATGAAGAAAGACATTGCCTTATACGTATCCAAATGCCTTACTTGTCTTAAGGTTAAGGCTGAACATCAGCGTCCTTCTGGTTTATTGGAGCAACCAGAGATCCCAGTTTGGAAATGGGAAAACATTACTATGGATCTCATTACTAAACTTCCACGCACAAAGAAAGGTCATGATGCCATCTGGGTAGTCGTTGATCGTCTTACAAAGTCAGCACATTTCTTGCCAATCCGCGAGGATTTTCCTACTAACAGACTTGCTCAAATCTATGTAGATGAAATTGTGGCTCGACATGGTGTTCCTTTGAACATCATTTCTGACAGAGATGCTCGTTTCACTTCTCATTTTTGGAGAACCATGCAATCTGCCATGGGGACCCAACTTAATCTGAGCACAGCTTATCATCCGCAAACGGATGGTCAATCTGAGAGAACAATCCAGACTCTGGAGGATATGCTTAGAGCTTGTGTGATTGATTTTGGTGGTAGTTGGGATTCACATCTTAAATTGATTGAATTCTCCTACAACAACAGTTATCACACTAGCATCAAAATGGCTCCTTTCGAAGCTCTCTATGGTCGAAAATGTCGTTCACCAGTCTGCTGGAATGAGATTGGCGAGGCTCAACTTACTGGACCTGCCCTCATTTTAGAGACAACTGACAAGGTCAAGAAAGTTCGTGATAACCTTCAGGCAGCTAGAAACCGTCAGAAGATTTACGCGGACCCAAAACACAAAGCCTTGGAATTTCAAGTCGGTGATCGAGTATTACTTAAGGTCTCACCTTGGAAAGGTGTGATCAGATTTGGAAAGAAAGGAAAACTTGCACCTAGATACGTTGGACCATTCAAGATCGTCGAAAGAATCGGAAAGGTAGCCTACAGGCTAGAGTTACCTCCTGAACTGGGAAATGTTCATCCAACTTTTCACATATCAAATCTCAAGAAGTGTACAGCTGATGAGAACTACTCCATACCGCTTGACGAAATTCGTGTTGGCAAAACACTGAAATTTGTTGAGAAACCAGTGGAAATCATGGAACGTGAAGTCAAGTGGCTTAAACGCAAGCGCATTCCTTTGGTCAAAGTTCGCTGGGAAGCTAAACGTGGACCCGAGTTTACTTGGGAACGCGAAGATCAAATGAAAGCGAAATATCCGCATCTTTTTCCACGAGTTTCCTCTAAATAAATTTCGGGACGAAATTTCCACAAGTAGGGGAGACTGTAACAACTGTGCTTGTAATCACTATGAACAGTTCTGTTATCAATAAAACAATGTTATTTGATCCCAATGTTTGTTTTGTTATGTTATACATTTTTCATGTTTTGACTTTTATGTAATTTCAAACTCTACATCGCTTTCTTGAGAGTTATACGCAAACTAGTGCGTAAACGTACTCAGTTTAATGCGAGAAATACTCCGGAACATCAACATATACTCAACATACCTTAAATAACCTTTACATAACTTAGAAATAAGTTTTGAAGGCTTTGGTATGGCAAAAACAAGTTAATTCGCTTACAGGGACTAATGACAAACTGCGAAAGTATGTCAATTTGAACTGTAACGAACATTCCGGAACATGACCATAAGTTAAACATACCTTAAATAACCTTTACATAACTTAGAAATAAGCTTTGAGAGGTTCGGTGTGCTAAAATAAACTTTTGGGACATTCGGGGACTAAAAGTGTCAAAAAGTGCACAAGTTTGCATTTTCGCGCATAACTTACGTTCTGAATACATCTGGACATCCAAAAATTTATGTAAGCATGACTACATTATATTTTAGTGTTCTCCTTAAGAAAAATCCATTCGTTGCGTCATTTGGATCGTTTTTCGCGCTTATGCGCATTCCGTCGTAATTAAGCGAACATCGCGATCGTACGACCAAACGAACCATCATCCGGCATATTTTTGAGTATGTTTTGAGTCCCCTATACTTTAACTTCATTTTAGAGCCTTGAAATGAGGTTAACGGGGTTCAAACGCATCGAAAATCGCTTAAACAAGGTGCAGGGACCATTTATGCAAAATCTGCCAAAACAGGGGCCTAGCGTGACGCGACGGGCCTTAGCGTCACGCGAGCCCCCCTTCTGGACAGATTCAATGCATTTAAACACAAGTTGCAACCAATTAATCCTTAACCACATGTTTAAGATGATGTGTCACTAAGTTAAGGAGCATATGTGGCTCCATAAACCTTTCAACAAGTGTACGGGCTAGATCTTTTCCCCTTTTCCAAGAAACGATCTCAACGGTTCACCGAAAACTATATATACCCCATGCCTTTCATTGTTTTAAGGCACAAGAATCTTATTAGTTGTGTTCTAAGTTGAAACTTTGTTTCATACCTGAACTATACTGATCTAGATTAGCATTCGGGGACCCTTCGTAAGTATTCTTTCGTTCTTTTCCTTATTTTTACTGCTTTTCGAGTCAGAAAGTCAAACTTTGTTTGACTTTCAGCGTTGACCAGTGATGGTCAATGCGAAGTTCGTTAGAACTTCGCAACGTGATTGTAATCACGATGGTCATAGTCCCTTGGGACTATGCCTACTGATTACCACGTTGTCTAGGGTCGTAGGGTAGGCGATCTAATAAATCGCCTATACCTTCGAACCCGACCCAGTTTGGTCGATCATTAGGATCCGACCAAATACATTAGGTGACCATAGTGTAGGGAATAACCTTCCGAGGTTATACCTTATGGTCACGACGTGTAAGTAGTTGTATGATAGGTAGTTTATATGCCTTAGGTAAATTACCAGAATACCCTTTTCATGTATAATTGGTAATTAAGCATATGTAACCTAAACTTTTGTCACGTAACTGATTATGTAACATGTTTAGGCATATAATACTTGTCATAGGACTAGTTAGGCGGTCCGAACGCGTTTCACGCGCACGACACGTTAAAGTAGCATAAGCTTCCTAAACGGGTCGTAATGGGTCGTAAACAATTATGTTAAGTTTCATTTAGCATGTAGGCTTTGTTAAACCATATCACGTGAGTTCCGACACTCATTTGGTTTACAAACCCTAATGCTACCCAGTCTTCCGAGATAGGTCCGGTTTATTAACATAGTTACCTATACTAGGTGCCGTTTGATTCCGAGATCTCTTGCATTGCTTGGTGGTTATCTTTATACAACTGAGCAATCTCAAGTGAGTACATAGACCCCTCTTTTACTGTTTTCCAAACTGTTTTGGGGTGGAACACATGTGCCTATTTGTTACTTTCATGCTTTCCTGTTTTCACATCATATACATGCTATGTTCGTTAGTACATTATAGTACATGATTTCATTTCATCTTATGCTAGGTGTGCCCATTGTGTGCATTACTTAGTACATTGTTTTACATGACATTTCCTGCTAGGTGTGCCCATTGTGTGCATTACTTAGTACATTGTTTTACATGACATTTCCTGCTAGGTGTGCCCATTGTGTGCATTACTTAGTACATTGTTTTACATGACATTTCCTGCTAGGTGTGCCCATTGTGTGCATTACTTAGTACATCGTTTTACATGACATTTCATGCTAGGTGTGCCCATTGTGTGCATTACTTAGTACATCGTTTTACATGACATTTCACGCTATGTATGTTCATTTGATTACATACTTAGTGCATCGTTTTCACATGCTCACATTTTGTTATGACATTTGGTTTGTTTACATGGGACAATACATTCATTAACATTAGCTACGCCGTTCGTTAGTAGGTAGTGGTACCATAGGAATTGACAACTCCCGTTCCGGACATCCCAGGGTAAGGGGACAGAAAGGAATGACCGAATTCGTTGACATAAGACAGATAGACCTTTAATTTGTTTAAAGGGTTTATCACCACAGTCGCCAGGCTTGGATGTATGCATATTCACAATACCGCATAAATGTTCATATTAAATAGTTGCATGCATTTACACAAAACATAGCTTTGATTTAAACCAAGTTTTACTTCAATACTTTGTTTTTGTGCATATGGTTTAGTTGAGACATTTCACTTGCCATACATGACATTTTGACATAGACATTTGACATGGATAGTTGACATAGACATTTGACATGGATATTTGACATAGACATTTGACATGATTTACATCTTGACATAAACACTTTGACATATTTTTCAATACATTTGACAATTGGTTTGGTTTGATTAAGTGATTAAGTTAACGATGCGTGTGTAATATGATACAAGCATGGTGGATACGCCGCTGGTACTTCCTATATATAAGTGTTTGTATGGTATTACATGGCGTAACGTTATTTGAATCATTTCAGTTTGAGACATAGAACATTTTATACAAATAACATGCTTTTCACAAGACATTGATTTACAAACAACTTATCTTATACAAACACATCTTTTACATGGTCAATTATTTAACCCGACATTTACTTATACATATCATCGGATCTTATTGTTTTCAAATGATTTACAAGACAAAGCAAAATTACAAGGTTCATGACTAAACATTTTTCTTAAACATAAGTCATGAATCCTATTTTCAAAAACCTATGTATCTCACAGGCATTTTTATGCTGACGTACCTATTTTCACATGTGTTTTTAGGTGCTTTTCCATAGGATGTTGATCATGATACTAGGGCGGACCTGTGCCTTAGAAACTTTAAAAGAAGATAGACTATGTTTAATTATGTTCTGAACTCTTTTTTACAACAACTTTGTTTATAAATAAAATACACTTTGTGTGCCATGGTTATGAAACAATTAATTCTGTCGCGACACGCCCCGATGTTTCCGCCGCGATTTGTTGTTTTACGCGGTCGGGGTGTGACATGGATGATTAACTGTGAGGGATTTGGATGCTTATATTGTTAAAATCTTTGAAATAGAGTCAGTTTCCGATCCTGAAATTTGTTAAAAAGTGTTAGTTTAGAAAGTTTGAAAGAGCCAGGTTTTCATTCCTGGAAGTTCAAAATGTTGTTACTTATAAATGTCTAAGTGATTGCAGATGAGATTCCAGACTACGATCCCGATAGCTGAGTCTAAGGGGGAGTCTGAAGACGAGCTTAAAGCAAGGGGAGCTTGTAACCAGAAAGCAAGGTGTCGATCCCTAAAGCACGGAAGCTTGACGAAAGGGGGGAGCCTGAAGAAGCTGTTAATGTTAGAACCAGAGTCAGATCCTGGTTTAACATTCAAAGATAGAAGCTGATCAAAGAAGAAAGATTGATGGATGCTTACAGTGTTAGACAATTTGGAAAGAGCAAAGAGACTGATCAAGACTGAAGATGTGTCATGATAAAGACTCGACACTGAAGACTTCGTCAACATCCAAGGGGGAGTCTGTTAGTGCACTATGTCTGTGGACTTTGTCTTGTATCGAGTCATGTAATAGGATAGGATAAACCAGTGCTCGGGTGCTAGAAACTGTTTTTTAGGTGTTTGGAGTTAATTCCGCTTGAAACAGCCAATGGCCATTTCAAACGAAATTAACAAAGTTAATTTCGCTTGAAATGACACTTGGTCATTTCAAACGGAATCACCAACACTATATATAGGTGAGCATAAGGTGTCATTTGACACGGAATTACTTTGTCTGATTCGGTAACGAAGTGCTGCCGAACTGTCTCCAGGTTGTAAATCTTTGTTAGATCAATAATAGAGACATTATAATTGAATTGAGCGTCCATATCATTGATTCCGCCTTTGATTCGGATCCAAAACTCTTCTGAACGACTCATTCAGGTCGCACAACGATCCTACAAAAATAGTAAAAGAGGGGACTATGTACTCACTTGATATTGCTTAGTAGTCTTGAGGTAACAATCAAATAACGCTAGAAGGATCACGGAATCAATCGGCACCTAATATAGGTAACTACGTTAATAACCGGACCTAAATCGGAAGATCGGATAGAATGAGGTTTTGTAAACCAAATGAGTGTTGGAACTCATGTGATATGGTTTAGCAAAGCCTATATTCTAAATCAGAGCCTAACCTAAGTGCTTATGACCCATTATGACCCGTTTAGGTAGCTTATGCTACTTTAACGCGTCATTTGCGCGAAAGCGTGTTTTGACCGCCTAACTACTTCTATGACAAGTATTATATGCCTTAACATGTCTAATAACATTGCCTAATTAGTTTAGATGTCAAAATTTAGGTTTCATATGCTTAAAATGAAATTATGCGTAAAAATGGCATTTTGGTCATTTTCCTAAGACATATAAACTACCTATCATACAACTAACTAAACGAAGTGACCATAAGGTATAACCTCGGAAGGTTATTCCCTATACAACTATGGTCACAAAATGTGTTTGGTGGGATCCTAATGATCGAACAAACGGGTCGGGTTCGAAAGTCTAAGCGGTCGTTTAGCATGTTAAAACATGTTTAGCTAAGTTAGAAAACAAGTTTGATATCAAAACAAAGGGTTTTGATATCAAAACAAAGGGTTTTGATACCAAAAAATAGTTTCGTTGCAAAATACACATAAATACGTATTTTGACCGAAACTTTGTCTCGTCACTACGCCTAATCAATGTGGTAATCAGTAGGTATAGTCACAAGGGACTATAACCATCGTGATTACGCTCACGTTGCCAAGTTTAAACGAACTTTGTGTTGACCATAAACTGGTCAAAGCAGAAAGCCAAACACTGTTTGACTTTAATGCTTGAAATGCATAACCAAGCATGGAGGAGACTTACAAAGGGTCCAAGCTTGGATTAAGAACAAGAAAACTAGAAGAAAGGAGCCTTCAACCAGAAGGGATAGCTCCAACAAGCAGATTAGAGAAGAAAATTCTGAATTAGCAAGTTGAAAGTGAAGAATTGTTGGGTATTTATAAGAAATCAAGGATTCTTAGGATCATTCCAAGTGTTTAGAGGATTGATCTTGACCACACAAGTGTTACCCACTGATTAGAATACCATGGGAACTCATAAACAAGTCCATTGTATTGAGAAAATTGCTTAAAAGTTCCTAAAATTCAAGCTGGTTGCTGAAACACACTTTCTGTCCAGATCTAGGTATCGCGCCCCGCCACAGTCAAAGGCCCCAGGCGTCGCGTGACGCGAGGGCTAGGCTGGAACTTTCAGAAATTGTCAAGTTCAGTCCCTGCAACCTCTAAACTTAGTTTCCGACGCGTTTAAGCCCCGTTAACCCATTTTCAAGGCTCAAAAATGAAGTTTAAATATAGGTGATATGAAATATGCTTGAAAATATCATGGATGTCGGTTCGTTTGGTCGTACAATCACGTTATTCGGTTAATTACGACGAAACACGAACGGACGCGAAAAAACGATCCAAATTACGCGACGAATGGTATTTTAGCATTCCAATCACTAAAATAAAATATTTTAATGATTACAAAAATTTTTGGATGTCCGGATATGTTCAGAACGTAAGATATTCGCGTAAATGCAAACATATGCACTTTTTGATACTTTTAGTCCCTGTTTGATCAAATAAGTTTATTTTCGCATACCGAACCCCTCAAAGCCTATTTCTAAGCTATGTAAAGGATATTTGGGGTATGTTTAACTTATGATCATGTTCCGAAAGGTACGTTACTATACGAATCAGTAGACTTTTGCAGTTTGACGCAAATAGTCCCTGTTTGATCAAATAAGTTTTTTTTCGCATGCCGAACCCCTCAAACCCTATTTCTAAGCCATGTAAAGGATATTTGGGGTATGTTTAACTTATGATCATGTTCCGGAAGGTATGTTACTATACGAATCGGTAGACTTTTGCAGTTTGACGTAAATAGTCCTTGTGAGCGAATAAACTTGCTTTTGCCATACCAAACCCTTCAAAACTTATTTCTAAGTTATGTAAAGGTTATCTAAGGTATGTTAAGCTTATGTTGATGTTCCAGAGTGTTTGTCGTGTTAAACTGATTATGTTTACGCATCAGTTTGCGTATAACTTTCCAGAAAGCGGTTTAGAGTTTGAAATCGAACAAGAATTGAAATGAGAAATTGGTAAACATAATTAAACAAATATAGGGATCAAAATACATTGTTTTATTGAAAATTGAACTGTTCAGAGTTTGTATAATGATTATGCAAGCACAGGTGTCACACTTACCTTTGGTCGAATTCTCGTACAATAACAGTTATCATTCTAGCATACAAATGGCACCATTTGAGGCATTATACGGAAGGAAATGTCGATCGCCTATTGTAAGGCACGAGATCGGAGACGCACAAATCACCGGTCCCGAGCTGTTGCAAGAAACGACTAACAAAATCCTCCAGATTCGAGACAATTTATTGAAAGCTCGGAGTCGTCAGAAAAGTTACGCCGATAGACTCCTCAAGCCCCTTGAATTTGATGTTGGCAATCACGTACTCCTGAAGGTTGCACCTTGGAAGGGGTTGATCAGATTCGGCAAGAAAGGAAAGCTCGCGCCTCGATATGTTGGACCCTTTAAAATTCTGGAAAGGATTGTAAAAGTGGCCTACAGACTCGAACTACCGGAGGAACTTAGTAACGTCCACCCGACTTTCCACGTTTCGAACCTTAGAAAGTGCTTGGCCGACTAGGAATTACGTGTCCCTCTTGAAGATTTACAAGTGGACAAAACATTACACTTCGTGGAGAAGCCTGTCCAGATCATGGGACGAGAAACCAAGGTGCTCAGACGCTCACGCATTCCTATTGTGAAGGTTCGCTGGGAAGGCAAACGCGACGCCGAGTTCACCTGGAAACTCGAAAGTGACTTGAAGGCGAAGTACCCGCAACTGTTTGTTACGCCTACTTCTTAAAATTTCGGGATGAATTTTCCTAATGTAGGGGAGGCTGTAACAACCCGCTTTTTGGAAAGTCAAAGTACAAGTCAAAGTCAAAGTCAAAGGGAGAAAAGATTGCTAATTGCGATCTGTCATTCCTTGCTTGACTGGTAGAATGTGCTTCTTGACTTGTAATCGAATTCTATTATTTATTTGCTTTAGTTGTATTATGTGGAGTATCTATTAATAATCGCTATTTAATCGCATGTTTAATCGCTAATCGACTTATCGCAAACCGCATCGCTATCGCGTTCGCGACTCGAAATATGTGTTTTAGATATTGTTTTACGTGTGTGTGCTATTAGGTGTTACTTGTGCATGATATGTTTATGTTGAGGTGTTTAATCGCAATCGCAATCGCAATTCTATCGCATAGCAATCTAATCGCTACACGCATTACTTCATCTTTTTCACCTTTGAATCTTAACTTTCAACCATGAAATCAACGGATTTGAGGTGTTTTAGGATGATGTCATCATGGAGTTCTTATGAACTTCAAGATTTGGCTTTATTCCACCAAGAACAACTCAGATCTGAAGGATTTCCACATGATTTTACAACGATTTCGCATAGATCTAAACATTTTCAAAGTTAAAAGGATCGAAAGATGGTTTCTAACTTT
Source organism: Helianthus tuberosus (assembly GCA_030545235.1). Lineage (NCBI taxonomy): Eukaryota > Viridiplantae > Streptophyta > Magnoliopsida > Asterales > Asteraceae > Helianthus > Helianthus tuberosus. Next base: position 40,731,093 of record CM060429.1, read on the forward strand.
CTTTCGACCCTTTTTCACTCAATGCACTCAAAACCGATAGAATCGGAGCTTATTCTGGTCTTCTACTCATTTCTTAGTGAAGTGTCGGTTGAGATCTGATCTCTATCGAAGAGACAAACGATTCCGGAGTAAACATGAACAACCGTCAAAGAACAGTCCACGGGTCGGATTAGGGTGATTCCTGTTCAATCGGGCGAATGGAGACTTGACGAAGTTCCGTTGTTTAGTACATTATCATACCGTCTCAAACAAACCGCAAAACTTTCAAGTCAAGACGATCAGATTCATTGGGACGGATTGCCGTCCGATTGGATTGCCATCCGATCGAACTGCACTCCGATCAGATTGCACTTGGTTCCACACTTAAACATTTCTTCAAACTTTTAAAGATCTGAACGTCGAACGGATTACCGTCCGATCGAATTGCTATCCGATCGAACGACCATCCGATCAGTTGACATTTGGGACTTCGACACTTAATCAATTTCATAATTTTCAAAGAACATCAGTTTCTAACGGATTGCCATCCAATCAGATTGCTATCCGATCGAGTGACCATCCTGCTGTGAAGTTGTTCTCACTAAGTATCCTGCCAATCAGATCGCTATCCGATCTAATAACCGTTCGATCGATCGACCTGAAGGGTAGAGATACTTCTCTGTTTTCAAAATGCTACAACAAAAACTTCAAAGCCATCATACATAAACACATCCTTCCCAAACGAATGTCAATCCGACCGAATGGCCATCCGATCGGGTGGTCATTCGATCGGATAGCCATCATACATAAACACATCCTTCCCAAACGAATGTTAATCCGACCGAATGGCCATCCGATCGGATGACCATCCGAACGGATTGACATCCGATCGAATGACCACCCGATCAGATTGCCATCTGATCGGGTTACCATTCGACATTTGCTCACATGGCACTGTTTTACGCGCTGTTCATTCGCTTATGCTACCGTTAACTGTTCAGGCTAATCACTCTAGCGCTCCCTTCAATCCATTAACTTCCATCGTTGTGAGTATACTCGATCCCTTTTTGCTTTACGCACTTTTGGGTGTTACATATGTTACTTATTCTAAATCACATCGATCACACAATGCGAACACTATTTATACGCTGACCGTTATTGCATGTTACGTGTTACTTGTGACAACCGGTAATTTGCGCCCTTAATTACGTAATTAACTGGCGATTAACGCGATAATAAATAGTGCTTACGACGCTAATTAACTTAAACAGGCCCTTGGAGTGCCCAGAAACGTTTGTTCAGCTATACATTGCGCGTGTGGTGATTTATGGGAAATCTGCTAAATATGACGCGACAACGGACTGATACCATACGAAATACTGACAACGCCGACAAACACGGATTTTCTAAGAATATTTTATGCTTATGGAGTTTGGGTCGCGATATCGGGTCTCGTAGGAATTACGGGCCACATACACGTGAGATGGACTTGTGGGCCCTGGACCCAAGCCCAACACCCACAAGCCTAAACCAGCATATAATATACTAGATCTTTTCTATAAGATCTTTCTTGTAAATCTGTCCAATATCACTTCAAGATCTTGCAAAATCCTACCAAAATCTATTCAAGAGATTTTGTCCCTAAATTTGAAAACACACAAGATTTCTTAAAATCTTAACAAAATCCTGTCAAATCTCTACAAAAGATCTTGATTCAAAAGGGTAAAAGGTGAGACCTGAATGTAATATGAATACACACAAGAAACTTTAACCCTCAAAACTCTATTTAATAGACCTTATAGTCACTTGTTATGTCTCATTTGTGCAGACACTCAACATCAGACCAATACACACCACACATGTTCCCTCTCTTCAACACCGAAGTCCGGTGGTCTTCTCTGGCGAACCACCGGCGCCGTTCACCAGCCATCCACACCCAAACATCACTCCTTCCTCTACCCTCCCAACTCTCTCTCTGCTCGATGTCGGACCGGTGATGCACCGGCCGGCGGCAGTTGTTCCAGCCAGTCGGTTCGTTTACCCAGCGGTCACAGCCGGATCTCCATCCAGACACCCACCCCCCCTTTTTTTTCTGTTTCGATAACTAAATCGGACCACCACCACCACGAACCGGTGGTGGTGCGGCGGCGATACCAAGCAGAAGAGAGAGAGAGAGAGAGAGAGAGGCTGATGAGAGAGAGAGATCGGGACGAGGAAGAGAAGAGAGAGACGAAGAAAGAGAGAGAGAATGGAGAAAATCTCCGGCGGTCGGAAGCTCGGACCGGTGGTCGGAGACTCGGACCAGCGGTATGTACCTCGATCCAGTAGTTCGTGTTCTTATCCGATGAGTTTCATGTCACACCCTGGCTTTGCGGAAGCGTGGTTAATTTGGTGTGACTTCTTAATACCATAGCTTAACCATAACAAAGCTATATGAAATAAAAACCATGCAAGATCATCCATTCGATTAAGTTTTGAAAACCAAATATAGTAACATTGTTTTAACGGAAACATGTTCTAACGACATTGTTCAATAAACACAAACAATAACATGACATAAACACAGTTTAAGGACTGTGACTTGTCCAGGAAAGAGTCACATTCCCCAAACCCAGATGACCTCATGACTAGTGCAGCGGAAAATGTTCCATACCGTGCCAGATCCGTTAATTTCCTGAAATACATGTAAGTTGAAAAATCAACAATAATGTTGAGCGAGTTCATGTGTAAGTGAGTAAGTAAACCTTTGTGAGTATAAAAATAGTCTTGGTATGTAGCAAATAAGGGGACTTGAGATCATCAATGGTTTGCAAGGCCACTGATATATGTGAAGTGCAAATAGGGAGACTCAAACCTAGCAGATTTCGCCACGGCATTAGTATGTGGACAAAGTCACCCCAAGGTCCGTTTCTAGTTTGGCCTGGGGCTGGGCTCGCTACACCCAGATAGATCTACCGCTCCTGTCCCTCGGTCCCGACATGAGGACTAATGGCCTCATATTGCTCCTACCCACTCACATGATCTGAGTAATAAACCTCCTTACGCTAACCATACCGTGTATAAAGTACTCGTAATCATAGTAACATGTATTTCACCCCCGCAGTTAAGAAAACTGAAAACAGTTAAGAGAAAAGGGGGACATGAACTCACAGTCGGTGCGTCTCTACCAAGTACTCCAAATCAGAAAGCTGTGCGACGACCTACAAGTGCTAATTCTATTAGACGGACGGCCGTGCCTTAGCTTTATAGTTTAAGTCTTTGGGAAATAGTTAGACAACTATTTCGTGTTTACATTCTGTATATACTTGGTAGTTAAATCTCCTTCCCAAGGATGGGGGATTCAATACATGTGCATTCATAAATATTTCCGTAAGTGCGTAAGTTACGTTTAACAATCGAGTGGTAATATAATTACCGGTGTAACTTATATATTTATGGTGAAAGCGTTCGTATTATTTTGGATTCGTTAACGTTCGTAAATATTATTTTTACTCTAAAAATAATATTTATGTAATTCACAAAATAATCATAAACAGTGTGTGAAAAATATATATATTTATCACGTTAAATTTTGTGAAAATCCCACCTCCGAATATTTAGTAAATAAAGTCATGGCGAAATTTATGTTTCGAAAACATGTCAAAAATGATTCTAACACTTGTAGTGTAAATAGTTCTAAGTGTTAGGTTTTTAGAAAAATTTCGCCAGAGTTTCCTCTGTAACTGGAGGTGGCCACACTTTCAAGCGTATCATTTTCTTTTACAAGATCAATTTCAACAACTTCCTTATTCAATCAAACAATTTCCGACACATTAAACTAGTCGACAAGTATGTAAATCGCATAATCGCATGAACTTGTAGTTTTTTCGAAACTATAGTGTAAATCCCGTTATATTTTGTGGATCTTTACATAAAGAAATTTTGATCTCGTAAACCTCATTCTTAGAGAAATCCGTCTTTACAACTTCTCGTCATCTTTTACAAAGTTTGTTATTTTGTCGAAACTTTTCATTTCACAAGTGTTTACACACTTGTGGTTTATAAAAATCATACTTGCTAGTGTAAGATCCGTCTTTTAGAAAACATGATTTCTTTGACGCTTGGTCCTTTGAAAATACCACTTGCAGATGCGTAGATCTGCTAGTTTTTGACACTATTGTACAAGTTAAAACACTTTTACACAAGTAAAACATTTTTACACAAGTTCATGTTTCATGTGTGGTAGAGTTTCACCTTTTAACCCTTGTATTATCCAAAACAAGCATATGTTAAGATCCATGATCTTACTAAACCGGGTTAAACGATGATCCGAGCTACCACATCGTAGATCGGGTCTAAATAAACACAACTTTCAATTACTACAACATTTACACAACACATGAGCTATTAACCACCATTTTAAGTGTTTTTAGTAGACTTTTGTGCATCATTTTGCATTTTAACGAGATTTAACCGATACAAATCCTTTTAACCACTTTAGATTAGTTCAAGAAGGTGTTTTAAACATTATACCTCTAGCTCGAGGCTAGGGAAGAATCTATGCGCAAAAGAGGTGGATAAAAGCTAAGTAGAGAGGTCCTTCGCGTTCCGTTTGCTCCAAGCTTCCTAATACGAAACCCTTAACACTTGTAGATGCTTGAAATATGAAGATCAGGATCGAAAATATGATGGATGGAATAGGGGATGCTTGGCCGTAAGCTTTGAGAGAGAAAGAGAGAGTTTGAAGTTGATTTGTGAAATGGAATGATTATGATGTGTAATGGTGTGAACTTATAGATAATTAGCTTGTGTATTATCCAAGGGTTCTTGTGCTACTTAGATATTAGGCAAGAGGATCTAAACAAATCCACAAGGACAAGTGTGTCCCCTCTTAGTTTGGGGCCGGTTAGCAAGGGGGGGGGGGGTCCTAGTTCGATATCAACTAGATGGTTAGGATAAATGTTAAGTTAAGTAGGTTAGTTAAGCACTTAACTTGGTTAGTAGTGTGTCACGCGTTACAAGGGGTGTTAGGGTAATCAGGGACCCTAACTAGCTCAGAAAAAGATAAATAATGAAAATAATAATATTTTCATGTTCCGGGTATAGTCCGGTTATTTGGTTGGATAGTAATTCGTTAAAGCGCTTAATAAAGGTTTAAAGTGTCGTTATTGTTATTTTTAGTGACACAGCTTATTCCTGACACTTTGGAAAGTGTCTAGTGTTATTTTTCTCATGTTTTGGCACTTTATTAGTTAGCTAAAAGCTGAATTATTTTGTAAAGTGCTGAGTTTTGTACTTAGAGTACGTTTTAGGCACATCCAGTCATAGTGACTTATCCCTAGAGACGCAGTTCCACAACCCTTATATCCCAACACTCACTACTAGTGTAGCAAAACGTTTCTGGCTCATACAGGCCTTAGAGGCAGTGTTTGCCTGATGCTGGATTTATCAGCATGTTCAATAGGTTATCCGTGTATTGTGCTACTGTGCTTTTTGTGCATCATGTTTGTCACTAAGGTTCAGTATGTAAATAATGTAGTGACAACAAGCAAGTATGATGCAAGTAAGTACATGTATCAGTATTCAAGTAGCAGTTCATCAGGTAGTTCAAACAAGCACAGTAATTAAGTAGTAATTAATCATTAATTAAGTCGTACGGATACCTGGTTTAGTGCGGGTTGTCACATTCTCCCCCCGTTAAATAAATTTCGTCCCGAAATTTAAGTTCTGCTTGTAGATGCAGGGTTCTTAGGAAAAAGGTGGGGGTATTTCTCTTTCATCCGGTCTTCACGTTCCCAGGTGAACTCAGGACCATGTCTGGCATTCCAACGAACTTTGACGAGTTTGACACTGCTCCGGCGGGTCTTGTTTACCTTCCAATCCGTGACCTCAACAGGTTCTTCAACGAAGTGGAGCGTGTCGTCAACATGAATCTCGTCGATGGGAATGGTAACGTCCACTTGAGTTGGACTTTTCTTTAGATTGGATACATGAAATGTATCGTGAACACCATTCAGTTCAGCAGGTAGGTCCAACTTGTATGCTACTAGTCCTATTCTCTCCAGAATTCTGAAAGGACCAATGTAGCGCGGATTTAACTTCCCACGCTTTCCGAAGCGTGCCACACCCTTCCAGGGTGAAACCTTCAATAACACCATTTCTCCAACTTGGAAATCCACATGTTTCCGGTTTGGATCCGCATAGGCCTTCTGTCTCTGGCGAGCTGCTTCGATGCGTTTAAGAATCTGCGCGATCTTGTCTGTCGTCTCTTGGACGATTTCGGGACCAGCGAGTTGCCTATCACCTGCGTCAGCCCAACATAGAGGTGATCGGCACTTGCGTCCGTAAAGGGCTTCAAATGGCGCGACACCAATACTGGTGTGGTAGCTGTTGTTGTATGAAAATTCGACCAAAGGTAAGTGTTTATCCCAGCTACCGCCCAAATCCATAACACACGCCCTTAGCATGTCTTCCAAAGTCTGTATCGTTCGCTCGCTCTGGCCGTCAGTTTGCGGATGAAACGTAGTGCTCAGATTCAATTGCGATCCAAACGCTTCTTGGAAGGATTGCCATATCCTTGACACAAACCTTCCGTCTCTATCAGAGATGATCGAGAGAGGTACTCCATGGCGTGCGACGATCTCTCTCATATAAATTTCCGCCAGTTTACTAGTACTGTCTTTCTCTTTGATTGGTAGAAAGTGTGCGGACTTTGTCAGGCGGCCAACTATCACCCAAATCATATCATGGCCTCTTGGCGTTCTTGGCAATTTCGTAATAAAATCCATTGAGATTTGCTCCCATTTCCACTTGGGAATCTCAGGTTGTTGCAGAAGTCCTGAAGGCTTCTGGTATTCGGCCTTAACCTTAGCACACGTTAAACATTTGCTCACATAAACAGCAACATCGCCTTTCATCCTAGGCCACCAATAATAATCCTTGAGATCCTGGTACATCTTATCCGCTCCAGGATGGATAGAGTACCGTGATTTGTGAGCTTTGTCAAAAATAACTTTCCTTAATCCACCAAACAGAGGAACCCAAATCCTTTTCTCGAAGCATAACGTTCCTTCCTCGTTTGGTACCAATAGTTTCTCCATGCTACGGAGATATTCTTCTTCAAGGTTTCCTTCCTTGAGAGCTTCCGTTTGCGCGGCACGAATGCGCAAGGAGAGATCGGTTCGTATAATCATTTATGGGTTTGATCCTCTCCTTCCGACTTAGGGCATCGGCGACTACATTCGCCTTCCCTGGATGATACTTTATCTCGCAGTCGTAGTCGTTCAGCAATTCAACCCATCGTCTTTGCCTCATATTCAACTCCTTCTGGTTGAATATATGCTGTAGGCTCTTGTGATCTGTAAAGATTGTACACTTTGTACCATAAAGGTAGTGTCTCCAGATCTTTAAAGCAAAAACCACTGCGCCAAGTTCCAAATCATGTGTGGTATAGTTCTTTTCATGCACTTTCAACTGACGCGATGCGTAAGCAATAACCTTTTGGCGTTGCATCAACACACAACTCAGTCCTTGACGCGATGCGTCGCAGTATACCACAAAATCATCAGTACCTTCTGGTAGAGCTAAGATTGGCGCGTTACAAAGCTTATCCTTCAGTATCTGGAATGCTTCTTCCTGTTTGATTCCCCAATCAAACGTCTTATCTTTCTGGGTGAGGAGCGTCAAAGGTTGAGCGATTTTTGAAAAATCCTCAATGAATCTTCGATAATAGCCAGCCAAACCCAAGAATTGCCGAATCTTGGTTGGCGTCTTTGGCGTTTCCCAATCCTTGATCGCCTCGATCTTGGTTGGATCCACGTGGATTCCATCTCCATTTACCACGTGCCCAAGGAATTGGACTTCACGTAGCCAAAATTCGCACTTGGAGAATTTGGCATACAGCTGTTCCTTTTTCAGCAGCTCTAGAATGGCTCTAAGATGCTGCTCGTGTTCAGCCTTCGTCTTTGAATAAATTAAAATGTCATCGATGAATACAATCACGAACTTATCCAAGTACGGCTTGCAAACTCTATTCATTAGATCCATAAAGACTGCAGGTGCGTTTGTCAAACCAAACGGCATAACCAGGAACTCGTAGTGTCCATAACGAGTTCTGAAGGCTGTCTTTGGGATACTTTCCTCTTGTATCCTTAACTGATGGTATCCAGATCGAAGATCGATCTTTGAATAAAAGCTTGAACCTTGAAGTTGGTCGAACAGATCATCAATTCTTGGCAGAGGATACCTATTCTTGATCGTCAGCTTGTTCAGCTCCCGGTAGTCGATGCACATTCGAAAACTACCATCCTTCTTTTTGACAAACAGGACCGGAGCTCCCCAAGGCGAGAAGCTTGGTCGGATAAAACCCTTGTCTAACAGCTCTTGAAGCTGTGTCGACAGTTCCTGCATCTCAGACGGAGCAAGTCTGTACGGTGCCTTAGCCACAGGCGCGGCGCCTGGAACTAAATCGATGTGAAACTCTACTCGCCTCTGAGGTGGCAGTCCAGGCAAGTCTTCTGGGAAGACTTCTGGGTACTCCCTTACGACAGGGATGTCTTCGATTCTTGGCTCAGCAGCCTTCTTATCCACAATGTGTGCCAGGAAGGCAACACATCCTTTCTGCAAACACTTCCTTGCTTTCAAGTAGCTGATAATCCTCAACGGCGTCTCACGCTTCTCTTCATGAACAAAAATGGTCTCACCATCATCGGTTGGGATACGAACAACCTTCTCGTGACAAACTATCTCAGCTTTGTTGCTTGATAACCAATCCATTCCTACCACTACGTCGAAGCTTCCCATCTGGATTGGTAGTAGATCCAGAGCAAACTCACGCTCTCCTAATTCGATCACACAACCTCTGATCACTTCTTTGGCTTCTACTAACTTTCCATTAGCCGATTCGATTGAGTACGGAATATCTAACTTACTAGCGGCTAAACCAAGCATATTCTTAAACTCTAATGATACGAAGCTATAATCGGTACCAGCATCAAACAAAATAGATGCAAAAGTTTTGGTTGTTAGAGAACGTACCAGAAATCACACCTGGATCCTGGCATGCCTCACAAGCTCCGATGTTGGATGTTCTTTCACGGTCTTGTTTCAACCTCGGGCATTCCCTCTTAAAATGTCCAACGTCCCCACAATGGAAGCATCCTAGCACTCGGCCATTTCCTTTCCCATTTCCACCTTGAGCGTTGTTACTGTTTTCTCCTTGTATGGGACTCTTCATCCCACAACCTTCCTTGTTGTGTCCTTTCCTTCCGTACCTAGGCTTTCGACATCCATAATTGTAGTGACACTTGCACTCAGCACGTCTTGGTTCAGTTTCTAAGTAAATCTTATCATTGGCCTGTTTGTTGTTAGGGCAATCTTTCTTGAAATGCCCTTTGTCCCCGCAATCAAAACAACCTCGAATAGATCTTTGTTCATCGTTATTCGTTTGGGTATCTTTGGTAAGCTTCCTTTTGTTCTTTCCAGACAACTCTACCTGAGTTTCCTTGTCAGGATTTGCAAGTTTTTCTAGTCTAATTGCTTCCGTAACGAGTGCCAGACCCATCTTACTTGCGACATCAGTTGTTGGTGGCGTTGATGTTGTCATCAAGCTCAAGACTTGAGGCGCCAGTTCCCAAATGAATTGTTCCAATTTCTTTAATTCTGGTTTCACCAGGTACGGAACAACTCGTGACAAATCATAAAGTCTTTGCACGTACTCCAACACCTTCGGACCTTCCATCATCAGGCTCCGAAATTCATCTTCCCACTTCTGGGTTTCCGTTTGGGGGCAATACTTCTTATGCATCATTTCTTTTAGTTCACCCCAGGTTAATGCATATGCTGCAGTAGCACCCTTTATATGGGTCTGAAGATTCCACCATAATCGGGCTTCATCTAGAAACAGCTCAGAAACGTAGAGGACCTGTTGTTCCGGCGTACAACCGCTCACTTGAAAGATGGAATCCATACTTTCGATCCATTTCACAAAAGCCATGGCACCTCCAGTGCCGTCGAACTTCGGAGGCTTGTATTTGAGGAAGTGCCAGTAGGAACAACCGTTATTTTCTGAGGTACCTCTGCTAGGTTCGGAGCGTAGGGCCTCGTGCCGTGCTATAGCTGCAATAATTATCTCTTGAAGTTCCGCCTCTGAGGTGGGCATGCGCATTTCGCGACTTGGTGGCATCTTCTAAAAGATGTTTCACGTAGGTTAGGTCATAGCAAGTAAAACATACGTATGTATTCGACAATACATAACATCTCATGTCATAGAACCTAAACAGTAAATCAAACATCATAAGTGATGAGAATACTGCGATTGCCATATATTGAGACCACATAGTAAGCGTACAAGTACACAACTGTGTCATACAACGTCAATGTCTTAGTAGGGGACGACCCTAGACAAGTTGTGCGATCGCTGGACAAGTTCAGGAATTTCTGGTTCGTCCATCTTCAAATTCCTGAACACCACCTCAAGCTTCTAAATTCCAGTCCTAAAGCAACATTTCTTCTCAATCGTTTCCTTGAGCTCGTCCCAGCTCAGTGCATAGGTAGCGTCTGTGCCAAGGGTCTGAACCTGGAGGTTCCGTTAAGAGAGTGTGCCATCTAGAAATATCCTCGAGATATAGGTAACACTCCGTTGGGGCGAACAGTTACTCATTCTTAGAATAGAGTCGGTCTTTTCGGACCAACGAACAAATGCAACGGTGCCTCCTGTTCCATCAAAGTTCAAAGGCTTGCAGTTCAGGAACTGTTTATAGGTGCAGCCAGTTGGAGGGTTATTTCCAGTAATACCATCGTTGTACTTAGAGCGGAGGGCTTCATGTCGTGCATTTATCTGTGAGATGCGTTCTTGCAGCTCGGCTTCTGTCCTTGGCAACGTACTAGTGTTTGTGTCATGCCTGGGTGACATTCCTTTTTGTCGAAGTGGTGTGAAGCGGGTTAGACAACGTTTCAATTGTCTATGAGGTGTATATAGCAACATAAGCCATCATGTAATCACCCAATTTCACACGCAAATATACTCACCGCATGAGTGGGGAAATAAATTTCTGAGCCTTCACATAGGCTTGCCAATTTGGCTTGTTGCTCGTAATAGAATGAACTCGAGACTACATCGCCCTGGTCATTCGTGTTTAAGTTATTTCCTGCTACATTGGTTATCATTAGCTTGACCCGCAGTGTCCACCAGGATTCCTGTGCACTACAAATCGTTATTACGTGGGCCCCCGTAATAATAAATTGTCTTGCACAGTTACCCCAAATTTTCTCTCGTCCAAGCAGATAATCAATCAAGGAGCAGCAGTAGGTGCATCGGCATGAACAAGGTCATGCTCCAATGCGGGGTCAGGAGTAGCGCCTGGCTCAGGGGCCACGGCTGGCTCCGGATCAAAAACTCCATATCAAGATCAGCTGGATCATCAACACAGGGGTTACAGGATCCTCCAAAGGCTGGTCTAAGTGCATGAACTCAATGTCATGGTCTGGATCAAAACCAGGTGGAAAAACAGAATCGTCCTCAATATCGCGATCAAACTCAAGTCTGTGTGCGAGAACTGGGGCAGCTGATGACGCCATATCAGGGTCGGCGTCGTGTGAGTGGTGCTGCACCCCCTGTATGTGCAAAGATGCGGATGTCAGAAACTCAAATGAGTCTGGGATATGGGAATTGGCATGAGTTTCCCCTGCAGAAGCGTCCGCATGCAGTAGTCTAATACCAGCAGCAATAGGGTCCTGCCCTCGAATGGGTCCTCCTCTAGTAGGTCGTTATCGTCGTTAGAGGCCACGTTGGGGGGGGGGCATATCATCAACAGGATGAGCGGCAAGGGGGCACAGGAGCAGGGATCACCGCGAGTGGCAAACTCCCAACAAGATGGCCATCAGTAGGCTCTGCTACGACTTCAGGCAGCGCAAAAGGGCTGAAAGTCGTCATTGTCCGTGCCGGCAGTATCGGAAATGTACACCTCGTGCTTCGATGAAACTATGTCGTCTGACACTATGGCCATGGGATTCGTAGTGTCCATCTTTCTAGTATATGATGAAAGCATGATGTTTGTAACACAAACGCATATACGTATAATAATCAATCATATAATCATATAATCACATAAGTCACCAAGTAAGGTATCACATAATTTTCCTAGCCAAATTCCTCCCAGTCTCTAAGACTGCTCTATCCTCCACCTCGACCACTTAGATCGAGCCTCGGTCCCCTTGACCGAGCCTCAGCCTTCATGACTGAGCCTACTCTTCCTAGCCAACTACCTTGGTCACCTAGACCAAGCCTCGATCCTCCAGACCGAGCCTCAGCCCTCCAGGCTGAGCCTATAATAAATCAACGTGCTCAACTACCTCGGTCACCTAGACCGAGCCTCGATCCTCCAGACCGAGCCTCAGCCCTCCAGGCTGAGCCTATAAATAATAAAATGTGCTCAACATTTGTTTGTAAAATTTTTTGGATCTGGACTTAAGTGGTATGCAGAAAAATGTTTTCGTGAGAGCCCTAGTGATCATAGTCTAGACTCGAGAAGGAATCCTAGTTCGCTATGATCAGAGCTCTGATACCAAGCTGTCACACCCTGGCTTTGCGGAAGCGTGGTTAATTTGGTGTGACTTCTTAATACCATAGCTTAACCATAACAAAGCTATATGAAATAAAAACCATGCAAGATCATCCATTCGATTAAGTTTTGAAAACCAAATATAGTAACATTGTTTTAACGGAAACATGTTCTAACGACATTGTTCAATAAACACAAACAATAACATGACATAAACACAGTTTAAGGACTGTGACTTGTCCAGGAAAGAGTCACATTCCCCAAACCCAGATGACCTCATGACTAGTGCAGCGGAAAACGTTCCATACCGTGCCAGATCCGTAAATTTCCTGAAATACATGTAAGTTGAAAAATCAACAATAATGTTGAGCGAGTTCATGTGTAAGTGAGTAAGTGAGTAAGTAAACCTTTGTGAGTATAAAAATAGTCTTGGTATGTAGCAAATAAGGGGACTTGTGATCATCAATGGTTTGCAAGGCCACTGATATATGTGAAGTGCAAATAGGGAGACTCAAACCTAGCAGATTTCGCCACGGCATTAGTATGTGGACAAAGTCACCCCAAGGTCCGTTTCTAGTTTGTCCTGGGGCTGGGCTCGCTACACCCAGATAGATCTACCGCTCCTGTCCCTCGGTCCCGACATGAGGACTAATGGCCTCATATTGCTCCTACCCACTCACATGATCTGAGTAATAAACCTCCTTACGCTAACCATACCGTGTATAAAGTACTCGTAATCATAGTAACATGTATTTCACCCCCGCAGTTAAGAAAACTGAAAACAGTTAAGAGAAAAGGGGGACATGAACTCACAGTCGGTGCGTCTCTACCAAGTACTCCAAATCAGAAAGCTGTGCGACGACCTACAAGTGCTAATTCTATTAGACGGACGGTCGTGCCTTAGCTATATAGTTTAAGTCTTTGGGAAATAGTTAGACAACTATTTCGTGTTTACATTCTGTATATACTTGGTAGTTAAATCTCCTTCCCAAGGATGGGGGATTCAATACATGTGCATTCATAAATATTTCCGTAAGTGCGTAAGTTACGTTTAACAATCGAGTGGTAATATAATTACCGGTGTAACTTATATATTTATGGTGAAAGCATTCGTATTATTTTGGATTCGTTAACGTTCGTAAATATTATTTTTACTCTAAAAATAATATTTATGTAATTCACAAAATAATCATAAACAGTGTGTGAAAAATATATATATTTATCACGTTAAATTTTGTGAAAATCCCACCTCCGAATATTTAGTAAATAAAGTCATGGCGAAATTTATGTTTCGAAAACTTGTCAAAAATGATTCTAACACTTGTAGTGTAAATAGTTCTAAGTGTTAGGTTTTTAGAAAAATTTCGCCAGAGTTTCCTCTGTAACTGGAGGTGGCCACACTTTCAAGCGTATCATTTTCTTTTACAAGATCAATTTCAACAACTTCCTTATTCAATCAAACAATTTCCGACACATTAAACTAGTCGACAAGTATGTAAATCGCATAATCGCATGAACTTGTAGTTTTTCCGAAACTATAGTGTAAATCCCGTTATATTTTGTGGATCTTTACATAAAGAAATTTTGATCTCGTAAACCTCGTTCTTAGAGAAATCCGTCTTTACAACTTCTCGTCATCTTTTACAAAGTTTGTTATTTTGTCGAAACTTTTCATTTCACAAGTGTTTACACACTTGTGGTTTATAAAAATCATACTTGCTAGTGTAAGATCCGTCTTTTAGAAAACATGATTTCTTTGACGCTTGGTCCTTTGAAAATACCACTTGCAGATGCGTAGATCTGCTAGTTTTTGACACTATTGTACAAGTTAAAACACTTTTACACAAGTAAAACATTTTTACACAAGTTCATGTTTCATGTGTGGTAGAGTTTCACCTTTTAACCCTTGTATTATCCAAAACAAGCATATGTTAAGATCCATGATCTTACTAAACCGGGTTAAACAATGATCCGAGCTACCACATCGTAGATCGGGTCTAAATAAACACAACTTTCAATTACTACAACATTTACACAACACATGAGCTATTAACCACCATTTTAAGTGTTTTTAGTAGACTTTTGTGCATCATTTTGCATTTTAACGAGATTTAACCGATACAAATCCTTTTAACCACTTTAGATTAGTTCAAGAAGGTGTTTTAAACATTATACCTCTAGCTCGAGGCTAGGGAAGAATCTATGCGCAAAAGAGGTGGATAAAAGCTAAGTAGAGAGGTCCTTCGCGTTCCGTTTGCTCCAAGCTTCCTAATACGAAACCCTTAACACTTGTAGATGCTTGAAATATGAAGATTAGGATCGAAAATATGATGGATGGAATAGGGGATGCTTGGCCGTAAGCTTTGAGAGAGAAAGAGAGAGTTTGAAGTTGATTTGTGAAATGGAATGATTATGATGTGTAATGGTGTGAACTTATAGATAATTAGCTTGTGTATTATCCAAGGGTTCTTGTGCTACTTAGATATTAGGCAAGAGGATCTAAACAAATCCACAAGGACAAGTGTGTCCCCTCTTAGTTTGGGGCCGGTTAGCAAG
Source organism: Helianthus tuberosus (assembly GCA_030545235.1). Lineage (NCBI taxonomy): Eukaryota > Viridiplantae > Streptophyta > Magnoliopsida > Asterales > Asteraceae > Helianthus > Helianthus tuberosus. The sequence goes on from CM060429.1 coordinate 40,746,167, forward strand.
GGGGGGGGGGGTCCTAGTTCGATATCAACTAGATGGTTAGGATAAATGTTAAGTTAAGTAGGTTAGTTAAGCACTTAACTTGGTTAGTAGTGTGTCACGCGTTACAAGGGGTGTTAGGGTAATCAGGGACCCTAACTAGCTCAGAAAAAGATAAATAATGAAAATAATAATATTTTCATGTTCCGGGTATAGTCCGGTTATTTGGTTGGATAGTAATTCGTTAAAGCGCTTAATAAAGCTTTAAAGTGTCGTTATTGTTATTTTTAGTGACACAGCTTATTCCTGACACTTTGGAAAGTGTCTAGTGTTATTTTTCTCATGTTTTGGCACTTTATTAGTTAGCTAAAAGCTGAATTATTTTGTAAAGTGCTGAGTTTTGTACTTAGAGTACGTTTTAGGCACATCCAGTCATAGTGACTTATCCCTAGAGACGCAGTTCCACAACCCTTATATCCCTACACTCACTACTAGTGTAGCAAAACGTTTCTGGCTCATACAGGTCTTAGAGGCAGTGTTTGCCTGATGCTGGCTTTATCAGCATGTTCAATAGGTTATCCGTGTATTGTGCTACTGTGCTTTTTGTGCATCATGTTTGTCACTAAGGTTCAGTATGTAAATAATGTAGTGACAGCAAGCAAGTATGATGCAAGTAAGTACATGTATCAGTATTCAAGTAGCAGTTCATCAGCTAGTTCAAACAAGCACAGTAATTAAGTAGTAATTAATCATTAATTAAGTCGTACGGATACCTGGTTTAGTGCGGGTTGTCACATTTCAGCAGGCTTTCGGGTCTCGTTCGGGTTCAGTTAAAAATGGCCGACGACGAGTGATGATGATGATGTTCGAGTCAAGGTGTTGATGATGATGACAGTGGTTATGCTGATTCGGTCATCTCAGAGTTTAGTTGCTCGGGTCATCGCAGTCTTGGTTTGGGTCAACCCAGTCGACACTACGGGTTGACTGGTCAAAGCTGGTCAGCCATGGTAAACGGCTCAACTCGATGTGTCTCGGTTCAAAGTCGGGTTCAGATTTCATTTTGAAGTTGTTCGGTTCAAACCGGTCACAGTCAACGTTTCGGGTCAACTCGGTCAACTCGGTCAACCTGGTCAACTCAGCGAGTCGACTCGGTCAACTCAGTTGACCCGGTCAACTCAGTCAAGCGGCTTCACAGAAGAACTTGGTAAAATTAACGGCGCGTTTATTTTGTTATCTTTATTATTATAATTCATTACGTGACAAACGAGCTCGAACCGGTTGATTATATTTGATATATTTAAACAAAATTATTTATATTGACTATTGAATCTTGATTGAATTTTGTTAAAATAACGACAACTTGTGTTGTCGGGGCGTCCAAAAACAGAGGAAACTCTGCCCGTTTTTCGAGAAAATCCGCAAACACAAAAGGCGTTTTATTATCGGATTCAAATAATCTTTTACAAAGACGACAATTTGGATATTATTTCGATAATGCTTTTATAAAACATGAAATAATATTTTCAATTCTTTTATCACTTTCGACGACGCTTTATCACACACGAAAACGACAATTCTTTTATAAAATAAATATATTTATTATATTTATTTCAAGCGTCAAACAACTCGTATTCGTTTTACAAAATAAATATAGTTCACATATTTATTTCGAATATCAAACAACACGATCTTGTTTTATAAAATAAATATAGATATATATTTATTTCAAACACACGAATTCTTTTACAAAATAGATACAGTTTATCTATTCAACGACTCGATGAAGTTCTTATAAACTAAATATAATATTTTATATTTATTACGAACGCCGAAACGGCATATACATATATTTTGGCAAAAATATACAAGACGTGATATATATAATACAAGTTATTATACGAATATTCCTACATACTCCAACGACTTCTCGCGGCAGTTTAACTTAGTCATTTACATTAAGTTAACTATTTACCGTCAAATCGTTCGATCAACGATTCGGTAGAGCTCGGTAACACGTAGATTAGTTACCGCATTAATTAGAAACTTATTAGATATTCCAAGTTAGGAATATTGTAGAATGCACGCTAGCGAGTCTCATCTTGGAAGCGACATCACGAAGTCGTAATTAGCTAGCTTTGCATAGGAATATTCAGGTGAGTTCATAACCCCACCTTTTATGGTTTTACATTTTTTTTATAAATGTTTTCGGGGTGGAAAGACATGCACATTCTACAAAACATTCAAAGTGTTCAATAAACATGAATTACATATTTCTAAACCATTATACAAACAAGTTTTTAACTAACACAAATGGTTTACGAAAGGTTTATGATAACTATACCGGTTTTTCAAACAAAGCGTATTTTTGTAAAGTGCATACAACGCTTACTTGTTTTCTAAATTGGGGAAATGATGAGTACAAAAACATTCAAGTGAAACATTCATGTGAAACATTCAAGTGAAACATTCAAGTGAAACATTCTAGATCATGTCTCGAATAGGGTACCATAAGCACCATTAATCAACGTATACATTCAGACCGCGGAACAAAAGGTTAGATCTAATGGGTTTCAGGCAACCCCACTCTTGGCCTACTTCTACCAATGAGTGCTTCTGTGTCTCAGTCAAAGTCGACAAAAATGCCTAGGTTTGGTGGCTTCCTATGTCGTGACACATGTTAGTGACCTTGCAAAACACTAGCGATCTCATACATTCAAACAGTCAAAGTGCTCGGTTGCGAGATACATTCAAACATTCATAGTGCTCGGTTGCGAGATACATTCAAACATTCATAGTGCTCGGTGGCGAGATACATTCAAACATTCATAATACTCATTTACAAGATACATTCAAACATTCTTAATACTCATTTACAGATACATTTTATGAGTTACAGACCATGTTTTCATTCAAGTATTTAAACATTCAGTACAAAACATTCACAATACTTTTGGATTCGTTTTCTCAACAATACTTCAAAAACCGGTTATTCAAAAAGATTTATTTCAAATCTTTTACAAATAAACTATGAACTCGCTCAACTTTATGTTGATTTTTCCGCATGTTTCTTTCTCAGGTTACTTTTCAAGTTATGGTACGGTTGGAATAGGAGAACCATGAAGAGTCGAGTACTTAGTGGGCGTTCAATTTCTAAAAGACTTAGCTTATTTTGCTTCCGCTGTGCAATGAAGATACCAGTCCAGTCACGCCAATGCTCTGATATTTCGGGGTGTGACAGATTGGTATCAGAGCTATAGGTTACAGCGAATAGGGTTCTCTGTAGAGATACCTAGGCTCTAACCTCATATTTCTCTGGGGACTTAGATTATTAAAAACGTTGAATACATACAGAACGCATAGTACTCGAATATGGTCTCCAACCGTTGCCAAAAAACAAACAGTCAAAAATTTCGTTTTCAAACATATGCTATAGTGGTGTTATACACACGGTACACAAAACAGTCACACCAAACAGTTGTATACAGTACACAAAACTCTGAGAGTTTAGGAAACATGCATTTAAGACCTTCGGAAACTCAAGTTGAAGTTCATTAAAGGTTATCACGTAGGTACTGCAAATATTAATTCGGGCACACACAATTATACATATTGTCTATGATGTTTTAACTTCCCGAGCAGGCAGCCTACGCATAACGAAACGCTAGAATACATAGAACTCAAATTTTACGTCAACAGATGTCGGAGTGCATCACATTCTACGCAAAACAAAACGCTAGCGCACAGGAATACGTGAGACTTAAGCTATACATTAACGGAGGTTGAAGTACGTCACATGCGACTATCGATCAGGAGGCGGCAGTGGGCACGCGGTCCTGCAAACGACGCGAGTCATGCTAAGGAAAAGACGCGAGTCACCGTATCCCCCTATCTTATTAATGACGAATACGATATGTTTGACATTCCATGGTAATGTCACCTAACAACCAGTTATCACATGCAACCCCAGGTAAAGTCCTCAAAATTTCTTTTATTGAAATTTCGACATTTACACTTACTGAGTAGATTTTCGTATCCCTACTCCTCTTAATGGTCATTGTGTCACGATCATTTCTTTCAGTATAGCGAATATTCATTTGCTTCATTTCTTGAAAACTCATATGTTACGCATGCATCGTTTGTTACGCATGTGGTTTCGTTTCAAATAAGCGTTTCATCAAAGTTCAAATATTATTTCGCTAAATCTAATTGTTGAATTGTGATTCGAATGACTTGCATTATTGTAATTGTTGGCTTCTTCGTTATCAGGTCAACACATTTTCTTGAAATCCCTTTCTTTTCAAGTTACATACATGGTTTTCGTTGTGACCATGCCAAAAGTTTTCTTGTCGATACATGCAATTATTGTCGGCTTGCGCCGAAATCAAATTCAATTGTTTAAACTTGTTCATTACACATATTCAATTCAAGACACCATATGATGTATTGGAAACATCATATTCGAATTCGTTTTAACAAGCGTTTCATTGTTCTGAGTCGTGGTAGATTTGTTTGGTCTACGACTCCATTAAGCCGTTTGTTGATTTCGACACCTTGTGGTGTCAGTACAAACTTGTAGCTTGGGCTAGTCATGATTGAGCGTTTTATGCAAAACACAGGTGATACTTGTTCGATCACCGCTATATTTGAATTGTTTCATTCACTACGACACCTTGTGGCGTCGGTAGAACTTGCAGCTTGGGCTGATCATGATCGAGCGTTTCATGCAAACTATTACATTTAAGCTTGTTGAAATCTAAATTCATTTATTGGATGCAATCATTTCTAGAATTCATTTGTATCTTGAGATACGTCCTTGAATTCACATCATTCGAATAAGTCTTGATTCGATTTCGTGATCGTTATCTTTGGTACTATTCATATTTTCTACGCATAACGTAACTCAAAGGAGTTGACGTAGTCTAAATTTCGAGGACGAAATTTTATTAACAGGGGGAGAATGTGACAACCGGTAATTTGCGCCCTTAATTACGTAATTAACTGGCGATTAACGCGATAATAAATAGTGCTTACGACGCTAATTAACTTAAACAGGCCCATGGAGTGCCCAGAAACGTTTGTTCAGCTATACAGTGCGCGTGTGGTGATTTATGGGAAATCTGCTAAATATGACGCGACAACGGACTGATACCATACGAAATACTGACAACGCCGACAAACACGGATTTTCTAAGAATATTTTATGCTTATGGAGTTTGGGTCGCGATATCGGGTCTCGTAGGAATTACGGGCCACATACACGTGAGATGGACTTGTGGGCCCTGGACCCAAGCCCAACACCCACAAGCCTAAACCAGCACATAATATACTAGATCTTTTCTATAAGATCTTTCTTGTAAATCTGTCCAATATCACTTCAAGATCTTGCAAAATCCTACCAAAATCTATTCAAGAGATTTTGTCCCTAAATTTGAAAACACACAAGATTTCTTAAAATCTTAACAAAATCCTGTCAAATCTCTACAAAAGATCTTGATTCAAAAGGGTAAAAGGTGAGACCTGAATGTAATATGAATACACACAAGAAACTTTAACCCTCAAAACTCTATTTAATAGACCTTATAGTCACTTGTTATGTCTCATTTGTGCAGACACTCAACATCAGACCAATACACACCACACATGTTCCCTCTCTTCAAAACCGAAGTCCGGTGGTCTTCTCCGGCGAACCACCGGCGCCGTTCACCAGCCATCCACACCCAAACATCACTCCTTCCTCTACCCTCCCAACTCTCTCTCTGCTCGATGTCGGACCGGTGATGCACCGGCCGGCGGCAGTTGTTCCAGCCAGTCGGTTCGTTTACCCAGCGGTCACAGCCGGTTCTCCATCCAGACACCCACCCCCCCTTTTTTTTCTGTTTCGATAACTAAATCGGACCACCACCACCACAAACCGGTGGTGGTGCGGCGGCGATACCAAGCAGAAGAGAGAGAGAGAGAGGCTGATGAGAGAGAGAGATCGGGACGAGGAAGAGAAGAGAGAGACGAAGAAAGAGAGAGAGAATGGAGAAAATCTCCGGCGGTCGGAAGCTCGGACCGGTGGTCGGAGACTCGGACCAGCGGTATGTACCTCGATCCAGTAGTTCGTGTTCTTATCCGATGAGTTTCAGCAGGCTTTCGGGTCTCGTTCGGGTTCAGTTAAAAATGGCCGACGACGAGTGATGATGATGATGTTCGAGTCAAGGTGTTGATGATGATGACAGTGGTTATGCTGGTTCGGTCATCTCAGAGTTTAGTTGCTCGGGTCATCGCAGTCTTGGTTTGGGTCAACCCAGTCGACACTACGGGTTGACTGGTCAAAGCTGGTCAGCCATGGTAAACGGCTCAACTCGATGTGTCTCGGTTCAAAGTCGGGTTCAGATTTCATTTTGAAGTTGTTCGGTTCAAACCGGTCACATTCAACGTTTCGGGTCAACTCGGTCAACCTGGTCAACTCAGCGAGTCGACTCGGTCAACTCAGTTGACCCGGTCATCTCAGTCAAGCGGCTCGACAGAAGAACTTGGTAAAATTAACGACGCGTTTATTTTGTTATCTTTATTATTATAATTCATTACGTGACAAACGAGCTCGAACCGGTTGATTATATTTGATATATTTAAACAAAATTATTTATATTGACTATTGAATCTTGATTGAATTTTGTTAAAATAACGACAACTTGTGTTGTCGGGGCGTCCAAAAACAGAGGAAACTCTGCCCGTTTTTCGAGAAAATCTGCAAACACAAAAGGCGTTTTATTATCGGATTCAAATAATCTTTTACAAAGACGACAATTTGGATATTATTTCGATAATGCTTTTATAAAACATGAAATAATATTTTCAATTCTTTTATCACTTTCGACGACGCTTTATCACACACTAAAACGACAATTCTTTTATAAAATAAATATATTTATTATATTTATTTCAAGCGTCAAACAACTCGTATTCGTTTTACAAAATAAATATAGTTCACATATTTATTTCGAATATCAAACAACACGATCTTGTTTTATAAAATAAATATAGATATATATTTATTTCAAACACACGAATTCTTTTACAAAATAGATACAGTTTATCTATTCAACGACTCGATGAAGTTCTTATAAACTAAATATAATATTTTATATTTATTACGAACGCCGAAACGGCATATACATATATTTTGGCAAAAATATACAAGACGTGATATATATAATACAAGTTATTATACGAATATTCCTACATACTCCAACGACTTCTCGCGGCAGTTTAACTTAGTCATTTACATTAGGTTAACTATTTACCGTCAAATCGTTCGATCAACGATTCGGTAGAGCTCGGTAACACGTAGATTAGTTACCGCATTAATTAGAAACTTATTAGATATTCCATGTTAGGAATATTGTAGAATGCACGCTAGCGAGTCTCATCTTGGAAGCGACATCACGAAGTCGTAATTAGCTAGCTTTGCACAGGAATATTCAGGTGAGTTCATAACCCCACCTTTTATAGTTTTACATTTTTTTTATAAATGTTTTCGGGGTGGAAAGACATGCACATTCTACAAAACATTCAAAGTGTTCAATAAACATGAATTACATATTTCTAAACCATTATACAAACAAGTTTTTAACTAACACAAATGGTTTACGAAAGGTTTATGATAACTATACCGGTCTTTCAAACAAAGCGTATTTTTGTAAAGTGCATACAACGCTTACTTGTTTTCTAAATTGGGGAAATGATGAGTACAAAAACATTCAAGTGAAACATTCAAGTGAAACATTCATGTGTAACATTCAAGTGAAACATTCAAGTGAAACATTCTAGATCATGTCTCGAATAGGGTACCATAAGCACCATTAATCAACGTATACATTCAGACCGCGGAACAAAAGGTTAGATCTAATGGGTTTCAGGCAACCCCACTCTTGGCCTACTTCTACCAATGAGTGCTTCTGTGTCTCAGTCAAAGTCGACAAAAATGCCTAGGTTTGGTGGCTTCCTATGTCGTGACACATGTTAGTGGCCTTGCAAACCACTAGCGATCTCATACATTCAAACAGTCAAAGTGCTCGGTTGCGAGATACATTCAAACATTCATAGTGCTCGGTTGCGAGATACATTCAAACATTCATAGTGCTCGGTGGCGAGATACATTCAAACATTCATAATACTCATTTACAAGATACATTCAAACATTCATAATACTCATTTACAGATACATTTTATGAGTTACAGACCATGTTTTCATTCAAGTATTTAAACATTCAGTACAAAACATTCACAATACTTTTGGATTCGTTTTCTCAACAATACTTCAAAAACCGGTTATTCAAAAAGATTTATTTCAAATCTTTTACAAACAAACTATGAACTCGCTCAACTTTATGTTGATTTTTCCGCATGTTTCTTTCTCAGGTTACTTTTCAAGTTATGGTACGGTTGGAATAGGAGAACCATGAAGAGTCGAGTACTTAGTGGGCGTTCAATTTCTAAAAGACTTAGCTTATTTTGCTTCCGCTGTGCAATGAAGATACCAGTCCAGTCACGCCAATGCTCTGATATTTCGGGGTGTGACATTACTCGATGAATGCTTGTATGTTATGTTAACACAGTGATTGTTGCCTGACGCTTTAGCAACGATAGTACTATAGTTTGGACTCAACACCAGTCGTGGATAGGGGTTGTTAAGGTTACCTCTTCACATGTCATAGTGGTGATATGTGTTGCGCGTTCTACAACTCGCAGTCTTGTGTGTGCATATTTCATTGTCGATAACCTACTAGCTTCCCATTATACATGTTACATGCTGGTTATGCTTAAATGCTAAAAACTCTACTATTACTATTAAACTTGTTTGCTCACCTTTACACTATGTGTATTGACCTCTATTTTATCGTGTGTGACAGGTGTTTAGGATGCTTGTGTTTTGCTGCTATGTGGGAATCAAGCTAGGGTGGAGTCTTAGAAACAAACCTAAAAAAATCTGAGTTGTCAGAATGGATATTTGTCTATGAGAACATCGTCTGTAATAACTGTTTTTATTTTATGTGTTTGTGGTATGGGACATGAACCTTTAATATATTATAACTAATAGTTGTTATGGATTCTCCTGGACAATCTGTTTCGCTCAGTGCCGCACCCCGATGTTTCCGTCATTGGTTGGGGTGTGACATGTGCACTTTCTCACCTTTGGCTACCATTTCGCACGAAAGCTCCTCTAGCTCGTTTTCTCTTATTCCAAGTAAGAAGACTACGTTTCACATGCAAATCACATCGATTTCTACAACAATTTTACACGAGTTTATCTCTGATTTCATCTAAACTTCTCTGTTTACGAAAACCTCCATCTTTTTCATAAAACTTCTGATTTTAACTTGGGATTAAACTTAACCGAGTGAATCTAAGCTAGCCTTGGCTTCTCAGGGAACAAACCTCGTTGTTTCAAGCTCACCAAGTGTTATACCTAACAAAACTGTTTAACAATCGATTTGTACACCAAAACGGATCAATAACCGACTAATGTTTCGTTCACCAAATAGTGGAACGAGGGGCAGTCGAAACCGTCACGAAATGGACTCGAATTACATCCGTTTCAGACAAGATTTCAGTTCTGATTGCACCAAGACACAAGAACAGTCACTTGTGCAAACTGGACTGGTTCGCACGAATCATTTTGGGTTCGTACGACCTAGCCCGAGTTTCCACAAATGACTAACTCGCTCTAAAAGACCTTCCCCGCTTTTGGTTTGATCAGTAACTCAAGGTTTGAAGGACGGACACTCAATTTCCCGAAGAAACGACTCGAAAACACTCAGTTTTGGACACAAAACAGACAATTTCGCACGAAAACAGATTTCGTACGAAAACCCTGTATTTTCGCACAAAATACATTTCGTACGAAAATACCAGGTTTCGTACGAAAATACCATTTTCGCACGAAATCATCTGTTCCCCGCTCAACTCTCTGTTCAATGTATTCGAAGACTGATGCACTTCTGTTTCTATGCGCAGGCTAAATCGACGCTCTCCTCATCTCTCATCACCTCTCGGTGTTTGTTGTTACGCACTCACTGTGAGTATACTTGAACCCGTTTTTGCTTTAATGCACTTTTGGGTGTTACATACGTTCTCTATATAAAAAACACAATACCTCACACTTAAAACCTTTAAACGCTAAACCGATATCGCATGCTATACATGAATTGTTGAATGTTTGTTTGCTATGTTTAAATGATGAGGACTTGTAGACCACCCTTAGCAACGGTAGTACTATAGTTTGGACTCAGCACCTGATTGGATCAGGGGTTGTTAAGTCTCGCTTATTAACATACATACGTGCTCACTGTTGTGAACACATATCACGCATACTCCATCTCGCAGTCGTGTTGGTTAGCTTGTATCATTGTTGTTATCTTACTTAGATTCGCCTCTCTACGTGTTACATGCTGGTTATGCGTAAACGTTTTATCGATTATTACTATTACATATGCAAACCTGTGTACTCACCTTTACATTATTGTATTGACTTTTATTTTAACGTATGTGGCAGGTTGAGGATTGTCTTACACTGCAATGGATTAGGGTCCTATCTTTAGAAACTCATAATAAAATCTAGGTTGTTGGATCATGTTTTTGTTTAAGAGATTTTGTGATCCATTTTGACTATGGTGGAATGTTTGTTAATTGTATGGGAAATTGACTTTATAAATATTGTCGCTTAAATAGTTGTTATGGATCCTCTTGGACAATCTGGTTCGCCTAGTGTTGCGCCCCGATGATTCCGCCATCGGCTGGGGTGTGACAGATTGGTATCAGAGCCATAAGTATAGTGAATTAGGTAGAATTGCCATGTTCGACCTAGTCTATAGTCTAGGAACCCAAACGGACCCCTACGTGATAATTATCTCAACTCGTACGAAGTGTGTCTCCTCGCGTGAGGAAGGTGCACTTCGTATGAATTGGACGACTCGCACGAAGTGGACCCTTCATACGAATCGAGCAACTCCCTGATTTAAAAGCGCTCGATCTTTGCATGTTCTGTTTCTGATCTAGCCATGTTACCTAAACTACATATGCTTTTCCTAAAGCTACCACAATATACACGCTTGGAGAACGCTCGTATAACACAAACGAGTGATTGTGTCGAGATTAGGTGTGAAAACCAAGAACTCTCGATAAGATCGCTCACTCCGTGTATCATTTATTGCACGAGATTTTTTCGTTGAGTTAGGAGTTGTAGGTCCCCTATTCCCGATGGGTCGTCACAAGACTGATAGCTACTCAAGGATGCGGAATATCCTTGATTAATCTACAAACACAAAAACAAGAATGTTATAAGATGAAGAACACGAACACAAATACTAAAACCGATATTCTATGATTATCAAATTGAAACGTTTTACAATCACTCAAGATCACAATTCGTCCAAGCCAATGCTATTACGAATTCTCTCAACCCAAACTCTCTAGTGTCTAACCTAAACCCTAATGCATAATGCTGTTTATATACTACAACCATACAAACTGGGCTAGGTCATGGACTGCGAATTGGACAGGCCGAATTCGCCTACCATTCCCCCAATGTTGGTTTGGTTAGCCCAAACACTACTAATTAACCAATACTAAGCTAAACCCGCTAAGAGTTTATCAATTTACTAGTGACAAGATATCTAGAGACCAAATCTAAGCTGTTGTTACAAATATGCACCAACAAACTCCTCCTTGACAATAGCTTCATAAACTAACTTTGTCTTTAGTCTTCTTGCAATCTTCAAACGTCTTTAAGCGTCTTTGGTCTTTGGATAGCTTCAGCTTTAAAAGCTTCTGTCAGCAACAGACTCCCCCTAAGCTGATGCTTCCAATCACCAAATCTTCAAAATCGTTAGCACTTGAGTAAACTCTAGTTCAGGTTTTACATAGCAATCTTCAAACTCTTCAAATCTTGTCTACAATGTAGAAAGGAGGTTCTACCATGCATCCAAATAAACTCCTCTTCACTAAACTCTAACTTCTCAGTAACACACTTCTTCAATCTGTATACTATAAAACAAACATCTTGAGAAACCATAAGAATTTTTCAACAACAAGTTAAACAAATTAACATTTTTCAAGAGATTTTGAAAACTGTATAACAGATTAAGCAAGTTTCAACTCAACACAACTCGCAAAACAAAAAAATTTCAAAAAACAAACTAGAATGTGCAAGTTTTGAAAATGTAGAACCCAGATTCTAACACCAGCTCCACCTATCGGTAATAATTCCTCCATAAACAACCATTTTCCGTACGCTAAGAATTTTAAAGAAAAAGAAAATCTTTTGGATTTTTATATTTTCTGTAAGCAAATAAATAACATAAAAATGAACACTCTATTTTTGTAAGAATTACTGGTAAGAAGATCTATTTTTGTGAGAATCACAGGTAAGAAGATCATATCAGCACAATCACTGATACCACTATTAGATAATTCTTTAATTTTCGTGAAAAGCAGTTCAAGACAATTACCAGTATTGTTTATCCACTTAAACAAAACACATGAACATTTCAAGTACCTTTACCTAGTGATACATTAAGGTAATAGTATACTGATATACTAGTGTGTCCCACTTCAGGACATATCCCCACGATCAAGGTATACACAAAGATTCCTCGTAGTAGGTAAGTATACTAAATTCATCCTTTTGTGTTTTACAACGTTAGATAACTGGTGTTCAGGTCAGTACATCCGTACAACAAAGAGACCAATATCCAACGAGGGTTAGGGCAAATACCAAAACTTTGGTACGATTTATGCATTTTGCACAGTTGAATGACTATCTAGGATAGCTTCTTCAATTTCTTGGTTTTTGGCATTTTAGCTCTTTTAAGATATCCTGGTTGTGCCTAGGTCAGCATGTATCTGGATGCAGCAGAAGGACAACCCTGATATCCCGGATGAAATAACAGCATAAAGACCCAAAACCTCGGATTTTGGCAATCTATCAACGTAAGATTTTAGGTCATTAAACCATACGCCACTGATATGTTACCCACTCATATTCAATGTGTTATGTTTATATCACCATGGTAAATTGATTATTTCATGTTTTTTGCCTACTGGTACATCATATGATGAAGCTGCTATCACACTTTAGCATTTATAAGTTCATTTTCAATGCAACAGTCCAACTTGCTGATGTACTATCATTTATTCTTTTTCACACAGTGATAACTCATTTTTGATTTTTCTATTTTTTTTTTATTTTTATGGTTTTCTATTTTTTATGGTTTTCTAATTTTTTTATTTTGCTTTGAGTTACAGTTGGATACGAAGAACACAGGATTGTGAGTTCATATCCCCCTTTTCTTTTAATTGTTTTTGTTTTATAACTTCGGGGGTGAAGTACATGTTACAAAATGTTTACAAACGATTACAATTGGTATAGTTAGCTAAGGAATGTACTGTTAGATCATGTGAATGGGTAGGCGCACTCTTAAGACCATTAATCCTCGTAAGTGGACCGAGGGGCATGAGTGATAGATCTATTTGGGTGTAGCGAGCCCACACCCATGTGGACCGGGGTTTGGCCCATGAGGTGACTATGTCTTATAGCCGGAGGCCCGGTGCAAAATCTGCTAGGTTTGAGCCTTCCTACGCCGTTGCACACATGTTAATGGCCATGCAAACCATTAATTGATATGTTTCCTTGTTTGCTTTCATACCGGGTTTACAAAAAATACATACTTACAATGATTTCAAAGGTTTATTCGTGCACACATACAAACACATGAACTCGCTTAACTTTTGTTGATGTTTTCAAACTACATGTATTTCAGGAAATTAAATGTGGATCTGGCGGGCGTTTGGAAGTTTCAAGTGATGTTGGAAATAAAAGATGTCATCCGGTGTCTAAGGGTTTGGATAGTGTGTCTTATCCTGGATAAGTTGATGTCTTTTGTCGAGTCCTTATGGAATTCTAAACAATTTGCATGGTTTGTAATTTGGATTTGAAGTCTATGTTTTGATTCTAAAACACTGTTGTTGTGATGTTTTAAAACTTAATCAATGGATGAACATCTCTAACTTTATCATATAGTTGTTTGTTATGGTTGAATGCAATGATATTAAGCAAGTCACACATAATCACGCTTCTGTAAAAGTCAGGTGTAATACCCCGTGTTTCGGAAGTCAAAGTCAAAGTCAAGATTGAAGTCAAAGGAAGAAAAGATTGCTAATTGCGATCTGTCTCTCCTTGCTCAATTCCTGTTTTGACTTCTTTGACTTGTAATTAGTCTATTTTATTTTCACTTTAGTTGTATTATGTGGAGTATCTATTAATAATCACATGGTAATCGCTATTTATCGCTTGTTTAATCGCTTTATCGCTATCGCAATCGCACTCGCAACTCGAATTACGCATTTTGGTTACTGTTATACGTGTGTGTGTGCCTTATGTGTTACTTGTGCATGTTTATTTATGTTATGTGTGGTAATCAATCGAAACGCAATCGAACTCAATCGCAAACGCTAAACGAATACGAAATAAGGATGTTGTATGTTGATATAGTAGTTAGGATTAAAAGTGATTTGACTAGGAAACTCTATCGCATCAAAATGCTCGCAATTGCAATCGAAACAGCAAAACTCGTCGCACCGAACACTCGAACAAGGTGACTGATCGACCAGGCGACCAGCCGATCGACCAGCCGTTCGATCGGACTGCCGTCCGATCAGACAAGCTGTTCGATCGGGCAGCCTAACCGATCGACCAGCCCCTCTCCACTCCTTTCCACTTTGGGTAACCCTATAAATACCCCTTGTCATTTTCAAACTTTCCACTTTTGGCAACTGACGTCCGACCAGTGCTCTAACCTTGCTTTTTCTCCGATTTCTCGCAATTCCGGTAAGATCTCGTCCTAAATCTTGTACTTCCTTAATCTACACGCACTCCTACACCTTTCTATCTTTTGAATCTTAACTTTTAACCATGAAATCATCAAGATTCAAGGTATTCTAGGATGACGTCATCATGTGTTCTTGAAGAACTTCATGTTTTGGCCTCAATCCACCAAGAATAACTTGGATCTAACCGATTTCCACATAAACAAACAAAGATCTTTCATAGATCTAGACATATTCATAATGAAAAAGATTGAAAGATGGTTTTCAACTTTCTTTCAACTCTTTTACACTCAATGCACTCAAAACCGATAGAATCGGAGCTTGTGCCGACTTACTACTCATTCTTGTGGTTGCGTTGGTTCAAGATCCGTATTCTATCCAGGAGATTCTCGATTCCGGGTTGACCAAGAACAATCATCCTGAACCGGTGGACTGACCGAACTTGGGTGGTTCCTGTTCAATCGGGTCACTAGAGCTTACGATGAGGTTCTGTTGGTTAACACGATATCAACACATTTCGATAAAATGACAAACGATCAAAATAGCCAAGTGTAAGACGAACGGAATGACCAGGACGGAATCCCGTCCGATCGGACCACCGTCCGAACGGACTGTCAACCGAACGGGTTGTCAACCGATCAATCCACACCTTGGGACCCACACTTAACCATTTTTGCCAGTATTTGAAGTCTGAATGTTGAACGAATTGTTGTCCGATTGGACTACCATCCAATCGAATTGCCATTCGAATCATGAGACATTTAAACTTCCATACTTAAACAATTTTCAACATGTTCAATACACAAAGGATGCCACCCGATCGAACAACCGTCCGATCGAGTGACAACCTGCTGTGAACTTGTTCTCGCTAAAAGTGTCAAACCTATCGGACTGTCGCTCGATCGAACGGTCGTTCGATCGATTGACCTGAAAGGTAGAGATACTTCAATGTTTTCAAAATGCTACAACGAAAACTTCAAAAGTCAAGCCATCATACACAAACACTTCCTTCTCAAAGGAAGAAACAATCCACTCGAAGGGTCATCCGACCGGACGACCGTCCGATCGAACAGCTGTCCGACTCACTTGCACTTTGCTCCGTTTTACGCGTCGCTTATCGTTATGCTATCAATCTATTCAGGCTAACCCTACTCTCTAGCGCTCCCTTCAATCCACCAATCGCTGTGAGTATACTCGATCCCTTTTTACTTTACGCACTTTTGGGTGTTGCATACGTTACTTATACAAAATCACATCGAACACACTACGCAATACTTCCAACGCTAACCGTTACCGCATGTTATACGTGACTTAATGAATGCTTGTTTGTTATGTTTACACATGGAATGATGTCTACCTGCCTTAACAACGATAGTACTATTAGTTTGGACTCAACACCCGTTCACTCGGGGGTTGTTAAGGACAATTACCTACATGGCTCACAGTGGTGAGTATGTATCGCGAACTGCCTTGGGCAGTCAATCCGCAGTCATTGGTATCGATAGGTTCTTGTCGATAACTAACATGCCTCATTTCACTCTGTGTACGTGCTGGTTATGCATAACGCTTTCGAACTCTATATGCTATTATTAAAATGTATGCTCACCTTTACATTATGTGTATTGACTTTTACTTTAACGTATGTGACAGATGCTTAGGATGCTTATTTGCTTTCTTTGGTGTGAAATCGAGGCTAGGAAAGACCTAGGTCAACAATAAACAATTGTCTGTAATAAAAATCTGAGTTGTCGGAACAGAACAATTTGACTAGATCTTTTCTGTAATAATTGTATTATCATTTATGACATGGTATGGGACGTGTTGCTTTAAATATTTGGTAAATATAGTTGTTATGGAAACTTCTGGATAATCTGTTTAGCTCAGTGCCATGCCCTGATGTTTTCGCCATCGGTTGGGGTATGACAAATTGGTATCAGAGCCATAACTATAGGGAATTTGGCAAGACTCGACCTAGTCCGGGTCGATGTCTTAGAAACCTAGTCTATAGTTAGGAACCAACAGACCGACTCGTGCGTGTCCAGTAGGGATTATGTGTGAGCGTACTTGCCCTTTCTCGCTATTCTCGCCTATGCTACACTATCACTGCACTCGAATTTTCAAATTATGAATAAGCGATTAAGTCGAGATTAGGTGTGAAAACCGCAAACTCTCGACTAAATTGCTTGATCAACCCACATTTTTATCTACAACCACGAGAATTTGCGCTGAACCAGGAGTGAAATCCATACTTTGACGGATAATTCTCTTTTATTTCATTAAAACAGGAACGAAGTCGTTAAGCTAGGGGTGAAACCCTAAACCTTGACAACTTGTTCCGACCTTTACTTGGTTTTAACAAAACTCTCACCAAAGTCTCGACAGACTCCAACGACCTGAAGTCACGGTATGACCAAAGGGATGCGTGCCGAACGCCCAAGAATCGAGGCAGAAGCACGATCATGAAGGTCAAAATGTGTACAACAAGTCCTTGAGAATAGTCGAATCACTTTGGATAGTCAATGTCTAATAGCCGTAGACAATCCATTTCTCGATTTTTATGTGTTTCGATTCTGAGCCCGCAACTGCTGACTTTGATGATTCGTCGATTTTATGTGTTTGTATGTGTGTTTACCTGTTTATGTGTTTAATTTTGGAGAATTATTCGATTTTTGCTTTCACTTCGATCGACACGCACGACCCGCAATACATATCTATCACAAAGCGCCGACAAATCGCTAAATTATGGACGACCTCATGCTATGTTATACGCTTATACTATACGACTCGATATGTTATTCGCGACCGCTATATTCGAACACTCGCGAACTTTGAATGATAGGTTTCTGTCACACCCCGATATTTCCACGTATTACCGGTGGAGAGTATCGTGACGTAGTTGATATCATCATAGACAATTTATCACAGTTTATATACACAACGGAAGTCGAAAGATAAAATCATCACAAACCGAATTAAAAGTAATATCAAGTGTATTACAAAAACGGTTGCATAGGATCCACAGGCGGATCAAAAGTTAAAAGGAACATTGTTCAACAGATTTATAACATCTAAGCTTGCAAGACTCTTTATTGATGCTAGGAGTAGCCAGCCTATTCCGTTTAGTACCTGCACTTAGCCTTTTTGGAAAATACGTCAGTTTACACTGGTAAATACAGTTAACCGACTCATTTTGAAAATTTTTAAGAAAATTGATTTGAATGCACCAGACACAAAATAATCTTTTATAACTTGGGATAATTATTTATATATAAACTTGTTAAAGAATTACATGTTTATTATGCGTTCAGTAGTCCGGGTTGAAAACCGGGTTAAATATTAATAGACACACCACATGATATAGTCCCGTGATGAGTTATTCTCGAATGGCGGTTATATCTTGTTATATTCACACTGGCAGGTGTATGCCTACACCCCGTGCATTAGGTCGTGGCCATTTCAATGAATGATGCCAAGGATATCCGGGACATGGTCATTAACCCCCCAAAGGCTTAGAACAAACAAAACAGATTAAACGGGTCATCTCAATGAATTAACCTTTATATGATTAAAAATTCAATGCCCGACCAAGCGGTATTTTATATACCGTACCCCAAGCCCGTGTAAGGGAAAATAAGTTAAAAGTATTTACCTGAGCAAGTATAAATCACAATCAGCGAGTGCAAGTATCTTTTACTGGCCTTCCTAATCTGGAACGAAGGTTTTAATAACCTATTAGATTCCTAACGTGTCTTAATTAGGCCTAAGCTTAGACCGGTTAGTTTTAAAGGAAGATATACGGTTCAAACGCACGATTAAGCGAAGACTGGATTTGAATGTGATTTAGACCTGACAAGTTTGTATACTTGTATAATATGGGTAAACTAAACACATTCTGGATTTTGAGATAAAAATGATAAGGTTTGACCCGTTTCGGCTAATTTATGCAAACTAGTTACATAAACCGTACCGAACGCGAAAAATGCGTAACGGGTAACCAAATGAGTCATGAACAGGTTTCCTAAGTTAATATGCCTTAAATATGTTGTGATATCAGTAGGATACCTTCCATTATGCCCAAAATGGATTTAAACTCAAATTATGCCCCGTAGGGGTATTTCGGTCATTTTAAAAGTTATAAAAGAGTTTAAATACTAATCTGAGTTTCAGGTCTGATATAATCAGTAAAAATATTTATTTTTATAAGTCATAATAGTAGGGTATTGCATATATGTGAAATTTATCTATTATAACCAAACTATGCACCGTAGGGGTATTTTGGTAATTTCACATAAGCTTTAAAGGTCAAATCTGGAAATCTGAGTTTAAAAATTTAGCTTACTATTTAATTATAAAAATTTACTTAAAATATTAGTAGGTATCAAGTCTTATATGTTAAAAATAGTTTTAATCCATACTATGCGCTTAAAACGCGTAAAAGTCGGTTTTAAGCGATTTTCGGGTTTAAATAGGAAATATGAGTTTTTGATCTGTTTATAAAGTTCAAAATATTTTATTTATCGTATAAAATTAGTAGCAAAAAGTTTGGTATCAAAATATTATGTAAAACTCATTTTATTCAAGAAAGGGGCATAACCGACAATTACCGATTTAAAGCAAGAACCCTATGTTATGCTCAGCTTAAAAATAAATAAAAATCTTCAAAATCCCAAAATATTATTTTACATCAATGGGTAAAAAGTTTGGTGTCAAAATTTGGGTTTAGATAGGCTTTATGCTAATTATGCCTTTTAATTAATAAAAAGCTTTCTAATTACGCTATTGAGCATAACTCTTAATCTAGACCTCAAACTGATGTCAAATTTTTAGGACAAGTTTATAAATTAGTAATAATGGTTTTTGTCCTCTGACATTTTCAAAAATCTTGTTTTAAGGTCGAAAGGGCATTATGGTCAACATTTAGGCATATAACGGAAACATGCACATGAATCGAATAACTAATGAACCAAGTTGTATAACCTCAGAGGGTTACACTAACCTATAACCTGGTTCTAATAGAGCTCTAAGGCATTTCTAAAATACGTTACATTGGGTCAGAACTGAAAGTCAAAGAAAAAGTCTACTTTTGCGACTTTCGGTTCCGAACCGAGCTTAAACTGAAAATTGTCGGGTTGAACATTCTTAGACATGTTCTTACATTAATTATTAAGTTATATAAGTGATAAAACAGGTTTCATAGCTTCTACATTGTTAATTATGTGTTTATGCGAAAATTTGCTTTCTGTTGACTTTTTATAATTAACTTTGACCCGACAATTGACCTAGTTAGAGTGGGAATTAGAGGGTGCCCTTTTAAGGGTTTATTATCCATATAATTACCAACTCAAAGCTACTTTCAATTCGAGAATTGACTGGACCATTAGTGATTAATCACTAAGTCAAACCTTAATTACGACGGGTTTGACTTTAGGCCATTAAACTAATAAAACTGAATTAAGAAAGATCAAGGAGGCTTACTGAAGTACTAAGAACGACTAATGACCCTTAGTAAATGATCTTGAGCTCCAGGAGACTCCAGAAGTTAAGTTATGAATGATTTTTCAAGTGTGAGTACAATGTTGCAACCAAGAGCCTTTATATAGGACTTTAAATTGCATAAGATCATGCCAACAAGGTCTATGGATGATCCCTGATGATTCCCAAGTGTCCCTATGCATGAAAAACCATCAAACAAGCCCCTAGAATCTAATACAAGGCTTCTTAGGCGGTGCAACCGGCTATACTCGCAGCTGTGCATGATTTCTGACCAGGTCAGGCCGTCGTGTCGCACGACGGCAGAGGGTGGAGGTGGTGTCGCAGTGCCACCATGTGGCTTACCTGATCAGCATCTTTCAAACAATGACATTTTACCCCCTGGACCTTCTAAAACGTATTTTCTTTCATTTTAAGCACATTTAACCCATTTAACTTATATTTCTATAATCCATGAGATATAACCTAACACCGTTAGGTCCGGTTTCGATAAATGATAGCCGAAAACATAAGTTTTGCCTTGTGGACGTTTTTAACCCCTTAATTACGAAAGTTAGCGTATCTTTCTCATACGATATCGAAACCTTGTGAAATTTTTATCACTTATTCTTGGGAGTATAATTAATCATTACAAGGCTCCGTGTTCGCTAAAAGGTCACTCAGAGGTGTAACTTAAATATGTTGACACATTTAACCCTCGCGTGTTGTAAACTTTCACTTTCTTCCACAAACGGTTTCACACGCTTCATGATTCATTCGTTTAAGGGTATAAACATCGTGTAGGGTTGTTGAAAGGCGAAATTATCAAATGTTGACACTTTGTATCCTTATATACATATACTTTCTTCGTTTGTCAACTTTAGTCCCTCATACTCAATCCATCACATGTTTAAAGTCCACGACACGTGTCGATACTATATTGGACATGATTTTTGCGAGGTGTTACAGTTTCTGTATTCTAACTGCCTCCATAATTACATGCGTATGCACTTCTGTGCTTATGTGCCCTACGTGATTATGTGTTTCTGTGCTTTATGTGTTTATGTGCTTCTGTGTTTATGTGAAATTGTGATAATGTGCCTATGCGTTTATGTGATACATGTTTCACTATGTTCATGAGCTTTAGTAAGTATTAGACGTGTGAGGTGAGATTCGATTATGATGTGTCTGAGACCTATGACGATGTCTGTTGCAGACAATGTCAACTGGACCATCATCTGGACCCCGTCACCTATGACTCTCTCGTCAAGAACAAAGGGACAAACGCCTTGCTGCAATCCTCGCGAAACAAGTGGCAAAGGTTGTGCCTCAGATCGTGAGTGAGATTTATGAGAATGGTAGCAAATCGTCTGAGGAGTCCAGAACCGAAGCTCCTAAAGTTGCTACCAAGACTGCTTTCAGCTTCAAGCAGTTCAAGGCATGCGGTCCAAAGGAATTCACTGGAGAAGATGGCCCGACGGCTATGTTTCAATGGTTCGATTCCGTCGAAGTTACTCTGGGCCAGAGTGGATGTCCGAAAAATCTCCGCACTCTAAACGCTACCGGCGTCTTCCAGTCCTGTGCATTAGACCGGTGGACGGCCGAGAGAAACAAACGTGGAAATGATGCAGCCTATGAGCTGACGTGGGAAGAGTTGAAGGCCATAACGATGGATGAATTTTGCCCTCCCCATGAACGCCAAAAGCTGGAGGACGAATTCTGGAACATTAAGCAGAAGGAAGGTGACAACGCTGCCCTGACTGCTTGCTTTAAGCAGCTCAGCATCATCTGTCCCGATCAAGTGAAGACGCCCGACATGGCGATCAAGAAGTACATCCGAGCTATACCCGACTGTGTTGCGGATTTTGTGCATGCCGCAAAGACCGCAACGATCGAAGAAACTTACCTGCTTGCCGCCGAAATCAACGACAAGCGGGTAAAAGCTGGTTTTTAGGATAAAACTTCGAAGAACCTGCATCAAGTCACCGCCGCACCAGCCACTGAAACCGCCGCCGCTCAATCGTCAAAGTCCTCACGCCGAAAGAAGAAGAACAACGACAGCAGCTCCAGCAACAAGAACTGTGCTGTCACTACCACTGTTGCTCCTCTTCAAGCCGTACTAGCCCAGCAGCAGCTCCATCACTGACCAGCAACAGTTACTTATGCACCGCCAGCAAAGCGCGCATACACAGGCCCTCACCCTGCCTGCCCAACATGCTCTTATCATCACCCGGTGGGTCTCGCCTGCCGTTTCTGCGCTCACTGCTACATGTACGGCCACTTCACTGCTAAGTGCTGTACTGGTCCCCGTCAAGCACCAGCTCAAGCCACTACTCATCAAGCTTTGCTCCCAGCCCCACAAGGCCAACAAGCGGCTCAGGCACCCGCGGTCAACGCCCGAGTCTGCTTCGCATGTGGTGATCCCAACCACTTTGTGAAAATGTGCCCGAACAGGGTTGTGAAACAAGAGCCCCAGCAGCAGCAGCAACAGCCTCAGCAGCAGCAACAAGCCGCACGCGCCAGAACTTTCAACATCAACGTGCGTCAAGCCCAGGATGACAACAACGTGGTCAATGGTCCGTTCCTTGTGAATGGTATTTATGCTTCATGTTTGTTTGATACTGGAGCCGATAACTGCTTTGTGTCGTTTGAATTCGAGAAGCTTCTTAGTCATAAGCGCTCCCATCTCCCCTCGACGTTCGATGTTGAAGTCGCCACCGGAAGAACTGTCGTCGTTAATTCTGTTTTTCGTGATTGTACTCTAGAGCTCAACAATCACATCTTCCCAATCAACCTTATTCCGATGCAACTCGGAAGTTTTGACGTCATAGTAGGCATGGACTTTCTTCACGAAAACCATGCTGAAGTTGTGTGCTTCGATAAGATGATTCGATTCTCGCTCGCGAATGGTGATTTATTGTGTGTCTATGGTGAAACTGCTTCGAAGGGTCTCAAAGTCATGTCGTGTGTCCAAGCCAGCAAGTATCACCGCAAGGAATACAGAGCTTTCTTGGCTAACATTGTAGTAGCAGAAAAGGAAAAGAAAGGAAAAACAGAAGTGAAAGACGTTCCTGTGGTTCGTGAATTTCCTAATGTGTTCCCTGACGACCTTCCCGGCCTACCGCCAAGTCGTGATATTGACTTTCGTATCGACCTCATTCCTAGAGCCAACCCTGTTGCCAAAGCTCCTTACCGACTCGCACCGTCCAAAATGCGCGAACTCTCGAATCAGCTCCAGGAATTACTTGAGAAAGGCTTCATTCTCCCGAGCACCTCTCCTTGGGGCGCGCCAGTCCTTTTCATCAAAAAAAAGGATGGGTCGTTTAGGATGTGCATCGACTACCGGGAATTGAATAAGCTAACTATCAAGAACCGCTATCCCCTGCCTCGCATTGATGACTTATTTGATCAGCTACAAGGTGCTATGTGCTTCTCGAAGATCGATCTATGCTCAGGCTATTACCAACTACGCATTCAAGAGGAGGATATACCCAAAACCACGTTTCGCACCCGTTATGGTCATTATGAATTCGTTGTTATGCCTTTCAGTTTAACAAACGCACCCGCGGTTTTCATGGATCTGATGAACCGCGTGTGTAAACAATATCTCGACCGTTTCGTCATCGTGTTCGTCGACGATGTCTTGATCTCTTCCAAGTCGAAGGCCGAACACGCGCAACATCTACATTTGGTTCTCGAGCTACTTCAGGGGAATCGACTCTATGCCAAATTCTCCAAGTGTGAATTTTGGCTGGAGGAGGTTCAGTTTCTGGGTCACATTGTCAATAGTCAAGGTATTCACGTCGATCCCGCAAAGATTGAAGCAGTCAAGAGTTGGATTACACCCAAGAACCCTTCTGAAGTCCGTTCTTTCCTCGGATTGGTGGGCTTTACCGACGTTTTATCGAAGGATTCTCAAAGATCGCTGTGCCGCTTACCGCTCTTACACATAAAGACAAGCCTTTTGTTTGGGGAACTGAACAAGAGTCTGCTTTCCGAACCCTCAAGCACATGCTTTGCAATGCTCCTGTTCTCACTCTACCCGATGGAAACGACGACTTCATTGTCTATTGTGATGCTTCCAACCTTGGTCTTGTTTGTGTTCTCATGCAACGGGACAAGGTTATAGCTTACGCATCTCGTCAGCTCAAAATCCACGAGAAGAACTATACAACCCATGATCTCGAGCTTGGCGCGGTTGTTTTTGCATTAAAGATTTGGCGACACTACCTATATGGTACCAAGTGTACGATCTTCACCGATCATAGGAGCCTACAACATATCTTTGATCAAAAAGAACTTAATATGCGTCAACGCCGATGGGTAGAACTTCTCAACGATTACGACTTTGAGATTCGTTATCACCCAGGCAAAGCAAATGTCGTTGCCGACGCTCTCAGCAGATAGAGTTATTTGCTCAGCATTCGTAATGTCCAAGCCCAATACGACCTCGAAACCCTCATCCGCGAAGCCCAACATGCTTGTTTTAATGAACGCACTCTGAAGAAGGAACGAATCTATCACGATGGAGCTCAGCTTGTGAATAAGCCGAATGGGATATTCCATTATCTGGACCGAATTTGGATCCCTAAACAGACTGATTTGCGAAATATTTTGATGGACGAAGCCCACAAATCCCGCTATTCTATTCATCCCGGTGCCGACAAAATGTACCAGTACCTTCGCTACAAGTACTGGTGGCCGGGCATGAAAAGTGATATTGCTCTCTACGTTGGGAAGTGCCTGACTTGTGCAAAGGTCAAGGCTGAACACCAAAGACCCTCTGGAAGTGGGAGAGTATAGCTATGGACTTCATAACAAAACTTCCGCAAACGTCATCAGGTCACGACAGCATCTGGGTTGTTGTTGACCGTTTGACCAAATCTGCTCACTTTTTGCCAATACGGGAAGACTACAAGGTAGAACGATTAGCCCGAATCTACACCAATGAGATCATTTGTCGACATGGGACGCCTCGTGACATCATCTCTGAACATGATGCTCGGTTTACCTCGCGACTGTGGGAAACGTTTCAAGCGGCTCTCGGTACTGCGCTTAACCTAAGTACCGCATTCTACCCTCAAACGGATGGTCAGACTGAAAGAACGATTCGTACTCTTGAAGACATGCTCCGTTTATGTGTCATAGATTTCGGTGGTAATTGGGATGCATACCTCCCATTAGTCGAATTCTCGTATAACAATAGTTATCATTCCAGCATTCAAATGGCACCATTCGAGGCTTTATATGGAAGAAGATGTCGATCGCCTATTGTATGGCATGAGATCGGTCACTCGCAATTAACCGATCCTATGCAATTGCAAGAAACGACTGACAAAGTCCTCCAGATTCAAGATAACTTGTTGAAAGCTCGAAGTCGACAGAAAAGTTACGCTGATAGACGACGCAAGCCCCTTGAATTTGACGTTGGCGACTACGTACTCCTAAAGGTATCACCTTGGAAGGGTGTGGTCAGATTCGGCAAGAAAGGGAAACTGGCGCCTCGATATGTTAGACCTTTTAAGATTCTGGAAAGGATCGGAAAAATCGCCTACAAACTCGAACTACCGGAGGAACTTAGTAATGTCCACCCGACTTTCCATGTGTCAAACCTCCGAAAGTGCCTGGCTGAGCATGATTTAATTGTACCTCTCGATGACCTCCAAGTAAACGAAACACTACACTTCGTGGAGAAGCCTGTCGAAATCATGGATCGCCAAACCAAGTAGCTCAGACGCTCGCGCATTCCTATTGTGAAAGTCCGATGGGAAGGCAAACGAGGCGCAGAGTTCACTTGGGAACTCGAAAGCGACATGAAGGTGAAGTACCTGCAGTTGTTTGTTACGGCTTCAGCCTAATTTCGGGATGAAATTCCCTCAACTAGGGGAGGCTGTAACACCCCGTGTTTTGGATGTCAAAGTCAAAGTCAAGATTACAGTCAAAGGAAGAAAAGATTGCTAATTGCAATCTGTCTCTCCTTGCTCAATTCCTGTTTTGACTTCTTTGACTTGTAATTAGTCTATTTTATTTTCACTTTAGTTGTATTATGTGGAGTATCTATTAATAATCGCATGGTAATCACTATTTATCGCTTGTTTAATTGCTTTATCGCTATAGCAATCGCGCTCGCAACTCGAATTACGCATTTTGGTTACTGTTATACGTGTGTGTGTGCCTTATGTGTTACTTGTGCATGTTTATTTATGTTATGTGTGGTAATCAATCGAAACACAATCGAACTCAATCGTAATCGAATCGCAAACTCTAAACGAATACGAAATAAGGATGCTTGTATGTTGATATTGTAGTTAGGATTAAAAGTGATTTGACTAGGAAACTCTATCGCATCGAAACGCTCGCAATCTCAATCAAAACAACAAAACTCGTCGCACCGAACACTCGAACAAGGTGACTGATCGACCAAGCGACCAGCCGATCGACCAGCCGTTCAATCAGACTGCCGTCCGATCGGACAAGCTGTTCGATCGTGCAGCCTAACCTATCGACCAGCCCCTCTCCACTCCTTTCCACTTTGGGTAACCCTATAAATACCCATTGTCACTTTCAAACTTTCCACTTTTGGCAACTGACGTCCGACCAGCGCTCTAACCTTGCTTTTTCTCCGATTTCTCGCAATTCTGGTAAGATCTCATCCTAAATCTTGTACTTCCTTAATCTACACGCACTCCTACACCTTTCTATCTTTTGAATCTTAACTTTTAACCATGAAATCATCAAGATTCAAGGTATTCTAGAATGACGTCATCATGTGTTCTTGAAGAACTTCATGTTTTGGCCTCAATCCACCAAGAATAACTTGGATCTAACCGATTTCCACATAAACAAACAAAGATCTTTCATAGATCTAGACATATTCACAATGAAAAAGATTGAAAGATGGTTTTCAACTTTCTTTCAACTCTTTTACACTCAATGCACTGAAAACCGATAGAATCGGAGCTTGTGCCGACTTACAACTCATTCTTGTGGTTGCGTTGGTTCAAGATCCGTATTCTATCCATGAGATTCTCGATTCCGGGTTGACCAAGAAAAATCGTCCTGAACCGGTGGACTGACCGAACTTGGGTGGTTCCTGTTCAATCGGGTCACTAGAGCTTAGGATGGGGTTCTGTTGGTTAACACGATATCAACACATTTCGATTCGATAAAATGACAAACAATCAAAACAGCCAAGTGTAAGACGAACGGAACGACCAGGACGGAATGCCGTCCGATCGGACCACCGTCCGAACGGACTGTCAACCGAACGGGTTGTCAACCGATCGATCCACACCTTGGGTCCCACACTTAACCATTTTTGCCAACATTTGAAGTCTGAATGTTGAACGAATTGTTGTCCGATCGGACTACCATCCGATCGAATTGCCATTCGAATCATGAGACATTTGAACTTCCATACTTAAACAATTTTCAACATGTTCAATGCACAAAGGATGCCACCCGATCGAACAACTGTCAGATCGAGTGACAACCTGCTGTGAACTTATTCTCGCTAAAAGTGTCCAACCTATCGGACTGTTGCTCGATCGAACGGTCGTTCGATCGAGTGACCTGACAGGTAGAGATACTTCAATGTTTTCAAAATGCTACAACGAAAACTTTAAAAGTCAAGCCATCATACACAAACACATCCTTCTCAAAGGAAGAAACAATCCACTCGAGCGGTCATCCGACCGGACGACCGTCCGAACGGACTGTCACTCGCACGACCGGCCGTCCGATCGGACTACCATCCAATCGAACAGCTGTCCGACTCACTTGCACTTTGCTCCGTTTTACGCGTCGCTTATCGTTATGCTATCAATCTGTTCAGGCTAACCCTACTCTCTAGCGCTCCCTTCAATCCACCAATCGCTGTGAGTATACTCGATCCCTTTTTGCTTTACGCACTTTTGGGTGTTACATACGTTACTTATACAAAATCACATCGAACACACTACGCAATACTTCCAACGCTAACCGTTACCGCATGTTATACGTGACTTAATGAATGCTTGTTTGTTATGTTTACACATGGAATGCTGTCTACCTGCCTTAGCAATGATAGTACTATTAGGTTGGACTCAGCACCCGTTCACTCGGGGGTTGTTAAGGACAATTACCTACATGGCTCACAGTAGTGAGTATGTATCGCGAACTGCCTTGGGCAGTCAATCCGCAGTCATTGGTATCGATATGTTCATGTCGATAACTAACATGCCTCATTTCACTCTGTGTACGTGCTGGTTATGCGTAACGCTTTCGAACTCAATATGCTATTATTAAACTTGTATGCTCACCTTTACACTATGTGTATTGACTTTTACTTTATTGTATGTGACAGGTGCTTAGGATGCTTATTTGCTTTCTTTGGTGTGAAATCGAGGCTAGGAAAGACCTAGGTCAACAATAAACAATTGTTTGTAATAAAAATCTGAGTTGTCGGAATAGAACAATTTGATTAGATCTTTTCTGTAATAATTGTATTATCATTTATGACATGGTATGGGACGTGTTGCTTTAAATATTTGGTAAATATAGTTGTTATGGAAACTTCTGGACAATCTGTTTCGCCCAGTGCCATGCCCCGATGTTTTCGCCATCGGTTTGGGTGTGACAATATCGTCTTCATCTTTCCAACATAACAGGTTTCTGACAAAATAGCAGCGGCCAGCACCCTCACTGAACTACTGCCACACACCACCGGAGAATCATTATACACTCACGATACCTTCTTCTCTTCTATTTTCTTTTAACTAGGGTGATAATTGATGGGTCAAAGCATCAATAAACTCCACCATTAGAACTTTAATCGGTATGAAATTTGATACGCCGGAGGGCGGCCCCTCTTTAGTTCCGCCGCTGTATAATTATATATATATATATATATATATATATAGGGTTAGGTTAACGTACAAATGCCCTTATCATACATTACGTACGCTACAATCTCAGCCGTCAGATCATCCTCCCGCATTGAAAATCGCATGTTGTTTTTTAACATGCGACTTCATCAATATTACCACATGCTAAATTGTTACAAAAAACCAACATGCAATTTCATCAAAATTATCATATGCGAAATTGTTACAAAAAACAACATGCGATTTCATCAAAAAATTATCACATGCGAAATTGTTACAAAAAAAACAACATGCGATTTTCAACGCGGGAAGATGATCTGACGGCTGAGATTGTAGCGTACGTAATGTACGATAAGGGCATTTGTACAGTACACTTTCTCTCTCTCTCTCTCTCTCTCTATATATATATATATATAGGGTCAGGATTTAGAGAAAACGGTGGAAAGTGTGAGAACGGTGAGAACGCTTATGGATCGTCCGATCAAAACAATCTATGGACTAGATTGGTGCGGTGGCGTTTTCTTAAATGACACGAATTCTATTAAGTGGACGCGCTTCATTAAGGGTAAAAGGTCTTTATACTACTATACCAAAACGGCAAACTAATGAATAAAACGCCATTACGGACCAAAACATATCCCTATATAAACAAAGACATCCCATACATAAAAACACACCCCCCAGAACCTGAAACGCCATATTTTCTACTAAATACCATTCATCTTACAAACGCCAAAAACCCCAAAACATCAAACACACCTACTCAAAAAGCGCCATATTTTACTATATACCAATCATCTTAGAAAACGCCAAAACACTCAAACATCAAAGATTCCAAAAAATCGACGTTTCTTTCAGATACACTATTTCCTCAGTAAAACACCAAAAATGGCAAATAACGTTTCTTGTATATTCAATATTGTTCTACGCCAAGTTTCGGAGAATGCATTCTTCCCTGAGGTGCTGTGACTCAAATAACATTTTGCTGCATGAGATTGACAAATCATAAACAAAAAGATGCTGGGGTCAGACTTATGTCATTTTTTGTGTTTTGTTATTGATGAATATTATAATAGCATGAAAGGATGAATGACACTGATGAGTTGTTTGAAGATACATATTAAAAAAAAAACTCATGTCATTTTGTCTTTACAAACGGCCACAAAAACACAAGCATGACAAAGCCAAACCGCCAGTGAACATGTTTCAAAGAAGAAAGAGACTGATGACGGTGAAGAATTGGAAGATGAATTGTTTCTATTTTTATTTTTTTAATTTTCTTTTTCTGTTGTTTGTTATGTATTTTTCAACTTAGAATAAAAAAATACATTATATTAATAAAACGGCAAACAGTCATAATTCTTGTGAAAACGCCATAATGCGGTAAAACGCCAAAAACTCCCAAACTATAATAATAGTAATTTGCAAAAGTATTATGAAAAGCTAAAAATGGAAAAAAAAATGCCAAAAACTACTTAAAGCCATTAAAAAACGCCAAACTTGGGAGATGAAAAGTCTATGACCCTAAAACTCATAAAAAGCTGAACAAAAACAGTAAAAATACACAGTAACTGAAAAGACGGCTACTTTATTAATATCATTTATTATAAATAAAACCCCCCCTACACTACGCGGCAAAAACATCCTATAAGAGAGACGTCTCTGCACAATTAACTGATCACAAACCAAAAACAACGCCATATTTCCTAGAAACCATTCACTTTAAAAACGCCAAAAAAATAGTTAAAAAAGCCACAGATGCAGAACCTCGTTTCTTCTATATTGAGTATTGTTCTGAATGAAGTTTCACTGAATGTATTCTTCTCTGAGATAGGTATCTCTATAATCTTTTGCTGAATGAGATGGACAAATATTTAAGAAAAAGAGACTGATGACATTGATATGTCATCATGTCACTTTGTTCTTGATGGATATATTGATGGCATGAAGGGATCAATACATTAGAGCAGGCGTTGGTCTTCAACATGTCATCAAACAAGTATATATCAAACCACAATAAAGGATGCCACAAAAAATAAGCATCTTATAAAGACGGGGGTTATGTAGGAAAATAAGGATCTATATAAGGTATTCAAAAACAAGTTCAAAACGCCAAAAAGGTTAAAGTAGAAGAGGCTGATGACAGTGAAGATTTGGATGAGAAAGTAGATTATAATTTTTAATTTTTTTTTCATTTTCTATTGTTTGTTATCTAATCCTCTGTTGTTTATTATCTAATTTTCTACTAATAAAAAAAAATTGAGTATAAAACACAAAAAACTACAAACACCAAAACGCCCGATAGTGTGAAAATTGTGAGAACGGATGCTAGTAAAGCACGATGTTGCTATATAAAACGCCAAACAAAGTATTACTGGAAAAATCAACACTAATTGACAGATGAAATTGAACGAAACAGTAATTGCTAAACAGTAAAATGAAGAGACGGTAAAATTATTGCCAAACATTTATTATATTAAAAGCCACTACATGGAAAATTGAATTTACTTATCTTTTCAAAACGCCATAATTGCCTGTCACATTATAGGCCTGTATCCTGCTTGATATAATAAACATCAAGAAAATTACTGATGTTTTTTACATTATAGGCCTGCATCCTGAACTAAAAACAATAAAAACGCCAAAACATACTTAAAACGCCAAAATATTTATTATGATCCTGATCTAAATACAATAAAAACGCCGCGTATTTATTAAACGCCAAAAAATGGAAAGGTGATGTGACACGCGTTTAGAAAAAGAAATATGAAAGGACAAAAAAACCCCTCCGCCCTTCTCTATGTCGCGTGACACCTGTTGGGCCAGGATGCGTTCTCACACTTTTGAGCGTTTTCTCCTGATCCCGATATATGTGTATATATATATATATATATATATATATATATATATATATATGATTAGGTTCAAGAGTGAACACTAGTGTAGCTTGCGAACCGAGTGAACTAATCCTGGCCATACACGTGGGTAGATCAATGGCAAGGATTTGTTCACTCAGTTCGCAGATACACTAGTGTTCACTCTTAAACCTAATCCTATATATATATATATATATATATATATATATATAATACTAGGTTATAGATCCCGTGTTACACGGTTGAATAACTGAAATATTTCATGTAAGTAAAAGATGATAGATACCATATAAAAGTTGGTTAAAACCACCTATGATCAAGAAAATGTCAATTTCTTTCTTTGAAATTTAAAAAAAGAACATAGTAATTTTAAAACGAATTTACACAATTTTTTTCTAATTAATTCTTGTTATTTTCATATATTATCTGCATACATCAATGTCCAATTTTCAAGTCAAATCTAAACATATCTAGTATATATGTTTAACTTCTTTTTACTCGTCTGCAATCTCTGTAATATGATTGAGTGGTTATTCAATATGTTAAATATATGATAAAACAATAAAAAAGTTTGATGGTGCAAATTATAGGTTTATTATAGATTGCCATTTATGATTTATGATTGAAGATAAACTAATTCTTTATGAAAAAAAAAGAAGAAAAAAGAAACAATATATGAAAAAAAAGAAGAAAAAAAAACAGTATATTAGAACTTCAATGGTTCTTAAATGAAAAAAAATTTATAAGAGATTTAATATTAGTTTGTTTTGATAATACATTAGATATTAATAATATTTATTAAGATTAAAGGAATTAATGCAGAATTGAATATCGATGAGATAAAGCCAAAATATGGAAGTTTGGATATTTAATTGCTTTTAGTTTGTTTTGATAATATTAGATTAGATATTTATTATTGATGGAGAACTGAAAATAGATGGAGATTAAATATGGAAAATAAGAGATTTAATCGGTTTTAGTTTGTTTTGATAATACATAGATATTAATAATATAATTATTAATAATAAAAGAATTAATGTAGAATTGAATATCGATGGAGATAAAAATAAAATATGGAAATTAGGATATTTAATTGCTTTTAGTTTCTTTTGATAATATTTGATTAGATATTATTATTATTATTATTATTATTATTATTATTATTATTATTATTATTATTATTATTATTATTATTATTATTATCATCATCATCATCAATAATAAATTAAAGGAGAGATTGCCACGTGACATTAATTGGAGTCTTTTACAAAACCTCAATTGTTTTAAATTGTAATTAACAGTGATTGAGTATTTGTGATTCTACAATTACTGTCGGTATGTTGGGGTTTTGTATACATTACTTGTTACTACACCGTGAGTAGTAGCATGACAACAAGTCAGGATTGACAGTACCGTGAGTGGTAATTGAAAATATATAAACAAATGTAATTGTGGATTTCCTCAATGCTGTAAAATGATAAAACATGTTTTGATTAAACTGGGATTTACTCGCCAGTATTTCTTGCTGATAAAACTTTTTAAAACGCGTTTCAGCTAACCAAATGTGAAAGCCAAATAGAAGCCAGCTGGAGAGCACTGAAGGCTTGGAAAAGTGGCTATAAAAGTTACCTAAACAAGAAAGAAGTTTTATTTCAATAAAATTAGGGTTTTTCCCTATAAACCTGTTTGTAATGGAAACTTGGGGTTTTTCAACGTAATTATTAATTATAAAAGTGTGGTGTTTTACTCTGATAAACTATTTCCTAACTACGGTCCTGATGTATTTTCCGCTGCAAAATTAATAAACACCGATACCACCCGTTCTGAGACTCGCGGCCGCCCGCTCCCGGGGTAGGGGTCGGGGGTTGCAACAGAAGGTGGTATCAGAACTACAGCCACTGATTTAAGCCACGAAAGTGTTCTGCTGGCACCAAAATTTTATCATTTGTGTTAGGAAATGATCTATGTGATTATGTGTATATCTGTATATTATTGTTTTGTGTTATTTGACAATCTGTTAGTTTACAGTATGAGTGATCAAGGTCCGTCTGACGCCTATCGTCAGCTAGCTAGTTCTCCCAAAAGTGAAGGAACTTCCTCACAGCCTACTCCTTCGGGGTATTCCGCTGATACATAAGAAGGAATCTTCATCCTTAAGGCGCAATCCGAGGAACCATTCCTTTCGAAAAAGAGAGGATGGTTCAGTCGGGGAGCACATGAGCGAAGGAAGCGAATGAGAAAATTACAACAACAAAGGGCATTAGCAGCAGCCAATAGGGAGATGAACGCCCAGACACAAGACATAGTCACTAGGCGATTGGCAAATTTCATATAATAGCCACCACTGCAGCCGATCCAAATTTAGGTCAGATAATTGCACCACAACCATTGCCACTATTCCCAACCCAACCAATGGAGATAGAACTTAACCAAGGAGATCAAATTCCCATACCAGCATTTGACCCAAACGAGATACCTAGAATCCCAACACCTAACCCTCTAATGTATGACCCATGGGAGGATGACCATAGGGATTATTAGGAACTCTATCCACAGGGAGAACCAATACCAAACCCCATAGCACAATATACCAACCTTAACCCTCTAGATCCATATTGGAATGCCGATCAGTATATCCAGGAGATACTAGACAACCCATACCCATATGGAGAACCTATACCCCAGTACCCTGACCCAATACCCGCACCATTGCCAACCATGAGTGAAGCGAATGTGTAGGAACTCCGCACATTGGTGAGGAATTAGTTGAAGGATGAGAGAGGATAAAACAAATAGGGGAGAAGCTCGTGTGGAAATACGACGAGCGAGAAATGCAATATTGGATGAATCGCCCCTAGCAATAATAATAATAATAACAATAATAATAATAATAATAATAATAATAATAATAATAATAATAAAATATAAATATATAAATAAATTTGTGTAGTTTGAAAAAAATCAACTAAAATAGATAACCTAATATCTACCGATGCATACTAGTAGTTTGTTTAAATTCCAGTTGTAGCTTGTAATATATATATATATATATATATGAAAAGAGTAAAATGTCGCAATGCTCGACGATTTTGATCAATGTGTTTGTGTGGTTGTTTACATTAAATCTTATTCTGTGATATTAATATCTGATAAATGTTTGTAATCCAGATGGACAACGAAGTAAATCAGGAAAACCAGAATAACGATAATAATGGGAACCAAATAGATAACAGTGCCATCCAACACATAGTAGCACAAGGAATTATAGACGCTGTTCCATATATCATCAAGACTGTTAAAGAAGCTGAAAAAATAAAACTAATAGTGGAAGTAAACGACCACCTACTGAACCAAGTCACAGCGTGAATAATGGACCATTACTTCAATTGCCTATCCCAAAAAGAAGAAGAACCATGTCAGATGATTGTTCTTACAAAGAATTCTAGTCTTGCAAACCAATAGAATTCTCTGGAAATGAAGGAGCCATTGCAGCTTTACGTTGGATAGAAAAGACAGAAGCAGTCTTAAAAATAAGCAAATGTGCAGAGGAAGATAAAATTATGTTTGCTTCCAATCTATTTAAGAATGCAGCCTTAGAATGGTGGAATACTATTCTCTAGTCTAGGGGAAGTGACAGAGTTTACAATATGGAATGGACTGACTTTAAGAAGATGGTTGAAAGAAAATTCTGTCCTCCCAATGAAAAGGAACAAATTGCTAATAAATTCTTAAACCTTAGAATGACTGGAGTTGACTGTTAGGGTTACACTACCATATTCTTCGAATACGCTAGAATAGTGCCAACCCTAGCTTCACCAGAACCAGTGTTAATCTCCCGTTACATCTGGGGATTAATTAGTGAGATCAGACACGTAGTCAAGGCAGCTAGACCACAAACCATAGAAGAAGTTGTTGAACTAGCCAATACCTTGACTGATGAATTAGTACGTACGCAAGAAGAAAAACAGAGAAAGAACCTAGCCTAAAAACTTACCCAGGAATTTCGCTACGGTAATTCCAACCGTGGGAAAGGTACAGGTTCTACATCTGCACCTTACTGTAAGTACTGCAAGAAGAAGCATTCAGGAAGATGTTCCATATACTGCAACTTCTGCAAAATATTGGGACACAAGGAAGAAGACTGCAGGAAGAAACCCAGTAATGGGATATGCTTCAATTGTGGAGAAAAGGGGCATATCAAACCAAACTATCCGAAATTAGCTCCGGCCACGAACAACAAGACTACCAAGAACGCCAGAGCATTTGTTCTTACTGCTGAAGAAGCAAAGATGATTTTGGACGTGATTGCCGGTACGTTTTTAGTGAATGATGTTTTTGCTAAAGTATTATTTGACTCTGGTGCAAACCAAAGTTTTATTAATACTTCGTTCTGCAAATTTCTCAATCAACCATTAACTAAACTTCAACAAGAATGTTTGGTAGAAACGGCAAACGGAGAATCCATTAAGATCACTGAAATCTTGCAGGGAGCAAGAATAGAAATTTTAAACCATAAATTTATTGCTAACCTTTACCCAATGAATCTGGCTGGATTTGATATCGTATTAGGAATGAATTGGTTAGTACCCAACCATGCCAGTCTTCTATATGATCAAAAGTCAATACTAGTAAATTCACCAAAGGTGAAAAGATCACAATTAAAGGAGATAAGCCAACCAGGTCCACAAAATTCATCTATGTTACGAAAACAACAAGTTATGCTAGAAAAGGGTCACTAGTGTATATGATTTCCATAATCATTAACACTACAGGAAAAGAATTGAAAGATAATTCCGTAGTATCTCAATTCTCAGATGTTTTCCCAGAAGAGCTACCTGGATTACCGCCAGATAAAGAGGTTGAATTCAGAATTCACCTACTACCAGGGACAGCACCGATTACCAAGGCACCATACTGTTTATCACCGGCAGAGATGCAGGAACTGAAGAAACAGTTGGACGGACTTCTGGAGAAAGGTTTCATACAGCCTAGTTCATCGCCATGGGGAGCACCAATCTTGTTTGTCAAGAAGAAGGACGGATCAATGCGTATGTGCATTGACTACCGAGCACTGAACAAGGTCACGATTAGAAATCGGTACCCGCTACCGAGAATCAATGATCTGTTTGATCAACTTCAAGGAGCTTGATTCTTTTCTAAGATCGATTTACGCTCAGGATATCATTAACTGAAAGTATAGGAATAAGACATTCCTAAAACTGCTTTTAGGACAAGGTATGGCCATTATGAATTTACAGTTATGCCATATGGTTTAACCAATGCCACAGCCGCATTTATGGACATGATGAACAGAATATGTAAACCATATCTGGACAAATTCATAATTGTCTTTATAGATGATATTCTAATTTACTCTAAGAGTAAAGAGGAACATGTAGCGCATCTGCATGCACTCCTTACATTGATGAGAAAAGAAAAGCTTTATGCTAAATTCTCAAAATGTGAATTTTGGTTATAAGAAGTACAATATCTTGGACACCTGGTTAATCATGAAGGAATTCATGTGGATCCTACAAAAATCGAGGCGATTACTAAATGGAAAGTCCCTGAATCACCCACGGAGGTGAGAAGTTTTCTCGGACTAGCAGGATATTATAGATGATTTATCCGAGATTTCTCTAGAATAGCCATTCCCTTAACAAAACTGACCTGCAAATCAGTTAAGTAAAAATGGGGACCAAAACAGGAAGAAGCCTTTAGAATTCTTAGGCAAAGATTAACCAAGGCACCCATACTCGTGTTACCAGAAGGAACTGAAGACTTTATAGTCTATTGTGACGCTTCTAAGTTAGGTTATGGATGTGTGTTGATGCAACATCAAAAGGTTATAGCCTATGCCTCTAGACAACTTAAGAATCATGAAGAGAATTATACAACCCATGATCTAGAATTAGGAGCTATAATTTTTGCCCTTAAAATTTGGAGACACTATCTTTATGGTAGCAAGTTTACTATTTTCACCGACCATAAGAGTTTAAGATATGTTTTCGGGCAAAAAGAGTTAAATATGAGACAGAGACGCTAGATGGAAATTCTCAGTGATTATGATTGTAATATCCAGTATCATGTAGGAAACGCTAATGTAGTAGCTGATGCTTTAAGTCGAAAGTATCATGAAAAGCCAAGAAGAGTACTGTTAGGAAACTTTATTTGTAAGTATTGAAGAAAATCAGATTCAACTTGATCTATGAAGAAGATAACAGTCCTGAAGATCACAACAAGAAGAAGAAGACCGGATAGGAAAACTGAAAAGAACAACATCTACTTCAAAGTATCATAAGTTGATCAAGAGATGAAGAAGATTATCAGAGAAGGTCCTTCTGATGGATCTGATGATATTTCTAATGAAATATCATCAGTTTCTGATGATTCTGATCATCAGATTTTCTGATGATTTGTTCACCAGAATTTCTGATGAAATGGTTTATCAGAAATTCTGATGAATATCCCACTTGTCTAAAAATCAGCTCTATCCTACCACAATAACTGAAGCAACTTGACATTATTGGATATCATGATGACAAAGGCAACTTGACTGTTGGATTCAATGAATATGTCAAATAGCTACTTTTTGCAGGACTTATACATGAATAAACAAATGTTTATTCATGTATTCAGCCGTCTATAAATAGACTGCTCATCAAGCAGAGAACAATGAGTTAAGCTTAGCATTCAATACATACATACTGCAAACTCCATTGCAATTTCACCCTCAGAATTCAAATATTCATTTGTAATAGATAATAATCTTACAATCACCTTGTAAACCATTTTGTTTCAAAGTGATATAAACTTGAAAATTCTATAGGTCTTGTTTCTTGAAAGTCTAATTTCCATTTCCGCACACATTTTTCACATCTACTGAAATTACTTGCCATATTACGTGAAAAGAAGTTTTTAGTCCAAACTGGGACCAACAATTGGTATCAGAGCAGATTGAATAAATCATTTTCAAACGATCAATCGCTCATCTTCTTTTCTCTAAATATGGCCAGGTTTCAATCATGGAATAATGCTTTTAACATTGGCTCTATGTCTAAACCTCCGACTCTGGTCAGAGAGGAATACCCCCAATGGAAAATCAGGATGGTCAATTTCCTTAATGGTCATGACTGAGCTCTGTTTCAATCCATTGAAAGGGGTCCACATATACCAATGACTGAAATACCAGCTATTCCAGCAACTGAACAATCACCTGCAATCCCTGCCTCCCGAGCTCCCAAAAGTGAAATACTTTGGAGCCTGGAAGACAAGGAAAAGGTGGCTGGGGATGAAAGGGCAAAGTCACTTTTAATAATGGCTATCCCTAATGACATATTTTCACAAGTGCATCAGCTAAGGAAATATGGGATCAGTTGGAAAATCTTTGTGAAGGAGGAGAAAGGATGAAAAGAAACAAAAGAACAAACAACGTTTCCTCATATGAGAGATTCAAAAGTTTACCAAATGAAAGATTAAATGAAACATATCAAAGATTTACAAAACTTTGGAATGAGCTAAAGAAATTTGGAATAACAAAATCAAATGATGAAAGAAACATAAAATTTCTGGATGCCTTACCTAGAGAATGGAGAAGTCTAACCATGACTTTCTCCTCAACCTTAGAACTAGGTAATATGAGTCTTCATGACTTATACAGCATTCTGGTCCCCAGAGAAGAAGAAATATTTGAAGAATCCATTCAAAGAGGGGGAACCTTAGCTCTAATCTCAAACTCAGAAAGAACACCCACTAATGATCCACAATCATCAAATAGTCAAAATCTTGAAATTTTTGATACATCATCAGATTTTTCAGCTTTTGCTGAAGCAATTGCACTGCTCACTAAAACCTTTGAGCAGAGATTGAGGGGAGGAGGCCAAAGATACCAGAAGAGTGACAAAGGGAGGATTGATGGAAGATCTAAGGAAGAAGGTAGATCTAAGGATAAGGGAAAGGCTGAAGTTGTGTGTTACAAGTGTGAGCAGAGGGGCCACTATGCATCAGAATGCAAGACCAAGAAACTGAAAGATGTTGCTTATTATGAGAACAAGCTGGAAGAAGCAAAGAAGCAGCAGCAAGTCAGTTTGATTGCCGGGACAGATACATGGCTATCTGATGATTCTTCTGATGAAGAAGAAGAAGAAGAAATGGCTAATTTCTGCCTTATGGAACTTTTTGATGAACTACCAGAAACTTCAGGACAAAAGGTAAATTTAGATAATCTTGATCTTGAACACAAGTTAAACAAGGTCATGTCAGATTTTTTAAATCTGCAAGATAAGCAGAAATCAGATAGTAAAAAATCTGATGAGTTGTAAAGGACCATGAATAAAATCGTACTTGAAAAGCAATTACTAATAGAAGAAAGTTTAGATCACAGAGCGAAAATTGAGTTCTATGAAAATGAAAGAAAAGATCTTTACAAGAAAATTAATGATAAGGAAATTAATTTAAGAGGTTTTCAGCAAGCAAAAGAATTCATAAATTTCATTGAGTCCACACCAAAGAACAAAGGAGAGGGTTTAGGATATGTAAAAACAAAAGAAAGTAAACCCACTGTCTTTGTAAAAGCAACACATCAAATTTCTGATAAATTTTCATCAGAATCTGATTCCAAATCATGAAAATCAACCTGTTCTGAATACTCTTTTGAAAACCCCAACTTTAAAGCAAAAAGGAGTGAATGCAAACAAAAATCTGTAAAAACTCCAGAAGCAGTTCACTTATTTTTTTCAAAATTATCCACTCATTCCATCACAAGAAACAATATCATAAATTTCTAATAAAGAATCTTGTATGTGTGGTGACATACTGAAGCTTGTTCAACACCATCTCCAAAAGAAAAGTGAAAAATCTATTTATGGCTCAGCATATAACAGATATTCTGATGAAAGGCCATCAAGAGAAAACAATCTGATTAAAATCTCATCAGAAAGAGTACCCAAGCAAGTCTGGGTACCAAAAACCCTCTAATTTTTCCATTTTAGGACCATCATGTGCAGCAGATCTGGTACTGCGATTCTGGAAGCTCCAAGCACATGACTGGGGACAGGAGCTTACTCAGCAACTTTGTTTCAAAGCTGGGTAAAATGGTAAATTTTGGAAATAGGGTAAAAGGGAGGATCATGGGATATGGATGCATAAGGAATGGATGTTTGACCATAGAGAAAGTAGCATATGTAGAAGGCTTAAAGTACAATCTGCTAAATTTTGGTCAATTCTGTGATAAAGGTCTTTCATGTGACAACCCGAGTTTTCAAGGTCTTTCCTCGACACATCACTTGTTTGCAATTCTGTTTTCGTAATTTGTTTACGTTATAACATGTGTATGATTGCTGCAAGATTAAGGTTGTGTTATATGTGATTGTTAATATAACTTAGAATTAGTTTATGTCACATGTCCTTGGCCAACTCCATTTCAACGAAACCACACCCGACGAAACAGGATCTTCGTCACAGCCCTCTGCTCGACGAAACATTGGAGTTTCGTCACCACCTTTAGACGAAAAACATTTCTTCGCCGTGTGGGCTTGTGGCCCAGGTAAGGCCCAAGGTTGGATCAGTTATATTTACGTTATATTCTTATAGTGTACGCGAAGTTCCCATTTAGCGAAACCCTAGAGCTCCTCCTTGAACCCGACGGCAACACCCCTCCCTCGTGAAGCTTTTCCTTCGAGTTCCTCTAGTATCTTGATTCCTTCGGTTAGTATAATCT
The DNA here is from genome assembly GCA_030545235.1 of Helianthus tuberosus. NCBI lineage: Eukaryota > Viridiplantae > Streptophyta > Magnoliopsida > Asterales > Asteraceae > Helianthus > Helianthus tuberosus. The sequence continues at coordinate 40,787,941 of CM060429.1, forward strand.
CACTATATTGCAAATCAAATCCTGTTATTATGCATAGTTGTATCGATACATGATTATTGCTATGGATTATGCTCGTATATGATGTTATGTGTGTTAATTATTTGCATGATAATCGATGATTTTGACTTGATAATAGATATTTGATGACTATGAGATGCATATGGTTTTAACCGATTGCTTAGGGTGATTAGGGTTTCAATGAATCATCAACAATTTTTTGGATTAATCATGTTAATTGAATTATTTTGTATGCGATTCATGATCATGAAACTGTTAAAGGGTAATTGGAGTTCTAGGTTGTGACACCTGTACCTCCACGACCATTAAAAAAATACCAAACCAATGAAATATTGTATTTCATACTTGGGATTTGTATAAACATGTGTATCATTTGCACATATCAATTCTTGTTCAATTTCAAGCCTTAAATCGCTTTCTAGAAGGTTATACGCGCATGATGCGTAAATATAACCAGTTTAATGCAACAAACTGTCCGGAACAGTGATATAGGCTTAACATACCTTAAATAACCTTTACATAACTTTGAAATAAGTTTTGGAAGGTTTGGTATGCCGAAATCAAGTTAATTCGCTTACAGGGACTAAATTCGACAAACTACGAAAGTATGATGATTCGTATTAGAACAGACATTCCGGAACATGACCATAAGTTAAACATACCATAAATATCCTTTACATAGCTTAGAAATAGGGTATGTTAAAATAAACTTTTGGGTCATTCAGGGACTAAAAGCGTCAAAAAGTGCACAAGTTTGCATTTTCGCGCATAACTTGCCTTCTGAATACATCCGGACATCCAAAAATTTAAGTAAGCACTAAAATATTTTATTTTAGTGTTTGGCATGAGAAAAATCCATTCGTCGCGCAATTTGGACCGTTTTTGCGTTCGTTACGACTTCCGTCGTAATTAACCGAACAACGCAACCGTACGGCCAAACGAACCGACATCCGAGATATTTTTGAGCACATTCTAAGCTCCCTATACTTTAACTTCATTTTAGAGCATTGAAATGAGGTTAACGGGGCTTAAACGTGTCAAAAATGCATCGAAAACCAAGTTTGGAGCTGTAGGGACCAAAACTGTCATTTCAGCAAAGATGATGGCTTACGGACCGTAAGCCCTCACCCTTACGGTCCGTATGGACCTCCCAGATGATCAGAAGCTTCTAAACAGCCTATTAACAGCTGTTACCCACTCCTAATCTCATTTCCACATGTTGTTCCCTGATGTTGGGGGGCCATTTGACATACCTTAGCATTTCAACAAGTGTAAGGATGATATTAAAGCCCGGATTACGAGAAACGATCCTAACGGTTGTCCATTTACTATAAATACCCACCTTAGTTTTCACTTCTTCCTTACAAATCTGATCAAAAGTGCTCTAAGTTGAAGCCCTTGCTTCATACCTGAGTTATTTGGATCGAGATTAGCTTGTGGGGACCCGTTGTAAGTGTTCCTTCGTTCTTTTATTCTTTTAGCGTTAAAGTCAAACTTTGTTTGACTTTCTGCATTGACCAGTTTATGGTCAATGCGATGTTCGTTTGAACTTCATAACGTGCGCGTAATCATGATGGTTATAGTCCCTAGTAACTATACCTACTGATTACCACGTTATCTAGGCTCAGTGACGAGTCGTAGTTTCGGCCAAAATGCGCGTTCTTGCGTATTTTGTAACCAAACTACTATTAGGTATCAAAACCGTTTGTTTTGATACCAAACCTGTTTTCTAAACTTAGTTAATATAGGGTCGTAAGGTAAGCGATCTAAACAATCGTTTATACTTGTGAACCCGACCCGTTTGGTCGATCATTAGGATCCGACCAAACACATTAGGTGACCATAGTATATAGGGAATAACCTTCCGAGGTTATACTGTGACAACGTGTATTTCCGAACCTATCTTTGTACCTTGATGTAACGTAAACATTATGTGACTATGTTAATTGGATGATTTAATGGAATGTTATGTTATTGAATGTTATGTGAATATATGTTGTGTTGTATGTATGTATGTATATAAACGACCCAAACGCACAACACTCACCCGATCGCACAAGCCCATTTGGGCAACAATTTGTATTCGGATCAAGGGCAGCCCAAGTGTGCGTTCGGCCCATTCCCTTTAGTCGATTAACACATGGGGTGCTAGTACCCATCTCACACTTTGCCAAAACAAACAAATCTACAAACCCTAGTGCTCTTTCTCTCTCTCACGAACTCGAAGGCAGCCACACACTTTCCCTCATCATCGAAGATCTTTCTTGTTCGGATCAATCAGCTATTCCATTCTCCTCTCAAATCGGTTAGTGTTCTTGATTTATGATGAGTTATACGATGTTATGATTGCATGATTGGATTAAATGGTTGTGGTTGTATGAGTGATGAACAATGATGTTATGTGTTGATGTTTAAACAAGTTCGATTTGCATGATCATGATCTGGAACCAAATGCTTGTTAATCGGCTGTTATGTTATATGTTTCGGATTGTTAATCATATGATGATGTTTTAGCCAATCGAATAAGTATGGTGATGTTAATCGGCTAGCATGTTATGTTCTCGGATGGTTTGCATAATGATTAGGATTGAAGGTTTGTAATCGGCTGAGATATATTACGATTAGAATGAATTTTTGTGTTGTCATAATCGGATATATGTTGGTGAATCGAGATCCATGTGAATATGTTTATGTGTTGATAGGTTGTTGTTCATAATTATGACGTTAGGGTTTATGTGAATCAATTGTTAAAAATAGTGATTTGATCGACTTCTGTTTGATATGGAAGTTGTTAGCAATTATTAATAAAATGTAAATTTGGAAATAATTGAATGTTGTAACTGATATGCATGAAAAGTGGAATTTAAAATCATTCGCACAAGACCTCTTGGTCGCATAAGAGGTCTATTCGCACAAGACTCCTGGTCGCACAAGGAGTCCAGTCGCACAAGACGATCCAATCGCACAAGGCACCCACGGTCGCACAAGGCTTATTGGATCGCACAAGTGATGATGTTTGTTTAACTGTTGGGCCTCAAAGCCCAAAACGAGTCGCACAATATGATCCGAGTCGCACAAGATGCATGAATGGTACAAGTTGGATTATCTGTTTAGTGTTTGGGCCGTGTATGCTATTGGACTACTTATGTTGTTGGGCTGGGTGTATAGTGGATCGCACAACATGCTGTGGGTCGCACAAGGTTGTGCTGACCGCACAACATGTTGGGCCAAGTTATGTTTGGGTTTCCTTTGTATGTTAAACAGTTACCGTTCAACGTGTTATTTGGATATGCCATGACTGTTACATGTTAGTAACCTGTTAGTTCTATATACTCATACGTGAACTACTTGAAACCAAAATCCTGACTTATTTGGTAACCATGTTAGGACGTGGTTGACCACTAGCTGCTAGACTTGACCTTTCTATGTATCTGCCGAGCAAACCAAGGTGAGTTCACACTCTACAAAGCATGGGATTCCCAGGGGTTGGGAATGGGGTTAAGGAATATGGATTCCTCGTCCTTTCTTGGGTAGGACAGTAATGGTTCAGGAATGTAATTCCTCGTCCTCACGGACAAATAACTTTACTAGACCAAAACTCTATCACGAAGTCCCTCCTTTTTATATCGACTTAATCGCCGGGCCAATGGCGAGCAGGTCATTAGTTAGATAGCGCTATTTAGGTCTGACAAGCCTCACACCGTACCGCAGAGGACGGGCGTGAACTAATGGATCTGGGCACGTCAATGATGATAGACATTGACAGTTCAAGGCACTTAAACATGACTTTAGTCAGCAGTCGATATGGTAACGAGTCTAGTGTATACATGGGGTAGCCCCCACGGCCGAAATGCCAGATACCTATCATGGGGTAGCTCCCACGGTTGGATTGCCAGAGTTAATGGGTTAAACAAATCACGTTTTTCAACTATGGGGTAACCCCCACGGCAGGAATGCCAGTTAAAGGAACTATTTTTGGAACAACTAAAACCAACACCCAACTGTGAACTCGCTCAACATTATTGTTGACTCGTTACTACATGCTTTGCAGGTCAATAGGTACTTAGCTGGAGCTTGCACAAGGAAGAGTCGTTGTGGGACATGGACAGCTGTGTGCCATGTTAAACCTTTGGATATTTAAACTTATGTTTTGGTTTTAGACATTATGCTTCCGCTCATAACCTAAACTATGTTTGTTTTGGACACTAATTGTGTTGGTTGGGTTTTTACAATTAATTACTTGCTTGTTCAATATGATTAGTGGTTTGATCCTGGTCAGTCATGCCTCCAAGCGGTGATACTCCGCGTGTGGATTTTGGGGGTGTGACAGATTGGTATCAGAGCCATTGGTTATAGAGAACTTGGTTTTAATAAGGGAAAATGATTTTTGTTAAAACCAGACTATAACCTGTACAGTGCTCTTCGATCCACAACGACGCTTGACTCCACGTGCAAGGCTCGACATCCTAGGTGATATGGTTTATATTTCATTACCTACATGCTAGATTGCGTAGAACTTTGCTCAAGATATGCTTAGTTAGTATAGCTATTGCTGCTTGAACACATGTGTGCTTACTCTCTTCTGTCATCGCACTTTCGCGAACCCTTCTCACTCATGTTTCCTTGATATGAAGATCATGTCTGGACGCATTAACATGACTCAAGCCCAGTTGACGGCTCTGATTAACGAACAGGTTGCTGCGGCACTTGCAGCCGCAAAGGCAGGAGGTCAACATGCTCAGCCACCTGTGTGCACCTTCAAAACCTTTATGGACTGCCAACCAACTACTTTTAGCGGCACTGAAGGAGCAGTAGGTCTCCTCCACTGGTTTGAGAAACTAGAATCTGTGTTTGAAATGTGTGAATGCCCTGAGGCACGCAGGGTGAAGTATGCTACCGGCACTCTCAAGGGTTTAGCCCTCACATGGTGGAACGCTCAGGTGCAAATGCTGGGGTTGGTTGCTGCTAACGCCACCCCATGGAACAATTTTAAAGAGATGATCAAGGAAGAATACTGCAGTCGGGATGATATTCATAAGCTGGAAGTCGAGTTCTTCAACCTCAAGATGACGGGGTCAGAAATTGAGGCGTATACGAAGCGATCAAATAAGCTTGCATTACTGTGTCCTACTATGGTGGACCCTCCAATTAAGCGTATCGAACTTTATCTCAAGGGCTTAGTGCCAGAAATCCAAAGTCATGTGACTTCAGCAAACCTCGACACCATCCAGCAGGTTGTTCAGTTGGCTCACCGTCTCACTGATCAGGCGGTGGAGCAGAACAGGTTACCAAAGCGTATAAGTGCTACAGCTACTTCGGATGCTCCTAGTGACAACAAGAGAAAATGGGATGGAGCTTCAAGCAAAGGTTCAACTTCGGTGCAATCTCAGTCTTAGCAGAGAAGGACTGACAACTATAGGAGTCCTAGCCAGCAATCATCTGGTAGCCAAAGTCATGGTGTGTACAAGGGGAATCACCCTAAATGCAATCGCTGTAACCTACATCACAACGGGCCATGCACCAGGGGTAACTGTCATCGGTGCAACAAGCCAGGCCACGCAACAAAGGATTGTAGAAGTTTATACCCCGCAAACCAGAATCGTCAGCAACAACAAGCTCAACAGAATCAACGCCAACAACAGCAGCCGCAGGGTAACAACAAAGGGTGCTTTCAGTGTGGAGCTGAAGGCCACATCAAGAGAGATTGTCCCCAACTGAACAGGAACTAGAACAACAATAACAGCGATAATCAGGGGAATGGAAACAATGGGGGTAACAATGGCAATGGTGCAAGGGGTCGTGTGTTCGTTATTGGCCAGGGAGAAGCAAGGAATGATCCCAATGTTGTGACGGGTAAGTTCCTTCTCGACGACTTTTATGTTACTGTCTTATTTGATTCGGGTGCTGATACTAGTTATGTGTCCCTAAAAGTTAGTCAACTGCTTAAGCGTACCCCAACACCTCTGAACCCAAAGCACGCTGTAGAGTTAGCTAATGGTAAAAGTATAGAGGTCACACACGTAGTCAAAGGTTGTAATCTTGTTCTTGCTGATCACACTTTCTCGATCGACCTCCTTCCTATCACTCTGGGTAGTTTCGACGTTGTCATTGGGATGGACTGGTTATCCCAACACCAAGCGGAGATTCTTTGCAACGAAAAGATTGTCCGTATTCCTCGCCCAGGTGATGAACCACTTATGATTCGTGGCGACAAGAGTGGTACTGTTGTGAGCATCATCTCTTTCTTTAAGGCTCAGAAGTGCTTGAGAAAGGGCCATACTGCTATTCTGGCTCTCGTTACGGACACCTCGAAGAAAGAGAAGAAGATAGAAGACTTTCCGATCGTACGCGACTATCCTGAGGTATTTCCTGAGGAACTACCTGGCCTTCCGCCTCATCGCCAGGTCGAGTTTCAAATCGAGCTAGCTCCTGGAGCAGCGCCCATAGCTCGTGCACCGTATCGTTTAGCTCCATCAGAGTTGAAAGAACTCTCTACGCAACTACAAGAACTCTTGGATAAGGGTTTTATTCGTCCTAGCTCATCGCCTTGGGGAGCTCCAGTGCTATTCGTAAAGAAGAAGGATGGTACTTTCAGAATGTGCATCGACTACTGTGAACTTAACAAGGTGACTGTAAAGAATCGCTACCCTATTCCACGCATTGACGACTTGTTCGACCAGCTGCAAGGGTCGACCTACTATTCAAAGATTGATTTGAGATCGGGATATCACCAGCTGAGAGTCCAAGAGGAGGACGTCTCTAAAACAGCTTTTAGAACCCGTTATGGCCACTATGAGTTTTTGGTCATGCCTTTTGGGCTGACAAACGCACCAGCGGTCTTTATGGACTTGATGAATCGAGTGTGCAAGCCGTACCTAGACAAATTAGTTATTGTATTCATCGACGACATCCTGATCTATTCTAAGAGTCAGGAGGAACACGAACAACATTTACGGCTCATTTTGGAACTCCTTCGAGCAGAACAGCTATATGCCAAGTTTTCAAAATGCGACTTCTGGCTTCGCGAAGTCCATTTCTTAGGCCATGTAGTAAACAAGGATGGGATTCATGTTGATCCATCCAAAGTAGATTCGATCAAGAGCTGGCCTGCATCTCGTACGCCAACGGAAATTCGCCAATTCTTGGGATTGGCAGGTTACTACAGGAGGTTTATTAAGGATTTTTCCAAGATTGCACAACCTCTAACTTCACTAACGCAGAAGGGCGTTGTTTATCGTTGGGGAAATGCACAAGAGCTAGCGTTTCAGCACTTAAAGGATAGACTTTGCAGTGCACCTATCCTTTCATTGCCAGAGGGCACATACGACTTTGTGGTTTACTGCGACGCATCCATTCAGGGTCTTGGTTGCGTATTGATGCACCGGGATAAAGTTATAGCCTACGCCTCACGCCAACTCAAAGTTCACGAAAAGAACTACACCACACACGATTTAGAGCTGGGAGCTGTTGTTTTTGAACTTAAGATCTGGAGACACTACCTGTATGGTACCAAATGTGCCATCTACACTGATCACAGGAGCCTCGAGCATATCTTCAAACAGAAGGAACTTAATATGCGACAGCGACGATGGGTCGAGCTACTGAATGACTACGAATGCTCGATCAGGTATCACCTAGGCAAAGCCAATGTTGTGGCTGACGCCCTCAGTCGAAAGGACACTGCGCCCAAGCGCGTACGAGCTTTACAACTTACTATACAGTCTAGACTTCCTTCTCAAATACGAGATGCTCAGGTAGAAGCATTGAAACCAGAAAACGTCAGGGCTGAAGCCCTACGCGGCTCAAGGCAACGCTTAGAACAGAAGGAAGACGGTGCTTACTACGTCACAGGACGCATTTGGGTCCCACTTTATGGCAACCTACGAGAGCTTGTGATGGATGAGGCACACAAGTCTCGCTACTCGGTACATCCTGGTTCGGATAAGATGTACCACGATATCAAAACTACATATTGGTGGCCTAGCATGAAGGCCCACATAGCAACGTACGTTAGCAAGTGCTTGACTTATGCGAGAGTCAAGGCAGAATATCAGAAACCTTCAGGCCCACTTCAACAACCAGAGATACCACAATGGAAATGGGAGCAAATTTCCATGGATTTTGTTACTGGCTTGCCTAGATCTCAACGTGGTAACGATACTATTTGGGTGATCATGGATCGACTCACAAAGTCTGCTCACTTCTTGGCTATCAAGGAAACGGATAAGTTCTCCACACTAGCAGACGTATACCTTAAGGAAGTTGTCTCGAGGCACGGAGTGCCCACCTCTATTATCTCGGATTGAGATGCATGTTTTACTTCAGAACTGTGGCAAGCAATGCACAAGTCCTTTGGCTCACGGCTAGATATGAGCACAACATATCACCCGCAAACGGATGGGCAGTCGGAACGTACCATCCAGACCCTCGAAGACATGCTTAGGGCATGTGTAATTGACTTTGGCAACGGCTGGGAAAAGCATCTGCCACTTGTGGAATTCTCATACAATAACAGCTACCACACCAGCATTAAAGCTGCTCCGTTAGAGGCATTGTACGGGCGTAAATACCGGTCACCTCTTTGTTGGGCAGAGGTGGGGGATAGTCAGATTACTGGTCCAGAACTTGTGGTAGACACTACAGAGCGAATTGCTCAGATACGACAACGAATGGCGGCAGCCCGTGACCGTCAGAAAGTCTACGCCGATAAGTGCAGAAAACCACTAGAGCTCCAGGTTGGGGAGCGTGTACTACTCAAAGTTTCACCCTGGAAGGGTGTGGTTCGTTTTGGTAAACGAGGCAAACTCAACCCACGATACGTTGGACCTTTCGAAGTCATTGAGAAAATAGGCAAGGTGGTCTACAAACTGAACATACCTGCGGAACTCAGTGCAGTTCACAATGTTTTCCACGTGTCAAATCTGAAGAAGTGTCTGTCAGATGAGACCTACATAGTTCCTTTGAAGGAGCTCACTATCGACGAGCAGTTACGATTCGTCGAGGAACCAGTTGAAATCACGGACCGGGATGTTAAGGTCCTCAAGCGTACTAGAATACCTCTCGTTCGAGTTCGTTGGAACTCACGTCGCGGCCCAGAGTTCACCTGGGAACGCGAAGATCAGATGAAACAAAAGTATCCCCAACTATTCGCAAACGATACAACCACTACTGAGGCTGAAGCTACGGAATTTCGGGACGAAATTCCAGATCAACGGGGGGAGGATGTGACACCCCAGGAAAACCATGCAACTTAACTAGCTTCCTCAGTGAGTACGTGCTAAATTTCGGGACGAAATTTCTTTCAACTTGGGGATAATGTGATAACTCGTATTTCCGAACCTATCTTTGTACCTTGATGTAACGTAAACATTATGTGACTATGTGAATTGGATGATTTAATGGAATGTTATGTGAATATATGTTGTGTTGTATGTATGTATGTATATAAACGACCCAAACGCACAACACTCACCCGATCGCACAAGCCCATTTGGGCCACAATTTGTATTCGGATCAAGGGCAGCCCAAGTGTGGGTTCGGCCCATTCCCTTTAGTCGATTAACACATGGGGTGCTAGTACCCATCTCACACTTTGCCAAAACAAACAAATCTACAAACCCTAGTGCTCTTTCTCTCTCTCACGAACTCGAAGGCAGCCACACACTTTCCCTCATCATCGAAGATCTTTCTTGTTCGGATCAATCAGCTATTCCATTCTCCTCTCAAATCGGTTAGTGTTCTTGATTTATGATGAGTTATATGATGTTATGATTGCATGATTGGATTAAATGGTTGTGGTTGTATGAATGATGAACAATGATGTTATGTGTTGATGTTTAAACAAGTTCTATTTGCATGATCATGATCTGGAACCAAATGCTTGTTAATCGGCTGTTATGTTATATGTTTCGGATTGTTAATCATATGATGATGTTTTAGCCAATCGAATAAGTATGGTGATGTTAATCGGCTAGCATGTTATGTTCTCGGATGGTTTGCATAATGATTAGGATTGAAGGTTTGTAATCGGCTGAGATATATTACGATTAGAATGAATTTTTGTGTTGTCATAATCGGATATATGTTGGTGAATCGAGATCCATGTGAATATGTTTATGTGTTGATAGGTTGTTGTTCATAATTATGATGTTAGGGCTTATGTGAATCAATTGTTAAAAATAGTGATTTGATCGACTTCTGTTTGATATGGAAGTTGTTAGCAATTATTAATAAAATGTAAATTTGGAAATAATTGAATGTTGTAACTGATATGCATGAAAAGTGGAATTTAAAATCATTCGCACAAGACCTCTTGGTCGCACAAGAGGTCTATTCGCACAAGACTCCTGGTCGCACAAGGAGTCCAGTCGCACAAGACGATCCAATCACACAAGGCACCCACGGCCGCACAAGGCTTATTGGATCGCACAAGTGATGATGTTTGTTTAACTGTTGGGCCTCAAAGCCCAAAACGAGTCTCACAATATGATCCGAGTCGCACAAGATGCATGAATCGTACAAGTTGGATTATCTGTTTAGTGTTTGGGCCATGTATGCTATTGGACTACTTATGTTGTTGGGCTGGGTGTATAGTGGATCGCACAACATGCTGTGGGTCGCACAAGGTTCTGCTGACCGCACAACATGTTGGGCCAAGTTATGTTTGGGTTTCCTTTGTATGTTAAACAGTTACCGTTCAACGTGTTATTTGGATATGCCATGACTGTTACATGTTAGTAACCTGTTAGTTCTATATACTCATACGTGAACTACTTGAAACCAAAATCCTGACTTATATGGTAACCATGTTAGGACGTGGTTGACCACTAGCTGCTAGACTTGACCTTTCTGTGTATCTGCCGAGCAAACCAAGGTGAGTTCACACTCTACAAAGCATGGGATTCCCAGGGGTTGGGAATGGGGTTAAGGAATATGGATTCCTCGTCCTTTCTTGGGTAGGACAGTAATGGTTCAGGAATGTAATTCCTCGTCCTCACGGACAGATAACTTTACTAGACCAAAACTCTATCACGAAGTCCCTCCTTTTTATATCGACTTAATCGCCGGGCAAATGGTGAGCGGGTCATTAGTTAGATAGCGCTATTTAGGTCTGACAAGCCTCACACCGTGCCGCAGAGGACGGGCGTGAACTAATGGATATGGGCACGTCAATGATGATAGACATTGACAGTTCAGGGCACTTAAACATGACTTTAGTCAGCAGTCGATATGGTAACGAGTCTAGTGTATACATGGGGTAGCCCCCACGGCCGAAATGCCAGATAACTATCATGGGGTAGCCCCCACGGCTGGATTGCCAGAGTTAATGGGTTAAACAAATCACGTTTTTCAACTATGGGGTAACCCCCAAGGCAGGAATGCCAGTTAAAGGAACTATTTTTGGAACAACTAAAACCAACACCCAACTGTGAACTCGCTCAACATTATTGTTGACTCGTTACTACATGCTTTGCAGGTCAATAGGTACTTAGCTGGAGCTTGCACAAGGAAGAGTCATTGTGGGACATGGACAGCTGTGTGCCATGTTAAACCTTTGGATATTTAAACTTATGTTTTGGTTTTAGACATTATGCTTCCGCTCATAACCTAAACTATGTTTGTTTTGGACACTAATTGTGTTGGTTGGGTTTTTACAATTAATTACTTGCTTGTTCAATATGATTAGTGGTTTGATCCTGGTCAGTCATGCCTCCAAGCGGTGATACTCCGCGTGTGGATTTTGGGGGTGTGACATATACCTTTTGGTCACGACGTTTAGTTAGTTGTATGATAGGTAGTTTATATGCCTTAGGTAAATTACCAAAATACCCCTTTGACGCCAAAATTCATTTTAAACATATGTAACATAACTTTTGACATCTAAACTGATTTGGCAACAATATTATACATGTTAAGGCATATTCTACTTGTCATAGGACTAGTTAGGCGGTCCAAACGCGTTTCACGCAAACGACGCGTTAAAGTAGCATAAGCTACCTAAACGGGTCGTAATGGGTCGTAAGCACTTAGGTTAGGTTTCATTTTAGTATGTAGGCTTTGTTAAACCATATTACATGAGTCCCCATACTCATTTGGTTTACGAGCCCTCATTCTATCCGATCCTCCGATTTAGGTCCGGTTTATTAACGTAGTTACCTATATTAGGTGCCGTTTGATTTCCGTGATCTCTAGCATTGTTTGGTTGTTACACAAGGACTACTAAGCAATCTCAAGTGAGTACATAGTCCCCCTTTTACTGCTTTCAAACTGTTTTGGGGTGAAGCATGTGTACCTATTTGTTATGTTCATGATTTCAAAGTATAATTGATTATACATGTTAGTACTTATCTTCTGACAAACTGAATGACTATTTATGGTTTAAACTCTAATTTTTCAAAGGTTATAAAATTAATTGTTGAATTGTACTTATTTTATGTTCACCAGACCGGTTGGTAGTATGATATAGCGCTATAGGATTAGACACCCCATTCCTGTTGTCATGGAATGTCTGAAACCAATTTGTTTCTCCATCCAAATAGGGATTGCCTTTGTGGTATCCCTATAGTCTCAAAGGTGTATTTTGATGCACTAGGTCTGAATGAATTCTTAAATCACATTATTTTTGTATATTTAGTTATACTCCCAAAAGTATAGTTTGATATGCTCCTATATGCGATATTATACAAAACCAACATATATTTTGTTAATCATCCAAAGCATATTTTGATATGTTATTTGCAAAACCAAAACATAGTTTAATATGTTATTTATCACATCCAAAACATATTTTGATATGTTATTTATGAAACCAAAACATAGTTTAATATGTTATTTATAAACCCGAAGTATACTTGTAACATACTACTGAAAACTATTATTTTAAACAACTAAAGTATATTTAATGTATTATCTATCTTACGATTGGGTTTTGGTTAGTGTTTAGATAACGGGACGGGTGTAATGTGATGAAAACATGGTAGATACGCCGCTGGTACTTCTTATATATAAGTGTTTTCATTGCATTACATACCGTGGCGTTATTTAGTACACTTGGGTCAACGATATTGGAACTGAAATATATTTTAATATATTACTCATTCGATTCTCTTAAAATCCAAAGTATATTTTCACATATACTATAAGCCTTTTTATCAAAATATTGTTTTTCGAACAATACATTCAATACAAACTCATTTTACTTGGTTATTCACTTAACCATACATTATTCTTTTATAAATATATATATCATTGTTTTGTTTATCACTTTTCAAATGATTTATAAAACTAAACATTTTACAAGGATCATGACTGACTTTTGTCAAACAATTTTTTCTAAACTTATAAGTCATGAATCCTATATTCACAAAACCTATGTATCTCACATGCATTTTTATGCTGACGTACCTATTTTTACATATGTTTTAGGTGCTGTCTTGAGATGATTGTTGATACATGCTACATTTAGGATGGACTCGTGCCTTAGCGACTTTAAAACTTGGAAGATCATAGTTGTACTTATTTGATTGTTTTAAAACAATGAGTTCATTTATTCAATAAAACAAAATTTATTTATTCCATGGTTATGAAACAATGATTCTGTTACAACACTCCCCGACGTTTCCGCCACGTTTTGTTGTTTTACGTGGTCGGGGTGTGACAGAAAAGTTGGTATCAGAGCAAATGGTTATAGGGAATTAGGTTATTAGTAATGCTTTGACCTAGACTATAACCTTCCTAGGACCCTAACACAAGTTTTCTTGTGTTTAGTTTTAAAACAATACCGTCACTTATTCTTAGGTGACAACCACAATAAGAACACAAATTTCTATCCCGCTTTGAAAACTAATCATCTGTTCTAGGATGATTTATTATATGGTTTTGAACCCTTTAAGTTTTCAAAATCCCGTCAAAGTTAGTCTAAATAATGTGAACACGTGCAAACTGGAAGGGTGGGTGCCTGTACCCTGAGCTTTCTGTCTAAGGCTAGAGTGTTCGTACAAATTCGCAATATCGAACCAGTCACTCTTACCTGGGAACTCTTGGGGTGAGTGTCCACCTATAGGCGAGCATGTCTTCGCGATACATTATTTTTGACCTATTTACTTTGATTAATCACCAGGGTCGTTTGTTGCTTTGTAGTAACAAAAAATGACCACCATCCTTGCTTTCATCAGATTTGTTTCATCTCATTCTTTTCGTCTAATTCTCTCATTCGTTTCCTTTCATGTTCCTCTTTTAGAATGCCTCCTCGACGCGACAATCAGATGGCGAATGCCGAACTGGCGGAAATCATCGCACAGCAAATGGCTGCTGCCTTCCCAAATCTTTTTGCTCAAATGAATCAAGCCATCAACAACCATAATGCTCCATGCAATTTCAAGAGTTTCAATTCGGCTAAGCCACTCAAGTTTAGTGGTTCTGAAGGAGCAACTGGGCTCCTACAATGGTTCGAGAGCACTGAGAGTACGTTCCGTCACGTTCAGTGTCCTGATAATCGCAAGGTCGAGTTTGCTTCTAGTGTGTTTCAGAAAAGGGCTCTTACATGGTGGAACGGGGTGATGAGAGACCGTGGTGCTGAGGTTGCATTAGCACAGACTTGGGCTGAACTTAGGGCTCTTATGATGAAGGAGTTTTGTCCTCGTCATGAATTGAGAGCTTTAGAAAGGGAATTCGATGACCTAAAGCAAGACAGTGGGGAACATCGAGCCTATACTCACCGCTATGAGGAATTGAGCCTATTATGCCCTACTATGGTTACGCCTCTGGATAAGGCGATTGAGAAATACATTGATGGTATTCCTGACGTAGTTCAGGATATCGTTACTGGCAGCAACCCTACTACTGTCAGACAAGCCATCGAATTGTCTGCCACTCTGACTGAATCCCATATCAGGAAGGGTAAGTTGTTTCGGAAGGGCGACCCAAGACCATCTGACAAGACTGCTCAAGATGAACCAAAGGAAAAACAGGCTGAGGTGTCCAAGAAGAAGAAGCGCAAAGCCTCTAAAAATTACGCTGTAACTGCTCAAGACAAATATGTTGCACCAAACCAGCCAGCACAACCTCGCAAAAGGCAAAACTATGTTGGTACCGCACCTTTGTGCAACAAATGCAACCGTCATCATCTAGAGCAAGAGCATTGTCACAAATGTACCCACTGTGGGCGGTTGGGACATTTGATCAATGTTTGTCGTTATGCAAATCAAGCTACTGCAAACCCTGCTGCTGTTCAAGCACGGTTTCCACCAGGGTCATGTTATAACTGTGGTGACCTTACTCACTACAGAAACAATTGCCCAAGACTTGTTAACGCACCTCCAGCGCGAGGACGAGCATTTAACATCAATGAGGCAAACGGGAACAATGATGCAGCAGTGAACAATTAGTGTTTTGTAATTCCTCGGTTGTTATCTTTTGACGCTTCAAGACAATTCGGTTGTTACATAAATAAAGATTTGTTGTTTTTATTTCTGCAAAATTTATGCGATTGTGTGAATGTTTGATGCAACCTTATGATGTCAACCCAAAGATAAACTACTCGTGTGGTTCTGTCATCTTATGATCACTTGTGATCTCCCCAAGAACCTTAAACACTCGTTTCTTTTAAGAAACAAAGCCAAACTCTTATTGAAAATCCTTCTATCTTTATAGATAGATCCTTGAAAATCATTTAAGTGCCAAATGAAATCCATGGATTGGATTCCTAGTGTGCTTTAAATATCCATGCCTAAAGATAACAAATTAAAGAATCAAGTTAGCTAATTTTGTGCTTATGTGTTTTCTTACATGTTTTGTGGTTGTATGTGATCCATCTAAATCCTCGTAGAGCCTTTCATATCTCATATGAGGGATTCATAGTAGGATATCCAAAGTTACTATCTTAAATCCTTAATGGACTTCTACGTTGTAGTCAAGTCCCTTGGGTTTTAAAGTACTATTCTAAAATTGGACCCCTTGAGTGGTCTAGATAAACAGTTTGATTTGAAAATCTGGTTAGAAATATCATGTGTTGATATAATTAAAAAGATCCCTTAAGTGGTCTATTTAAGGAGATCGTACGACGGTCTAGTTAAGAAGATCATGTGTTGATCTAGTTAAAAAGATCGTTCGTTGATCTAGTTGAAAAGATCCTTTGGTGGTCTAGTCAAGTCGCTTCATGTTTATTCAATTGATTTTTCCTCTACGCATTATGAAATGAACTGTGCGGACTGTGCAAGGAATTACGTAATTATGGAGGCCTACATAATTATGGAAATTCAGTGCACAGAAACCACAAGAAGTTTGTCATGTGTTCAGACCTATAGTGATAAGAATAATGATACGGGAGAAGTCTTGGACCTTGACCGATGTCATTTTATCTTACACTCCCCAATTCTGATTTCAAGCACACACAAGTTTCCTATGATAAGTCTTCATAAGAAACGTTCTTCTGTCCATAGTTCAAAATTCCATGTTTTGCTACTACAAGGACTTCACTTTGATAGTTGACAATTTCGCTAAGAATCCAATCATGGCCCAGAGTTTTATCTAGGGTTCAATGGATTATTTGAAAGCGAAATCATCACAGTTGTCTTCACAAGATTCCTCTAAAATTAAATTTCGGGATGAAATTTCCTAAAGTAGGGGACACTGTGACACCTGTGCCTCCACGGCCATCAAACAAATACCAAACCAATGAAATATTGTATTTCATACTTGGGATTTGTATAAACATGTGTATCATTTGCACATACCAATTCTTGTTCAATTTCAAGCCTTAAATCGCTTTCTGGAAGGTTATACGCGCACGATGCGTAAATATAACCAGTTTAATGCAACAAACACTCTGGAATAGTGATATAGGCTTAACATACCTTAAATAACCTTTACATAACTTAGAAATAAGTTTTGGAAGGTTTGGTATGCCGAAATCAAGTTAATTCGCTTACAGGGACTAAATTCGACAAACTGTGAAAGTATGATGTTTCGTGTAACACTTGTGCCTCCACGGCCATCAAACAAATACCGAACCAATGAAATATTATATTTCATACTTGGGATTTGTAAAAATATGTGTATCATTTGCACATATCAATTTTTGTTCAATTCCAAACTCTAAATCGCTTTCTGGAAGGTTATACGCGTACCGATGCGTAAATATAACCAGTTTAATGCAACAAACACTCCGGAATAGTGACATAGGCTTAACATACCTTAAATAACCTTTACATAACTTAGAAATAAGTTTTGAAGGCTTTGGTATAGCAAAAACAAGTTAATTCGCTTACAGGGACTAAACTTGACAAACTGAGAAAGTATGCCAATTTGAACTGTAACAGACATTCCGGAACATGACCATAAGTTAAACACACCTTAAATATCCTTTATATAGCTTAGAAATAGGCTTTGAGGGGTTCGGTGTGCTAAAATAAACTTTTGGCTCATTTTGGTACTAAAAGCGTCAAAAAGTGCACAAGTTTGCATTTTCGTGCATAACTTACGTTCTGAATACATCCGGACATCCAAAAATTCATGTAAGCACTAAAATATTTTATTTTAGTGTTTGGCATAAGAAAAATCCATTCGTCACGCCATTTGGGTCATTTTTCACGCTTATGCACATTCCGTCGTAATTAACCGAACAACGTAACCGTACGGCTAAACGAACCGACACCCAAGATATTTTTGAACACATTTTAAGTTCCCTATACTTTAACTTCATTTTAGAGCTTTGAAATGGGGTTAACAGGGCTTAAACGTGTCAAAAAAAATGCATCGAAAACCAAGTTTTGAGGTTGCAGGGACTGAAACTGTAAATCTACCAAACTAGGTCCGTAAACAGGGGCCAGATGCAGCAAAACGTTTTTTTTCATCTTTTAACAGCCCTTAACACTCTCCAAAGGTCAAGTGCCAAGTGTCAAACTCTTATGGTGAGTGGCCTTTTTGGGTACCATAAGGTTCCGACACATGTACGGATGAGATTAAGGCACGTATTTCAACAAACGATCCTAATGGTGGACCATTCACTATAAATACCCCTTGCCATCCAACCTCTAAACTCACTAGAATCTGATCTCAAATGCTCTAAGTTGAAGCCTTTGTTTCATACCTGAGCTATTTTGATCTAGATTAGCATTCGGGGACCCTACGTGAGTATTCTTTCGTTCTTTTATTGCTTTTCGAGTCTGAAAGTCAAACTTTGTTTGACTTTCTGCATTGACCAGCTTATGGTCAATGCGAAGTTCATTTGAACTTCGCAACGTGATTGTAATCACGATGGTTATAGTCCTTTGTGACTATACCTACTGATTACCACGTTATCTAGGCTCAGTGACGAGCCGTAGTTTCGGTCAGAATACGTATTCTTGCGTATTTTGTAACCAAACTACTTATGGGTATCAAAAACGTTTGTTTTTATACCAAACCTATTTTCTAAACTTAGTTAAGCATGTTTTAACATGCTTAGCTCGTCACTTTTAGTTTAGTGCTTATATAGGGTCGTAAGGTAAGCGATTTAAACAATCGCTTATACTTTCGAACCCGACCCGTTTGGTCGATCATTAGGATCCGACCAAGCACATTAGGTGACCATAGTATATAGGGAATAACCTTCCGAGGTTATACCTTATGGTCGCTTCGTTTAAGTAGTTGTATGATAGGTAGCTTATATGCCTTAGGTAAATTACCAAAATGCCCTTTTGACGCCAAAATTCATTTTAAGCATATGTAACATAACTTTTGACATCTAAACTGATTTGAAAACAATATTAGACATGTTAAGGCATATGTTACTTGTCATAGGACTAGTTAGGCGGCCCGAACGCGTTTTACGCGAACGACGCGTTAAAGTAGCATAAGCTACCTAAACGGGCCGTAATGGGTCGTAAGCACTTAGGTTAGGTTTCATTTAGTATGTAGGCTTTGTTAAACCATACTACATGAGTTCCCATACTCATTTGGTTTACGAGCCCTCATTCTATCCGATCTTCCGATTTAGGTCCGGTTTATTAATGTAGTTACCTATATTAGGTGCCGTTTGATATTCCGAGATCTCTAGCATTGCTTGGTGGTTATCTTAGGACTTCTGAGCAATCTCAAGTGAGTACATAGACCCCTCTTTTACTGTTTTCCAAACATTTTGGGGTGGAACACATGTGCCTACTTGTTACTTTCATGCTTTTCCATGTTTTCATATCATATGCTTGCTATGTTCATTAGTACACTATTAGTACATTGTTTTACATTACATTTTATGCTATGTATGTCCATTTAGTTCATACTTAGTACATCGTTTCACATCACATCACATGCTATGTATGTTCATTTATTTTCATACTTAGTACATTTGTTTTCATCACATGCTTACATTTTGTTATGACATTTGGTTTGTTTAAATGAGACAATGTACATTCATTAACACCGATCATGCCGCTCGGTAGTAGGTAGTGGTACCATAGGACTTGACAAATCCCATTCCTGAAATCTCGGGTTTGTTTGGACGTAAGGAATGACCGAATCCGAATACATATTTCTTTTTATAACTCATTATTACATAGTTATCCGACTGTCGCAAGGCTTGGATGTATGAATTTTCACAATACCGCATAAATGTCTATATCAGTATAGCATGCATTTACTACACAAAACATAACTTTGATTTAAACCAAGTTTTACTTCAATACTTTGTTTTGTGCATTTTCACCTATGGTTTAGTTGATGCATTTCACTAGCCATACATATCATTTTGGTTACACATTACATGATTTACATTTGACAAATAAACATTTTCGACATTGGTTATACATAACATTCGTTGCACATTACTTGACTACTTTTGGACTATTAACATTTGATATGATTTATACAAGGACTCTTGACAATTGGTTTAAACATAAACTTATTTCATTGGTGGTTTCTTTAAGTGACTTAAGTAACGAGGCGTGTGTAATATGATACAAGCATGGTGGATACGCAGTTGGTACTTCCTATATATAAGTGTTTGTATGGTATTACATATTGTAGCGTTATTTGAATCATTTCAATTTGAGACATATAACATTTTATACAAATAACATACTTTTCGCAATACATTGTTTTACAAACAACTTAACTTATACAAACTCATTTTACATGGTCATTCATTTAACCATGCATTATTCTCTTATTTATACGTATCATCTGAACTTATTGTTTTTCAAATGATTTATAAAGACAAAGCAAATTACAAGGTTCATGACTAAACATTTTCTTAAACAGATGTCATGAATCTCATTTTCACAAAACCTATGTACTCGCCGGCATTTTTATGCTGATGTACCTATTATCACATGTGTTTCAGGAAATGAAGCATAGGATTGATCAAGATACACTTAGGCGGACTTGGGCCTTAGCGACAATAAAAGATGCAAGACTAGTTATTTATGTTATGTTTCTTTGATTGTCATGACATTGTAACTACTTTAATCAATAAAACAATATTTCAATTTCCATGTGTTATGAAACAATGATTCTGTTACAACACTCCCCGACGTTTTCCGCCACGTATTGTTGTTCTAAGTGGTCGGGGTGTGACAGAAAAGTTGGTATCAGAGCTCATGGTTATAGGGAATTAGGTTATTAGTAATGCTTTGACCTAGTCTATAACCTTTCTAGGACCCTAACGCGAGTTTACTTGCGTTTAGTCATAAAACAATACTGTCACCTATCCTTAGGCGACAACCACAACAAGAACATAAAATTCAAAACCGCTTTGAAAACTAATCATCTGTTCTAGGATGATTGATTACTTACTAGGTTTTGAACCCTCTATTGTAAGGTTTTGAACTCTCTATTATATGGTTTTGAACTCCTCTGAGTTTTCAAAACCTCGTCAAGGTTTTGGGTTTTAAATAATGTGAACACGTGCAAACTGGAAGGGTGAATGCCTGTATTCTGGGTTTTCTGTGTAGGCAAGCACTTCGTATACATCTCATCAGACGCGAGACCAGTTGTGCTTACCTGGGAATTCTTGGGATGAGTGTTCACTTATAGGCGAGCATGTCTTCGCGATACATTATTTTTGACCCATTTACTTTGATTTGTCACCATCTCATTTGTTTGCCTAAGATAACAAACAAATGATCACAATTTTCATTCGATACCATTCTGTATTGATTATCCAATAAACCTTTCACTTGTTTCTTCCTTTGTCTTTCATTTTCTTCTAGAATGACTATTCCTCTCAGCACTGGTCAATTGTCCGAGCGAACAACCAAATTTGCCCAGCAAATAGGCGAAGTGATTCTGAAGACTGTGGAATTGGGAATTGCCATGTCTCGTCTCCACAATGAAGCCATTCAAGAGCTACCAAAGGAAGCAGAAGCCAAGCCTTCACCTAAACCAAAGAAACGTAAGGCTTCAAGGAAACCCGCAGCGGTGGCACCAAAACAGGCAAGACCTAGCCAAATGACAGCACCACCAGCCAAGAAACCAATCAAGGAATTAAAGACCATGGATGAACAGGCTGGATCCCCTAAGAAGTCAAAGAAGCGAAAGGCTTCTCAGAACTTCGCCATGGTCGCTCATAATGGTAAAGCTGTCCCCAACCAACCAGCTCAACCCCCTGCTAGGAAGCCATACAACGGAACTGCACCCTTGTGCAACCAATGTAGCCTTCATCATCACGCTAGTGTGAAGTGCCGCAAATGCCAAATTTGTGGACTTAAAGGTCATACAGCTAAAGTTTGTCGAGTAGCAGCACCAAATCAAACAGGACCCATTCGGGTGGCAACACCACCTGCTAAGAAACAATACAAGGGAACGGCACCAATATGCGACAAATGTAAGGGGCATCACCTAGCTCACTTACAGGGTCGTCGGTGTGTATCATGTGGACAAGTTGGTCACCTGGCAAGTACTTGTCGATGTAACCCAAACCAAGGTGGTCTAAATCAACCCCAAGTCAACCCTACTCAAGCTCGTTTTCCGCGTGGTACTTGCTACAACTGTGGCGAGACGAGCCATCACAGGAACAACTGCCCGAAGATTGTCAGTGCAAATCCAAACCGTGGATGAGCAATTGGCTGAACAAAGGATGTTGCTGTCTTATGCCTTTATTTCTTTTGTTTTCGTGTATTGTGAAACAATATGTCTCGTTCATAAATAAATTGTTGTTCACAATTCGGATATGCAAGTGTAGTTACATGTGTGTATGACTTTTCCTATGATACCTACATCAAGAAACTATGTACCTTACAAACTACTCTTGTGATTTCTCTCTTTCAAATGATCGCTCATGATTCCCTCGAAAATTTTAAGTACTTGTTTCACTCTAGGAAACAAAGTACAGAAAATGAAGTGACATTATGAGTAATCATGCTTCTGCACATCTGTACCTTTGAATCCTTGGTTAGATAACTAAGGGTATTTTCAAATCTCATACCCATTACATTTTGATTTTTCAACATACACAGTACAAGTATTTCAAAAACAATCTTCATGATCTCAAAATGTTTCATATAGTCTGAAAACAATATTAACACAGTACATTTTCTTATCAAGTGCATGATTTCAAAAACCTCGTCTACATTTCAAAAATAACCTGCATGACTTCAAAAGCATCATTCATGTTTTCGAAAACCTTATACATAATTTCAAAATTTTTCTTGCATGAATTTAAAACATTTTTGTAAATATATCTACCTAATACACCTACTTCATGATTTTAAAAGTATTATATATAAGGTTTCAAAAACGTTAAACATATTTTTCGTAAAAGAACCCCATGCATGGTTTTCAAAAATATTTTTCTCATGCATTAACTTAACCTTCAAATTTCGCTTCATATGTCGCCTTGGCATATCGAGCATCTCAACTTCATAAGCATTTCAACTTCATGTTTTGACTTAAGCACGTCCAGTGCAAGGTTTCAAAACATCTTCAACCTCTAAAATCCATATGGGATCTTTTTATCTTCACAATTAGATCCTTGTGGATAATTGTCATACAAATCAGAGTCCTTAATTGGATTCCTTATGTACCTAAATTCGAACATTTCGGTTCCTAATAATCGAAATCGAATTTTCTTTTGAATCTTTCTATCTTTATAGTTAGATTATTGATAACGTTTAAAGTACCAAATGAAATCCACGGAATGGATTCCTAGTGTGCTTTAAATGCATGTACGCAATTAACAAGACAAATTAACAAACAATTTTGTGGTTATGTGACTATGTGTTTATTCATCTTATGTTTTCTTTTATGCATTTTGTGTTTTTATACTCTGGATATTTGTTATCCAAATCCTCGCAGGATCTTTCATATCTCCATATGAGGGATTCGTAGCAGGATAGTCAAAAGGTACTGCCTTAAATCCTTAATGGGCTTCTATATAATAGTTAAGACCCTTGGATTATATAGTACCACTCCATGTTTCATAAGAGACCCTTTTAGAGGTCTAGTCAAAAAGATTGATTCACAATCTGGTTAAAGGACGACATCTAGTGATGTAGCAAAACAGACTCCTTGATAGTCTATTTAGATCATTTATTGACTTAATTAAAAGGACTCTATGGCGGTCTAGTCACACTCATCACAGGTTTGTTCATTTGGTTTTACACTACACATTATAAAATGGACTGTGTGAACTGTGCAAGGAATTGTCTAATTATGGACGCGTACATAATTATGAAATTTAGTGCACAGAAACCCAGTAAGATTTATTATGTGTAAGAACCGATAGCGACAACAATAACAAAATGAGAACGATGTAATGGAGGTACGGTGGACGCACCAATGACGCTTCATATACTTGTATATAAGTGTCCCTCTTACATTGCAAGCATAATGTTATTAAGGTTACTAGAAGTTCAGAACCCTAACCAATATTGTTCGATCTTTTCAACTTCATGTTTTAAACTCTCACAAGTTTCCTCTAAATAAATTTCGGGACGAAATTTCCTAAAGTAGGGGAGACTGTAACACCTGTGCCTCCACGGCCATCAAACAAATACCGAACCAATGAAATATTATATTTCATACTTGGGATTTGTAAAAATATGTGTATCATTTGCACATATCATTTTTTGTTCAATTCCAAACTCTAAATCGCTTTCTGGAAGGTTATACGCGTACCGATGCGTAAATATAACCAGTTTAATGAAACAAACACTCCGGAATAGTTACATAGGCTTAACATACCTTAAATAACCTTTACATAACTTAGAAATAAGTTTTGAAGGCTTTGGTATAGCAAAAACAAGTTAATTCGCTTACAGGGACTAAACTTGACAAACTGCGAAAGTATGCCAATTTGAACTGTAACAGACATTCCGGAACATGACCATAAGTTAAAGACACCTTAAATATCCTTTATATAGCTTAGAAATAGGCTTTGAGGGGTTCGGTGTGCTAAAATAAACTTTTGGCTCATTCAGGTACTAAAAGCGTCAAAAAGTGCACAAGTTTGCATTTTCGTGCATAACTTACGTTCTGAATACATCCGGACATCCAAAAATTTATGTAAGCACTAAAATATTTTATTTTAGTGTTTGGCATAAGAAAAATCCATTCGTCACGCCATTTGGATCATTTTTCACGCTTATGCACATTCCGTCGTAATTAACCGAACAACGTAACCGTACGGCTAAACGAACCGACACCCGAGATATTTTTGAACACATTTTAAGTTCCCTATACTTTAACTTCATTTTAGAGCTTTGAAATGGGGTTAACAGGGCTTAAACGTGTCAAAAAAAACGCATCGAAAACCAAGTTTTGAGGTTGCAGGGACTGAAACTGTAAATCTGCCAAACTAGGTCCGTAAACAGGGGCCAGATGCAGCAAAACGTTTTTTTTTCATCTTTTAACAGCCCTTAACACTCTCCAAAGGTCAAGTGCCAAGTGTCAAACTCTTATGGTGAGTGGCCTTTTTGGGTACCATAAGGTTCCGACACATGTACGGATGAGATTAAGGCACGTATTTCGACAAACGATCCTAATGGTGGACCATTCACTATAAATACCCCTTGCCATCCAACCTCTAAACTCACTAGAATCTGATCTCAAATGCTCAAAGTTGAAACCTTTGTTTCATACCTGAGCTATTTTGATCTAGATTAGCATTCGGGGACCCTACGTGAGTATTCTTTCGTTCTTTTATTGCTTTTCGAGTCTGAAAGTCAAACTTTGTTTGACTTTCTGCATTAAGCAGCTTATGGTCAATGTGAAGTTCGTTTGAACTTCGCAACGTGATTGTAATCACGATGGTTATAGTCCTTTGTGACTATACCTACTGATTACCACGTTATCTAGGCTCTGTGACGAGCCGTAGTTTCTGTCAGAATACGTATTCTTGCGTATTTTGTAACCAAACTACTTATGGGTATCAAAACCGTTTGTTTTTATACCAAACCTGTTTTCTAAACTTAGTTAAGCATGTTTTAACATGCTTAGCTCGTCACTTTTAGTTTAGTGCTTATATAGGGTCGTAAGGTAAGCGATTTAAACAATCGCTTATACTTTCGAACCCGACCCGTTTGGTCCATCATTAGGATCCGACCAAGCACATTAGGTGACCATAGTATATAGGGAATAACCTTCCGAGGTTATACCTTATGGTCGCTTCGTTTAAGTAGTTGTATGATAGGTAGCTTATATGCCTTAGGTAAATTACCAAAATGCCCTTTTGACGCCAAAATTCATTTTAAGCATATGTAACATAACTTTTGACATCTAAACTAATTTGAAAACAATATTAGACATGTTAAGGCATATGTTACTTGTCATAGGACTAGTTAGGCGGCCCGAACGCGTTTTACGCGAACGACGCGTTAAAGTAGCATAAGCTACCTAAACGGGCCGTAATGGGTCGTAAGCACTTAGGTTAGGTTTCATTTAGTATGTAGGCTTTGTTAAACCATACTACATGAGTTCCCATACTCATTTGGTTTACGAGCCCTCATTCTATCCGATCTTCTGATTTAGGTCCGGTTTATTAATGTAGTTACCTATATTAGGTGCCGTTTGATATTCCGAGATCTCTAGCATTGCTTGGTGGTTATCTTAGGACTTCTGAGCAATCTCAAGTGAGTACATAGACCCCTCTTTTACTGTTT
This sequence comes from Helianthus tuberosus, assembly GCA_030545235.1. Taxonomy (NCBI): domain Eukaryota; kingdom Viridiplantae; phylum Streptophyta; class Magnoliopsida; order Asterales; family Asteraceae; genus Helianthus; species Helianthus tuberosus. The sequence continues at coordinate 40,814,031 of CM060429.1, forward strand.
TCCAAACATTTTGGGGTGGAACACATGTGCCTACTTGTTACTTTCATGCTTTTCCATGTTTTCATATCATATGCTTGCTATGTTCATTAGTACACTATTAGTACATTGTTTTACATTACATTTTATGCTATGTATGTCCATTTAGTTCATACTTAGTACATCGTTTCACATCACATCACATGCTATGTATGTTCATTTATTTTCATACTTAGTACATTTGTTTTCATCACATGCTTACATTTTGTTATGACATTTGGTTTGTTTAAATGAGACAATGTACATTCATTAACACCGATCATGCCGCTCGGTAGTAGGTAGTGGTACCATAGGACTTGACAAATCCCATTCCTGAAATCTCGGGTTTGTTTGGACGTAAGGAATGACCGAATCCGAATACATATTTCTTTTGATAACTCATTATTCATAGTTATCCGACTGTCGCAAGGCTTGGATGTATGAATTTTCACAATACCGCATAAATGTCTATATCAGTATAGCATGCATTTACTACACAAAACATAACTTTGATTTAAACCAAGTTTTACTTCAATACTTTGTTTTGTGCATTTTCACCTATGGTTTAGTTGATGCATTTCACTAGCCATACATATCATTTTGGTTACACATTACATGATTTACATTTGACAAATAAACATTTTCGACATTGGTTATACATAACATTCGTTGCACATTACTTGACTACTTTTGGACTATTAACATTTGATATGATTTATACAAGGACTCTTGACAATTGGTTTAAACATAAACTTATTTCATTGGTGGTTTGTTTAAGTGACTTAAGTAACGAGGCGTGTGTAATATGATACAAGCATGGTGGATACGCCGTTGGTACTTCCTATATATAAGTGTTTGTATGGTATTACATATTGTAGCGTTATTTGAATCATTTCAATTTGAGACATATAACATTTTATACAAATAACATACTTTTCGCAATACATTGTTTTACAAACAACTTAACTTATACAAACTCATTTTACATGGTCATTCATTTAACCATGCTTTATTCTCTTATTTATACGTATCATCTGAACTTGTTGTTTTTCAAATGATTTACAAAGACAAAGCAAATTACAAGGTTCATGACTAAACATTTTCTTAAACAGATGTCATGAATCTCATTTTCATAAAACCTATGTACTCGCCGGCATTTTTATGCTGATGTACCTATTATCACATGTGTTTCAGGAAATGAAGCATAGGATTGATCAAGATACACTTAGGCGGACTTGGGCCTTAGCGACAATAAAAGATGCAAGACTAGTTATTTATGTTATGTTTCTTTGATTGTCATGACATTGTAACTACTTTAATCAATAAAACAATATTTCAATTTCCATGTGTTATGAAACAATGATTCTGTTACAACACTCCCCGATGTTTTCCGCCACGTATTGTTGTTCTACGTGGTCGGGGTGTGACATTTCGTACTAGAACAGACATTCCGGAACATGACCATAAGTTAAACATACCATAAATATCCTTTACATAGCTTAGAAATAGGCATTGAGGGGCTCGGTATGCTAAAATAAACTTTTGGGTCATTCAGGGACTAAAAGCGTCAAAAAGTGCACAAGTTTGCATTTTCGCGCATAACTTGCCTTCTGAATACATCCGGGCATCCAAAAATTTAAGTAAGCACTAAAATATTTTATTTTAGTGTTTGGCATGAGAAAAATCCATTCGTCGCGCAATTTGGACCGTTTTTGCGTTCGTTACGACTTCCGTCGTAATTAACCGAACAACGCAACCGTACGGCCAAACGAACCGACATCCGAGATATTTTTGAGCACATTCTAAGCTCCCTATACTTTAACTTCATTTTAGAGCTTTGAAATGAGGTTAACGGGGCTTAAACGTGTCAAAAATGCATTGAAAACCAAGTTTGGAGCTACAGGGACCAAAACTGTCATTTCAGCAAAGATGATGGCTTACGGACCGTAAGCCCTCACCCTTACGGTCCGTAAGGACCTCCCAGATGATCAGAAGCTTCTAAACAACCTGTTAACAGCTGTTACCCACTCCTAATCTCATTTCCACATGTTGTTCCCTGATGTTGGGGGGCCATTTGACATACCTTAGCATTTCAACAAGTGTAGGGATGAGATTAAAGCCCGGATTACGAGAAACGATCCTAACGGTTGTCCATTTACTATAAATACCCACCTTAGTTTTCACTTCTTCCTCACAAATCTGATCAAAAGTGCTCTAAGTTGAAGCCCTTGCTTCATACCTGAGTTATTTGGATCGAGATTAGCTTGTGGGGACCCGTTGTAACTGTTCCTTCGTTCTTTTATTCTTTTAGCGTTAAAGTCAAACTTTGTTTGACTTTCTACACTGACCAGTTTATGGTCAATGCGAAGTTCGTTTGAACTTCATAACGTGAGCATAATCACGATGGTTATAGTCCATAGTGACTATACCTACTGATTACCACGTTATCTAGGCTCAGTGACGAGTCGTAGTGTCGGCCAAAATGCGCGTTCTTGCGTATTTTGTAACCAAACTACTATTAGGTATCAAAACCGTTTGTTTTGATACCAAACTTATTTTCTAAACTTAGTTAATCATGTTTTAACATGCTTAGTTCGTCACTTTTAGTTTAGTGCTTATATAGGGTAGTAAGGTAAGCGATCTAAACAATCGCTTATACTTGCGAACCCGACCCGTTTGGTCGATCATTAGGATCCGACCAAACACATAGGTGACCATAGTATATAGGGAATAACCTTCCGAGGTTATACCTTATGGTCACGACGTTTAGTTAGTTGTATGATAAGTAGTTTATATGCCATAGGTAAATTACCAAAATACCCCTTTGACGCCAAAATTCATTTTAAACATATGTAACATAACTTTTGACATCTAAACTGATTTGGAAACAATATTAGACATGTTAAGGCATATTCTACTTGTCATAGGACTAGTTAGGCGGTCAGAACGCGTTTCACGCAAACGACGCGTTAAAGTAGCATAAGCTACCTAAACGGGTCGTAATGGGTCGTAAGCACTTAGGTTAGGTTTCATTTTAGTATGTAGGCTTTGTTAAGCCATATTAAATGAGTCCCCATACTCATTTGGTTTACGAGCCCTCATTCTATCCGATCCTCCGATTTAGGTCCGGTTAATTAACGTAGTTACCTATATTAGGTGCCGTTTGATTTCCGTGATCTCTAGCATTGTTTGGTTGTTACACAAGGACTACTAAGCAATCTCAAGTGAGTACATAGTCCCCCTTTTACTGCTTTCAAACTGTTTTGGGGTGAAGCATGTGTACCTATTTGTTATGTTCATGATTTCAAAGTATAATTGATTATATATGTTAGTACTTATCTTCTGACAAACTGAATGACTATTTATGGTTTAAACTCTAATTTTTCAAAGATTATAAAATTAATTGTTGAATTGTACTTATTTTATGTTCACCAGACCGGTTGGTAGTATGATATAGCGCTATAGGATTAGACACCCTATTCCTGTTGTTATGGAATGTCTGAAACCAATTTGTTTCTCCATCCAAATAGGGATTGCCTTTGTGGTATCCCTATAGTCTCAAAGGTGTATTTTGATGCACTAGGTCTGAATGAATTCTTAAATCACATTATTTTTATATATTTAGTTATACTCCCAAAAGTATAGTTTGATATGCTCCCATATGCGATATTGTACAAAACCAACATATATTTTGTTAATCATCCAAAGAATATTTTGATATGTTATTTGCAAAACCAAAACATAGTTTAATATGTTATTTATCACATCCAAAGCATATTTTGATATGTTATTTATGAAACCAAAACATAGTTTAATATGTTATTTATAAACCCGAAGTATACTTGTAACATACTACTGAAAAAAATTATTTTAAACAACTAAAGTATATTTAATGTACTATCTATCTTACGATTGGGTTTTGGTTAGTGTTTAGATAACGGGACGGGTGTAATGTGATGAAAACATGGTAGATACGCCGCTGGTACTTCTTATATATAAGTGTTTTCATTGCATTACATACCGTGGCATTATTTAGTACACTTGGGTCAACGATATTGGAACTGAAATATATTTTAATATATTACTCATTCGATTCTCTTAAAATCCAAAGTATATTTTCACATATACTATAAGCCTTTTTATCAAAATATTGTTTTTCGAACAATACATTCAATACAAACTCATTTTACTTGGTTATTCACTTAACCATACATTATTCTTTTATAAATATATATATCATTGTTTTGTTTATCACTTTTCAAATGATTTATAAAACTAAACATTTTACAAGGATCATGACTGACTTTTGTCAAACATTTTTTTCTAAACTTATAAGTCATGAATCCTATATTCACAAAACCTATGTATCTCACAGGCATTTTTAAGCTGACGTACCTATTTTTACACATGTTTCAGGTGCTGTCTTGAGATGATTGTTGATACATGCTACATTTAGGATGGACTCGTGCCTTAGCGACTTTAAAACTTGGAAGATCATAGTTGTACTTATTTGATTGTATTAAAACAATGAGTTCATTTATTCAATAAAACAAAATTTATTTATTCCATGGTTATGAAACAATGATTCTGTTACAACACTCCCCGATGTTTCCGCCAAGTTTTGTTGTTTTACGTGGTCGGGGTGTGACATAGCTAATCATAAAAAGTATTGTTGATTGTGTTGTAAATTGGAACTTTAAGAAATTAGGGTTGCTGTTAACCATGACGAACTGTGAGGAGGTTGAAGAAGGATCCTCGACGAAGAACCCACTTCGACGAAACATGTAGTTTTTCGTCATTGAGGACTTCGACGAAACATGTAGTTTGTCGTCATTGAGGACTTCGATGAAACATGTACTTTTTCGTCATTGAGGACTTCAACGAATTATGTAGTTTTTCGTCATCATATCACGGCGAAGATTTGGTGTTTCGCCATAGGGGATTCTTCGTCGGTGGGATAAACAAATTGAACAGAAGTTTAGGTTGAGTTTAGTAATGAATAACTATGAGTTGAAATTATGTTATTACCTGTTAATGATATTAACTATGACTGAGGAGACATGGTTTGCTTATGATGAATAGCTCACTTAACTGTTAAGTACTATTACGAAGCATGCGTGTGAATTGTGGATATGTATGTAGTTGGATTATAAAAGCCTATCTGTTGCAAGGTAATAATGTTAAACAGATGAGAACCTTGACTTAATTGTATGAATAAACAGTACATCTATGAATGTTGATATGTGTCATGAACATGGGATGTAGACTTGTTTGGGAACATTACATTTGTTATGTGACTTTACGACAAACGTTATAGATCAATGAATTGCATGATTTGAAAGTTACGCCTTGTATAAGCACGTATGTCTTACTTGTATACTACTCATGTAACGTGTGTGTTGGGTACGTGATATATGTGAACTACGTGAATGTAAACTGATTACGTGTACATGAACATAATAGGCTTTGACTGATTAAGTGTGAACAAGTAACTAGTCATACCGAGCAAACCAAGGTGAGTTCACTTCTCTCAAAAAAAGCATGCGTCCGGTGGGGACAAGCAAACTGGCAAAACTTGTAAACGGATTTTCGTAAACTCATATACTTGCAGGGGATATGAGGTGGTTTTCAAATACCCACATCCTTGTAGGGGATGTGAGGCGGATTTCACAAACGCATATCCTTGCAGGGGATATGTGTCACACCCCGACCACGTAAAGCAACTAGACGTGGCGGAAACGTCGGGGAGTGTTGTAACAGAATCATTGTTTCATAACCATGGAATAAATAAATTCTGTTTTATTGAATAAATGAACTCATTGTTTTAATACAATCAAATAAGTACAACTATGATCTTCCAACTTTTAAAGTTGCTAAGGCACGAGTCCATCCTAAATGTAGCATGCATCAACAAATCATTGCAAAGCAGTACCTGAAACATTTGAAAAAATAGGTACGTCAGCATAAAAATGCCTGTGAGATACATAGGTTTTGTGGAAATAGGATTCATGACTTGTAAGTTTAAGAAAATGTTTAATAAAGTTTAGTCATGAACCTTGTAAATTGATTTGTTTTGTAAATCGTTTGAAAAACAATAAGATCAGATGATATGTATAAATAAATGTAATGTTAAATGAATAACCATGTTAAATGAGTTGTATAAAATAAGTTGCTCGTAAAACAATATTTTGATAAAAAGGCTTATAGTATTTTTGAAAATATACTTTGGATTTTAAGAGAATCGAATGAGTAATATATTAAAGTATATTTCAGTTCCAATATCGTTAACCCAAGTGTACTAAATAACGCCACGGTATGTAATGCAATGAAAACACTTATATATAAGAAGTACCAGCGGCGTATCTACCATGTTTTCATCACATTACACCCGTCCCGTTATCTAAACACTAACCAAAACCAAATCGATAGATAGATAGTACATTAAATATACCTTCGTTGTTTAAAATAATAGTTTTAAGTAGTATATTACAAGTATACTTCGGATTATTAAATAACATATTAAACTATGTTTTGGTTTTGTAAATAACATATCAAAATATGCTTTGGATGTGATAAATAACATATTAAACTATGTTTTGGTTTTGTAAATAACATATCAAAATATGCTTTGGATGATTAACAAAATATATGTTGGTTTTGTACAATATCACACATGGGAGCATATCAAACTATACTTTTGGGAGTATAACTAAATATATAAAAATAATGTGATTTAAGAATTCATTCAGACCTAGTGCATCAAACTACACCTTTGAGACTATAAGGATACCACAAAGGCAATCCCTATTTGGATGGAGAAACAAATTGGTTTCAGACATTCCATGACAACAGGAATGGGGTGCTAATCCTATAGCGCTATATCATACTACCAATTGGTCTGGTGAACATAAAATAAGTACAATTCAACATTTTATTTTATGTTCTTTGATAAATCAGTGTTTAAACCATAGATAATCATTTAGTTTGTCAAATGATAAGTAATAACATGTATAACCAATTATACTTTGAAATCATGAAAATAACACATAGGTACACATGCTTCACCCCAAAACAGTTGAAAGTTGTAAAATAGGGGAACTATGTACTCACTTGAGATTGCTTAGAAGTCCTAGAATAACCACCAAACAATGCTAGAGATCACGGAAATCAAACGGCACCTAATATAGGTAACTATGTTAATATACCGAACCTAAATCGGAGGATTTAGATAGAATGAGGGTTCGTAAACCAAACGAGTATGGAGACTCGTGTCATATGGTTTAACAAAGCCTACATACTAAATGAAACCTAACCTAAGTGCTTACGACCCATTACGACCCGTTTAGGTAGCTTATGCTACTTTAACGCGTCGTTAGCGTGAAACGCGTTCGGACCGCTTAACTAGTCCTATGACAAGTAACATATGCCTTAACATGTCTAATATTGTTGTCAAATCAGTTTAGATGCCAAAAATTATGTTACATATGCTTAAAATGAATTTTGGCGTCAAAAGGGCATTTTGGTAATTTACCTAAGGCATATAAACTACCTATCATACAACTACTTAAACGAAGCGACCATAAGGTATAACCTCGAAAGGTTATTCCCTATATACTATGGTCACCTAATGTGCTTGGTCGGATCCTAATGATCGACCAAACGGATCGGGTTCGAAAGTATAAGCGATTGTTTAGATCGCTTACCTTACGACCCTATATAAGCACTAAACTAAAAGTGACGAGCTAAGCATGTTAAAACATGCTTACCTAAGTTTAGAAAACAGGTTTGGTATCAAAACAAACGGTTTTGATACGTAAAAGTAGTTTGGTTACAAAATACGCGAGAATGCGCATTTTGGCCGAAACTACAACTCGTCACTGAGCCTAGATAACGTGGTAATCAGTAGGTATAGTCACTAAGGACTATAACCATTGTGATCACGCTCACGTTATGAAGTTCAAACGAACTTCGCATTGACCATAAACTGGTCAATGCAGAAAGTCAAACAAAGTTTGACTTTCAGACTCGAAAAGCAATAAAAGAACGAAGGAACACTTACAAAGGGTCCCCGCAAGATTGATAATCCAAGTATTCTCAGGTATGAGGTGATGAAACACCCCAACTTAGAGAAATATCAGATTTCAAGTGGGTTTTGCAATGAAGTGGGTTGGGTATTTATAGTTTTCAGTTCACCGTTAGGATCGTTTCTTGGAAAAGGGCGCAGGATCTAAGCCGTACACTTGTCGGAATGTTGTGGTAACTCATATTGCTCCCACCACAAGAGTTTGACACATGGCATTGGCCTTTGGAGGGGTTAAAGGCTGGGAACAGCTGAGAAAAACAAGTTTCTGCATATCTGACCCCTGCTTGCTCACCGTAACACAATTTGTGTTGAGGTGCGCAAGGACCTGCAGACCAGAATGTTTGGAAAATGGCAGAACAGGCCCCTGAAGCTCCAAACTTGCTATTTGATGCATTTTTGACACGTTTAAGCCCCGTTAACCCCATTTCAAAGCTCTAAAATGAAGCTAAAGTATAGGGAACTAAAAATGTGCTCAAAAGTATCTCGGATGTCGGTTCGTTTGGCCGTACAATTGCGTTGTTCGGTTAATTACGACGGAATGCGCATAAGCACGAAAAACGATCCAAATGGCGTGACGAATGGATTTTTCTTATGCCAAACACTAAAATAAAATATTTTTGTGCTTACATAAATTTTTGGATGTCCGGATGTATTCAGAACGTAAGTTATGCGCGAAAATGCAAACTTATGCACTTTTTGACACTTTTAGTCCCTGAATGACCCAAAAGTTTATTTTAGCATACCGAACCCCTCAAAGCCTATTTCTAAGCTATGTAAAGGATATTTATGGTATGTTTAACTTTTGGTCATGTTCCGGAATGTTCGTTACTGTTCAAATTGGCATACTTTCACTGTTTATCAAGTTTAGTCCCTGTAAGAGAATTAACTTGTTTTTGCCATACCAAAGCCTTTAAAACTTATTTCTAAGTTATGTAAACGTTATTTAAGGTATGTTAAGCCTATTTCACTATTCCAGAGTGTTCGTTGGATTAAACTGGTTATATTTACGCATCAGAGCGCGTATAACCCTCCAGAAAGCGATTTAAAGCTTAAAATCGAACAAGAGTTGATATGTGCAAACGATACACATATTTTTACAAATCCCAAGTATGAAATACAATATTTCATTGGTTTGGCATTTGTTTGATGGTTGAAGTGACACAGGTGTCACAGTCTCCCCTACTTTAGTAAATTTCATCCCGAAATTTCATCCTAGAGGAAACTTGTGAAGACAACTGTGATGGTTTCGATTTCAAATAAATCCATTGAACCCTTAAGTTAAACTCTGAGCCATGTTAGGATTCTTAGCGAATTTGTTAACCCTCAAAGTGAATTCCTTGTAGTAGTAAAACATGGAATTTTTGAACTACGGACAGAAGAACGTTTCTTATGAAGGCTTATCATAGGAAACTTGGTGTGTGATTGAGATCAGAATTGGGGAGTGTGAGAATAAATGACATTGGTCGAGGTCCAAGACTTCTCCCGTATCATTATTCTTGTCACTATAGGTCTTAACACATGACAAAGCTTCCTGTGGTTTCTGTGCACTGAATTCCATAATTATGTAGGCCTCCATAATTACGTAATTCCTTGCACAGTCCGCACAGTTCATTTCATATTGCGTAGAAAAAAAATCACTTGAATAAACATGAAACGACCTGACTAGACCACCAAAGGATCTTTTCAACTAGATCAACGAACGATCTTTTTAATTAGATCAACACATGATCTTCTTAACTAGACCGTCGTACGATCTCCTTAAATAGACCACTTAAGGGATCTTTTTTATTATATCATCACATGATATTTCTAACCAGATTTTCGAATCAATCTGCTTAATTAGACCACTCAAGGGGTCCAATTATAGAATAGTACTTTAAAACCCAAGGGACTTGACTACAACGTAGAAGTCCATTAAGGAATTAAGATAGTAACTTTGGATATCCTACTATGAATCCCTCATATGAGATATGGAAGATTCTACGAGGATTTAGATGAATCACATACAAACACAAAACATATAAGAAAACACATAAGCACATAATTAGTTAACTTGATTCTTTAATTTGTTATCTTTAGGTATGGATATTTAAAGCACACCAGGAATCCAATTCGTTGATTTCATTTGGCACTTTAAACATAAGAATCTAACTATGGAGATAGAAAGATCTTTAATAGGAATTCGGATTTGTCCTTATTGAACCGTAATTTACGTATTAAGGCAGACGAATAATTCAAGTAAGGGCTCCGATTTGATTGATAATCATCCATAAAGATCTAATTTTGAAGATAAAAAGATCCTATATGAATTTTGGAATTTGTGTAACGAGAGGTGTTTCGACACCTTGCACTAGGCGTGCTTAAGTCGATACACAAGGTAGAAAGTTCATGAGATTGAGGTGCTAGATATGCCAAGTGACATATGAAGCAGAGTTTGAAAGTTGGGTACTATGTATGTTAAGTCGATCATACGAGCAGGGTTGACTTAGGTTTGGTTTAGACCACTTTGTTTTGGGTTGATTTGACCAGCATTAGGTTTCCTTGCAAGAGGTTGAGCAGTAGCAGGATTTGTAACAGCTTTGCTTTGGATTGCAAAGCGGTACCTGATAATCAAATATCCCCATCGTCCACCTTGGGTACATTTGAAATAGAGTATCTGATTCGATTGATGACGGTGGCATTGATTGCTCTAAGGAGCAGTTCCCTTGTATGGCTTCATCCCTGAGACGAGTCATGGTGATAGCTAAATCAACGGCCTTCTGGTAGTACGACGCCTAATTGATGGACAATTGCAGCACCTAGTTCGGACATTGTTGTTGAGATGAAGAGGCACCATGAAGAAAATGGGAGACATGGGAGGAAACAAGGGAAATGAAAACATAATAACAATGCATAAAATTGCGATCATTTGTTTGTTACCTAAGGCAAACAAATGAGACGGTGACTAATCAAAGTAAATAGGTCAATATAATGTATCGCGAAGACATGCTTGCCTATAAGTGGACACTCACCCCAAGAGTTCCCAGGTAAGAGTGACTGGTCCGATACTGCGGATTTGTACGAACACTCTAGCCTTAGACAGAAGACCCAGGGTACAGGCACCCACCCTTCCAGTTTGCACGTGTTCACATTATTTAGACCAAACTTTGACGGGATTTTGAAAACTTAGAGGGTTCAAAACCTTACAATCAATCATCCTAGAACAGATGATTAGTTTTCAAAGCAGGATTGAAATTTGTGTTCTTATTGTGGTTGTCACCTAAGAATAAGTGACGATATTGTTTTAAAACTAAACACAAGAAAACTTGTGTTAGGGTCCTAAGAAGGTTATAGTCTAGGTCAAAGCATTACTAATAACCTAATTCCCTATAACCATTGGCTCTGATACCAACTTTTCTGTCACACCCCGACCACGTAAAGCAACTAGACGTGGCGGAAACGTCGGGGAGTGTTGTAACAGAATCATTGTTTCATAACCATGGAATAAATAAATTCTGTTTTATTGAATAAATGAACTCATTGTTTTAATACAATCAAATAAGTACAACTATGATCTTCCAAGTTTTAAAGTTGCTAAGGCACGAGTCCATCCTAAATGTAGCATGCATCAACAAATCATTGCAAAGCAGTACCTGAAACATGTGTAAAAATAGGTACGTCAGCATAAAAATGCCTGTGAGATACATAGGTTTTGTGGAAATAGGATTCATGACTTGTAAGTTTAAGAAAATGTTTAATAAAGTTTAGTCATGAACCTTGTAAATTGATTTGTTTTGTAAATCGTTTGAAAAACAATAAGATCAGATGATATGTATAAATAAATGTAATGTTAAATGAATAACCATGTAAAATGAGTTGTATAAAATAAGTTGCTCGTAAAACAATATTTTGATAAAAAGGCTTATAGTATTTTTGAAAATATACTTTGGATTTTAAGAGAATCGAATGAGTAATATATTAAAGTATATTTCAGTTCCAATATCGTTAACCCAAGTGTACTAAATAACGCCACGGTATGTAATGCAATGAAAACACTTATATATAAGAAGTACCAGCGGCGTATCTACCATGTTTTCATCACATTACACCCGTCCCGTTATCTAAACACTAACCAAAACCAAATCGATAGATAGATAGTACATTAAATATACCTTCGTTGTTTAAAATAATAGTTTTAAGTAGTATATTACAAGTATACTTCGGATTTGTGAATAACATATTAAACTATGTTTTGGTTTTGTAAATAACATATCAAAATATGCTTTTGATGTGATAAATAACATATTAAACTATGTTTTGGTTTTGTAAATAACATATCAAAATATGCTTTGGATGATTAACAAAATATATGTTGGTTTTGTACAATATCACACATGGGAGCATATCAAACTATACTTTTGGGAGTATAACTAAATATACAAAAATAATGTGATTTAAGAATTCATTCAGACCTAGTGCATCAAACTACACCTTTGAGACTATATGGATACCACAAAGGCAATCCCTATTTGGATGGAGAAACAAATTGGTTTCAGACATTCCATGACAACAGGAATGGGGTGTCTAATCCTATAGCGCTATATCATACTACCAATTGGTCTGGTGAACATAAAATAAGTACAATTCAACATTTTATTTTATGTTCTTTGATAAATCAGTGTTTAAACCATAGATAGTCATTTAGTTTGTCAAATGATAAGTAATAACATGTATAACCAATTATACTGTGAAATCATGAAAATAACACATAGGTACACATGCTTCACCCCAAAACAGTTGAAAGTTGTAAAATAGGGGAACTATGTACTCACTTGAGATTGCTTAGAAGTCCTAGGATAACCACCAAACAATGCTAGAGATCACGGAAATCAAACGGCACCTAATATAGGTAACTATGTTAATATACCGGACCTAAATCGGAGGATTTAGATAGAATGAGGGTTCGTAAACCAAATGAGTATGGAGACTCGTGTCATATGGTTTAGCAAAGCCTACATACTAAATGAAACCTAACCTAAGTGCTTACGGCCCATTACGACCCGTTTAGGTAGCTTATGCTACTTTAACGCGTCGTTAGCGTGAAACGCGTTCAGACCGCTTAACTAGTCCTATGACAAGTAACATATGCCTTAACATGCCTAATATTGTTGTCAAATCAGTTTAGATGCCAAAAATTATGTTACATATGCTTAAAATGAATTTTGGCGTCAAAAGGGCATTTTGGTAATTTACCTAAGGCATATAAACTACCTATCATACAACTACTTAAACGAAGCGACCATAAGGTATAACCTCGGAAGGTTATTCCCTATATACTATGGTCACCTAATGTGCTTGGTCAGATCCTAATGATCGACCAAACGGGTCGGGTTCGAAAGTATAAGCAATTGTTTAGATCGCTTACCTTACGACCCTATATAAGCACTAAACTAAAAGTGACGAGCTAAGCATGTTAAAACATGCTTAACTAAGTTTAGAAAACAGGTTTGGTATCAAAACAAACGGTTTTGATACCTAAAAGTAGTTTGGTTACAAAATACGCAAGAATGCGCATTTTGGCCGAAACTACGACTCGTCACTGAGCCTAGATAACGTGGTAATCAGTAGGTATAATCACTAAGGACTATAACCATCGTGATCACGCTCACGTTATGAAGTTCAAACGAACTTCGCATTGACCATAAACTGGTCAATGCAGAAAGTCAAACAAAGTTTGACTTTCGGACTCGAAAAGAAATAAAAGAACGAAGGGACACTTACAAAGGGTCCCCGCAAGATTGATAATCCAAGTATTATCAGGTATGAGGTGATGAAACACCCCAACTTAGAGAAATCTCAGATTTCAAGTGGGTTTTGCAATGAAGTGGGTTGGGTATTTATAGTTTTCGGTTCACCGTTAGGATCGTTTCTTGGAAAAGGGGGCACGATCTAAGCCGTACACTTGTCGGAATGTTGTGGTAACTCATATTGCTCCCACCACAAGAGTTTGACACATGGCATTGGCCTTTGGAGGGGTTAAAGGCTGGGAACTGCTGAGAAAAACAAGTTTCTGCATATCTGACCCCTGCTTGCACACCGTAACACAATTTGTGTTGAGGTGCGCAAGGACCTGCAGACCAGAATGTTTGGAAAATGGCAGAAGAGGCCCCTGAAGCTCCAAATTTGCTATTTGATGCATTTTGACACGTTTAAGCCCCGTTAACCCCATTTCAAAGCTCTAAAATGAAGTTAAAGTATAGGGAACTTAAAATGTGCTCAAAAATATATCGGATGTCGGTTCGTTTGGCCGTACAATTGCGTTGTTCGGTTAATTACGACGGAATGCGCATAAGTGCGAAAAACGATCCAAATGGCGTGACGAATGGATTTTTCTTATGCCAAACACTAAAATAAAATATTTTTGTGCTTACATAAATTTTTGGATGTCCGGATGTATTCAGAACGTAAGTTATGCGCGAAAATGCAAACTTATGCACTTTTTGACACTTTTAGTCCCTGAATGACCCAAAAGTTTATTTTAGCATACTGAACCCCTCAAAGCCTATTTCTAAGCTATGTAAAGGATATTTATGGTATGTTTAACTTTTGTTCATGTTCCGGAATGTTCGTTACTGTTCAAATTGGCATACTTTCACTGTTTATCAAGTTTAGTCCCTGTAAGCGAATTAACTTGTTTTTGCCATACCAAAGCCTTTAAAACTTATTTCTAAGTTATGTAAACGTTATTTAAGGTATGTTAAGCCTATTTCACTATTCCAGAGTGTTCGTTGGATTAAACTGGTTATATTTACGCATCAGAGCGCGTATAACCCTCCAGAAAGCGATTTAAAGCTTACAATCGAACAAGAGTTGATATGTGCAAACGATACACATATTTTTACAAATCCCAAGTATGAAATACAATATTTCATTGGTTTGGCATTTGTTTGATGGTTAAATTGACACAGGTGTCACAATATGCATCGGTTTTCAATAAACGTTGATGTTGGATAATACACTCAATTTCTATCACTTAGGTCCCATCATACTACTGGGTTAGTTGCTTGTAGGGCAACGGGGTTATTAGTTGATAGCGTTATTAGGTTTGGACCCTCACGACGTTCCTGGATAGGACGGGCGTGAACTAATAACTTTAAATCATGACCAATGTTTGATAGAGCATTGGAGAAGCGCAAAAAGGGCCGTCTACGGTATCGAGTTATTATCAACATAACGCAACATGAATCAGTAATCGGTAACGAACAGTTTAACAAATCAGTGAACTCAGCAGCGTTGTCTGATACACGTTTTTCTGCATGCTTGTAGGTCTATAGGTACATGTCAGGGGAACTTGCTGTCTGGGATGCTGGAGTGGTCATGGGTCGAGATACATGGAAACACAAGACAAGTCTAATGGTTTTCACACTTGGTTTATGAATTTCTTAACTAATGTATTATGCTTCCGCTAAACGTTAAATAATGTTTTGTAACTCTTCTTTTAATATTAAATGAAAGTTTTATTTGGAATAATTGTTATAAGTTCAACATGATTGGTGGCTAGATCCTGGTACGTCACACTCCTCGCGGGGATTTCCGCATGTGGTATTTTGGGGTGTGACAGTTTGGTATCAGGGCCACTGGTTATAGTGAACTTGGTTTTAAAACGTTTTTATAAGACCAGACTATAACCGAACAGCTCTGAAAACATGAATACGACCATGCCACTCAACTCCAGATTGCAAGGTTCGTCTTTCTCACTTGTTGCATACATTACATGACTAGTACACATTTGTTTATGACGTAACATATGAACACACACTCGTCACTATAGCATGATGGCATGGATTGCTTGCTTACTTTGTGATGCGTTGATAGTATGCCTAAGTCCTTGGATTTTTGTGATCTTATTACTTTGACAACCTCCGCTGATATTTGGGTTTAAGAACCGTTTGACACAAGTTAGGAGGAACTGAGATGAGCATGCAAATCGCAATATTATTATGGGTGCACACATAATAATAATGTGGGGTGCATGCGAGTCCCAGTGAGCCTTAACAAGTGAAGAAGGGGTTATGTTATGTTATTTACCCAATGAGAAACGTAACAAATCTATAGGAGTCACAGCAGTGATTGTCTCCTACTTGAACGTGATCTTTTCATTCCTCTCTGAATCCTTACGAATCTCGATGCTATCGAGTATCACCTGGACACCCATCTGAACGCCTAGCAGACTATGTAGAATGTTAGGTGCTTGTACGAACGTCCCTGAGTTGGATGTCGCAGCGTCAAATGATTGGTCTATACATTTCTCACTTCTCTTCACTTGCTGGAACTCAATGAATTGACGCCTTAGATCCAGAAGTGCGATCACTTCTACAACACTCTCGCAACGTACCGTGTAGTACTTAATCAATATGCAAGATTGATGGACAAGAGGATGAGCATAGTACCTCACCGACCTCAGTATTTGGACGACCCTGATTACCGGAAACGAACACCGGCAAATTAACTTTAATCGAATCCTAGTCAGCGACTTATGGGAGTTAACTTTTACGAATCAATCGGGACATAAGCGATGACAACTGACTATAGTGTGAAATGCGTAATTGTCAGCACAATGAGTAGCGCCTTAGGACGTGACATGGAAAGTGATAGGATGGACCTTGTGTCACACCCTGGCTTTGCGGAAGCGTGGTTAATTTTGGTGTGACTTCTTAATGCCATAGCTTAACCATAACAAAGCTATATGAAGTAAAATCATGCAAGATCATCCATAGATTAAGTTTTGAAAACCAGTTACAACAACATTGTCTTAAGGACTTACAACCTCATAACGTAAAACATTGTCTTGAACAACATAAACAGTAACATGAAATAAGCGCAGTTTAAGATATGTGACTTGTCCAGGAAAGAGTCACATTTCCTAAACTGGGATGACCTTGGAACCCAATGTGCAGCGGGAAAACACGTCATACCATGCCAGATCCTGTTAATTTCCTGAAATACATGTAAGTTGAAAAATCAACAATAATGTTGAGCGAGTTCATGTGCAAGTGAGTATGTAAAACACTTGTAAGTATAAAAGTTCCCTGGTATGTAGCAGTGTAAGGAAAAGAGATCACCAATGGTTTGCAAGGCCATTAGCATGTTGTGAAATGCAAGTAGGAAGACTCAAACCTAGCCGATTTATGCGTCGGGCAACCAAGTCACTCAAGGTCCGTTCTGTTGGTCCTCTCAGAGGTCCGTTCTGTTGGGCCTGGAGTGGGCTCGCTACACCCAGATAGATCTACCGCTTAAGTCCCTCGGTGTTCTGCCTACCCATTCACATGATCTAAGTAGTAAACCTCCTTACGTTAACATACCGTGTATAATAGTACTTGTAAACAAAGTAACATGTATTTCACCCCCACAGTTAAGAAAACTGAAAACAGTTAGAGAAAAGGGGGACATGAACTCACAGTGAAGCGTCTCTACTAAGTATCTCCTGTTCACGCAGCTGTGCGACGACCTACAGGTGCTAATTCTATTAGACGGACGGCCGTGCCTTAGCTTTATAGTTTAAGTCTTTGGGAAATAGTTAGGCAACTATTTCGTGTTTACATTTTGTATATACTTGGTAGTTAAACTCCTTCCCAAGGATGGGGGATACAATACATGTGCGTAAGTTACGTTTTACAATCGAGTGGTAATATAATTACCGGCGTAACTTATATATTCATGGTGAAAGCGTTCGTATTATTTTGGAATCGTTAACGTTTGTAAATATTATTTTTACTCTAAAAATAATATTTATGTATTTTCACAAAATAATCATAAACAGTGTGTGACCATATATATTTATCACGTTAAATCTTGTGAAAATCCCACCTCCGAATATTTAGTAAATAAAGTCATGGCGAAATTTATATTTCGAAAATATGTCAAAAATAATTCTAACACTTGTTGTGTAAATAATTCTAAGTGTTAGGTTTTTAGAAAAATTTCGCCAGAGTTTCCTCTGTAACTGGAGATGGCCACGCTTTCAAGCGTATCATTTTCTTTTAACCAATCAAATCAACCAATGTTCTCAACATTAACAAACAACTTTTCAACATTTTAACTAGTCAAAGATAGACATAATCGCAAAAATATACGAACTTGTGGTTTGTCAAAAAAAATATGTAGTAAATCTCTTTACTTTTACTGGATCTTTTGTGTAAATAATCCGATTTCGTAAAAACCTTATTTTTAGAGAAAATCCATCTTTACAACTTCTAGTAACACTTGACAAGACTAGTCCTTTGTCGGATCTTTTCATTTCACAAGTGTTTACACACTTGTGGTTTATAAAATCATGTTTGTTAGTGTAAGATCCACCCTTTACAATACATGACTTCTTTGATATGTGGTTCTTTGAAAATACCACTTGCAGATGCGCATATCCGCTTGTTTTAAACACCATTGTACAAGTTAAAACACTTTTACACAAATAAAACATTTTTACACAAGTTCATGTTTCGTGTGTGGTAGAGTTTTGTGACAACCCGCACTAAACCAGGTATCCGTACAACTTAATTACTGATTAATTACTACTTGATTACTGTGCTTGATTGAACTAGCTGATGAATTGCTACCTGCATACTGGTACATGCACCTACTTGCATCATACTTTATCTGCTGTCACTACATTATTTACATACTGGACCCTAGTGACAAACATGATGCACAAAAAGCACAGTAGCACTAAACGGATACATAGTGAACATGCTGATATAACCAGCATCAGGCAGACACTGCCTCTAAGGCCTGTTAAGAGCCTCAAATATTTTGACTACACTGGTAGTGAGTGTAGGGATATAAGGGTTATGGTACCGCGTCTCTAGGAACAAGATACACTGATTCGGATGTGCCAAGAACGTACTTTAAGTACCAAACACAGCACTTTAAAAATTAATCCAGCTTCTAGCTGACTAATGAAGTGCCAGTATATGAGAAAATAACACTAGACACTTTCTAAAGTGTTGGAAACAAAATGTGTCACTAAAAATGTTAATAACGACACTTTAAAGCATTACAAAAGATTTTAACGGATTACTATCCAACCGAACAACCGGACTTTACCCGAAACATGAAAACTTTGTTATTTTTATTATTGCTCTTTTTCTGAGCCAGTTAGGGTCCCCGTATACCCTAACACCCGTGTTAATACATAAAACTCTAGTAACTAATATTAAAATCCTAATAACCTAACTAATACTTGGAGATTAGTTACAAACTAACCAAATGACCCCCCCCCCCCATAACCGAGTTCGGTCCCCTAGGGGGGACATACTAGTACCTTGTGATCTTGATAAATCTTGGTTGTTGAATATCTACCCTACATATTAACCAATGGTTAATACCACATAAGAATGGTTTATAAATACTAGAGATTAACACCACTAATCACCACCACTTATCACCACAAAAATCACTCTCTTCCTCTCTATGTAAATTACGGCCAAACACCCCCTTGTACTAGTGATTTGGCTAATCCTAGTTGCTAAGCATTTTGGAGACATATTATCCTTGGGGTAAAACTCTCACCTTTTGTCTATAAATAACACTTAACACATGAAGCCTTTTATCACATAAACACCAATTTCACAACTCAACTCTCTCTCTTCTCTCTAACTAGCTACGGCCAAGCATCCCAATCCATCCATAAATTTTTTGGTTCTTGTTCAAGCAATTCTAAGTTCATACAAGTGTCGAGGGTCACGTATTAGGAGCCTCGGAGCAAGCGGAACATGAAGGACCTCTTTCGTTAGCTTTTATCCACGCGTTTTCCGTCAAGAATCTTCCCTAGCCCCGAGCTAGAGGTATAATGTTTAAAACTCACTCTTGAACGTATCTAAGGTGGTTAATATGATTTATAACGGCTAAAATGCGGAAACCCATCTTTTGAATCTTTAAAGTTTACTAAAACTTGAATCTTGTTGGATAAAAGATCATAACTTGTGTAAAAGTCGTAGGACTTAAAATATGTGATTATTGAGACCCGATCTATGATGTGGTAGCTCGGATCTCCGTTTAACCCGACCTTGTAAGATCATGTATCTTCACATAAGCTCGTTTTTGGTTACCGCAAGGGTTAAAAGGCGAAACTCTACCACACAAGATACATGAACTTGTGTAGAAATATTTTACTTGTGTAAAAGTGAATTAACCGGTACAAGGGTGTTTAAAACTAGCGGATCTACGTATCCGCAAGTGGTATTTTTGAAAGACCACACTTTAAAGAAATCATGTTTTTCTAAAGATGGATCTTACACTAATAAATATGATTTTATAAACCACAAGTGTGTAGACACTTGTGAAATGAAAAGATCCGACAAATAACTATTTTTGGGAAAAATGACTAGAAGTTGTAAAGGCGGATTTCTCTAGTCACAAGGCTTTTACGAGATCAAAGTTACTTTATATAAAGATCTACATATATAAAGGGGATTTACACTATAGATTCGGAAAAACTACAAGTTCATGCGATTATGCACATTTACCTACTTGTCGACTAGCTTGATGTGTCGGAAATTGTTTGATTGAATAAAAAAGATTGTTGAATTGATTTGTTAAAAGAAAATGATACGCTTGAAAGCGTGGCCACCTCCAGTTACAGAGGAAACTCTGGCGAAATTTTCTAAAAACCTAACACTTAGACTTTTTACACAACAAGTGTTAGAACTATCTTTGGACATATTTTCAAAACATAAATTTCGCCAGCACTATATTTTACTAAATATTCGGAGGTGGGATTTTCACAAAGATTAACGTGATAAATATATTTGTCACAACACTGTTTATGATTATTTTGTGAAATACATAAATATTATTTAGAGTAAAAATAATATTTACAAGCGATAATGATTCCAAAACTTTACGAACGCTTCCACAAACATATAAGTTACACCGGTAATTACATTACCACGAGATTGATAAAACGTAACTTACGCACATGTATTGTATCCCCCATCCTTGGGAAGAAGAATAACTACCAAGTGTATACGGAACAAAAACACGAAATAGTTGTCTAACTATTTCCCAAAGACTTAAACTATAAAGCTAAAGCACGGCCGTCCGTCTAATAGAATTAGCACTTGTAGGTCGTTGCACAGATTACTATATTGGAGACGCTTGCTAGAGATACGCATTCACTGTGAGTTCATGTCCCCCTTTTCTCTAACTGTTTTCAGTTTTCTTAACTGCGGGGGTGAAATACATGTTACTTTGTTTACAAGTACTTTATACACGGTATGAATAACGTAAGGAGGTTTAGATCATGTGAATGGGTAGTTAGAACACCGAGGGACTCGAGCGGTAGATCTATCTGGGTGTAGCGAGCCCAGCTCTAGGCCAAACGGACCTCTCTGAGGCTAACCAAAACGGACCTGGAGTGACTTGGTTGCCCAACGCAAAAATTAGCTAGGGTTGTGTCTTACTATTTGCATTTCACAACATGCTAATGGCCTTGCAAACCATTGGTGATCACAAGTCCTCTTACACTGCTACATACCAGGAAACTTTTATACTTACAAGTGTTTTACTTACTCACTTGCACATGAACTCGCTCAACATTATTGTTGATTTTTCAACTCACATGTATTTCAGGAAATTAAACGGATCTGGCACGGTATGGAACGTTTTCCGCTGCATATTGTCATGAAGTCATCAGGGTTTAGGGGATGTGTCTCTTACCTGGACAAGACACAGTCCTTAAACCACGTTTATGTTATGTTTTAGTTTGTAATGTTGTTGAACACGGTTATGGTTGTTGGTTAAAACAATGGTACTGTATTTTGTTTTCAAAACTTAATGGATGACTTGCATGGTTTTTAAATTCATATAGCTTGTTATGATTAAGCTATGGTATTAAGAAGTCACACCAAAATATACCACGCTTCCGCAAAGCCAGGGTGTGACAGTTTGGTATCAGAGCTCTGATCATAGCGAACTAGGATTCTGTCTCGAGTCTAGACTATGATCACTAGGGCTCTCACGAAAACATTTTTCTGCATACCACTTAAGTCCAGATCCACACTTTTTACAAACAAATGTTGAGCACATTTTTATAAGTTCAGCTTGGAGGGCTGAGGATCGATCTGGAGGATCGAGATGGTCAAGGTAGTTGAGCACGTTGGTTTGTTATAGGATCGATCTGGAGGATCGAGATGATCAAGGTAGTTGAGCACGTTGGTTTGTTATAGGATCGATCTGGAGGATCGAGGTTTGGTTTAAGTGAAGGATAGAGCAGTCTTGTAGACTGAATGAAATTGACTAGTAAGACTAGGAGAAGTATGTGATACCCTACTTGGTGACTTATGTGATTAACTGATTATATGATTGATTATTATACGTATATGTGTTTGTGTTACAAACGTTATACTTTCATCAAGTACTAGAAAGATGGGCACTACGAACCCCATGACCATAGTATCAGACGACATAGTTCAACGAAGCACGAAGTGTACATTTCTGAATACTACCGGCACAGACAATGACGACTTTCAGCCCTTTGTGCACTGTCTGAAGTCGTAGCAGAGCCTACTGATGGCCATTTTGTTGGGATTTTACCACTGGCGGTGATCCCTGCTCCTGTGCCCCTTGCCGCTTATTCTGTTGATGATACGCCCTCCCAACGAGGCCTCTGAAGACGATAACGATCTACTGGAGGAGGACCCATTCGAGGGCAGGGCCTTATTACTGCTGGTATTAGACTACTACATGCGGACGCTCCTATAGGGGAAACTTATGACCATTCCCCTATCCCAGACTCATTTGAGTTTCTGACACCCGCATCTTCGCACATACAGGGAATGCAGCACTACTTACACGACGCCGACCCTGATACGGCATCACTAGCTGCACCGGACCCCGCACATAGTTTTGAGTATTGATCGTGATTATGAGGACAATTCTGTTTTTCCGCCTGGTGTTGATCCAGACCATGACATTGAGTTCATGCACTTAGACAAGCCCTTGGGGGATCCTGTAACCCCTGTGATTGTCGATCCAGCTGATTTTGAGATGGAGTTTTTGATTCAAAGCTAGCCGTGGCCCCTGAGCCAGGCATTGCTCCTGACCCCGCATTGGAGTATGACCCTGTTCATGCCAATGCACCGGCTGTTGCTCCTTGATTGATCATCTGCTTGGATGAGAGAAAATTTGGGGTAACTGTGCAAGACAATTTATTATTACGGGGGCCCACGTAATAACGATTTGTAGTGCATAGGAATCCTGGTGGACTCTGCAGGCCAAGCTAATGATAACCTAAACACAAATGACCTAGGCGATGTAGCCTCGAGTTCATTCTATTACAAGCAACAAGCCAAATTGACGAGCCTATGTGAGGGCTCAGGAATTTATTTCCCCCACTTATACAGTGAGTATATTTGCGTGTGAAATGGGGTGATTACATGATGGCTTACGTTGCTATATATATACCCCATAGACAATTGAAACATTGTCCAACCCGCTTCACGCTATTTCGACAAAAAGGGAATGTCACCCAGGCGTGACACAAACGCCAGTACATTGCCAAGGACAGAAGACGAGCTGCAAGAACGCATCTCGCAGAAAAATGCACGACATGAAGACCTCCACTCTAAGTACAACGACGGCATTACTGGAGATAACCCTCCAACTGGCTGCACCTATAAACAGTTCCTGAACTGCAAGCCTTTGAACTTTGTCGGAATCGGAGGCACCGTTGCATTTATTCGTTGGTCCGAAAAGACCGACTCCATTTTAAGGATGAGTAACTGATCGCCAACAGAGTGTTACCTACATCTCAGGGATATTTCTAGATGGCACACTCTCTTAATGGAACCTCCAGGTTCAGACCCTTGGCACAGACACTGCTTATGCACTGAGCTGGGACGAGCTCAAGGAAACGATTGAGAAGAAATGTTGTTTTAGGACAGAAATTCAGAAACTTGACGTGGAGTCCTGAAATTTGAGAAAGGACGAACCAGAGACTCCTGAACATGACCAGCGATCGCACGACTTGTCTAGGGCCGTCCCCTACTAAGTCATTAATGTAGTATGATATAGTAGTGCACTTGCGAGCTTTACATTGTGGTCTCGAATTGTAGCAATACAATCGCAGTATTCTCATCACATGCAATGTTCAATCAATTGTTTATGTCCTATAACATAAGAGGTTATGTGATTGACTTGTTGATAACGTGAAATGTTATGTGTTGGTATTGTTGAATGCATACGTGCACTTCACTTGCTATGACCTAACCTATGTGAAACGTCTTTTAGAAGATGCCGCCAAGACGCGAAATGCGCATGCCCACCTCTGAGGCAGAACTTAAAGAGATAATTACTGCAGCTATAGCACAGCACGAGGCCCTACGCTTCGAACCAATCAAAGGTACCTCAGAAAATAACGGTTGTTCCTACTGGCACTTCCTCAACTACAAGCCTCCGAAGTTCGACGGCACAGGGGGTGCCATAACTTTTGTAAAATGGATTGAAAGAATGGAATCCATCTTTCGGATGAGTGGCTGTACGCCAGAACAACAGGTCCCATACGTTTCTGAGTTGTTTCAAGATGGAGCTCGATTATGGTGGAATCTTCAGGTTCGAATAATGGGCCTAACTACAGCATACGCGTTAACTTGGGATGAGTTGAAAGGAATGATGCATAAGAAGTATTGCCCCCACACGGAAATCCAGAAGTGGGAAGATGAATTTCGGAGCCTAATGATGGAAGGTCCGAAGGTGTTGGAGTACGTGCAACGACTCCATGATCTGTCACAAATTGTTCCATACCTGGTAAAAACCAGAACTGAAGAAATTGGAACAATTCATTTGGGAACTGGCGCCTCAAGTCTTGAGCTTGATGACCGCATCTACGCCACCAACGACCATTGTTGCAAGTAAGATGGGCTTGGCACTCGTTACGGAAGCAATTAGACTAGAAAAACTCGCAAACCCTGACAAGGAAACTCAGGTAGAGTCGTCTGGAAAGAACAAAAGGAAGCTTACCGAAGATACCCAAATGAATAACGATGAACAAAGATCTATTCGAGGTTGCTTTGACTGCGGGGACAAAGGGCATTTCAAGAAAGATTGCCCTAACAACAAACAGGCCAATGATAAGATTTACTTAGAAACCAAACCAAGATGTGCTGAGTGCAAGTGTCACCGTGATGGTGGATGTCAGAAGCCTTGGTACGAGAGGAAAGGACACAACAAGGAAGGTTGTGGGATGAAGAGTTCCATACAAGGAGAAAACAGTAACAACGCTCTAGGTGGAAATAGGAAAGGAGATGGCCGAATGATAGGATGCTACCATTGTAAGGAAGTTGGACATTTTAAGAGGGGATGCCTGAAGTTGAAACAAGACCGTGAGAGAAAATCCAACATCAGAGCTTGTGAGGCATGCCAGGATCCAGGTGTGATTTCTGGTACGTTCTCTAACAACCAAAACTTTTGCACCTATTTTGTTTGATGCTGGTGCCGGTTATGGCTTCGTGTCATTAGAATTTAAGAATATACTTGGTTTAACCGCTAGTAAGATAGATATCCCCTACTCGATCGAATTAGCTAATGGAAAGTTAGTTGGAGCCGACGAAGTAATCAGAGGTTGTGTGATAGAATTGGGAGAACGCGAGTTTACATTGGATCTACTACCAGTCCAATTGGGAAGCTTCGACGTGGTGGTAGGGATGGATTGGTTATCCGGAAACAAGGCTGAGGTAGTATGTCACGATAAGGTTGTTCGTATTCCAACTGATGATGGTGAGACAATTGTGGTTCATGGAGAGAAGCGTGACACACCGCTAAGATTTATCAGCTGCTTGAAGGCAAGGAAGTGTTTACAGAAAAGATGTGTTGCTTTTCTAGCACACATCGTGGATAAAAAGGCTGCTGAGCCAAGAATCGAAGACATCCCTGTCGTAAGGGAGTATCCAGAAGTCTTCCCGGAAGACTTACCCGGACTGCCACCTCAGAGGCAAGTGGAGTTTCACATTGACTTAGTTCCAGGCGCCGCGCCTGTGGCTAAGGCACCGTACAGACTTGCTCCGTCTGAAATGCAGGAATTGTCGACGCAACTTCAAGAGTTGTTAGACAAGGGTTTTATCCGACCAAGTTTCTCGCCTTGGGGAGCTCCGGTTCTATTTGTCAAGAAGAAGGACGGAAGTTTCCGCATGTGTATTGACTACAGAGAATTGAACAAGCTGACGATCAAGAACAGGTATCCTCTGCCTAGAATCGACGATCTGTTCGATCAACTTCAAGGTTCAAGCTGTTACTCTAAGATCGATCTTCGATCTGGATACCATCAATTAAGGATACAGGAGGAAAGTATCCCGAAAACAGCCTTCCGAACTCGTTATGGACACTACGAGTTCCTCGTTATGCCATTTGGTTTGACAAACGCGCCTGCGGTATTCATGGATCTAATGAATAGAGTTTACAAGCCATACTTAGACAAGTTCGTGATTGTATTCATCGACGACATCCTGATTTACTCAAAGACGAAGGCTGAACACGAACAGCATCTTAAAACCATACTGGAGCTGCTAAAGAAGGAACAGCTGTACGCCAAATTCTCCAAGTGCGAGTTTTGGCTACGCGAAGTCCAGTTTCTTGGACATGTGGTTAATGGGGATGGAATTCATGTTGATCCCACAAAGATTGAGGCAATCAAGAATTGGGAAACGCCTACAACGCCAACCGAGATTCGACAATTCTTGGGTTTGGCTGGCTACTATCGAAGGTTCATCGAGGATTTCTCGAAAATCGCTCAACCTTTGACGCTCCTCACGCAGAAGGATAAAACGTTTGATTGGGGAATCAAACAGGAGGAAGCATTTCAGATATTGAAGGATAAGCTTTGTAACGCGCCAATCTTAGCTCTACCAGAAGGTACTGATGACTTCGTGGTATACTGCGACGCATCGCGTCAAGGATTGGTTTGTGTGTTGATGCAACGCCAAAAGGTCATTGCTTACGCATCACGCCAACTGAAAGTGCACGAAAAGAATTATACCACACACGATTTAGAGCTTGGCGCAGTGGTTTTCGCTCTAAAGATCTGGAGACACTACCTATATGGTACAAAGTGCATAGTCTTCACAGATCACAAGAGCCTACAACATATACTCTACCAGAAGGAGTTGAATATGAGACAAAGACGATGGGTTGAGTTGCTGAACGATTACGACTGCGAGATAAAATATCATCCAGGGAAGGCGAATGTAGTCGCCGATGCCCTAAGTCGTAAAGAAAGAATCAAGCCCATAAGGGTTAGAGCTTTGGAAATGATCATACGAACCGATCTTTCCTCGCGCATTCGTGCTGCACAAAAGGAAGCTCTCAAGGAGGGAAACCTTGAGGAAGGATATCTCCGTGGAATGGAAAAGCTTTTGGTACCAAACGAGGAAGGAACGTTATGTTTTGAGAAAAGGATTTGAGTTCCTCTGTTTGGTGGATTAAGGGAAGTTATTTTCGACGAAGCGCACAAGTAACGGTACTCTATCCACCCTGGATCGGATAAGATGTACCAGGATCTCAAAGGTTATTATTGGTGGCCTAGGATGAAAGGCGACGTTGCTGTTTACGTGAGCAAATGTTTAACGTGCGCTAAGGTTAAAGCGAAATACCAGAAGCCTTCGGGACTTCTGCAACAACCTGAGATTCCCAAGTGGAAAGGGGAACAAATCTCAATGGATTTTGTTACAAAACTGCCAAGAACGCCAAGAGGCCATGATATGATTTGGGTGATTGATGACTGCCTAACAAAGTCCGCACACTTTCTGCCAATCAAGGAGAAAGACAGCACTAGTAAACTTGCGGAAATTTACTTGAGAGAGGTCGTGACACGACATGGAGTACCTCTCTCGATCATCTCTGATAGAGACGGAAGATTTGTGTCAAGAATATGGCAATCCTTCCAAGAATCTTTTGGCTCACAATTAAATCTGAGCACTGCGTTCCATCCGCAAACTGATGGCCAGAGCGAGCGAACGATACAAACTTTGGAAGACATGCTGAGGGCATGTGTTATGGATTTAGGCGGTAGCTGGGATAAACACTTACCTTTGGTCAAATTTTCCTACAACAACAGCTACCACACCAGTATTGGTGTCGCGCCATTTGAGGCCCTATACGGACGCAAGTGCCGATCACCACTATGTTGGTCTAACGCAGGTGATAGGCAGCTTGCTGGTCCCGAAATCGTCCAAGAGACGACAGACAAGATCGCGCAAATACTTAAACGCATCGAAGCCGCTCGCCAAAGACAAAAGGCCTACGCGGATCCAAACCGGAAGCATGAGGACTTCCAGGTCGGAGAAATGGTGTTATTGAAAGTTTCACCCTGGAAGGGGGTGGCACGCTTTGGGAAGCATGAAAAGTTAAATCCGCGCTACATTGGTCTCTCCAAAATCCTAGAAAGAATTGGAACTGTAGCATACAAGTTGGACCTACCTGCTGAACTGAATGGTGTTCACAATACATTTCATGTATCCAAATTTAAAGAAAAGTCCAACTCGAATTGACGTTGCCATTCCTACCGACGAGATTCATATTGACGACACGCTCCACTTCGTTGAAGAACCTGTCGAGGTCACGGATTGGAAAGTTAACAAGACCCGCCGGAGCAGTGTCAAACTCGTCAAAGTTCGTTGGAATGCCAGACATGGTCCTGAATTCACATGGGAACGTGAGGACCGGATGAAAGAGAAATATCCCCACTTATTTCCTAAGAACTCTGCATCTACAAGCAGAACTTAAATTTCGGGACGAAATTTATTTAACGGGGGGAGAATGTGACAACCCGCACTAAACCAGGTATCCGTACAACTTAATTACTGATTAATTACTACTTGATTACTGTGCTTGATTGAACTAGCTGATGAACTGCTACCTGCATACTGGTACATGCACCTACTTGCATCATACTTTATCTGCTGTCACTACATTATTTACATACTGGACCCTAGTGACAAACATGATGCACAAAAAGCACAGTAGCACTAAACGGATACACAGTGAACATGCTGATATAACCAGCATCAGGCAGACACTGCCTCTAAGGCCTGTTAAGAGCCTCAAATATTTTGACTACACTGGTAGTGAGTGTAGGGATATAAGGGTTATGGTACCGCGTCTCTAGGAACAAGATACACTGATTCGGATGTGCCAAGAACGTACTTTAAGTACCAAACACAGCACTTTAAAAATTAATCCAGCTTCTAGCTGACTAATGAAGTGCCAGTATATGAGAAAATAACACTAGACACTTTCTAAAGTGTTGGAAACAAAATGTGTCACTAAAAATGTTAATAACGACACTTTAAAGCATTACAAAAGATTTTAACGGATTACTATCCAACCGAACAACCGGACTTTACCCGGAACATGAAAACTTTGTTATTTTTATTATTGCTCTTTTTCTGAGCCAGTTAGGGTCCCCGTATACCCTAACACCCGTGTTAATACATAACACTCTAGTAACTAATATTAAAATCCTAATAACCTAACTAATACTTGGAGATTAGTTACAAACTAACCAAATGACCCCCCCCCCCCATAACCGAGTTCGGTCCCCTAGGGGGGACATACTAGTACCTTGTGATCTTGATAAATCTTGGTTGTTGAATATCTACCCTACATATTAACCAATGGTTAATACCACATAAGAATGGTTTATAAATACTAGAGATTAACACCAC
This sequence comes from Helianthus tuberosus, assembly GCA_030545235.1. NCBI lineage: Eukaryota > Viridiplantae > Streptophyta > Magnoliopsida > Asterales > Asteraceae > Helianthus > Helianthus tuberosus. The sequence continues at coordinate 40,843,818 of CM060429.1, forward strand.
TAATCACCACCACTTATCACCACAAAAATCACTCTCTTCCTCTCTATGTAAATTACGGCCAAACACCCCCTTGTACTAGTGATTTGGCTAATCCTAGTTGCTAAGCATTTTGGAGACATATTATCCTTGGGGTAAAACTCTCACCTTTTGTCTATAAATAACACTTAACACATGAAGCCTTTTATCACATAAACACCAATTTCACAACTCAACTCTCTCTCTTCTCTCTAACTAGCTACGGCCAAGCATCCCAATCCATCCATAAATTTTTTGGTTCTTGTTCAAGCAATTCTAAGTTCATACAAGTGTCGAGGGTCACGTATTAGGAGCCTCGGAGCAAGCGGAACATGAAGGACCTCTTTCGTTAGCTTTTATCCACGCGTTTTCCGTCAAGAATCTTCCCTAGCCCCGAGCTAGAGGTATAATGTTTAAAACTCACTCTTGAACGTATCTAAGGTGGTTAATATGATTTATAACGGCTAAAATGCGGAAACCCATCTTTTGAATCTTTAAAGTTTACTAAAACTTGAATCTTGTTGGATAAAAGATCATAACTTGTGTAAAAGTCGTAGGACTTAAAATATGTGATTATTGAGACCCGATCTATGATGTGGTAGCTCGGATCTCCGTTTAACCCGACCTTGTAAGATCATGTATCTTCACATAAGCTCGTTTTTGGTTACCGCAAGGGTTAAAAGGCGAAACTCTACCACACAAGATACATGAACTTGTGTAGAAATATTTTACTTGTGTAAAAGTGAATTAACCGGTACAAGGGTGTTTAAAACTAGCGGATCTACGTATCCGCAAGTGGTATTTTTGAAAGACCACACTTTAAAGAAATCATGTTTTTCTAAAGATGGATCTTACACTAATAAATATGATTTTATAAACCACAAGTGTGTAGACACTTGTGAAATGAAAAGATCCGACAAATAACTATTTTTGGGAAAAATGACTAGAAGTTGTAAAGGCGGATTTCTCTAGTCACAAGGCTTTTACGAGATCAAAGTTACTTTATATAAAGATCTACATATATAAAGGGGATTTACACTATAGATTCGGAAAAACTACAAGTTCATGCGATTATGCACATTTACCTACTTGTCGACTAGCTTGATGTGTCGGAAATTGTTTGATTGAATAAAAAAGATTGTTGAATTGATTTGTTAAAAGAAAATGATACGCTTGAAAGCGTGGCCACCTCCAGTTACAGAGGAAACTCTGGCGAAATTTTCTAAAAACCTAACACTTAGACTTTTTACACAACAAGTGTTAGAACTATCTTTGGACATATTTTCAAAACATAAATTTCGCCAGCACTATATTTTACTAAATATTCGGAGGTGGGATTTTCACAAAGATTAACGTGATAAATATATTTGTCACAACACTGTTTATGATTATTTTGTGAAATACATAAATATTATTTAGAGTAAAAATAATATTTACAAGCGATAATGATTCCAAAACTTTACGAACGCTTCCACAAACATATAAGTTACACCGGTAATTACATTACCACGAGATTGATAAAACGTAACTTACGCACATGTATTGTATCCCCCATCCTTGGGAAGAAGAATAACTACCAAGTGTATACGGAACAAAAACACGAAATAGTTGTCTAACTATTTCCCAAAGACTTAAACTATAAAGCTAAAGCACGGCCGTCCGTCTAATAGAATTAGCACTTGTAGGTCGTTGCACAGATTACTATATTGGAGACGCTTGCTAGAGATACGCATTCACTGTGAGTTCATGTCCCCCTTTTCTCTAACTGTTTTCAGTTTTCTTAACTGCGGGGGTGAAATACATGTTACTTTGTTTACAAGTACTTTATACACGGTATGAATAACGTAAGGAGGTTTAGATCATGTGAATGGGTAGTTAGAACACCGAGGGACTCGAGCGGTAGATCTATCTGGGTGTAGCGAGCCCAGCTCTAGGCCAAACGGACCTCTCTGAGGCTAACCAAAACGGACCTGGAGTGAATTGGTTGCCCAACGCAAAAATCAGCTAGGGTTGTGTCTTACTATTTGCATTTCACAACATGCTAATGGCCTTGCAAACCATTGGTGATCACAAGTCCTCTTACACTGCTACATACCAGGAAACTTTTATACTTACAAGTGTTTTACTTACTCACTTGCACATGAACTCGCTCAACATTATTGTTGATTTTTCAACTCACATGTATTTCAGGAAATTAAACGGATCTGGCACGGTATGGAACGTTTTCCGCTGCATATTGTCATGAAGTCATCAGGGTTTAGGGGATGTGTCTCTTACCTGGACAAGACACAGTCCTTAAACCACGTTTATGTTATGTTTTAGTTTGTAATGTTGTTGAACACGGTTATGGTTGTTGGTTAAAACAATGGTACTGTATTTTGTTTTCAAAACTTAATGGATGACTTGCATGGTTTTTAAATTCATATAGCTTGTTATGATTAAGCTATGGTATTAAGAAGTCACACCAAAATATACCACGCTTCCGCAAAGCCAGGGTGTGACAAGTTTCACCTTCTAACCCTTGTATTATCCAAAACAAGCTTATGTTAAGATCAACGATCTTACCAAACCGGGTTAGACGGTGATCAGAGCTACCACAACATAGATCGGGTCTAAATAACCATATATTTCAAATACTACAACTTTTACACAACTTATAAGCTATTAACCACCATTTTAAGTGTTTTTAGTAGACTTTTGTGCATCATTTTGCATTTTAACGAGATTTAACCGATACAAATCCTTTTAACCACTTTAGATTAGTTCAAGTACGAGTTTTAAGCATTATACCTCTAGCTCGAGGCTAGGGAAGAATCTATGCGCAAATGAGGTGGATAAAAGCTAGAGAAAGAGGTCCTTCAAACTCCGAGTGCACCAAGACTCCTAATACTCGACCCTTGACACTTGCACGGACTTGGAATCGGTTGATCAAGATCGAAAGTATGATGGATGGGGGGTGGGGTGTTCGGCCGAGAGTGTAAGGGAGAGGGAGAGAGAGTTGGAGTGTTGTGATGTGTGTGATGAATGATCTCTAGTGTTTAAGTTAGATCTTATAGACAATTCTTAGAGTTATTATCCAATGGGTTTAGTGTCAAGTAGATATTAAACATTGAAGATTAAGTAAATCTTGCAAGTACCAATCATGTCCCCTAGGGGACCGAATTCGGTCAAGAGGGGGGGGGGTCCTTGGTTCGATCTCAACTAGATTAGTTGATGTTTAGTTAGGTTAATTAGGTTAGTTAAGTGTTTAACTTAGTTAGTGATGTTTAGTGCTTTAAAGCGGGTGTTAGGGTATTCAGGGACCCTAACTGGCTCAGAAAAAGATAAATAGTGAAAATAACAATATTTTCATGTTTCGGGTAACGCCCGGTTGTTCGGTTGGATAGTAATCCGTTAAAGTGTTAACAAAGCTTTAAAGTGTCGTTATTATTACTTTTAGTGACACAACTTATTCCTAACACTTTGGAAAGTGTCTAGTGTTATTTTTCTCATGTTTTGGCACTTTATTAGTTAGCTAAAAGCTGAATTGTTATGTAAAGTACTGAGTTTTGTACTTTGAGTACGTTTTAGGCACATCCAGTCATTGTAACTTATTCCTAGAGACGCAGTTCCACAACCCTTGTATCCCTACACTCACTACTAGTGTAGCAAAATATCTCAGGCTCTTATAGGCCTTGGAGGCAGTGTTTGCCTGATGCTGGCTTTATCAGCATGTTCAGTAGGTTATCCGTTATAGTGCTACTGTGCTTTTGTGCATCATGTTTGTCACTAAGGTTCAGCATGTAAATAATGTAGTGACAGCAAACAAGTACGATGCAAGTAGGTACATGTATCAGTATTCAAGTAGCAATTCATCAGCTAGTTCAAACAAGCACAGTAATTAAGCAGTAATTAATCATTAATTAAGTCGTACGGATACCTGGTTTGGTGAGGGTTGTCACATTCTCCCCCCGTTAAATAAATTTCGTCCCGAAATTTAAGTTCTGCTTGTGGATGCAGGGTTCTTAGGAAAAAGGTGGGGGTATTTCTCTTTCATCCGGTCCTCACGTTCCCAGGTGAACTCAGGACCATGTCTGGCATTCCAACAAACCTTAACGAGCTTGACACTGCTCCGGCGGGTCTTGTTAACTTTCCAATCCGTGACCTCAACAGGTTCTTCAACGAAGTGGAGCGTGTCGTCAACATGAATCTCGTCGGTGGGAATGGCAACGGTGACTTGAGTTGGACTTTTCTTTAGATTGGATACATGAAATGTATCGTGAACACCATTCAGTTCAGCAGGTAGGTCCAACTTGTATTCTACTAGTCCTATCCTTTCCAGAATCCTGAAGGGACCAATGTAGCGCGGATTTAACTTCCCACGCTTCTCAAAGCGTGCCACCCCCTTCCAGGGTGATACCTTCAATAAAACCATTTCTCCAACTTGGAAATCCACATGTTTCCGGTTTGGATCCGCATAGGCCTTTTGTCTGTGGCGAGCTGCTTCGATGCGTTTAAGAATCTGCGCAATCTTGTATGTCGTCTCTTGGACGATTTCGGGACCAGCAAGCTGCCTATCACCTGCGTCAGCCCAACATAAGGGTGATCGGCACTTGCGTCCGTAAAGGGCTTCAAATGGCGCGACACCAATACTGGTGTGCTAGCTGTTGTTGTACGAAAATTCGACCAAAGGCAAATGTTTATCCCAGCTACCGCCCAAATCCATAACACACGCTCTCAGCATGTCTTCCAAAGTCTGTATCGTTCGCTCGCTCTGGCCGTCAGTTTGCGGATGAAACGCAGTGCTCAGATTCAATTGTGAGCCAAAGGCTTCTTGGAAGGATTGCCATATCCTTGACACAAACCTTCCGTCTCTATCGGAGATGATCGAGAGAGGCACTCCATGGCGCGCGACGATCTCTCTCATGTAAATTTCAGCCAATTTGCTCGTATTATCCTTCTCTCGGATAGGTAAGAAGTGTGCTGACTTCGTTAATCGATCCACTATCACCCAGATAGTGTCATGGCCTCTTGGCGTTCTTGGCAATTTCGTAATAAAATCCATGGAGATTTGTTCCCATTTCCACTTGGGAATCTCAGGTTGTTGCAGAAGTCCTGAAGGCTTCTGGTATTCCGCTTTAACCTTAGCGCACGTTAAACATTTGCTCACGTAAACAGCAACATCGCCTTTCATCCTAGGCCACCAATAATAATCTTTGAGATCCTGGTACATCTTATCCGCTCCTGGATGGATAGAGTACCGCGACTTGTGAGCTTCGTCAAAAATAACCTCTCTTAAATCACCAAACAGAGGAACCCAAATCCTTTTCTCAAAACATAACGTCCCTTCCTCGTTTGGTACCAAAAGCTTCTCTATCCCACGGAGATATTCCTCTTCAAGGTTCCCTTCCTTGAGAGCTTCTTTCTGCGCGGCACGAATGCGCAAGGAAAGATCGGTTCGTATAATCATTTCTAGAGCTCTAACCCTTATGGGCTTGATTCTCTCTTTACGACTTAGGGCATCGGCGACCACGTTCGCCTTCCCTGGATGGTACTTTATCTCGCAGTCGTAGTCATTCAACAATTCAACCCATCGTCTTTGTCTCATATTCAGCTCCTTCTGGTTGAATATGTGCTATAGGCTCTTGTGATCTGTGAAGATTGTACACTTCGTACCATAAAGGTAGTGTCTCCAGATCTTTAAAGCAAAAACCACTGCGCCGAGCTCCAAATCGTGTGTGGTATAGTTCTTTTCGTGCACTTTCAGTTGACGCGATGCGTAAGCAATAACCTTTTGGCGTTGCATCAACACGCAACCCAATCCTTGGCGCGATGCGTCGCAGTATACCACAAAATCATCAGTACCTTCTGGTAGAGCTAAGATAGGCGCGTTGCAGAGCTTATCCTTCAATATCTAGAAGGCTTCCTCCTGTTTGATTTCCCAATCAAACTTCTTATCCTTCTGCGTGAGGAGCGTCAATGGTTGAGCGATCTTTGAAAAATTCTCAATGAATCTTCGGTAATAGCCAGCCAAACCCAAGAATTGCCGAATCTCGGTTGGCGTCTTTGGCGTTTCCCAATCCTTGATCGCCTCGATCTTGGTGGGATCCACGTGGATTCCATCTCCATTTACCACGTGCCCAAGGAATTGCACCTCTCGTAGCCAAAACTCGCACTTAGAGAATTTGGCATACAGCTGTTCCTTCTTCAGCAGCTCTAGAATGGCTCTAAGATGCTGCTCGTGTTCAGCCTTCGTCTTTGAATAAATTAAAATGTCATCGATGAATACAATCACGAACTTATCCAAGTACGGCTTGCAAACTCTATTCATTAGATCCATGAATACCGCGGGTGCGTTTGTCAAACCAAATGGCATAACGAGGAACTCGTAGTGTCCATAACGAGTTCTGAAGGCTGTCTTCGGAATGCTTTCCTCTTGTATCCTTAACTGATGGTATCCGGATCGAAGATCGATCTTTGAATAAAAGCTGGAACCTTGCAGTTGGTCAAACAGATCATCAATTCTTGGCAGAGGATATCTATTCTTGATCGTTAGCTTGTTCAATTCTCTGTAGTCGATACACATACGGAAACTACCGTCCTTCTTCTTGACAAACAGGACCGGAGCTCCCCAAGGCGAGAAGCTTGGTCGGATAAAACCCTTGTCTAACAACTCTTGAAGTTGTGTTGACAGTTCCTGCATCTCAGACGGAGCAAGTCTATAAGGTGCCTTAGCCACAGGCGCGGCGCCTGGGACTAGATCGATGTGAAACTCTACTTGCCTCTAAGGTGGCAGTCCGGGTAAGTCTTCCGGGAAGACTTCTGGATACTCCCTCACGACAGGGATGTCTTCGATTCTTGGCTCAGCAGCCTTCTTATCCACAATGTGTGCCAGGAAGGCAACACATCCTTTCTGCAAACACTTCCTTGCTTTCAAGCAGCTGATAATCCTCAACGGCGTCTCACGCTTCTCTCCATGAACAACAATGGTCTCACCATCATCGGTTGGGATACGAACAACCTTTTCGTGACAAACTATCTCAGCCTTGTTGCCTGATAACCAATCCATTCCTACCACCACATCGAAGCTTCCCAACTGGACTGGTAGTAGATCTAGAGCGAACTCACGCTCTCCTAATTCGATCACACGACCTCTAATAACTTCATTGGTTTCTACTAACTTCCCATTGGCCAATTCGATCGAGTAGGGAATATCTAACTTATTAGCGGCTAAACCAAGCATATTCTTAAACTCTAACGATACGAAGCTATAATCGGCACCAGTATCAAATAAAACGGATGCATAGCGTTGATTTACAGGGAACGTACTGGTAACAACATTGGGGTCCTGGCGCGCTTCCCTAGCTTCGAGTTGGAACACTCTTCCACGGGCTTGGTTTAAGTCTGGGCAGTTCTACTTAAAATGCCCGATATCACCGCAGTTAAAACACCCAAGTCTTTGCCCGTTTCCACCAGCTTGATCATTCCTCTGATTACGAATCACAGCGCCCGCTTGGTTAGCATTGTTGCCTCGATTCTCGTTACCTCCATAGTTTCCTTGTGGGCGATTTCCATTCCCACCCCGGTTGTAATTTCTGTTTCCGAATCCTCCCTGGCCTCCCTGACCAGCAGTGGCCCAACAAGTGTCCTTCGAGTGGCCACGTTTCCCACATGCTTCGCATACTTTTGACCCGCAATGACCAGAATGGTGGCGTTGGCAGACGTTGCACTTGGGTTGGGTGCCCATGTACCCTTTTCCTTTCTTCCCTCTACCAGCTGTAACCTGAGCTGGCGTGTCTGATCCTCCTTTCTTAACCGCCACACTAGCGCCCTGCTTGAAGTTTGAGAACTTCCGTTTGTTACCTCCTGATGACTCGACGTGAGTCTCTGTCTTCTTCGTCTTGATCTCATCAAACTTGTTTAGGCGGATCGCTTCCTCAGTGAGAGCTATGCTTAAATCAATCGCCTCAGTAATGGTTGCAGGCTTAGATGAGGTCACCATGCTTATGATTTGAGGAGCTAATCCCCAAATGAAGCGCTCGATTCGCTTGTATTCTGGTGTAACCATGTAAGGAACCACTTGAGATAAGTCATGGAATCTTTGAACGTATTCTGCTACCTTTGGACCGTCCATTTTCAAGTGCCAGAACTCGGTCTCCAATCGCTGGATTTCTGCGCGGGAACAGTACTTTTTGCGCATAAGTTCCTTCAGTTCGGTCCAGGTCAGCGCGTAGGCAGCAGCTTCGCCTAGTGTCTGTACTTGTAGATTCCACCAAGAGCGGGCTCCATCCAAAAATAGCCCTGAGATATATGTGACTTGCTGATCCAGCGCGCACTTGCTCATGCGAAGAACAGATTCGGTTTTCTCAGCCCAACGAACAAAGGCGACGGCACCTCCTGTGCCATCAAAGTTTACGGGCTTGCAGTCTAAGAACTGCTTGTAGGTGCACCCGTGAGGTGGATTGTTATTGCCTTGGTTAATACTTCCGCTTGTTCCGGGCTGAGATGCTGCATACTGTGCTATGGCAGCAGCAATAATCTGCTGGAGTTCTGCCTCATTAGTAGGCATACGTGTCTCACGTCTTGGCGGCATCTTCTAAAAGATGGTTTAAGTTGGTCAGGCCATAGTAAAGCTCCGATGTTATAATACGTAAGTCAGGTCATAATGTAGTGTACGTATATAACGATAGTAATAGTATAATCACATAACATCTCATGTTATCAATACATCACAAATACCAATCACACAACATCCCATGTCATAAAAATACAAATAAGCAATCAAGCGAATCAATTATGATGAGAATACTGCGATTGCCATATATCGAGACCACATAGTAAGTGTATCAGTACATCCTTGTGTCATACAATCATCAATCAACTAGGGGCTACATCACCCCTGTCCAAAAACTATATCATGTCAATGTCAAATACGTCAAATACATGTCAACAAAAGTCAGGATCAAATGTAGTCTCCAAAAATGCTGTGCAGTCCAACAATCGCCGTCTTCTCATCCTCGTCTACCCAAACAGTACTGATGAGCTCTATACAGATGGTGGTGGAGGAGGGGGAAAGTGGGTGTAAAACAAACGACGTAACTGGAGCCAGTCCGCCTCCATAGCCTGCTGAGTACGAATGATAGAAGCAACCTGCTGCTCTAGTGTAAAGAGACGGGCAGTAATAGATTTTCAGTGGCTGCACGTTAAATTTCACGACGAATTTTCCGCAACGTGGGGATAATGTAACAACCCGGATTTCCCTTAACGAATCACTCTGTGTTATAACTGAGCGTTTCTTTTTTATGATATAATTAATTAAAGGTTGATTGTTGAACATGAAATTGTGTATTTACTTTGCTACAGGAATGAGAATAAATGAATGTATTTGCAGAGGAGAGTGTGTCTGACCATGGCACGGACACGGTGGCAGCTGAGCTCTCTCAAGCTCCTGGATGCGCTGCGTGTGTGACTCGTGCTGGGCGACAAAGGACATCAAAACGTCCTCGATAGTATACCCCATGTGGAAACGATGGTAGGGGTCAGTAGGCGGTACAGCAGAGCCTGGTGCCCAAAGGAACGGCTCACCGGTGGGATCAAAAGGTGTCACATGAAATGGAGCAACAGAGGGTGGAACAGATGACATCTGGGGCATGAAAGGGATAGACATCGGTACATGCCCAAAAGGATGGGCTGAAGAACCCTCTCCAGCCCTCGCTGGAGGTACAAACTGAGGAACCTGAAAAGAAAAATCAACATGTCGTGTAACAGGGATCTGAGGGGGAAAAGGTGGAACATCCTCATCAGCAGGTATCCAACCGTGCTGTGCATGCTCATCTGGTGGATCCATGCGTGCCGCGAACAGTGCATGCTCGGGCTCCAGTGGAATGGGATCAGGTGCAACAAAAGGATGGACAGGTGCAATGTGCTCAACAGGATGGTCAATAGGTATATCAACAACAGGTAGAAGAACAACAGGATCAACAGCAGCATGATCGCCCTCTAACAAAGGAACATCCACGGGGAGATCATCAACGGGTGGGTCTGCTATAATAGGCTCAAAAGGGATGTCAGCATGTACTGGGTCATGCTCAAACATGGGGTCTAGAGCGGCTGCCTGCTCAAGGGCAACGGCAGGCTCAGGATCAACAAAAGCCATCTCGAAATCAAAATCTGGGTCGATGGGATCCACTAGGTCAACAGGGTCTACTGGATCCTCCATAAACTGATCCATGGGAATAAACTCTATGTCTCGATCTGGGTCGAATCCTGGGGGAAAGACAGGATCCGAATCCTCCACATCATCGTGGTCGAAAGTGAAACTGGGGATAGGGGCAACAGAGGATGCCTGATCGAAATCTGATCCATGTGAGAAATGCTGCGCACTCTAGATGTGTGAGGGTACGGAGGCCACAGACTCAAAGGAGTCTGGGACTGGAGAGTGGGCAGGTGACTCCGCGACGGGAGCATCTGCGATCAACAAGGGATCATCAGCAGCAGGAAGGGCCTCGCCCTGAGCATCATCCTCTAAAGGCTCATCATCAAACATATCGACATCATCATCCTCATCGTCGATAGGCAAATCATAAACAGGATACGAAGCAAGTGGTATAGGGGCAGGGATCACTGCAAGTGGTAGATCCCCGGCCAAAGGACCATCTGCGAGCTCGCCAGCACCGTCAGGTAATGCGAAGGGCTGGAAATCGTCCTCATCTGTGCTAGTAACGTCGGACGTGTGAACTTCGTGCTCCGATGACTCTAGGTCGTCCGATACGATAGGCCTAGGGCCTGTGGTGTCTGAACCACCAGTGTCTGTAGAATCCATGTGTCTGTAACATATACACAAACATGCACAAATAGTCAATCATATAATCAAATAATCACATAAGTCACCAAGTAAGGTATCACATAATTCTCCTAGTCTTACTAGCCAATTTCTCCCAGCCTTTAAGACTGCTCTATCCTCCACCTCGACCACTCAGATCGAGCCTCGGTCCCCTTGACCGAGCCTCAGCCATCATGACTGAGCCTACTCTTCCTAGCCTCACTAGCCAACTACCTCGGTCACCGAGCCTCGATCCTCCAGACCGAGCCTCAGCCCTCCAGGCTGAGCCTAAAATAAATCAACGTGCTCAACTACCTCGGTCACCTAGACCGAGCCTCGATCCTCCAGATCGAGCCTCAGCCCTCCAGGCTGACCCTATAATAAATAAAATGTGCTCAACATTTGTTTGTAAAAAGTTTGGATCTGGACTTAAGTGGTATGCAGAAAATTTTTTTCGTGAGAGCCCTAGTGATCATAGTCTAGACTCGAGAAAGAATCCTAGTTCGCTATGATCAGAGCTCTGATACCAAGCTGTCACACCCTGGCTTTGCGGAAGCGTGGTTAATTTTGGTGTGACTTCTTAATGCCATAGCTTAACCATAACAAAGCTATATGAAGTAAAATCATGCAAGATCATCCATAGATTAAGTTTTGAAAACTAGTTACAACAACATTGTCTTAAGGACTTACAACCTCATAACGTAAAACATTGTCTTGAACAACATAAACAGTAACATGAAATAAGCGCAGTTTAAGATATGTGACTTGTCCAGGAAAGAGTCACATTTCCTAAACTGGGATGACCTTGGAACCCAATGTGCAGCGGGAAAACACGTCATACCGTGCCAGATCCTGTTAATTTCCTGAAATACATGTAAGTTGAAAAATCAACAATAATGTTGAGCGAGTTCATGTGCAAGTGAGTATGTAAAACACTTGTAAGTATAAAAGTTCCCTGGTATGTAGCAGTGTAAGGAAAAGAGATCGCCAATGGTTTGCAAGGCCATTAGCATGTTGTGAAATGCAAGTAGGAAGACTCAAACCTAGCCGATTTATGCGTCGGGCAACCAAGTCACTCAAGGTCCGTTCTGTTGGTCCTCTCAGAGGTCCGTTCTGTTGGGCCTGGAGTTGGGCTCGCTACACCCAGATAGATCTACCGCTTAAGTCCCTCGGTGTTCTGCCTACCCATTCACATGATCTAAGTAGTAAACCTCCTTACGTTAACATACCGTGTATAATAGTACTTGTAAACAAAGTAACATGTATTTCACCCCCGCAGTTAAGAAAACTGAAAACAGTTAGAGAAAAGGGGGACATGAACTCACAGTGAAGCGTCTCTACTAAGTATCTCCTGTTCACGCAGCTGTGCGACGACCTACAGGTGCTAATTCTATTAGACGGACGGCCGTGCCTTAGCTTTATAGTTTAAGTCTTTGGGAAATAGTTAGGCAACTATTTCGTGTTTACATTTTGTATATACTTGGTAGTTAAACTCCTTCCCAAGGATGGGGGATACAATACATGTGCGTAAGTTACGTTTTACAATCGAGTGGTAATATAATTACCGGCGTAACTTATATATTCATGGTGAAAGCGTTCGTATTATTTTGGAATCGTTAACGTTTGTAAATATTATTTTTACTCTAAAAATAATATTTATGTATTTTCACAAAATAATCATAAACAGTGTGGACCATATATATTTATCACGTTAAATCTTGTGAAAATCCCACCTCCGAATATTTAGTAAATAAAGTCATGGCGAAATTTATATTTCGAAAATATGTCAAAAATAATTCTAACACTTGTTGTGTAAATAATTCTAAGTGTTAGGTTTTTAGAAAAATTTCGCCAGAGTTTCCTCTGTAACTGGAGATTGCCACGCTTTCAAGCGTATCATTTTCTTTTAACCAATCAAATCAACCAATGTTCTCAACATTAACAAACAACTTTTCAACATTTTAACTAGTCAAAGATAGACATAATCGCAAAAATATACGAACTTGTGGTTTGTCAAAAAAAAATATGTAGTAAATCTCTTTACTTTTACTGGATCTTTTGTGTAAACAATCCGATTTCGTAAAAACCTTATTTTTAGAGAAAATCCATCTTTACAACTTCTAGTAACACTTGACAAGACTAGTCCTTTGTCGGATCTTTTCATTTCACAAGTGTTTGCACACTTGTGGTTTATAAAATCATGTTTGTTAGTGTAAGATCCACCCTTTACAATACATGACTTCTTTGATATGTGGTTCTTTGAAAATACCACTTGCAGATGCGCAGATCCGCTTGTTTTAAACACCATTGTACAAGTTAAAACACTTTTACACAAATAAAACATTTTTACACAAGTTCATGTTTCGTGTGTGGTAGAGTTTCACCTTCTAACCCTTGTATTATCCAAAACAAGCTTATGTTAAGATCAACGATCTTACCAAACCGGGTTAGACGGTGATCCGAGCTACCACAACATAGATCGGGTCTAAATAACCATATATTTCAAATACTACAACTTTTACACAACTTATAAGCTATTAACCACCATTTTAAGTGTTTTTAGTAGACTTTTGTGCATCATTTTGCATTTTAACGAGATTTAACCGGTACAAATCCTTTTAACCACTTTAGATTAGTTCAAGTACGAGTTTTAAGCATTATACCTCTAGCTCGAGGCTAGGGAAGAATCTATGCGCAAATGAGGTGGATAAAAGCTAGAGAAAGAGGTCCTTCAAACTCCGAGTGCACCAAGACTCCTAATACTCGACCCTTGACACTTGCACGGACTTGGAATCGGTTGATCAAGATCGAAAGTATGATGGATGGGGGGTGGGGTGTTCGGCCGAGAGTGTAAGGGAGAGGGAGAGAGAGTTGGAGTGTTGTGATGTGTGTGATGAATGATCTCTAGTGTTTAAGTTAGATCTTATAGACAATTCTTAGAGTTATTATCCAATGGGTTTAGTGTCAAGTAGATATTAAACATTGAAGATTAAGTAAATCTTGCAAGTACCAATCATGTCCCCTAGGGGACCGAATTCGGTCAAGAGGGGGGGGGGGGGTCCTTGGTTCGATCTCAACTAGATTAGTTGATGTTTAGTTAGGTTAATTAGGTTAGTTAAGTGTTTAACTTAGTTAGTGATGTTTAGTGCTTTAAAGCGGGTGTTAGGGTATTCAGGGACCCTAACTGGCTCAGAAAAAGATAAATAGTGAAAATAACAATATTTTCATGTTTCGGGAAACGCCCGGTTGTTCGGTTGGATAGTAATCCGTTAAAGTGTTAACAAAGCTTTAAAGTGTCGTTATTATTACTTTTAGTGACACAACTTATTCCTGACACTTTGGAAAGTGTCTAGTGTTATTTTTCTCATGTTTTGGCACTTTATTAGTTAGCTAAAAGCTGAATTGTTATGTAAAGTACTGAGTTTTGTACTTTGAGTACGTTTTAGGCACATCTAGTCATTGTAACTTATTCCTAGAGACGCAGTTCCACAACCCTTGTATCCCTACACTCACTACTAGTGTAGCAAAATATCTCAGGCTCTTATAGGCCTTGGAGGCAGTGTTTGCCTGATGCTGGCTTTATCAGCATGTTCAGTAGGTTATCCGTTATAGTGCTACTGTGCTTTTGTGCATCATGTTTGTCACTAAGGTTCAGCATGTAAATAATGTAGTGACAGCAAGCAAGTACGATGCAAGTAGGTACATGTATCAGTATTCAAGTAGCAATTCATCAGCTAGTTCAAACAAGCATAGTAATTAAGCAGTAATTAATCATTAATTAAGTCGTACGGATACCTGGTTTGGTGAGGGTTGTCACACCTTGCCGGTGAAAGATCGTAGGGTTCCGTTTCAAGCAACGACATTAGAGGCAACAGTCACGGCAACATCAAGTTACTCGTAGTCGTAGCCTACAGTATGGAAATGAAGGCGTCTACGACGTGGATTGACTGTTGATGTGTGCTAAACAGACTATAAAAATAAACTATATTAGACTCTCTAAACTAGACACTACAAAGCTTTAATTCTAGACTCGACCTAAAACCACACAATCGGCAAGTGTACCGATCAATGTAGTATAACCTAGGAAGTCCGGATATCGAACCACAGGACTCTATTTATCACGTAAACTAGACTCTGACTAGACACTGACAGACACGACTAAAACTTGTTTATTTGTTTTGGGGGGGGGGGGGTGTTACTGAAAATCTAGGAAATCTATATTAAACTATTAAATAAACTAAAACTATACTAGAAACGAATTAAGACTGTAAACCTTTCTTATATGAGAACGGGACCACCTAGACAAGAATCCTGGATTGTTTTTAAGAGATTACCGATTAAGTTAAATGCACGAATTATGGAACCGGGATCTTAAAATACTAAACCTATTAAGAACCATCGAGGCCCCTCGACCCTTCTCAAGGAGAAACCTGTGGCACTACCTAGGCCGTTAATTCTACCGGTTATTAGACGTCTTCCCAGTTGTCTAATTATTGTGTAAGTACCCTAATATTGACCTATTCTTTCCCAATCCTAGATCTAGGGTAGTTTGAAGTAATTAATTTGACTTGATAGACTAATAAGACCGACAGGTAAACCAAGACATAACCTTTCCCAAGGCCTATCTAAAGCAATTCGCCGGGTAAGACCTACCAATAGCCCCTCACTTCCCAGTTATTAGGACTAGTAGAACACTAAGACTTAGTAAATTATTACCAATTACTTCTAGGGGTTATTGGCCAATTCTCCCTAAAGAGTGAAGGTTTTCTAACGTGATATAGACACTCACCGAAACCCTAAACCCTAATATGACTCTATGTTGTGATATAGACCGTCACTAAGAATCATACGAAGCAAATAATAACAATAAACCAATTCAAAGTATGCATACACATCAAACCATTAAATCAAACCTCTTACTAAACACAATCACCCATAACAATCATGCAAATAACGAAAACGGTAAAAATCTTTATTCAATCCATTTATCAAGTCTAGGTGGCTTAAAAGTTTAGCCAAACATGTTCATAAACGAAAACAAATCAAAGAAGTTCAACAAAGAATTCATTGAATAAAAACAAGAAACCAGAAAATAAAAGAAATCTAAAGGTAGAACCCGTAAATTCTTTGATCTCTAAGCTTTCCGCTTGTCTCCGATGATTACTGGCATGCTTCACAATTCGTCCCAGATGGCCGCGTCTTCTTCCGTTCTAAGGGGAATTATGTGCGGCTCCCCAAATTCAGTTGCGATCCCCTGTCTTCGTGCGTCCCCTAATTTTTTATATCTTCGGCTGATTGTGTTCGTAGAATAATATATTGTGTGGCTCATCTAAAAAATAATGGGCTTTGGCCCAAATAATAACCTGCGTCGCATGTGCATCTGATCTTAATTGTTTACGTCCCTTTTCAAAAGAATGTCTGGCGTACTCCACTTGCTTTGATAGAATGTGCTTTGGCCCAACAATCATAGTGGCCGCCTTCACGTCTCCTGTTGCTAAGCCCCACTTATCAAAATTAATTCTCTTCACATAAATATGGACTTCATGCCTCCATGGCCCACTTGAAATTCATCCACAGCCAATCTTTTCGTATAAGGCATAACTCCTGATGCTCCTTTCTTTTTTTTTTTATTTCATGTCATTAAATCAAGATATATGGTGGCAACTTTCATCTCACGGGTATTTTAGCAGCCCAAACTTATGAAATAGAGATAGTGGCCTTGACCCACTCACAGAAAATTGTGCCAGTTTTACTCCGGTCACTGGCATTCTACTTTGCCAAACTGGCAAGTCATTTCCATATTACTCGTTTTAGCTCCATTTGCACCAGGACCTGGCAAAACACAAAATAATATAATATACTACTAAAACTAAATAAAAAATAAACAAAACTTATACAATAATTATACAATTTACACGGGACAAATATGTGTATTTTACCCCACTTCAAATATCCCCACACTTACTCTTTTTTCGTCCCCGAAAAAGAATTATGCAACGGAATCATAGATAAATAATCACTCGGGTCAAAAGTATAGGTATATTTAATTAAAACCAAGACTTACGTTAGCCGCGATTGCAAATATACTTGTCCCCTTAAACCCAAGTCCGATCCTAAGCCCTTATCATGTGATTTTAATTTAAGTGCGATCAATCCACCTAGGGTCTCACACCAGAATTTACGGTCCACCTACTCCCACCTCAAGCTTATAGGACTAAAAGAACGATCACTGGACCAATTCCTAACTATCTTATATCAAAACCAAGAGAGTTTACAATCAATTTTTTTTCAATGTTTGCTTTGTTTTTTTTTTTCTCGTGAGTCTAGACGATGCTTTCCCAAACCAAGATGTATTCCGGCTGTAGAGTCTCTATCCCCAACCACAGATTACTTAGGTTTCGGTACTTTTATTCGGCAATTCGATTTCACACATCCCAGAGGCATTCCGGCTGTAGAGTCGCTATCCCCAACTCGGATTACATAGACCTGTGTTACTTTCATTTAGTTTCTAGCTCACTTTCTATTCTTTCTTTTTTCATGATCATAAACTCTTAACAGTTTTAACTTATAACGGTGCCCTTTATACTCTTATTGGCAGTTTTAGTTTCCCATATTTCCCAGGCGAGAACCCACTAGCAGACCGACAATTAAGGTATATTAGCTCAAAGGGACTTAAAACCAAACCCGGCCTATCCACATATCCCAAACTAGACGCAAACTCGGTTTATTATAATCTCATATTATTATTATTCGAACCCGAGCAAAAATTCATCTTTTCTATCATTTTCCGCTTTAATTGCAAACTTCTTTTTTTATTCGAAAGACATTTTCTGATTTTTTCAATTTTTTTGGATTTTTCAATTTTTCAATTTTTTTGTGTTTTTCAAATTTTTATGACTCATATATTTACAAGTATCCCATCCCCACACTTAGAGATTGCATTGTCCCTAATGCAAGAACGAAAATACGACTCAACAACTACCTAAAAATAAAAACTGCAAACGAAATAAATAAAATATACAACAACAACAAAAAGGGAAACGACTTAGCTGAGTATGTGACAATGCGTATGCTCCAAATCTCTCGTCCCATCCTGCTTGATCGTATAGCATTTCGGTCGCGATCGGCTTTGACTCTGACACTGGTACGCTTGAAAAATGCCTAAAATTTGATAAGCAGCTCCAAAATCACCCGAATGGAGATTGCGTACGGGTGGTACATATTCAAACCTGCATAACAAAAAACAAGCACAAACCAAAGCAATACCGACTCTAAAAAAAACGACTCAAAAAACTACTAATTTAGACTCATGGTACAAAACAAACGACTCAATAACCACGTAAACACGAAAACACAAAACATGAAAAAGAACTAAAACTACGATAAAGACTCAAAAATCTACAAACTCTACAAGTGTGCTATCAACTTTTCTAACACTCACGGAGGATCATATAAACGCGGCTCACCCCCATACCAAAACTCACAGGCTATAGCACCATCACACCTGTTATCATCCGAAACTATCTAAACACTCTTATACCTCTCACAACCTCTCAACTCATCATCGGGCGGTTTGAACTTATACATTTCAAATCTAAACCGATCCCCACACTGAGCCTTGCTCAGTGCTTCTATCTTAGATTCTAAGCACTTTACCCTTTTTCCAAAATCATCTATTCTCCTATCGAGTGGATCCCCACACTTAGGTCCCATCGCTTCCTCTAGACAAGGATCACTTATCACCTCTTTCTCACTTCTCTCAACTTTTAACTTCGATGAGATGATAACCGGTAGCTCGGAACCCTCTCCTAAAAAAGCATACTCTAAAAGAGATGAAAGAACCTTAAGCTCTAAGGGTGGGGGTTGGGTGGTGTCCAGTGGCGGAACTAGCCCAAAAAGTTAGGGGTATCCTAATTTTTTTTTAGGATCAGGGGTATCCTTTATATAACAGAAACGGAGTTGAGGGGTATTTTTACACTACGAAAATGGAGTTAAGGGGTATTTTTACACTACGGAGACGGGGTTGAGGGGTAGCCCGTGCTACCCCTATTACTACTATAAGTCCGCCACTGGTGGTGTCATCACTAATAGCTAATGCTTCGGGAATTAAAGGAATTCCCTCATCTTCAACTTCATCTACCCTCAAAGACTCCTCCTCTATCTTCTCTTCTACCACTAAGTCCGCACCACTGATGTACTCTAGACAATGGTCAACGCATGAGATGAACGAGTTCAAGAAATCTACGGAATGGCAAGGACCACTATAGAAAAGCATATTCTGAATGAGATGGAAAAACAGACACTAATCACTAAGACTCTAAATAAAAATAAAAATACAAGACTCAAAACAAAACAAAACAAAACATGCAGCACGTATATGTCAATTAAGTCTATCAAAGCTAATGAACGCGATTGCCAAGAGTCCCCGGCAACGGCGCCAAAAACTTGATGTGTGCTAAACAGACTATAAAAATAAACTATATTAGACTCTCTAAACTAGACACTACAAAGCTTTAATTCTAGACTCGACCTAAAACCACACAATCGGCAAGTGTACCGATCAATGTAGTATAACCTAGGAAGTCCGGATATCGAACCACAGGACTCTATTTATCACGTAAACTAGACTCTGACTAGACACTGACAGACACGACTAAAACTTGTTTATTTGTTTTGGGGGGGGGGGGGGTTGTTACTGAAAATCTAGGAAATCTATATTAAACTATTAAATAAACTAAAACTATACTAGAAACGAATTAAGACTGTAAACCTTTCTTATATGAGAACGGGACCACCTAGACAAGAATCCTGGATTGTTTTTAAGAGATTACCGATTAAGTTAAATGCACGAATTATGGAACCGAGATCTTAAAATACTAAACCTATTAAGAACCATCGAGGCCCCTCGACCCTTCTCAAGGAGAAACCTGTGGCACTACCTAGGCCGTTAATTCTACCGGTTATTAGACGTCTTCCCAGTTGTCTAATTATTGTGTAAGTACCCTAATATTGACCTATTCTTTCCCAATCCTAGATCTAGGGTAGTTTGAAGTAATTAATTTGACTTGATAGACTAATAAGACCGACAGGTAAACCAAGACATAACCTTTCCCAAGGCCTATCTAAAGCAATTCGCCGGGTAAGACCTACCAATAGCCCCTCACTTCCCAGTTATTAGGACTAGTAGAACACTAAGACTTAGTAAATTATTACCAATTACTTCTAGGGGTTATTGGCCAATTCTCCCTAAAGAGTGAAGGTTTTCTAACGTGATATAGACACTCACCGAAACCCTAAACCCTAATATGACTCTATGTTGTGATATAGACCGTCACTAAGAATCATACGAAGCAAATAATAACAATAAACCAATTCAAAGTATGCATACACATCAAACCATTAAATCAAACCTCTTACTAAACACAATCACCCATAACAATCATGCAAATAACGAAAACGGTAAAAATCTTTATTCAATCCATTTATCAAGTCTAGGTGGCTTAAAAGTTTAGCCAAACATGTTCATAAACGGAAACAAATCAAAGAAGTTCAACAAAGAATTCATTGAATAAAAACAAGAAACCAGAAAATAAAAGAAATCTAAAGGTAGAACCCGTAAATTCTTTGATCTCTAAGCTTTCCGCTTGTCTCCAATGATTACTGGCATGCTTCACAATTCGTCCCAGATGGCCGCGTCTTCTTCCGTTCTAAGGGGAATTATGTGCGGCTCCCCAAATTCAGTTGCGATCCCCTGTCTTCGTGCGTCCCCTAATTTTTTATATCTTCGGCTGATTGTGTTCGTAGAATAATATATTGTGTGGCTCATCTAAAAAATAATGGGCTTTGGCCCAAATAATAACCTGCGTCGCATGTGCATCTGATCTTAATTGTTTACGTCCCTTTTCAAAAGAATGTCTGGCGTACTCCACTTGCTTTGATAGAATGTGCTTTGGCCCAACAATCATAGTGGCCGCCTTCACGTCTCCTGTTGCTAAGCCCCACTTATCAAAATTAATTCTCTTCACATAAATATGGACTTCATGCCTCCATGGCCCACTTGAAATTCATCCACAGCCAATCTTTTCGTATAAGGCATAACTCCTGATGCTCCTTTCTTTTTTTTTTATTTCATGTCATTAAATCAAGATATATGGTGGCAACTTTCATCTCACGGGTATTTTAGCAGCCCAAACTTATGAAATAGAGATAGTGGCCTTGACCCACTCACAGAAAATTGTGCCAGTTTTACTCCGGTCACTGGCATTCTACTTTGCCAAACTGGCAAGTCATTTCCATATTACTCGTTTTAGCTCCATTTGCACCAGGACCTGGCAAAACACAAAATAATATAATATACTACTAAAACTAAATAAAAAATAAACAAAACTTATACAATAATTATACAATTTACACGGGACAAATATGTGTATTTTACCCCACATCAACTGTCGTTAAGTCAAAATGTCAACAACCAAGGGAACAATGACAATATTGGGAATCCCCATGACTGCAACAACAACACTGGTAGTGGTACTCGTGGAAGGACATTTAGGATTGGCGTAGGCGACATGGTAGCTTGTATGGATGGCTAATCGCTTCGTTTCTGTTCTGTTTAACCTTGATGCTTCTTGAACCTGAACTTGTTGTGGAATCGACTGATGGCAAGACAATGGAAACCTCACATGTTCGTTGGGATGCAAACTCGACCTTGTGGGACAAGCATTCGACATCGACCTTCCTTCTGCTACCCTTGATAGTTTTGATGCAGTAGTTAGTGTGGATTGGTTATCCAGAGATCGCGTAGATATACCCTGTGAGGAGGAAATTTTGCGCATCCTTCTCCCTAGTGGAGGATCGTTGTCTGTTCTAAAGTGTCAGAGTGGTGCAAGGGTTAGCGCCATTACAGCTATGAAGGCCCAGAAGTGTCTACGGAGGGATTACCCTGCTATGTTATCAACCGTTACTGATGTTAAGGCTAAGGAAAAGTGGATGGAGGGTCCACCAGTTATTCGTGATTCCTCTCAGTGTGCTACTCGAGGAACTTTCAGGTTTACCTCCCATAACTGTTAGGTAGAATTTCAGTTTGATCTCACGCCAGAGGCAGCCACGATTACTCGTGTTCCTTACCATCTTGCACCAGGAGGGTTGCAGGAGCTGTCTAATCAACTACAGGAACTGTTGAACAAGAGTTTTGTCAGACCTAGCTTTTCACTTTGGGGAGCCCCAGTTATATCCGTGAAGATAAGCCTTTTCGTATGTGTACTGATTATCGAGAACTCAACAAGGCGACAATCGAGAATCGTTTGCCACGACCATGTATTGACAACCTGTCGACCAGCTGCGGGGGTCAAGCCCCATTAAAGGATTGACTAACGGACGAACTATCATCAGATGGAAGTTCAAGGGGAGAATGTTCCAAAAACGGCATATCAAACGTAATGCGGCCATTGTGATTTTGTATTCCATGACCTTTGGGTTAATCAACACACCAGCAGCTTTATGAATCACATGAATCTACCATGTTTATTGTTGACGTTTTGAATCATTTCCGGGAGAAAGGAACATCCTGGGCGGCATTTGTATCTCATTTTAGAGCTCCTGAGGGAGGAGCCACTCCGCGTGAAGTCTTGTAAAATGTGACTTCTGGATTCGAGAAGTACGTTTTTGGTCATGTAAACAACGATGTGGAGAAGTACACGTGGATCTCGCTAAGATCCCTTTCATTAGAAACTGATCGACACCAAAGATTCCTTCGGGGATAAAGCAATTTCTCGGGTTCGCTAGAGGCTATCGCAGATTCATCATGGGATGTTCGAGGATTGCGCAGCTTTAATCTCTTTAGAACAGCAGGGTGCTGTGTATTCGTGGGAGATGAAACAGGAGAACGTCTTTTTAGCTTTTGAAATCCGACTCTACAATGCACTGAGCAACGCCTTTACCCGAGGGTACGGGTGATCTAGCGGTATACCATGATGGTTTGAATCAGAGACCCAGTTACACGCTGATGCAACACGAGGAGACAATGACGCACGTAGTGGATTTACGAAGGAGAATTGCCTGAGTCACAACCTGCGGTGGAAACCGTGGTCTTTGGATTTAAGTTGGAGGCATTACTTGGACGGTACTAAATGCACTACTTAGACCGATCACAAGGGCCTCCCATGTACCCTTGTTTCGAAAGATCTAAACATGTGACGGCATCACTGGAAGGAACTCTCGAGCGGTTACGACTATGGAACCTAAACACGTATGAGCATGCAGCTCACTATTGACTTTAGCCTACCCGATCAGATTTGCCCTATTCTAACCGAAGAATTAGAGGAAGAGGAATTTCAAATTGGGTCCATGCGGAGCATGGAAGCGCAACTTGTGGCAAGTTGGACGATATTCGCCACTTCATGGAACACATATGTTCTCCCATTATACTGTAACCGTAGGGAACTTGAGTGGAGCAAAGCACACCTGCCTCGATGTTCTAGTCGTCTGGGTCTTGATAGGGGATACTAGGATTTATAAATCCTGTACTGGCGACCGGGCATGAAGGCCCACGTAGCCGAGTATATGAACAATGTTTGACTTGTGCGAAAGTCAGGGTGGAATATCAGAAACTTACTGCTTTGTGCCAACAACCATAAACACCCATATGGAAATGAGAACAGACTGCCATGGATTTTGTCACTAGTCTACTTACAACCCGAAACGGAGACAATATCACCTGTCATTGTCGATTGTCTCACGTAACCAGCACACCTTCTTGCAATCAAGGAAACTAACGAGTCCTCACAGCTTGTGAATGTTCCTCTGAGAGATACGGTTTTTAGGCATGAGATGCCAACTCCTGTTACCTCTGATTTTGATCCATTGCTTATCACCGTAGGACAGACGGTCAGAGTAAACGAACCATTCTGACACTCGAAGGCATGCTGCGAGCACGTGTGTGATTGACTTTAGTAAAATTTAAGGGATATTTTTTCCTTTGGTTGAGTTTTACTGCGGCAGTTACCATTCTAGTATTCAGACAGTTCTGTTTGGGGCATTGCATGGATGATAATACCAGCCTTCTTGTTAGACTAAGGTGGGTGACAACCTGATCACAGATCCAGGACCTGTACTCGAAACTCCTGGGAGAATTGCTTAGATCGGGAATTGTTTGACGGCAACGCGTGACTGTCAGGAAAGCTGATAAATTCACGAAACACTGGGAGTTCGCTGTAGGCGAACATGTCATAATCAAAAGTCTCACCCTGGGAGGGTGTGGTACGCTATAGAAACGTGGCAAGCTTAGTTTACGATGCGTGGGGACATTCGGATTTCTGGAGCGAATCGGTGACATGGCTCACAAACTCGAGTTAACTGACAAATTGAATAACATTTGCGATGCTATTTATGTCTCGAATTTAAAGAGGCGTTTATCTGATGAAACACTTGTGATACCCTTACTAGCGCCTAAGGATAACGACAAGTTGCAGTTGTCGAGGAACCTATTGAAATCATGGACCAGGAAGTTAAGGTTTGTTAACCTAGTCAATTCCAATCGTGAGAGTTAGTTGGGACTCAAGATATGGACCAGAGTTCACGTGAGAACGCAAAGATCAGATAACGCTCTATTATCCTCGATTGTACAAACAGTTGAATCTACTTCTGATGTCATTGGCGAATTTCGGGACGAAATTCCCTTTCAAGTTGGGGATGATGTGGCACCCGAGGAAAATCCACAGTCATCCTGATCTAACACCTTATTTTTGGGGTTACTTATCAAATTTCGGGACGAAATTTCTTTCAAGTTGGGGATGATGTGACAACCCGAGTTTTCAAGGTCTTTCCTCGACACGTCACGTGTTTGCAATTCTGTTTTCGTAATTTGTTTGCGTTATAACACGTGTATGATTGCTGCATGATTAAGGTTGTGTTATATGTGATTGTTAATATAACTTAGGATTAGTTTATGTCACATGTCCTTGGCCAACTCCATTTCAACGAAACCCCACCCGACGAAACAGGATCTTCGTCACAGCCCTCTGCTCGACGAAACATTGGAGTTTCGTCGCCACCTTTAGACGAAAAACATTTCTTCGCCGTGTGGGCTTGTGGCCCAGGTAAGGCCCAAGGTTGGATCAGTTATATTTACGTTATATTCTTATAGTGTACACGAAGTTCCCATTTAGCGAAACCCTAGAGCTCCTCCTTGAACCCGACGGCAACACCCCTCCCTCGTGAAGCTTTTCCTTCGAGTTCCTCTAGTATCTTGATTCCTTCGGTTAGTATAATCTCACTATATTGCAAATCAAATCCTGTTGTTATGCATAGTTGTATCGATACATGATTATTTCTATGGATTATGCTCGTATATGATGTTATGTGTGTTAATTATTTGCATGATAATCGATGATTTTGACTTGATAATAGATATTTGATGACTATGAGATGCAGATGGTTTTAACCGATTGCTTAGGGTGATTAGGGTTTCAATGAATCATCAACAATTGTTTGGATTAATCATGTTAATTGAATTATTTTGTATGCGATTCATGATCATGAAACTGTTAAAGGGTAATTGGAGTTCTATCTAATCATAAAAGGTATTGTTGATTATGTTGTAAATTGGAACTTTAAGAAATTAGGGTTGCTGTTAACCATGACGAACTGTGAGGAGGTTGAAGAAGGATCCTTGACGAAGAACCCACTTCGACGAAACATGTAGTTTTTCGTCATTGAGGACTTCGACGAAACATGTAGTTTTTCGTCATTGAGGACTTCGACGAATTATGTAGTTTTTCGTCATCATATCACAACGAAGATTTGGTGTTTCGCCATAGGGGATTCTTCGTCGGTGGGATAAACAAACTGAACAGATGTTTAGGTTGAGTGTGGTAATAAATAAATATGAGTTGAAATTATGTTATTACATGTTAATGATATTAACTATGACTGAGGAGACATGGTTTGCTTATGATGAATAGCTCACTTAACTATTAAGTACTATTAGGAAACCTGCGTGTGAATTGTGGATATGTATGTAGTTGGATTATAAAAGCCTATCTGTTGAAAGGTAATAATGTTAATCAGACGAGAACCTTGACTTAACCTGTATGAATAAATAGTACATCTGTGAATGTTGATATGTGTCATGAACATGGGATGTTGACTTGTTTGAGAACAAAACATTTGTTATGTGACTTTAAGACAAATGTTATAGATCAATGGATTGCATGATTTGAAAGTTATGACTTGTATAAGCACGTGTGTCTTACTTGTATGCTACTCGCGTAACGTGTGTGTTGGGTACGTGATATATGTGAACAACGTGAATGTAAACTGATTACATGTACATGATCATAATAGGCTTTGACTGATTAAGTGTGAACAAGTAACTAGTCATACCGAGCAAACCAAGGTGAGTTCACTTCTCTCAAAACAAGCATGTGTCCGGTGGGGACAAGCAAACTGGAAAAACTTGTAAACGGATTTTCGTAAACCCATATCCTTGCAGGAGATATGAGGCGGTTTTCAAATACCCACATCCTTGTAGGGGATGTGAGGCGGATTTCACAAACGCATATCCTTGGAGGGGATATGCATCGGTTTTCAATAAACGTTGATGTTGGATAATACACTCACTTTCTATCACTTAAGTCCCATCATAATACCGGGTTAGTTGCATGTAGGGCAACAAGGTTATTAGTTGATAGCGCCATTAGGTTTGGCACCCTCACGACATACCTGGATAGGACGGGCGTGAACTAATAACTTTAAATCATGACCAATGTTTGATAGAGCATTGGAGAAGGGCAAAAAGTGTAACACCCCGTGTTTTCACAAGTCAAAGTCAAAGTCAAGGTCAAAGTCAACGACCGATTATACGGATTTGACCTTTAGAAATTTCTTTATTTTATTTGTATTATGTGGAGTAAGTGTTGTTAATTACAAGCTATCGACGTGTTATTCAAACGACTTACGACTGTGAACTATAGGAAGTAACAATGCGATAAAGTTAATTAATCAATAATCAAGCTATGCTAATCGAATCAACAATGAATCGCAACTCGAGCTACGTATTTTACTGGTTGTTGTACGCGTGTGTGTGTGGGCCTTACGTGTTATCTGTGCATGTTTATTTATGTTGTATTGTGCTAATCAATCGAAACGCAATCTTACTCGAAATGCAATCGAATCGAAACTCGAAACCGAACTCGAACTCGAATCACAATCGAACTATGATATTTCGTAGTTGGGACTAATAGTAATTTGACTAGGAAACCCTATCGTGTCGAACCGCTCGCAATCGGAATTGAAACGCCAAAAATCATCGCGTCGAACAATCAACCCAGTGCCATCCAGCCGGATAGCCATCCGACCGGATAGCCCCTTGTCCGCAGAACAGACGCCATCCGACCAGGAAGTCATCCGACCGGATAAGTCATCCGGGCAGTGTGTCATCCGATCGGATAGCCCTTTCCTCTTTTGGAATCCTATAAATACCCATGTCATTGTCATTCTTTCTACTTTTGGAAGCCCTCTGTCCGAACAGCTCGTGCTCCCCTCCTTTTCTTCGATTTCTCTCGATCAAGGTAAGATCTCGTCTTAAATATTGTACTTTCTTGATCTACACGCACTCCTACACCTTTCTATCTTTTAAATCTTAAATTTTAACCGTGAAATCACTAGATTTCGGGTGTTCTAGGATGATGTCATCATGTGTTCTTCAAGAACTTCATGTTTTGGCCTCAATTCACCAAGAACAACTTAGATCTAACCGATTTCCACAAAGATCTTGTAAAGATCTCGACACGATTGTGGTGAAAGAGGATTGAAAGATGGTTTCTAACTTTCTTTCAACTCTTTTACACTCAAAACACTCGAAACCGGTAGAATAGGGTTCTGATCTAGTCTCCTATTCTCCCTTAGTGTTGTACTGGCTCAGATCTGGATTCCGCCCACGAGACCACCAACTTCGGGTTAAACAAAACAACCATCTGGAGCCGGTAACTGACCGAGCTAGGGTGATTCCTGGTCGGTTTAGTCATCTGGGTCAAAATGGGGGTTCTGTTGGTTAACACGTTGTCAAAGTGTCTCGACATAATGACAAACCATCGAAACGAATAAGTGTAAGACGAACGGAACAACCGTAAAGGATTGCTATCCGACCGGATTGCTATCCGATCAGATAGGTCATCCGAACGGATTGCCATCCGAACGGATCACACTTGGGTCCCACCTTTAAACAATCTTATCTAAAGTTTGAGTATTGAACGAAATGTGATCCGATCGGACGACCATCTGAATGGATTACTCTTCGGATCATGAGATACTAAGACTTTAAAGACTTAAACAATTTTCAACATGCTCATTACCAGAGTTGCCACCCGATCGAATGGACATCCGATCGAGTGACACTTCTGCTTAGAGCTTGCCGTCACTAAGTAATCTCACCACTAAATTACCGTCCGACCGGATGACCATCCGAACGGATTGTCATCCGCACGACCCATCATCCGATCGAACGCCTTGATGGATAGAGATACTTCAATACATTCAAAATACTACAACGAAAACTTCAAAAGTCAAACCATCATACACAAACACATTCTTCTTATAGGAAGAAACAATCCACTCGAATCGTCATCTGACCGGATGACCACCCGAACGGATTGTTATCTGCACGGATTGCTGTCCGATCGGATTACCATCCGATCGAACCACTATCCGACCCAATTGCACTTTGCACCACTTGACGCGTAAAACGTCACTTGTCGTTATGCTATCGAATCTATTCAGGCTACCCTTACTCGCTAAGCGCTCCCTTCACTCCATTCACCGATGTGAGTATACTCGATCCCTTTTTGCTTTACGCACTTTTGGGTGTTACATACGTTACGAATATTCAAGCTACAACAATCACACTACTCAATACTATTTGAACGCTAACCTTTAATGCATGTTATACGTGGCTCATGAATGCTTGTTTGTTATGTTTACACATGGAATGCTGTCTACCGGCCTTAGCAACGATAGTACTATAGTTTGGACTCAGCACCCATTCACACGGGGGTTGTTAAGGACCATTACTTGCATGGATTACGGTGGTAATCATGTATTGCGAACTGCCTCGGGCAGTCAACCCGCAGTCACTGGTATCGATGGATCTATGTCGATAACTAACGTGCTTCATTTCACGATGTGTATGTGCTGGTTATGCGTAAACGAATTCGAACTCTATACGCTATTATCAAACTTGTATGCTCACCTTTACATTTTATGTATTGACTTTATTTTAACGTATGTGACAGGTGCTTAGGACGCACACTTGGTAGGAATTTGAAGCTAGAATAAAGCTTTAGAGCCCAACAAATAGTTGTCTGTAGAGGTCAAACTAAGGGTCTCTAGAAGCAGATAAACAATTGCTGTCTATTTTAAATCTGAGTTGTCGGAACAGAATATTTGCCTGGATTTTTGTCTGTAATAGTTATTTTTGCTGTTTGAGATACGGTATGGGACGTATTATTTAAATTGAATAGTATTGATAATTGTTATGGAAACTTCTGGACAATCTGTTTCGCTAAGTGCCATGCCCCGATGTTTTCCGCCATCGGTTGGGGTGTGACAGATTGGTATCAGAGCCATAAATATTGGGAATTAGGCAAGACTCGACCTAGTCCGGGTCGAAGTCTTAGATACCTAGACTATAGTCAAGAACCAACAGACTGACTTGTGCATGCCCGGTAGGGGTTATGTACGAGCTTACTTCTCGCTATTCTCGCTTATGCTACACTATCACTACACTCGAATTTTCAACTATAAATAGGCAATAAGGTCGAGATTAGGTGTGAAAACCGTAAACTCCCGACTAAATTGCTTCATCAATGCTGTTTTGTCAACTTATCAAAGATATCTTCATTCTTTTTCAAATAACGAACGCTTGTTCAGTAGGGGAATTATACCAAATCAGGGGTGAAACCCAAATTTTGATGAATAATCTCCTCCATTTTATCAAAACAGGGACGAAGTTGTTAAGACAGAGGTGAAACCCTAACCTTGACGACTTGTTCCGCACCTTTTACAAAACTCCCACCAAGGTCTTAACGGACTCCAAGTACATGAATGTGACCGAACACACGAGAACGTAATATAATCAGTGATTCTATTGACAGATCTGAAATCGTACAAAGCACCTGAATCACGATGTCACTTTCTCTCTCTAGCTTCTCTCTCTAACCTTCAAAGCTTCCAAGTCTCAAATGTGATAATTCGTCAATTTTATGTGTTTTATGTGCTCTTACCTATTTATGTGCTTAACTTTGGAAGAATTAATCGATTTGTGCATTCGCTTCGATCGACACACACGACTCGCACTGCATTTCTACCTCAAAACGTTAACAAATTGTTGAATTATGGGTGACTTTATACTACGATATACGCTTATACTACGCTATTTCCGAACAATCGCAGACCTTGAATAATAGGTTTCTGTTTTCTGACTGCCTCTAGTGATTAAATTCGTATGTGTTTCCTTGTTTCGGTGCTTTACATGTTTTGGTGCTATGTGATTATGTGCTCTACGTGCTTATGTGTATATGTGATTTTGTGCTCTATGTGTTAAGTGTTTACGTGAATATGCGTGTTCCTGAGCTTTAGTAAGTAGTAGACGTGTGAGATGAGATTCGAATACGATGTGTTGAGTCCTGTGACGATGTCTATTGCAGACAATGTCGTCTAGATCCTGTCACACACTTTCTCGCCAAGAAAAGAGGGACAAACGCCTTGCTGCCATCATCGCTAAAAGTGTGGTAAAGGCCGTGAGTGATGTTTACGAGAATGCCAGCAAATCATCTGAGGAGTCGAGGACCGAAGCTCCTAAAGCTACCAACAAGCCCTTCAATTTCAAGCAATTCAAGTCGTGTGGGCCAAAAGAATTCACTGGCGAGGGAGGTCCGACTGCACTATTCCAATGGTTTGATTCCATTGAGGTCACTCTGCGACAGAGTGGTTGCCCTGATGACCTTCGAACTCTGAATGCTACCGGCGTTTTCCAGTCCCGTGCACTAGACTGGTGGACGGCCAAGAGGAACAAGCAAGGGAACGATGCAGCCTACGGTCTGGTAGAGGAATTCTGCCCTCCTCACGAACGTCAAAAGCTAAAAGATGAATTTTGGCACATACATCAACATGAGGGTGACAACGCTGCTCTCACTGCTCGTTTCAAACAACTCAGCATCATCTGTCCCGATCAAGTCAAGACTCCGGAGATCACGATCAAGAAGTACATCCGAGCTTTGCCCGACTGCATCGCAGATTTTGTGCAAGTGGCTAAGACTAAGACGATCGAAGAAACTTACTTACTGGCCGCCGAAATCAACGACAAAAGGGTTAAGGCTGGTGTCTGGGATAAAACTTCGAAGAACCTGCATCAAGCTACCGCCACTGCACCAACTGCTGAACCCACCTCATCGAGCAACAAGAGAAAGAACAGCTCCAGCAACAAGAACTGTGCGATCACTGCTGCACCGATTCAAGCTGTACCAACCCAACAGCGTCAAGTAGCGGCGCCTGTGGCTAATGCACCGCCTGCAAAGCGTGCATACACTGGGCCACACCCGCTCTGCCCTACTTGCACCTACCACCACCCAACTACCATTGCTTGCCGTTTTTGTGCTCATTGCAATGTATACGGCCATTTTACTACCAACTGCCGTATTCGACAAGCTCCTGCTCATCAAGCTCTACTCACTGCCCCTCAGGGTCAACAAGCTCCTCCGGCACCCGCGGTCAAAGCTAGAGCCTACTTCGCATGTGGCGACCCGAACCATTTCGCCAACATGTGCCCAAACAGGGTCGTGAAACAAGAGCCTCAGCAACAGCAGCCTCAGCAGCAACCATAACAGCAGCAGCAACAACAGGCCGCACGTGCCAGAACTTTCAACCTCAACGTGCGTCAAGCCCAGGCCGACAACAACGTGGTCAATGGTACGTTCCTTGTGAATGGTATTTATGCTTCATGTTTATTTGATACTGGATCCGATAATTGCTTTGTGTCGTTCGAATTCGAGAAACTCCTTAGTCGTAAACGCTCCCAACTCTCCTCGACATTCGATGTTGAAGTCGCTACCGGAAGAACCGTCGCCGTCAATTCTGTTATTCGTGATTGTACCCTTGAGCTCAACAATCACATCTTTCCAATCGACCTTATTCCGATGCAACTCGGAAGTTTTGACGTCATAGTAGGCATGGACTTTCTTTGAGAAAACAATGCTGAAGTTGTGTGCTTCGACAAGATGATTCGATTTTTGCTCGCGAATGGTGACTTATTGTGTGTATACGGTGATACTACTTCAAAGGGTCTCAAGCTTATGTCATGCGTGCAAGCTAGCAAGTATCTCCGCAAGGAATACATGGCTTTCTTGGCTAACATTGTAGTAGCAGAGAAGGAAAAGAAAGAGAAGAAGGAAGTGAAAGACATTCCTGTGGTTCGAGAATTTCCTAATGTTTTTCCAGAGGATCTTCCTAGACTACCGCCAAGTCGTGATATCGACTTTCGTATCGACCTCATTCCTGGAGCCAATCCTATTGCCAAAGCTCCTTATCGACTTGCGCCATCCGAAATGCGCGAACTCTCAACCCAACTCCAGGAATTACTTTAGAAAGGCTTCATTTGCCCGAGCACCTCTCCTTGGGGCGCGCCAGTCCTTTTCGTCAAAAAGAAGGACGGGTCGTTCAGGATGTGCATCGACTATCGGGAATTGAATAAGTTAACTATCAAGAATCGCTATCCCCTACCTCACATCGACGATTTGTTTGATCAACTACAAGGCGCTACGTGTTTCTCAAAGATCGACCTACGTTCAGGCTATCACCAGCTACGTATTCAAGAGGAGGATATACCCAAAACCGCGTTTCGCACTCGTTACGGCCACTACAAATTCGTTGTCATGCCTTTTGGTTTGACCAACGCACCAGCGGTTTTCATGGATCTGATGAATCGCGTGTGTAAACCGTATCTCGACCATTTCGTCATCGTATGCATCGACGATGTCTTGATCTATTCCAAATCGAAAGCCGAACACGCGCAACATCTACGTTTGGTTCTCGAGTTACTCCAGGGGAACCAACTCTATGCCAAGTTCTCCAAGTGCGAATTCTGGTTGGAAGAAGTTCAATTTCCGGGTCACATTGTTAATAGTCAAGGCATTCACGTTGATCCTGCGAAGATTTAAGCTGTTAAGAGCTGGGTTACGCCTAAGAACCCGTCTGAAGTCTGCTCTTTTCTTGGACTAGCGGGCTATTATCGACGATTTATCGAAGGATTCTCAAAGATCGCTGTTCCGCTTACCTCTCTCAGGCATAAAGACAATCCTTTTGTTTGGAAAACCGAACAAGAGTCTGCCTTTCGAACCCTCAAGCACATGCTTTGCAACGCTCCTGTTCTCACATTGCCCGATGAAAACAATGATTTCATTGTCTATTGTGATGCTTCCAACCTTGGTCTTGGTTGTGTTCTCATGCAACGGGACAAGATCATAGCTTACGCATCTCGTCAGCTCAAAGTCCACGAGAAGAACTATACAACCCATGATCTCGAGCTAGGCGCAGTTGTTTTTGCATTAAAGATTTGGCGACACTACCTGTATGGTACCAAGTGTACGATCTTCACCGATCATAGGAGCCTGCAACATATCTTTAATCAGAAGGAACTTAATATGCGTCAACGCCGATGGGTAGAACTTCTCAACGATTACGACTGTGAGATCCGTTATCACCCAGGCAAGGCAAATGTTGTTGCCGACGCACTTAGCAGACGGAGCTACCTGCTTAGCACTCGTAATGTTCAAGCCCAACACGATCTCGAAACCCTCATCCACGACGCTCAACATGCATGCTTTAACGAACGCACCCTGAAGAAAGAAAGAATCTACCACGATGGAGCCCAGCTTGTGAGCAAATCGAATGGGATATTCCACTTTCTGGACCGAATCTGGATTCCCAAACGAACCAATTTGCGACAGATCTTGATGGATGAAGCCCACAAATCCCGATATTCTGTTCATCCCGGTGCCGATAAAATGTACCAGGACCTTCGTTATAAGTACTAGTGGCCGGGTATGAAAAGGGATATCGCTCTCTACGTCGGAAAATGCCTAACTTTTGCTAGAGTCAAGGCTGAACACCAAAGACCCTCTAGCTTACTCGAACAACCACCAATCCCCATGTGGAAGTGGGAAAGTATAGCTATGGACTTTATAACCAAACTACCGCACACGTCATCAGGTCACGACAGCATTTGGGTTGTGGTCGACCGATTGACTAAATCAGCTCACTTCTTGCTAATACGGGAAGACTACAAGGTAGAACGATTAGCCCGAATCTACACCGACAAGATCATTTGTAATCACGAGACGCCTCGTGACATCATCTCTGATCGTGATGCTCGGTTTACCTCGCGACTGTGGGAA
The DNA here is from genome assembly GCA_030545235.1 of Helianthus tuberosus. NCBI lineage: Eukaryota > Viridiplantae > Streptophyta > Magnoliopsida > Asterales > Asteraceae > Helianthus > Helianthus tuberosus. The sequence goes on from CM060429.1 coordinate 40,878,078, forward strand.
ACGTTTCAAACGGCACTCGGTACATCGCTTAACCTAAGTACCGCTTTCCACCCTCAAACCGACGGTCAGACTGAAAGAACGATTCGTACTCTTGAAGACATGCTCCGTTCGTGTGTCTTAGACTTCGGTGGTAATTGGGATAAATACCTGCCGTTAGTCGAATTCTCGTATAACAACAGCTATCATTCTAGCATCCAAATGGCACCATTCGAGGCATTATACGGAAGAAGATGTCGATCGCCTATTGTGTGGCATGAGATCGGTCATTCGCAATTAACCGGTCCTGAGCTATTACAAGAAACGACAGACAAAATTTTCCAAATTCGAGACAATCTGTTGAAAGCTTGGAATCGACAGAAAAGTTACGCCGATAAACAACGCAAGCCCCGTGAATTTGACGTTGGTGACTACGTACTCCTAAAGGTATCACCTTGGAAGGGTGTAGTCCGATTCGGCAAAAAGGGAAAACTCGCGCCTCGATATGTTGGACCTTTTAAGATTCTGGAAAGGATCGGAAAAGTCACCTACAGACTCGAACTACCGGAGGAACTTAGTAATGTCCACCCGACTTTCCACGTGTCAAACCTCCGAAAGTGCCTAGCCGACCACGACTTACACGTTTCTCTCGATGACCTACAAGTGAACGAAGCATTACACTTCGTGGAAAAGCCTGTCGAAATCATGGATCGCCAAACCAAGTAGCTCAGACGCTCTCGCATTCCTATTGTGAAAGTCCGATGGGAAGGCAAACGAGGCGTGGAGTTCACTTGGGAACTCGAAAGCGACATGAAGGCAAAGTACCCGCAGTTGTTTAAAGAGAAAGTCTAGAAAGAGAAAGTTCTCAAACGTGAATCACGGCGTCGTACAGCCTAATTTCGGGACGAAATTTCCTAAACAAGGGGAGGCTGTAACACCCCGTGTTTTCACAAATCAAAGTCAAAGTCAAGGTCAAAGTCAACGACCGATTATACGGATTTGACTTGTAGAAATTTCTTTATTTTATTTGTATTATGTGGAGTAAGTGTTGTTAATTACAAGCTATCGACGTGTTATTCAAACGAGTTACGACTGTGAACTATAGGAAGTAACAATGCGATAAAGTTAATTAATCAATAATCAAGCTATGCTAATCGAATCAACAATGAATCGCAACTCGAGCTACGTATTTTACTGGTTGTTTTACGTGTGTGTGTGCCTTACGTGTTATCTGTGCATGTTTATTTATGTTGTATTGTGGTAATCAATCGAAACACAATCTAACTCGAAATGCAATCGAACTCACTCGAAACCGAACTCGAACTCGAATCACAATCGAACTATGATATTTAGTAGTTGGGACTAAAAGTAATTTGACTAGGAAACCCTATTGTGTCGAACCGCTCACAATCGGAATTGAAACGCCAAAAATCGTCGCGTCGAACATTCAACCCAGTGCCATCCGGCCGGATAGCCATCCGACCGGATAGCCCCTTGTCCGTAGAACAGACGCCATCCGACCGGATAAGTCATCCGGGCGGTGTGTCATCCGATCGGATAGCCCTTTCCTCTTTTGGAATCCTATAAATACCCCTGTCATTGTCATTCTTTCTACTTTTGGAAACCCTCTGTTCGAACAGCTCGTGCTCCCCTCCTTTTCTTCGATTTCTCTCGATCAAGGTAAGATCTCGTCTTAAATCTTGTACTTTCTTGATCTACACGCACTCCTACACCTTTCTATCTTTTAAATCTTAACTTTTAACCGTGAAATCACTAGATTTCGGGTGTTCTAGGATGATGTCATCATGTGTTCTTCAAGAACTTCATGTTTTGGCCTCAATTCACCAAGAACAACTTAGATCTAACCGATTTCCACAAAGATCTTGTAAAGATCTCGACACGATTGTGGTGAAAGAGGATTGAAAGATGGTTTCTAACTTTCTTTCAACTCTTTTACACTCAAAACACTCGAAACCGGTAGAATCGGGTTCTGATCTAGTCTCCTATTCACCCTTAGTGTTGTACTGGCTTAGATCTGGATTCCGCCCACGAGACCACCGACTTCGGGTTAAACAAAACAACCATCTAGAGCCGGTAACTGACCGAGCTAGGGTAATTCCTGGTCGGTTTAGTCATCTGGGTCAAAATGGGGGTTCTGTTGGTTAACACGTTGTCAAAGTGTCTCGACATAATGACAAACCATCGAAACGACCAAGTGTAAGACGAACGGAACAACCGTAAAGGATTGCTATCTGACCGGATTGCTATCCGATCGGATAGGTCATCCGAACGGAATGCCATCCGAACGGATCACACTTGGGTCCCACCTTTAAACAATCTTATCTAAAGTTTGAGTATTGAACGAAATGTGATCCGATCGGACGACCATCTGAATGGATTACTCTTCGGATCATGAGATACTAAGACTTTAAAGAATTAAACAATTTTCAACATGCTCATTACCAGAGTGGCCACCCAATCGAATGGACATCCGATCGAGTGACACTTCTGCTTAGAGCTTGCCTTCACTAAGTGTAGGTCCCCTTGATGTATGGATCTTCACAGAATTGTCAATCTAATCAAGAGTGCGGAATCCTCTTGATTAGAATATTACAGAAACTAGTAGAAAACAGAAACAGCAATTCACTTTCAAACTGGGTTTTTATTGATTATCAATCTCACAAGAATTACAATCAATCTAAACCCTAACCACACTAATTTCTTCCAAGCTCTAAGTCTCTCACGAAATTCTCACTCAAACTCTGTATTGGCTGATTAACCTCAACCCTAAAGCCTAACCTTGTTTATATAACACAAGGTTGCCACATGGGCTAAGGTTTCCTACATGGGCAAGGCCCATTTCGTCCACCCTTGTCCCAACTGGGTTTTGTTTAGCCCAAACTCTATAACCAAACTCTAAACCCGCTAACTGTTTATTGTTTAACTAATTACAAGATATCCAAAGACCAAATCTAAGCTGTTGTCACAAACATGCACCAACAAACTCCCCCTTGACAATAGCTTCATAAAATAACTTTGTCTTCAGTCATCTTGCAATCTTCATGTAGTCTTGCACTGTCTTTGGTCTTTGGATAGCTTCAGCTTCAATAGCTTCTGTCAGCAACAGACTCCCCCTAAGCTGATGCAGCCAATCACCAAATCTTCAAAAACTTTAGCGTTTGAGTAAACTCCAGTTCAGCATTTGAATAGCAATCTTCAAACTCTTCAACTTTGTCTGCAATGTAGAAAGGAGGTTCTACCATGCATCCAATCAAACTCTCATCTTCACAACAACTCATCACTTTATCTTCTCAGCAACACACTGCTTCAATCTGTATACTATAAAAAAACATCTCGAGAAATCATAAGAATTTTTCAACAAAGTTAAATAAATTATTATTTTTCAAGAGATAGTTAAACTGTATCACAGATTAAGCAGTTTCAACTTATCACCAACACGCAAAACTTTTTAATCACACACCCTATAACCCGCATGATTTAAAATTTTGAACTCACTTTCCAACACCGTCTCCCCCTATCAATAACAATTCCTCCAAGAATAACAGTTTTCCATACGTTAAGAATTTTAAACTGAAAAAGACACTATTTTTGGATTTTTATATTTTCTGAAAGCAAGTAAATAACAAAAGCAATAAACACTCTATTTTTGTGAGAATCACTGGTAAGAAGATCATATCAGCACAATCAAACTGTTTCACACAATTAGATAATTCTGTATTTAATTTTTCGTGAAAAGCAGTCCAAGACGATTACCAGTATGTTCGTCCACTTAAACAAAATGTATGAACATTTCAAGTACCATTACCGTATGATACGTTAAGGTAATATTATTTCTGATATACTAGTATGTCCCACTTCAGGATATACCCCCGCGATCAAGGTATGCACAAAGATTCATCGTAGTAGGTGAGTATACTGAATTCATCCGTTTTATTTTTCAATGTTTAGATAATTGGTGAACAGGTCAGTAGTTCCGTACAGCAAAGAGACCAAAATATCTAACGTGGGCTATGACAAATACCATTTTTTGGTACGATTTATGCATTTTGCACTTTTTGAATGACTCTCTATGAGAGCTTCTTCATTTTTGGGTTTTGGCATTTTTAGCTCTTTTAAGATATCCTGGTTGTGCCTAGGTCAGCATGTATCTGGATGCAGCAGAAGGACAACCCTGATATCCCCAGATGAAATAACAGTATAAAGACCCAAAACTTCAGATTTTGGCAATCTATCAACGCAAGATTTAAGGTCATTAAACCATACACCACTGATGAGTTCCCCACTCATACACAGTTCATTTAGGTTTATATCACATTGGTAAGTTGATTAGTTCATGCTTTTTGCCTACTGATACATCATATGATGAAGCTGCTATCAAACTTATGCAATTTTAATTTCATTTTCAGTGTGACAGTCTAACTTGCTGATGTACTATCATTTCTCCTTTTTCACACAGTAATAACCCTTTTTGATTTTCTACTTTTTTTATGTTTTTGATTTTTCAATGTTTTTGTATTTTTGACTTTTAAGAAAAGCAGTAAACTATTTACAAAATCTTATGAAAAACCAGTTATTCAGGATTCCTCATCCCGTTGAGTTCGACTAAATGTTCAAAGCGAGCCCTGTCAAATGCTTTAGTATAAAGATCTGCCAGGTTATCTAGTGTGTCGACTCTGCACTTTGAACTTCAATTGAAATCAATTAATATATATATATATATATATATATCAACAATCTCACATCCCCCGTCATGTGCCTAGAGCAGCCACTATCAACATAAGTTGATAATCCTCCTTAGCAGCTCCTGCACACACCAACTAAGAAATTAGTTAGATTGGGGGACCCAAGCCTTAATGGTCTTGGGTCGTCCAAATTCACCAACCACTTGAACATCCATCCAATATCCATTACTCCTAACTGGAGTCTTAGATCTCAGACCTGTTGATGGAATTTGATTTTGATTTCCACTAGGTCTTTGGTCCTGAGGGTTCCTATATATATTTGGACTATTTGACCTTTGAAAATTTTGGTTTTGATACCTTGAATTTTGATTTCAAGAAGCATTATTGTTGTAATTTCTAAAGCCATTGTTATAAAAAGTTCGACCACCATTATTCTGGTATCGATTTTGATATTGACTTTGACTTCTGAAATTATTTGAATTTCCATTAAAATTGTTCATTCTAGGTGAACTGCTTCTAGGTCTCTCATATATGCCTGGTGGAGATCTAAGCTGAAATCTTGGTTGATTTCTTTGAAAACGTGGAACTTGTGGAGTTCCTGTTCCAGCCTTATCTACACCAACAGCAACATTCTCTGGTTGCTTAGGAGCAGATTTCTTTGGAGAATTTGAGCCTTTCTCCTCACTATCACATTTCTTCTCTGGTGATTTCCCTCTCTGTTTTTCACTAAGTTGTGCTTCACTCTTTTTGTTAGGACAGCAGCTAGCTACATGTCCTTTGATGTGACACTTGAAGCACGATCTCCTTTTCAAAGACTTCTTAGCTGGAGTCATTGAGGTAGATCCCTTATCAGATGGTGATGATCCCTTGGATGAACCTTGTTTAGTTTGCTTGGATTCAGATTTTTCTTTGTTTTTATTTTTAGCAAACTCTACATTTGATTCATTTTCAATAACAGTTGTTTCATTTTTCATATCACTACCTTGAACAAAATTAATCTTTTTAACAAAAGCTTGATTTTTATTCTTAGGCGGTGAATTTTTCTTTTTCAAAGGTTCCCTGTTATTGTTCTTCTTAGCATCATCACTCTCAGATCCATCACCTTGACTTGATATGGATGCGAAACTACTTGGTGCAGACACCATAAAGTCTGCTAGCTCATCTTCACTAGGCAGGAATGAATAGTCATGACTAAGAGGAGGTGGAACTTCATTAAAGCCCTGGAAGCCCACACTGGTCTTGTCATTACTCTTCTTTAACCCACCCATCATGTGTTTCATTACAAAAGACGAATCTCTGAATTGACTCAATTTCTTTTCAAGTTCAACAATTTTGAGTTGTGCATCTGACAACTCTTTGCATTTTTCAGAAATCTCTTTTGTTTTCTCAGCCATCATGTCATGAGCTAAATCTATTACTTGAAGTTTTTCATTTAGTTTGCAAGTTAAAGCTTCAATTTCAGCTTCATAACCTTTTATCTTCTTCAAGTATGACGATTCATTTCTTTTAGCAAAAAAGTTTGCTTCTTTTATGTTAGACATCTCGCTTACCAGACTTTGGTTTTGTGTTGACAACCTGTCAACCTCACCCTGTAGTTCACGACATTTTAAACACACAGAATTAGATTGTACCTCTTCCTCATGAACTTCTGTATTTTCATCAGCAACAACCTGTTTAGCTTCACTCTCCTTCTCTACTTCAGCATCCACTTTTTCTTCAGCATTCTCCACTTGAGCTTCAGCATTTTTCACTTCAGATTCAGCATCACTCACAGTAGTTTCAGCCTCATCAACTGACACTATCTCTGCCATGAATGCATGAGTGGCACTCTCATTTCCCTGATATCGCTTTTGTAATGCATCCCACATATCCTTTGAATTAGTGTACTTTTTGAAGGTATGCTTGATGCTATCAGGTAAGGACATCTTTATCGCAGCCAAGGCTCTCTTTTCAGCCTCATACATCTTTTTATCATCCTCTTGCATGTTCACATAGTCTGTTCTACATGGTCTGCCCTCATAATCGTGTGTTGGGTTTGTGTACCCATCTTCAATACAGATCCACATGCGTGCATCCTGAGATTCAATGAATGATTGGAAGCTGGCCTTCCATGTAAGATAATTCTCCACCTTCATCATCTTAGGTGCATTCAAATTCGTCATGTTCGACATTTTAACGCAAGAGACTGGTAAAACCATACAAAATATCTCCGAAAACAGTGGTTACCAAATTACACCTTTAGAATCGTCTTGAAAAGACAAATCCAATGATATATAATGTCGAAAACCGAATTCGGGATATTCTAGAGTTTTTTTTTGCCCTAAAAATGCAAGAAATTTAACGGTGCAGACGGTTCTGTCAAACGAGCTACGAATCAATTTTTATTTGCGAAACACTGAAATTTTATCGACGCTTGCCAACGAAAATTCCACCACTTAATTCCTCTCCTAATTTCGCTGGTTCTGGGTTAATTTCACTGGCCTGTAATTTTGTTCAATTTCGCTGATCAGTTAAGGTAATTTCGCTGATCAATTTCGCTGCCAAATTTGCTGCTTAAATTCGCTATTTATTACGACGACTAGTAAAGTCGCCGAAAACCGTAATAATTTCGCTGTGGAAAATTATACGGTTACCAAAGTCGCCTTTGGATTTAATTTCGCCGACAACCGAGATATTAAGTCCCAACTTCGCTGATCAGTTAATTTCGCAGGTCCAGACTGCGAAATTAATCAAATTCGCTAGTTAAATTTGGAAACTTGATTTGTTCGAAATTCTGAAGATTCTATCTCCTCTCCAACACAATCCTGCAAAATCAGACAACCTAATCAGCAAAAAATTTTGAAAATTTTGAAGAACACGAAGAAACAGTCTTCGAATCTTCAAGTCTTTCACCCAAAAATTCCTCAAACAATCAACCAAAAAGTGTCCCGAAAACCTGTAAAACAGTAATCAAACAAAGCAGAAGATCAAAACAACCAACAAATCTGAACCGAGCCTTCAAGAGCCTAAAGCTCTGATACCAATTGTAGGTCCCCTTGATGTATGGATCTTCACAGAATTGTCAATCTAATCAAGAGTGCGGAATCCTCTTGATCAGAATATCACAGAAACTAGTAGAAAACAGAAACAGCAATTCACTTTCAAACTGGGTTTCTATTGACTATCAATCTCACAAGAATTACAATCAATCTAAACCCTAACCACACTAATTTCGTCCAAGCTCTAAGTCTTTCACGAAATTCTCACTCAAACTCTGTTTTGGCTGATTAACCTCAACCCTAAAGCCTAACCTTGTTTATATAACACAAGGTTGCTACATGGGCTAAGGTTTCCTACATGGGCAAGGCCCATTTCGTACACCCTTGTCCCAACTGGGTTTTGTTTAGCCCAACCTCTATAACCAAACTATTACAAAGCTAAACCCGCTAACTGTTTATTGTTTAACTAATTACAAGATATCCAAAGACCAAATCTAAGCTGTTGTCACAAACATGCACCAACACTAAGTAATCTCACCACTAAGTTACCGTCCGACCGGACCACCGTCCGACCGGATGACCATCCGAATGGATTGTCATCCGCACGACCCATCATCCGATCGAACGCGTTGATGGATAGAGATACTTCAATACTTTCAAAATACTACAACGAAAACTTCAAAAGTCAAACCATCATACACAAACACATTCTTCTTATAGGAAGAAACAATCCACTCGAATCGTCATCCGACCGGATGACCACCAGAATGGATTGTTATCCGCACGGATTGCTGTCCGATCGGATTACCATCCGATCGAACTACTATCCGACCCAATTGCACTTTGCACCACTTGACGCGTAAAACGTCACTTATCGTTATGTTATCGAATCTATTCAGGCTAACCTTACTCGCTAAGCGCTCCCTTCAATCCATTCACCGCTGTGAGTATACTCGATCCCTTTTTGCTTTACGCACTTTTGGGTGTTACATATGTTACGAATATTGAAACTACAACAATCACACTACTCAATACTATTTGAACGCTAACCGTTAATGCATGTTATACGTGGCTCATGAATGCTTGTTTGTTATGTTTACACATGGAATGCTGTCTACCGGCCTTAGCAACGATAGTACTATAGTTTGGACTCAGCACCCATTCACACGGGGGTTGTTAAGGAGCATTACTTGCATGGATTACGGTGGTAATCATGTATTGCGAACTGCCTCGGGCAGTCAACCCGCAGTCACTGGTATCGATGGATCTATGTCGATAACTAACGTGCTTCATTTCACTATGTGTACGTGCTGGTTATGCGTAAACGAATTCGAACTCTATACGCTATTATCAAACTTGTATGCTCACCTTTACATTTTATGTATTGACTTTATTTTAACGTATGTGACAGGTGCTTAGGACGCACACTTGGTAGGAATTTGAAGCTAGAATAAAGCTTTAGAGCCCAACAAATAGTTGTCTGTAGAGGTCAAACTAAGGGTCTCTAGAAGCAGATAAACAATTGCTGTCTATTTTAAATCTGAGTTGTCGGAACAGAATATTTGCCTGGATTTTTGTGTGTAATAGTTATTTTTGCTGTTTGAGATACGGTATGGGACATATTATTTAAATTGAATAGTATTGATAATTGTTATGGAAACTTCTGGACAATCTGTTTCGCTCAGTGCCATGCCCCGATGTTTTCCGCCATCGGTTGGGGTGTGACAAAAAGGGCCGTCTGCGGTATCGAGTTATTATCAACATAACACAACATGAATCAGTAATCGGTAACGAGCGGTTTAACAAATCAGCGAACTCACCAGCATTGTCTGATACATGTTTTTCTGCATGCTTGCAGGTCTATAGGTACATGTCAGGGGAACTTGCTGTCTGGGATGCTGGAGTGGTCATGGGTCGAGATACATGGAAACACGAGACAAGTCTTATGGTTTTCACACTTGGTTTATGAATTTCTTAACTAATGTATTATGCTTCCGCTGAACGTTAAATAATGTTTTGTAACACTTCTTTTAATATTAAATGAAAGTTTTATTTGGAATAATTGTTATAAGTTCAACATGATTGGTGGCTAGATCCTGGTACGTCACACGCCTCACAGGGATTTCCGCATGTGGTATTTTGGGGGTGTGACATTTCGAATAACCTTATTACCAGAAAAATGTTTGACAATTTGTTTCAATGATAATCAAAAGAAAAGGGGATTATAAATCTGATAAAACACCAGAAAATCGAATAAATTATCAGAAAATCTGATGTATCATCAGAAAATCTGATGTATCATCAGAAAATCTGATATATCATCAGAAAATATGATATATCATCAGAATATCTGATGAATCATCAGAAATTCTGATAACTCATCAGAAAACATGTTGAAAAATCAGAATCATCGTTGATTATTAGAACGAATTCTTGCATGTCATCATCTTTATTTATATCCCATATCTGCATATTCATAAACTGTAGTGTTTGCGTCTATTTTTCTTTATCTTTTTTATTGCATTTTATATTTTTCCTTAGTGCTGATAACGTCATCTGACAGAAAAATGTTCTGGGAACTCGTTAATAGTTGTAAAGCTTTTTCTCTCCTTCATTAAATACACCTCATCAATATTAAGGAGATTGAAGTGACATATTAGTAGGTAATCATGATATATTATCAGAAAGTGGCCGCCTAAATCATTTAATGCAGGAGAGTTCATCTCAGTTATTCCTTATGCCTTCTGATATAAAATTAAATAACAAAGATTGTGGTGAACAAAATCTATAAGTAGGTAGATGTCATTTATGGCAAACTTCAAGTTTACTATAAATGATCACCACCTTGAGCTGAGACTGTCACCATCACACAAGAAAAACCCTAGAAATTACAACTTCATCTTCTTCTTCATCTCACACTTTCTCACATTCACAAAAATGCTTACCATCAAAGCTAATCGTTTCCCACTTCCTTATCATCCTTATCACAACCTCAGACTGAGGACCAACCTAGACGGTCCTTAATGGGAAGGATGCCAAACCATATTAAATCTGATAATGGGAAGTAGTTTGAGATATGCCCTCACATCCAACATAATAGTTCATCCAGACATTCTTCAAATGTTCTGAAAAAATGCAACATTATCAGAATATGAGGGTAGAGGACAGATGGTTACAGAAAGTGTGGTGCTTAACCAAAGAGTTCTGTTAACTGAAGGTATCATCAGGACGGTTCTATAACTCAATGACGATAATGAAGTCTTGATGTTCACAAAGGCACAGATAGATGAGACCCTGGAGCAGATGGGTTACAATCCTGTAAACTCATTACGAGCGATCACCAAAAATGGCTTCATCAAGCCATGGCAGTATCTGATCACACAAATGGGAGCATGCTTCTCAAAGAAGATCATCAATCATCATGAAGCATCCCAAAGGTTGATGGAGCCTGCACGAGCACTCGTACTACATACACCTTACAATTTCTCATATTACTTGATAAAAGATTTTGCAAGTAATATGTGGTCTGGCAGGCCATTCTTGATTTATCCTCGTTTTCTGATGAGGATAATCACGAGTCAGCTGGGCTTTGGAGGTGTTCCTGCAGATTATCCCAGAGCAGAGATGAGACTTCAACAAAACATGAATCTCAGCATACTCATACCTACTAATCAACATACTGCTTTGGTGACTGATCTATGGTTGCTCCTTGAGATGGATCATGGAGAAGCGATAGACCTTGATTAGGTCATTTTTGTTTAATCTTGGTGTGTGTAAATTTTCTTTGTTAATGTAGTATATTACTTATGTTACTTAGTTGTTTGGCTCGTGGTTTGGGAAAAGAGAAATGGGTAAAGATAAACGAGAGGATAAATATTCACAAAGTCAATGATAATCATAAAACAAATCATTCGTCACAAAAACACGAAGCTTCTGATGACATTAGCCTAAAATCTGGTAATATAACTTCAAATATTTCTCTAAATCTATTTTTCTGTTAAAACTTCAAAATGATGAAAAGTTTTAGAAAATATCAGAAAAAGTCAGGAGACTTGGATGCCACCGGAGAATCATATGTAAGTCTACTAACTTTATCTCATTCCCTCTCATCTAAAAAAAAATAGTACACCTGCTAAGAGAAACTTCAAAATCTGTTGAAAAGGGTCACAAGTTTAGGGGGAATTTCAATTAAGAAATTCTGTTGAAAACTGTTGACTTCTGTTGACCACATCTAAAAGGTCAACAAAAGTCAAAACAAAAGGAAATACAGAATTTTTGATTGAATTTCTGATGACATCATCAGAATGAAACTTTGACTTATAAGGAAGAAAGAATGTTAAGAAGAAAGCTAATTGGACCTTTGGCAAAGTGGGGTCCACAAAGATGAAAAGGTGTCATGTGACCGATAGTTTTCCCCAATCAAAATTCAGTTTAAATTTTTTGTGAAGAAATGATTGAAGAAACTATAAGTTGAAAGGACAAAACTACGATTACACGATCAACCATCATTAAATGTCTTGATACCCACGATCCAACAGTTACATTCTGAACCAAAATTCACATCACACGATCTAACGGTAATAAAGACAATTAATGATCTTTTAACCGCCATTACATGGCACGTTCTATATCCCCTTAACTCCATAAACCCACAAATCTCTGCTAAAACCCTCGCTATATAACTCACACTTAGCAGAAATTCAAAAATCACTCACCTTCTTCACAAGAACTACAAACGAAACATCCCCTATTCTTCACTCAAAATAAAAAAAAATCCCTAAATTTCGAACCCTAATTCACAAAATTCAACAATGACAGAAGTAAACCTCAACATCCCAATTGTTCAACATGATGTACCTTTTGTTGAAGACACAGAATTCCTACCAATGAAAGAAAGAAAATAATCTGCTGATGAATACAGAGCATTCGGAATATGATGTAAGATGTCAACTTTTGGTAGAATATCTTATGAAATGTCCAATCTCAGGAGCACTAACAAAAGGAAGAGAAGTACCAGAAAAGTTACTACTACAATTTATCCACACTTTCACTGAAGATGAAGAAAATCAGGTATTTGCTCATGTATGGGGAAATATTTCAGTAACATTAACTCCTGCAAGAGTAAGAAAATGACTTGAACTTCCAGTTCTTGAAAACTACATTGAAGTACCAAGCAAAGAAGAATTGATAAGAAGAAAATCAACAAAATTGGAGCAGTAAGAAGAAATGAAATGCCAGCCATCTGGCAAGTAATGATGGAAGTGTTAAACAAATGCCTCACATCAAAGATAGGAGGAGCTGATCAAGTCAGTCAAGCTATTCTGACAATCATGTATGAACTCATAACTGGGTTCAAACTTGATTATGGAACAGAAATTTTTAACCTACTCAAAAGATCAATTCTTACCAGAAATGGAAGAATAACCTCACACCTACCATATCCAAGGTTAATTTCAATTTTTATTTCTGAAACATTTGCTGAACGGAACATAGAAATTCCAATTTTGGAAGATATTTGGAGTTCAAATACCATGAAAGCCTGGAGTTCCACTCATGGATGGGAATCAGACAAAGATATCCCTGAGTTACCAGAAAGCATGATGTGCCTCATTGCACCAGACTCACAATACAAATTACAACATGAAGAACTTCTTGTCAAATCAGATACTCCAACAGAAGAACCTAGCAAAGAAGTTTTTAACTGTTCTTCATCACCAGAAGAAGAAGAAGTTGAGAAGTCCTGGTCATCAGAAACAGAGGCTGCAGAAGGAGAAGGAGTTCTGAAGATAACAAACTCACTAGAAAACAAGACAGAACATGCTGAGAGCCAACAGATTCATGAAGCTGGAATTCATCTTGAGTTTGATATTCATCAAGAGAAAGTACATGAACACTATGAAGAATCTCATATTGCTGGAGGAACTCATGAAGATACCGAAGATCAACATTATGAAGAAACTCATTTTGCTGGTACAACAAATGAAGCCATAGAAGTTATAGATCATGATGAGTCTCGCATTGCTAGTACATCTCTTTTAAACACAGTTTTAGTTAATACTAATTCAAAAAGAACAAACTCAGAAGATTCAATTAATGTTTCTTACAAGTTAGAATATAGAAAAACTGATATTGATGAGGAGGTTACTAGCTCTATTCATCTCTACTCTGAATCAGAAAATGAGGAGGAGAATGAGATCTCAACAGATAGAGATCAGGGAACTGATCAAGGAAATCTGGAAAAAGGTAATTTGTTTACCTCAAAAACTTATGGAGGAACATATATTGATATGATTCAAGGACATAAGGAAATCCAGGATGAAAATGTGTTTTTCACATCTGGTGGAGATGATTCTAGTACACTCAAGGTTGCACCAAAATCTGGTAAAGCCAAAAGTGACCCTATCATTTCCAAAACAGCTACAAATGTGTTTACAGCTGGAATGTTACAAGGAACATCTGTTGTTCCAAATATCCCTAAAACATCCATGGCACAAGAAAATTTGGAAACCGTCCTAGAAAAAGTTGTCAAAGCCTGTAAAAGAAGTCTAGTGGAAGAAAAGCTTGATCTGTTGCTGTCAGAGATACAAGGTCAAAGGGTAGAAATGAAGACTTTGTCAGAATCAGTGGAGGTGATAAAGGCACAAATTGAAAGAAACACTGAAGCACTAAAGTCTCCTCAAAAGTTGAAAGAAAAAGCACCAGAAACCAACATCTCTGCATCAGAAATTCAGATGATTCTCACAGAAATAAAAAAGATCAAGACACAAGTTGCAAATGCTATGGAGTCAAGACAATCAAGCAGTACAAACAAGGTTTTGGAAGAAGTCACCATCCTAAAGGCAAGCAACAACAGTATCACAGATGCCCTTGAGAAGCTGACAAAAGAATGGGCTGCCATGCAGATGAGAGCTCAAACTGAATTTACAAAAGTTCAGAAAAGCATAGCCAGCAACTCAAATTTGGTTGGAGAGGTGCAACAACTGATGAAGAAGATGCAATTCAACATTGCCAGATTGGCCAAAGTGGATCCTAAAGAATTCATGAAAGAAATTCCTGTTGAAGGTTCACACCAAGAAATTCCAAAGTCAACCCCACAGCAATCATCAGCTACACCAATCACCAAAGCTGGAACCACTATGATGGGTCCACCTCCAAATGTCTCAAAAGATGAAATGCTAAAAAGGTTAGCAACTTCAAAACCTCAAGTTGTCACAGATTTGAAACTTATAACTTCTCAAACTGTTCCAAAACCAACTTCTTCTAATGAAACTGCCATGAGTAAATTGTTAAATCTGCAAAAAATGAATGAATGGGAACAAGAAGCTGATTCAAGAAAACCACAGATTGTTAAAATAAAAATCTCTAAAACTCAATCTATCTTGGTTAGAGAGATTGACAGGGATATAATGATATTCCCTTAATACAATCTGGTGAAATATTACTAGACAAAAGTAGATGTACTAGAAAGGCCACTAACTCCTGTCAGAATGGCTATAAGGGAAGATAAGTTAAAAAGAGGTCCAAGAAGCATTCACTACACCAATGAGAATCCAATAAAAAGAATCTTAAAAGTGGATGAAGTAAAAGTTGGAACTGATGGTATTGGAGGAACTTATGTGCAGAACAGATACATACTTCTAAGAGAAAATGGGGAAGAAGAAAAGGTGATTGATGAAGAAATTGCTGACAAATTACATCCTTTAGACATTCTGTTCATGAAGGATCAATATGAAAAAGAAAGGAAAAACAACAAAGAAGTCAGAAGAGCATTAAAGGGAATATCAAAGGCTGGAATACAGCTGTTTGAAAGGATGGCTTTTTCAGACTTTGATTTATGCACTAACTATGATTATGTGCACAACAAAAAGGTCTATATCAGTGCACCAAAGACAAGAATTCCCTCAGAGCTATTGGAAAATGCAAGATTTGGAGACATCATTGAACTGCCAAGTAAAAATGACAGACATAACTATGGTGTAATCTTCAGAGATACTGAGAAGAACAAAGCTCTATTCAGAAGTGTTGATATCTGCAAGTACTCAAATCAGACTCTGAAGTTTATCATGAAAAGTATGAACAAAAGACAAGAACAACTTGAGAAGACAGGAATGAACATGGAGGATCAAAGACAAGAAATTGAACAAATGATTGAAGAATGGATTCAAGCAAGAACCTGGTACAAAGACATGTATGACATCTGCAACAAGTATATCTCTTACAAGAAGCAATTAAAGAAAGGAGATGTGCTGAAGAAATTGAAGCTGACTTGAAGAACATGTTTTTTTTTTAAATTTTCATTTCATGATGTAATTTCTTTTTCAGAACTTCAGAAATTGGTTTGATTTGCAAATGTTGAGTTTCCACTGTTTGGAAATTTTGTGTTCATGAGATAGTTCATTTTCTTACAATACTTAGGGGGAAACTGTTAGGAAACTTTATTTGTAAGTATTGAAGAAAATCAGATTCAACTTGATCTATGAAGAAGATAACAGTCCTGAAGATCACAACAAGAAGAAGAAGATCGGATAGGAAAACTGAAAAGAACAACATCTACTTCAAAGTATCATAAGTTGATCAAGAGATGAAGAAGATAATCAGAGAAGGTCCTTCTGATGGATCTGATGATATTTCTGATGAAATATCATCAGTTTCTGATGAATATGCCACTTGTCTAAAAATCAGCTCTATCCTGCCATAATAACCGAAGCAACTTGACATTATTGGATATCATGATGACAAAGACAACTTGACTGTTGGATTCAATGAATATGTCAAATAGCTACTTTTTGCAGGACTTATACATGAATAAACAAATGTTTATTCATGTATTCAACCGTCTATAAATAGAAGGCTCATCAAGCAGAGAACAATGAGTTAAGCTTAGCATTCAATACATACTACAAACTCCATTGTCCTTTCACCCTTAGAATTCAAGTATTCATTTGTAATAGATAATAATCTTACAATCACCTTGTAAACCATTTTGTTTCAAACTGATATAAATTTGAAAATTCTGTAGGTCTTGTTTCTTGAAAGTCTGATTTCCATTTCCGCACACTTTTTTCACATCTACTGAAAAGAAGTTTTTAAGTCCAAACTAGGACCAACAAGTACGTTCTCTTAAGTTAAATCTACAGATAGATTTAAATGAGAAAATTAGAGAAATACAGGAATCAGTAACCAAGGACGATACTGAAAAATTGAAAGGAATGATTAAGGAATTAGAGCAAGGAACAGATGGAATTTGGAGATTCCATAAGAAAAGAATTTGGATACCCAAACAAGGAAACCTATGCCATCGAATTTTAGAAGAAGCCCATAAGTCTAAGTATACGATACATCCTGGTAGTGATAAAATGTATCAAGACTTAAGATAGAATTTATGGTGGATAGGAATGAAAAAGGATATAGCCACCTATGTTGCCATATGTCTAACATGTTCACAGGTTAAAGCTAAAATTCAGAAACCCTCAGGTTTATTGCAGCAACTCGAAATGCCAATATGGAAATGGGAATTGATAACAATGGACTTTGTTACCAAATTACCCAAGACACGAAAAGGTAATGATACAATCTGGGTGATTGTAGACAAATTAACCAAATCTGCTCATTTCTTACCGATGAAGGAAAATTTCAGTATGGAACAATTAGCCAAGTTATATGTAAATGAAATAGTTTCATTACATGGAATTCCTTTATCTATTGTTTCTGATAGAGATAGCCGTTTTACTTCTCATTTTTGGAATAGTTTCCAAAAAGTAATGGGAACCAGGTTAAATCTAACCACTGCTTATCATCCTTAAACGGACGGATAAAGTGAAAGGGCAATTCAGACAATGGAAGATATGCTTAGAGCTTGTGTAATTGATTTCGGAGGAAATTGGGACGATCATTTACTATTAATAGAATTTCCTACAATAACAACTATTATACCAGTATCAATGCTGCACAATTTGAAGCACTTTATGGACGAAAGTTCCGAACTCCAGTCTGTTGGGAAGAAATTGGAGAAATGCAACTATCTGGACCAGAGATAGTACAAGAAACAACGGATAAGATTATTCAAGTCAAGGAACAACTAAAAGCAGCACGCGATCGTCAAACGAGTTATGCTGATAACAGACGAAAACCATTGGAGTTTCAAGTAGGAGACAAGGTATTATTAAAAGTTTCTCCATGGAAAGGAGTGGTAAGATTCATAAAGAGGGGAAAGCTAAGCCCCAGGTATGTTGGACCTTTTGAGATTATTAGAAGAATAGGACCAGTAGCTTACCAGCTACAACTGCCAGAGGAAATGGCAGGAATACATGATGTATTTCAGGTATGTAATCTCAAGAAGTGCTTAGCAGATGAATCATTAGTAGTACCTCTTAAGGATATAGAGGTAAATGAGAAACTGAAGTTTGTAGAGAAACCCCTACAGATTGAGGATAGGAAGATCAAGAACCTCAAACACAAGAGATTAGTTCTAGTTAAAGTGAAATGGGATTCCAAGAGTGGACCAGAATACACTTGGGAGCTCGAATCAGAGATGCAGAAGAAATATCCACACTTGTAGCAGTAGACCCCCAAAATCTTTAAAACACCCCTATATGTCATAAAATACACCCCGTATACGAAAAACGGCCCCGAAATACCATTATTTTATAAAAAAAACAAATAAAACAAATATTTCTGGTCGCTCGCGGGGCGCGACACACTTATGCGTGTCTGTCGCGGGCCTCGACCCGCTGACACCAGACGTAAACCTAGGTTGCCACGTGTCCATGTCGTGTCGAGCCTATACCCTTGAATCGACAAGCCTAAAGCCTACCCTACTACCGTCGCGGGCCATGAAGGAGACAACAAAAGCTGTTGCGGGCCGCGAGGCCCCTGTTTCCAGCCTATAAATGGAGTAGTCGATGTTCAGTTTCAAATCGTTCAAAATCAAAATTTCTCTCTCGAATTTCTAATAGTAGAAATAATTCTCGGGTATAATACCCACTAAAAAGCGAAGCTCTGCCTCGTTGTAAGTATTATAACCCCCGGTTACGTATTAGTTACTCTGTCCGATTGATCTAGAACTCCGTAACGCATGTCAAGGCTCTGCCTGACTCAGTCGTTGGAGTTTTGTCTCGGGGGGAGGATATAGCTAATGTAAATTTGGTTATCTTACTAACATGTGTGCATTGTTTAATTTTTAATAGATTATAACCAGGAAGTCACCAGGAATTATCTAAAATAGCAATGTGAGTAATTCCCCTTTTTGTAAAATGTTTTTACAAAACCTCAATTGTTTTAAATTGTAATTAATAGTGATTGAGTATTTGTGATTCTACAATTAGTGTCGGTATGTTGGGGTTTTGTATACATTACTTGTTACTACACTGTGAGTAGTAGCATGACCACAAGTCAGGATTGACAGTACCGTGGGTGGTAATTGAATAGATATAAACAAATGTAACTGCGGATGCCCTCAATGTTGTAAACTGATAAAAGTTGTTTTGATTAAACTGGGATTCACTCGCCAGTATTTCTTGCTGATAAAACTTTTTAAAATGCGTTTCAGGTAACCAAATGTGAAAGCTAAATAGAAGCCAGCTGGAAAGCACTGAAGGCTTGGAAAAAGTTACCTAAACAAGAAAGAAGTTTTATTTCAATAAAATTAGGGTTTATCCCTATAAACCTGTTTGTAATGGAAACTTGGGGTTTTCCCATGTAATTATTAATTATAAAAGTTTGGTGTTTTACTTTGATAAAATATTTCCTAACTACGGTCCTGATGTATTTTCCACTGCCAAATTAATAAACACCGATACCACCTGCTCTGAGACTCGCGACGGCTCGCTCCCGGGGTAGGGGTCGGGGGTTGCGACACCCACCTCCACCGTCGGCCTTAACACCACAACCAAACACCCAACCACCATTAACCACCCACTTCCCTCAAAATTAAACACTAGGAAATACTGTAAATTCTTTATTTGATATTCACACTTGAAAATTGAAATTAAATACCATGAATTCAAACAATCTGAGAGGAAATATGAGCACTTGAATAGCATCTGATATTCACACTTGAAATAACACTATCATCTGAACCCACTTGAAATTAAATTACACTATCATCTGATATTCACACTTGAATAGCCCTCTCCACCACCTCACCGCTAGATCCCCAATTCAGCCACATGCCTCTCTCCCCACCTTTATCATTCCACCCTATCTCCCTTTTTCATCATACCCCCTACCCCCACCATCGTAAAAAACCACCATAACAACCACCATGGATAGCTCAAATTCACCATCATCTGAACCCACACTCGCCCTCCCACCACCGGTAACACGCCGCATACCTCTATCGTGCTGGTCCCACGACGAGACGGTAGCGTTAATCGAGAAGGTGGCCGACGGTGTTGCCGCTAGGTGTCCGATGGGTAACCCACCGAAAACATCAATTCAGTGCCGGCATTGTGACAACTGCCACTTTTCGGTAACTTTCTTACACTTAAGGTACTCATTTTTAGCTACACTTTTATGGGTTTTGAATATCCGAACTGCATATTTCATGATATACACTTAGAATACTCATGGAATACCTATTTTTGATGCACATGATTCATTTTATTTGATTACATTTGAAACAGTTTAAACAATGCATCAAAACAACTAGAAAAGCACTTAGTGAACTAGTGTTCTGACAAAACCGCAGGATCCGCAGAAACCATCTTAATGACATCTTTTGGACTCAGACGAAAGTCCAACATCTAATATACATTAAACCCTAACTAGGAATGCAAGGGTTTGGTTTGAAACCATCCCGAAGTCCGATAACACCAAAAACTACCCGAAAAGCACTAAAAGCGACAATTTCAACACTTTTCCGTAGAAATCCTACAGAAATCAGCCATTTAATCTATTTACAACGTGTAAAAGTGCAGTGTAACATAGAATTCATATGAGGATACCTTCGGGTATCATCCGAACGAAAATCACATCAATTCACACAAGTTACACAACTTAACGTTCAAATAACGACTAACCGAAACAATACTAAACGAATATCCGAATAATATCGGATCTTTTTTTAGTGACCATCTAATGTTATTTGGATCATTATGGTCTAGTAATGGTCACTTGACACATTTAAAACTGTCACACCCCGACCGCGTAAAACAACAACTCGCGCGGAAACGTCGGGGAGTATTGTAACAGAATCATTGTTTCACAACGCATGGAATTTAAAGTTTGATTTAATTATTTAAAGTGTTTACATTGACAAAGAATTTACAGAACATAACATAAATTAAACTATCTTTCATAATTTTAAGTCACTAAGGCCCAAGGCTGCCTACGTGTGTCACGAACATCATCGTGCGATAGCTCCTTAAACACATGTGAAAATAGGTACGTCAGCATAAAAATTCCTGTGAGATACATAGGTTTTGTTGTTGTAGGATTCATGACTCGTAAGTAAAAAGAAGTGTTTAAATAAAAAATAGGTACGTTTTCTTTTATAAAATCTTATGAAATTCGATATGGAAATCAGATGTTATAAAAGAATAAT
The DNA here is from genome assembly GCA_030545235.1 of Helianthus tuberosus. Classification (NCBI taxonomy): domain Eukaryota; kingdom Viridiplantae; phylum Streptophyta; class Magnoliopsida; order Asterales; family Asteraceae; genus Helianthus; species Helianthus tuberosus. The sequence continues at coordinate 40,899,278 of CM060429.1, forward strand.
GCATTAATAAATAAATAACCAAGTAAAAATAGGTTTGTATAAGATATGTCGTTTGTAAAAAAAAATGTATCATGCCTTTGTTTCTGTTAAAGTGGTTTAGATAACGCTGCGATATGTAATACCATAAAAGCACTTATATATAGGAAGTACCAACGGCGTATCCACCATGCTTTTATCGTATTACACACGCCTCGTTATTTAAATCACTTACAATAACCCAATCGTTTAGTAGTTCAAATAGTTCATGTGACAACTCGAGTTTCCAAGATTTCCATATTCGCATTTAGTGCACGTTAATTTTTTTTTATTTAGTTGTTTGTTAATACGACTCGTTGTTTCACAACGCTTACCTTTGTAATACGTTATATCGTATTTCGTTTAATATTTTTTTTTACTTGGAAATCCATAATATATTTTTATATGTGATTGTATGTTAATAAGGTGTTGTATTAATTTGCATATGTTAATTAGAGATGGAACTCACTGAAAACAATAACCATGAAATCACCCAAGTGATGAAAACACTTTAGTGTTTTCGTCCTGAAGGTTTGGCGAAATCAGAGATGGGCTTGGCCCATGGCCCAGTATTTTGAGATAATTTATATAAGCAGTTTATAAACAAATCTTCTCCGAGACGTTACCCATTCACCAAACCTTATCACTTTGTTCTCTCTCTCTACATCTGAAACCCACAAAGAGAATTCCTCATTTTGAAGCCAAACCCCTGTTTAATACGGTTAGTGATTTACATGTAAAGATGATATCTTATATTGACTGCTACTGTGAGATATTATAACCTTATGATCTGATTTTGATTGATGATTTCATTGTTTTCTATGAATGATGATTGATAATCCTCGAGATAAAGTGATCGTAGATAGTTAGTTGATAAATGCACAACTAGATCTCCTGTTAAATGATAAACACTATGATGTTGTTGGATGTTAATTCTGAAAATACAGATGAGTAGATATCTAATCAAATGTTTTATGCTTTTGTTTGATTGATTGTTTGTACAAAAGGGTTGAATCTGATAAGAAATGGGATTAGAATTGCTGGGTTTTATGTTACAGTATGTGTTGTTGATGATGATGAATAGTCACGAAAACACCCCCCACAAATGAAAGTGGACGAAATCACTTATGTGATTTCGGCCCAAGTGTATACGGCCCAAGGATGTTTTCGGCACATAAGGGTTTTCGGCCCAATAAGTGTTTTCGTCCCATCAAAGGGATTTCGGCCACTTAAGTGATTTCGAAAAAGGATGATTTCGGCACATTCAGTTTTCGGCCCAAAACAAAGTGATTTAATAACTGTTCAAGCCCACCTAAGTGTTTTCGGCCCTAAAGGGATTTCGGCTCACATGGTGATTTCGCAACTTATGTGTTTTGGCAACATGATTAACTGTTAAAATTAATGTTATTAATCTGTTAGTTTGTTGACTCAGTTAGTTTATTATTTCTGTTACTTGTTAACTCTGTTGAGTACGTAACTGGGTTTAACCTATTAACTGAGTTAAGTTTATTAACTCAGTTAACTTTATTTACTATGTTGATTTCATTTAGTACACTCTGTTAAGTAGTTAATTTTATTAACTTGTTAACTCTGTAAATTAACTAGCACTGTCAGTTTATTATTCCTGTTATACTTGTTTATTCTGGAAGTTTGTTATCTTTGCTTAATACATTAACCTGGTTAAGTCTGTTAACCCCCATCAAGCATGTTAATTGATTTACCATGTTAGGCATTACTAAGAACTCAGTTATATGGAGTATGACTGTATGAACATGAACCAACTGATATGTGTTACTTGATGAGAAATGCATGAACACACTATGTGACATAAAGGACATGTGAAATATTACGAGCATGAACTAATTGAGTATACGTGCATACTATAGGACTTGACTGAATTATTGTGAGCACTTAACTTAGCTTAGCTTAGCATACCGAGCAAAACAAGGTGAGTTCACACTCTTACCAAGGCATGGGATTCCCGGGGTTGGGAATGGGATTGAAGGAATGGATTTGTACTTGCAATGTTACTAGACTATCTACCATCGTCCTCGGATGCGCAGGATACATACGTAAAACCTACGTATACTTGTACACATCACTGTCCTCGGTTGTGAAGGGCACTTACGTAAAACCTACGTAAACTTATATTCATTACTGCCTCGGGTTGTGTCAGGCACTTACGTAAAACCTACGTAAACCCCCGCGTACCCCTGTCCTCGGTTGTGAAGGACACTTACGTAAAACCTACGTAAACTTTGTACGTACTACTGTTCTCGGTAAGAAGAACATTTATGGTTGCAAATAGTCTAGTGTATATGCAAACATGGGAAGCCCCCACTAATAGAACATACTATCGGCCCAGTATAGCCGCACGTTACGAAACGAACTTGCATTTACGAACTTACTTACTGTGAACTCGCTCAACTAGTTGTTGACTCTCTGTTACATGCCTTGCAGGACCTTAGGTACTTTTGGAGCTTGCACGGGAGGCACGGTCGTTGTGGACATGGATCGTGAATGTGTTGTTAAACATTATGACATTTTGTACTTAAACTTACGTTGGGTTTTACATTGTTGCTTCCGCTACACACTTGTTTATATTTGGTTTTGGAAACACCTATCGTATTGATGAATGACTTTTACTATATACTTATGTTCAATATGATTGGTGGCTTGATCCTGGTCATGTCACGCCTCCAAGCGGTGGTACTCCGCGTGTGGATTTTGGGGGTGTGACAGATTGGTATCAGAGCCATTGGTTATAGAGAACTCGGTTTTAATAAGGGGAAAACGTTTTTATTAAAACCAGACTATAACCGAAACAGTGCTCAACGATCCACAACGACGCCTCGCTCCACGTGCAAGACTCAACATCCTAGGTAATATGGTATATGTTTTATTGCCTACTTGATACAATTGCATAGAACTTTGCTCAGGGTATGCTTAGATTAACGTAACACTATTGCATGAGAACACTTGTGTGCTTACTCTCTTCTGTCATCGCACTACTCGCGAACCTCTCTCACTTATGTTATCTTTGCTATGAAGATCATGTCTGGACGCATTAACATGACACAAGCCCAATTGACGGCTCTCATTAACGAGCGAGTTGCTGAGGCACTTGCAGCCGCACAAGCAGGAGGTATACCCTGCAGTTGTAACTCACACTAGGATCTTTAGATCCTACACTCCTAAACGAACTCTTGTGTTTAATCTTGTACTGGATTCTTATACACAACAGGTCAGCACGCTCAGCCACCTGTTTGCACCTTCAAAACTTTCATGGACTGTCTTCCTACTACTTTTAGTGGCACGGAAGGAGCGGTTGGACTCCTCCATTGGTTTGAAAAGCTCGAGTCCGTATTTGAAATGTGTGAATGCCCTGAGGCTCGCAGGGTGAAGTACGCCACTGGTACTCTAGAAGGCATTGCGCTGACTTGGTGGAATGCGCAAGTTCAGATGTTAGGGTTGGCTGTTGCTAACGCCACACCCTGGAATGATTTCATGGAATTGATCAAAGAGGAATACTGTAGCCGTGATGACATTCATAAACTGGAGGTAGAGTTTTACCACTTGAAAATGACGGGGTCAGAAATTGAAGCGTACACCAGAAGATCGAATGAGTTGGCTATTCTGTGTCCTACTATGGTGGACCCTCCCATTAAGCGTATCGAACTGTATCTCAATGGTCTGGTGCCGGAAATTCAAAGTCACGTAACCTCAGCAAATCTTGGCACCATTCAACAGATCGTCAAGTTAGCTCATCGCCTCACCGATCAAGCAGTCGAACAGAACAGGCTGCCTAAACGTATCAGCGCTACTACTACCGCTACCACTCCAGCTACTCCTGCTAATCCTAGTGACAACAAGCGGAAATGGGAAGGGGATTTCAGCAGGGGTTCAGCTACTGTACAGTCTCAAGCACAGCAGCAGCGCAAGACTAGTGATTACCAGAGCCCGAGTCAGCAATCCTCTGGTAGTCAGGGGCAGAAAAGATATCAAGGAAATCACCCAAAATGCAACAAGTGTAACAGGCATCACAGCGGCCAGTGCAACAAGGGTCGTTGTCAGAGGTGCCTCAGGATGGGCCATGAGGCCAAGGATTGTAGGAGTCCGCGGCCTGCGAATCAGAATCAGCAGCAGCAGCAAGCACCGCAGAATCAGCAACAGGGCAACAAAGGATGTTTTCATTGTGGTGCAGAAGGTCACTTCAAGCGAAACTGCCCCCAGTTAAACCAGAACCAGAATAACAACAACAATAATTAGGGCAACGGGAACAACAATGGGGGAAACAACAACGACAATGGTGCTAGGGGTCGTGCATTTGTGATTGGTCGGGGTGATGCGAGGAACGATCCTAATGTGGTTACGGGTAAGTTTCTTCTCGACGAATTTTATGTTACCGTATTATTTGATTCGGGTGCGGATACCAGTTATATGTCTCTAAAAGTTAGTCAAATGCTTAAACGCGCACCAACACTTTTGAACACCAAACATGTCGTAGAGTTAGCCAACAGTAAAAGTCTAGAGGCCACACACATAGTTCAGGGTTGTAATCTTATCCTCGCTGGTCAGACTTTCTCTATCGATCTCATTCCTATAACTCTGGGTAGTTTCGACATTGTCATTGGTATAGATTGGTTATCCCAACAGCAAGCAGAGATCCTATGCAAGGAGAAGATCATTCGTATTCCCCGTACTGGCAAAGAACCTCTCGAAGTTCAAGGCGACAAGTGTGGTGTCGTGAGTGGCATCATCTCCTTCTTGAAGGCGCAGAAGTGTCTGCGAAAGGGCCACATAGCTATTTTAGCACTTGTTACTGATACATCGACGACAGAGAAAAAGATTGGGGATATTCCTGTAGTACGCGACTTTCCTCAAGTGTTTCCTGAAGAGTTACCTAGGCTACCGCCTCATCGCCAGGTCGAATTTCAGATCGAGCTAGCTCCAGGAGCAGCACCTATAGCTCGAGCGCCTTACCGCTTAGCTCCAACTGAACTGGAAGAACTGTCTAAGCAATTGCAAGAACTCTTGGAAAAGGGTTTCATACGTCCTAGCTCTTCGCCCTGGGGAGCTCCAGTATTATTTGTGAAGAAGAAAGACGGTACCTTTCGTATGTGTATAGACTACCGCGAACTAAACAAGGTGACCGTGAAGAATCGCTATCCTCTTCCACGCATCGACGACTTATTCGACCAGTTGCAAGGGTCGAGCTATTACTCAAAGATTGACCTGAGGTCAGGTTACCATCAACTGAGAGTCCGGGATGAGGACGTCTCCAAAACAGCATTCAGAACTCGCTACGGCCATTACGAGTTTTTGGTTATGCCATTCGGACTAACGAACGCGCCTGCGGTTTTCATGGATCTTATGAACAGGGTGTGCAAACCCTATCTTGACAAGTTTGTTATTGTTTTCATTGACGACATCCTGATTTACTCGAAGAATCGGGAGGAACACGAGCAGCACTTACGACTTATTTTGGAACTCTTACGAACAGAACAGCTATACGCTAAGTTTTCAAAATGCGACTTCTGGCTTCGTGAAGTCCACTTTCTAGGCCACGTGGTAAACAAGGATGGGATTCATGTTGATCCATCCAAGGTAGATTCGATCAAGAACTGGCCTGCACCTCGCACACCGACAGAAATACGCCAATTCTTGGGTTTGGCGGGTTATTACAGACGGTTCATCAAAGAATTCTCAAAGATTGCACAGCCGCTCACATTACTGACACAGAAAGGTGTTGCTTACCATTGGAGTGATACACAGGAAACAGCGTTTCAGCACTTAAAGGATAGACTTTGTAGCGCACCTATCCTCTCATTGCCTGAAGGCACGGATGATTTTGTAGTCTACTGCGACGCATCCATCCAAGGTCTTGGATGTGTGTTGATGCAACGGGATAAAGTTATTGCTTATGCTTCACGCCAACTTAAGATTCACGAACGGAATTACACTACGCACGATTTAGAGCTTGGAGCTGTTGTTTTTGCGCTCAAGATATGGCGACACTACCTGTACGGCACCAAGTGCACCATCTACACCGATCACAGGAGTCTTGAGCATATCTTCAAGCAGAAAGAATTGAACATGCGACAACGTCGATGGGTCGAGTTACTGAACGATTACGAATGTGCTATAAAGTACCATCCGGGCAAAGCCAATGTGGTGGCCGACGTCCTCAGTCGAAAGGATACTACACCTAGGCGTGTACGAGCGTTGCAACTCACTATTCAGTCCAGTCTTCCTTCACAGATACGAGATGCTCAGGTAGAAGCATTGAAACCAGAAAACGTCAGGGCTGAAGCCCTACGCGGCTCAAGGCAACGGTTAGAACAAAAGGTAGACGGCGCCTACTATGTAACAGGACGCATCTGGGTCCCACTCTATGGTAATTTACGCGAGCTTGTAATGGATGAGGCTCATAAGTCTCGCTACTCAGTACATCCGGGTTCGGATAAGATGTACCACGACCTCAGAACTACATATTGGTGGCCTAGCATGAAAGCTCACATAGCCACTTACGTTAGTAAATGTTTGACTTGTGCGAGAGTCAAAGCGGAATATCAGAAACCATCAGGCCCACTCCAACAACCTGAGATACCACAATGGAAATGGGAGCAAATTTCCATGGATTTTGTTACTGGCCTGCCTAGATCTCAACGTGGGAATGATACTATTTGGGTGATCGTGGATCAACTCACAAAGTCTGCTCACTTCTTGGCTATCAAGGAAACGGATAAGTTCTCCACTCTAGCAGACATATACCTTAAGGAAGTTGTCTCGAGGCACGGGGTGCCCATATCTATTATCTCTGATCGTGATGCACGTTTTACTTCAGAACTGTGGCAGGTAATGCACAAATCTTTTGGCTCTCGTTTAGACATGAGCACAGCTTATCATCCTCAGACAGACGGGCAGTCTGAGTGCACTATTCAAACTCTAGAAGACATGCTTCGGGCGTGCGTAATTGACTTTGGCAAAGGCTGGGAAAAACATCTGCCACTTGTGGAATTTTCGTACAACAACAGTTACCACACCAGCATTAAAGCCGCTCCATTTGAGGCATTGTACGGGCGTAAATGCCGATCACCTCTTTGTTGGGCAGAGGTGGGTGACAGTCAGATCACAGGTCCAGAAATGGTAGTTGATACTACTGAAAAGATTGCTCAAATACGACAACGCATGGCGGCAGCTCGTGACCGTCAGAAAGCATACGCCGATAAAGACAGGAAACTGCTCGAGCTCCAGGTTAGGGATCGAGCACTACTCAAAGTTTCACCCTGGAAGGGTGTTGTTCGTTTTGGCAAACGAGGCAAGCTCAATCCACGATACGTTGGACCATTTGAAGTCATAGAAAAGATAGGCAAAGTGGCCTACAGACTGAACTTACCAGCTGAACTCAGTGCAGTTCACAACGTCTTTCATGTGTCGAATCTGAAGAAGTGGCAGTCAGATGAGACCTTCATAGTTCCCTTGAAGGAGCTCACTATCGACGAACGGTTGCATTTCGTCGAAGAACCGGTTGAAATCACGGACCGAGATGTTAAGGTCCTCAAGAACACCAGAATACCTCTTGTTCGAGTTCGTTGGAACTCCCGTCGTGGCCCAGAGTTTACCTGAGAACGCGAAGACCAAATGGAACTCAAATATCCCCAGTTGTTCGAAAACAATGCAACTACTACTGAGGCTGAAGCTACTACAGAATTTCGAGAAGAAATTCCAAAATCAACGGGGGAATGATGTGACACCCCAGGAGAACCAGTAAACGATAACTTACCTAGCTTCCTCAGTAACCGCATGCTAAATTTCGGGACGAAATTTCTATCAAGTTGGGGATAATGTGACAACTCGAGTTTCCAAGATTTCCATATTCGCATTTAGTGCACGTTAATTTTTTTTTTATTTAGTTGTTTGTTAATACGACTCGTTGTTTCACAACGCTTACCTTTGTAATACGTTATATCGTATTTCGTTTAATATTTTTTTTTACTTGGAAATCCATAATATATTTTTATATGTGATTGTATGTTAATAAGGTGTTGTATTAATTTGCATATGTTAATTAGAGATGGAACTCACTGAAAACAATAACCATGAAATCACCCAAGTGATGAAAACACTTTAGTGTTTTCGTCCTGAAGGTTTGGCGAAATCAGAGATGGGCTTGGCCCATGGCCCAGTATTTTGAGATAATTTATATAAGCAGTTTATAAACAAATCTTCTCCGAGACGTTACCCATTCACCAAACCTTATCACTTTGTTCTCTCTCTCTACATCTGAAACCCACAAAGAGAATTCCTCATTTTGAAGCCAAACCCCTGTTTAATACGGTTAGTGATTTACATGTAAAGATGATATCTTATATTGACTGCTACTGTGAGATATTATAACCTTATGATCTGATTTTGATTGATGATTTCATTGTTTTCTATGAATGATGATTGATAATCCTCGAGATAAAGTGATCGTAGATAGTTAGTTGATAAATGCACAACTAGATCTCCTGTTAAATGATAAACACTATGATGTTGTTGGATGTTAATTCTGAAAATACAGATGAGTAGATATCTAATCAAATGTTTTATGCTTTTGTTTGATTGATTGTTTGTACAAAAGGGTTGAATCTGATAAGAAATGGGATTAGAATTGCTGGGTTTTATGTTACAGTATGTGTTGTTGATGATGATGAATAGTCACGAAAACACCCCCCACAAATGAAAGTGGACGAAATCACTTATGTGATTTCGGCCTAAGTGTATACGGCCCAAGGATGTTTTCGGCACATAAGGGTTTTCGGCCCAATAAGTGTTTTCGTCCCATCAAAGGGATTTCGGCCACTTAAGTGATTTCGACAAAGGATGATTTCGGCCCATTCAGTTTTCGGCCCAAAACAAAGTGATTTAATAACTGTTCAAGCCCACCTAAGTGTTTTCGGCCCTAAAGGGATTTCGGCTCACATGGTGATTTCGCAACTTATGTGTTTTGGCAACATGATTAACTGTTAAAATTAATGTTATTAATCTGTTAGTTTGTTGACTCAGTTAGTTTATTATTTCTGTTACTTGTTAACTCTGTTGAGTACGTAACTGGGTTTAACCTATTAACTGAGTTAAGTTTATTAACTCAGTTAACTTTATTTACTATGTTGATTTCATTTAGTACACTCTGTTAAGTAGTTAATTTTATTAACTTGTTAACTCTGTAAATTAACTAGCACTGTCAGTTTATTATTCCTGTTATACTTGTTTATTCTGGAAGTTTGTTATCTTTGCTTAATACATTAACCTGGTTAAGTCTGTTAACCCCCATCAAGCATGTTAATTGATTTACCATGTTAGGCATTACTAAGAACTCAGTTATATGGAGTATGACTGTATGAACATGAACCAACTGATATGTGTTACTTGATGAGAAATGCATGAACACACTATGTGACATAAAGGACATGTGAAATATTACGAGCATGAACTAATTGAGTATACGTGCATACTATAGGACTTGACTGAATTATTGTGAGCACTTAACTTAGCTTAGCTTAGCATACCGAGCAAAACAAGGTGAGTTCACACTCTTACCAAGGCATGGGATTCCCGGGGTTGGGAATGGGATTGAAGGAATGGATTTGTACTTGCAATGTTACTAGACTATCTACCATCGTCCTCGGATGCGCAGGATACATACGTAAAACCTACGTATACTTGTACACATCACTGTCCTCGGTTGTGAAGGGCACTTACGTAAAACCTACGTAAACTTATATTCATTACTGCCTCGGGTTGTGTCAGGCACTTACGTAAAACCTACGTAAACCCCCGCGTACCCCTGTCCTCGGTTGTGAAGGACACTTACGTAAAACCTACGTAAACTTTGTACGTACTACTGTTCTCGGTAAGAAGAACATTTATGGTTGCAAATAGTCTAGTGTATATGCAAACATGGGAAGCCCCCACTAATAGAACATACTATCGGCCCAGTATAGCCGCACGTTACGAAACGAACTTGCATTTACGAACTTACTTACTGTGAACTCGCTCAACTAGTTGTTGACTCTCTGTTACATGCCTTGCAGGACCTTAGGTACTTTTGGAGCTTGCACGGGAGGCACGGTCGTTGTGGACATGGATCATGAATGTGTTGTTAAACATTATGACATTTTGTACTTAAACTTACGTTGGGTTTTACATTGTTGCTTCCGCTACACACTTGTTTATATTTGGTTTTGGAAACACCTATCGTATTGATGAATGACTTTTACTATATACTTATGTTCAATATGATTGGTGGCTTGATCCTGGTCATGTCACGCCTCCAAGCGGTGGTACTCCGCGTGTGGATTTTGGGGGTGTGACAGTTCACATAGATCAAATAGTTCCAGTGGTTCAAATAGCTCAAATAGTTCACATAGATCAAATAGTTCCAGTGGTTCAAATAGTTTGATAGTTCCAGTGGTTCGTGCTTAATGTTATGTATGGTGAATAAAAGAATTTACTCAACCCCATAGGTAAAATGCATAAAACAGTGTAGAATCAAATGTCGTATGAAAACCATGTACTGTATGCGTACTAATGAATTTAGCAAGTATACGTCATGAAAGCACGAAAGTAACAAGTAGGCACATGTGTTTCACCCCAAAATATTTAAAAAAGTAAAAGAGGGGACTATGTACTCACTTGAGATTGTAAGTATCCTCTATTAAGTGTCCTAACAAGGCTTGGAATTCAAGGAATCCAGTGGTACCTAGTAATCGGATCGCTAGATAAACAATCGGCACCTAAATCGGAAGATTGGGTAGAATGAGGTCTCGTAAACCAAATGAGTATTGGAACTCATGTGATATGGTTTAACAAAGCCTACATTCTAAGACAGAACCTATCCTAAGTGCTTACGACCCGTTACAACCCATTAAGGTAGCTTATGCTACGTTAATGCGTCGTTCGCGGGAGTGCGCGTTCGAGATGCCTAACTAGTCCTATGACAAGTATTATATGCCCTAACATGTTTAAATATGTTGCATAATCAATTTAAGTGACAAAAGTTAGGTTACATATGCTTAAAATCAAATTACGCATAAAAAGGGCATTTTGGTCATTTTCCTAAGGCATATAAACTACCTATCATACAACTAATTAAACTAAGTGACCATAAGGTATAACCTTGGAAGGTTATTCCCTATACAACTATGGTCACAAAAACATGCTTGGTCGGATCTTAATGATCGACCAAACGGGTCAGGTTTGAAACTCTAAGCGGTTGTTAAGACCGCTTATCTTACGACCCTAAACAAGCACTAGACCAAAAGTGACGAGTTAAACATGTTAAAACATGTTTAACTAAGTTATAAAATAGGTTCGTTGCAAAATACGCATAAACACGTATTTTGACCGAAAATTTGACTCGCCACTTCGACTAATCGACGTGGTAATCAGTAGGTATAGTCACACGGGACTATAAACATCGTGATTACGCTCACGTTGCAAAGTTCGAACGAACTTTGTGTTGACCAATTCATGGTCAAAGAAGAAAGTCAAACACTGTTTGACTTTCATGCTTGAAAAGCATAAACAAGCATGAAAGAAACTAACAAAAGGTCCAAGCAATGAAGAATTTGATCATAAAAATACTCAGGTATGAAGCTAAGGCTTCGACTTAGAGCAAAGTCAGATCAAATGTGAGGAATGATTGAAAATCAAGTGGGTATTTATAGAATTTCAAGAACCGTTAAGATCGTTTCTCATAATTCGGGCTTTGATCTGGACCATACAAGTGTTGCCCATGGTTTACAATACAAGGGGACATCAAAAACTATCAAATGGTATTCCAAATCAGTGATCAAAACCATCAAATTCAGCTCAAATGACTAAGTTCAATGTTTCTGTCTGGGCATCTGTCGCACCCCGCGTAGACTCACACTGAGTCTTACGCGCCCCGCCAGAGAAACTTTGACAGATTGTCAAGTTTAGTCCCTGCAAGTGTAAAACTTGGTTTTTGGTGCATTTTTTACAAGTTTAATCCCCGTTAACCCCATTTCAAGGCTCTACAATGAAGTTAAAGTATAGGGAACATGAAATATGCTCAAAAACATCTCAGATATCGGTTCGTTTGGTCGTACGGTTGCGTTGTTCGATTAATTACGACGAAAACTTGAACGGACGCGAAAACGATCCAAATTACGCGACAAATGGTATTTTTGCATTCCAATCACTTGAATAAAATATTTTAATGATTACAAAAAATTTTGGATGTCTGGATATGTTCAGATCGTAAGATATGCGCGAAAATGCGAACTTATGCACTTTTTGACGCTTTTAGTCCCTATTGATCAAATAAGCATATTTTCGCATACTGAACCCCTCAAAGCTTATTTCTAAGCCATATAAAGGATATTTAGGGTATGTTTAGCTTATGATCAAGTTCCGGAATGTTCGTTACTATACAAATCGGCATCGTTTCGCAGTTTGACGCAAATAGTCCCTGCGATCGAATAAACTTGATTTCGACATACCAAACCCTCCAAAACTTATTTCTAAATTATGTAAAGCTTATTTAAGATATGTTAAGCCTATGTCACTGTTCCGGAGTGTTTGTTGCGTTAAACTGATTATGTTTACGCATCAGTTCGCGTATAACTTTCCAGAGAGCGATTTAGAGCATGAAATCGAACGGGAATTGATATGTGCAAAGGTCACATGTATTTGTACAAATTCCAAGATTGAAACACAAGATTTAATTGGATTCATACTTGTATGATGATCGTAGAGGCACAGATGTCACAGTCTCCCCTACTTTAGGAAATTTCATCCCGAAATTTAATTTAGAGGAAACTTGTGTGTGCTCGAAATTGAAGTCGGAGAGTATAACATAAAAAGAACATTGGTCAAGGTCCAGAACTTCTAGTAAATTAAATTACACAAGACAAAACTTGTTGTGGTTTTTGTGCACTGAATTCCATAATTACGTATGCATCCATAATTACGTAATTCCTTGCACAGTCCGCACAGTTCATTTTATAATGTGCAGGGGAAGGAAAATCAAATGAATAATCGTGTGGTGACTTGACTAGACTACCATAGAGTCTCTTTAACTAGATCAACGAATGATCTCTTTAAACAGACCACCAAAAAGTGTCTTCAACTAGGTCACCAAAGGATCTTTTTAACTAGACCAACGAATGATCTCTTGAACTAGACCACCAGAGGGTCTCTTTAACTATATCAACACATGATATCTTTAACTAGATCGACGAATCAATCTCTTTAACCAGACCACCCAAGAGGTCTCTTTAACTACATCAACGAGTGATGTCTTAAACAAGATTGACGAATCAATCTCTTTAACTAGACCACCCAAGGGGTCTCTTTAACTATATCAACGAGTGATGTCTTTAACTAGATTGACGAATCAATCTCTTTAACTAGACCACCCAAGAGGTCTCTTTAACTACATCAACGAGTGATGTCTTTAACTAGATTGACGAATCAATCTTTTTAACTAGACCACCCAAGGGGTCTCTTTAACTACATCAACGAGTGATGTCTTTAACTAGACCACCCAAGGGGTCTCTTTAACTACATCAACGAGTGATGTCTTTAACTTTGGAATAGTACTTGTCAATCCATGGGTCTTAACTATTACATAGAAGCCCATTAAGGATTTATGTTAGTACCTTTGGATAGTCAGTAATTTGATTTACACATAAACACATAACTGTTTACTTGGTTATCAATTTGTTATCAACTTGTTATAATTTTGTTTATTGATTTGAACATGTTTATTTAAAGTATGCCAGGAATCCAATCCCTTGACTTTGATTTTGCGCTTCGAATTTCCGCAAGGACTTAACTATGAAAATAGGAAGATCCTATAAGGATTTTGGAGTTCGTGTAGCGAGAGATGTATCGAAACCTTGTTCTAGATGTGCTTAAATCAAAACATGAGGTAAAATGTTTATGGAGTCGAGGTGCTAGATATGCCAAGGCGACATATGAAGCAGAATTTGGAGGTCGTGTACTACGTATGTTAAGTCAACATACGAGTAGAATGTTCTTGAAAACTATGCATGGGGTTCTTTGGAAAATGTGTTTAATGTTTTTGAAACTTTATGTAATGCTATTGAAATCATGTGGTAGGTGTATTAGGTAAAAATGTTTATAAAATGTTTTAAAACCAGGTGAAATAGTTTTGAAATCATGTATATGGTTTTTGAAAACATGCATAATGTTTTTGAAATCATGCACTTGATATATTAAGTAAATACATATTGTTAAATTGTTTTCAGATCATATGAAATATTTTCGAAATCATGAAAGATGATTTGAAAACATATGCTGTGCATGTTGTTTATGAAAACCAGAATGTAATGATATGTACATAGACATATCGCATGAGATTTTTGAAGGTCTTATGAAAAGTACCCTTAGATATCCAAGCAAGGATTTAAAGTGGTACTTTGGGTATTCGTCCAGAGTTGTAGCTTGTACCTTGTACTTTGATTCTTAGAAAGAAAGAAGTACTTAGGATTTTCGTGGAGATCGCGAGTGGTCACATAAATGAGGAAACCACAAGGGTAGTTTGTTTTGAAAGGAACATGGTTCCTTTGCGTCAGTTATCGTAAGGGTATGTCACACATACACACTATCGTATCAGTCTTGTAAATAAAAGTGAAACAACAAATTTATTTATATAACAACTGAATTGTTTCAAGCGTCTAAGATAACAACAAGGGAAAAAACAAAAGTCTAATTGTTTATTGCTGCATTGTCATTTGCGTTTGCCTTGTTTATGTTAAACACTCGTCCAGGCGCTGGATTCGCGTTAACAAGTCTTGGGCAATTGTTCCGGCAGTGAGTAAGATCACCACAGTTATAGCACGATCCAGGTGGAAAGCGAGCTTGAGCAGGGTTGACTTGAGGTTGGTTTGGACCACCTTGGTTTGGGTTAAATCGACAAGCATTTTCCAGGTAACCGAGTCGCCCACATGATGCACACAGATGACACTGTAGGTGAGCTAGGTGGTGTGCATTAAATTTGTTGCATATCGGTGTAGTACCGGCATAAGGTTTCCTTGCAGGAGGTTGAGCTAGTTGGTTGAGAGTGTTTTGGTTGGGTTGAGCAGCAATCGCATAGTTCTTTGAAGCCTTACGCTTCTTAGAAGATTCAGTTTTGTTTTCCTTATTTTCCTCTTGAGTAATATTAGCTGCTTGTTTCTTGTCGTCCTTTTGGAAAAGTTTACCCTTTCTGATCTGAGATTCAGTCAGGGTAGCAGATAGTTCAATGGCCTGTCTGATGGTAGTAGGGTTGCTACCAGTAACAATGTCTTGAACTGGGTTAGGGAGGCCATCAATGTACTTTTCGATCGCCTTATCCAAAGGCGTAACCATGGTTGGACACAACAAGCTCAATTCTTCATACCGGTCAGTATAAGCACGGTGTTCGCCACTGTCTTGTTTAAGATCATCAAATTCCCTTTCCAATGCCCTGAGTTCATGACGAGGACAAAACTCCTTCATTATTAGAGCTCGAAGCTCTTCCCAGGTTTGTGCCATTGCCACATCGGCACCCCTATCCCTCATTACACTGTTCCACCATGTTAGAGCACGTTTCTCGAAAACACTGGACGCAAACTCAATCTTTCGCTCATTCGGACACTGAACATGTCTAAATGTGCTCTCCAGACTCTCGAATCATTGTAGGAGCGCAGCTGCTCCTTGAGACCCATAAAACTTTAGTGGTTTATTCGAATTGAAAGTTTTGAAGCTACACTGAGCATTGTTGTTATTGTTGTTCGCTTGATTAATCTGAATTATTAGGTTCGGAATCACAGCAGCGATTTACTGAGTGATAATGGCTGCAAGTTCGGCGTTAGAATGTGGTTGTGCATCTCGTCGGGGAGGCATATTCTAAAAAGAACAAGGAAACATGAGAAACGAGTGAGATGGTATTGGATATTAAAAATTGGATGCTTAAAAGAATATTGATAAGACATAAGGATTGGGATCATTTGTTTGTTACTTAAAACAAACAAACGACACGGTGACTAATCAAAGTAAATGGATCATAGTAATATATCACGAAGACATGCTTTAGCCTATAAGTGGACACTCACCCCAAGAGTTCCCAGGTAAGAGTGACTGGTTCGATTATGTGGATTTGTACGAACACTCTAGCCTTAGACAGAAGACTCGGGATACAAGCACCCACCCTTCCAGATTGCACGTGTTCACATTAATACGGCCCAAACTTTGACGAGATTTTGAAAACTTTGAAGGTTCAAAACCTTATAATAAATCATCCAAGAACGGATGATTGGTTTTCAAAACGGATTTGTATTTTGTGTTCTGGTTGTGGTTGTCGCCTAAAGATAGGTGACAGTATTGTTTTAAGACCTAAACGCAAGTAAACTCGCGTTAGGGTCCTAGGAAGGTTATAGACTAGGTCAAAGCATTACTAATAACCTAATTCCCTATAACCATGAGCTCTGATACCAACTTTTCTGTCACACCCCGACCGCGTAAAACAACAACTCGCGGCGGAAACGTCAGGGAGTGTTGTAACAGAATCATTGTTTCACAATGCATGGAATTTAAAGTTTGATTTCATTATTTAAAGTGTTTACATCGACTACGAATTTATAGAACATAACATAAATTAAACTGTCTTTCATAGTTTTAAGTCACTAAGGCCTAAGTCCGCCTAAGTGTGTCACGAACATCATCATGCGATAGCTCCTGAAACACATGTGAAAATAGGTACGTCAGCATAAAAATGCCTGTGAGATACATGGGTTTTGTTGTTGTAGGATTCATGACTCGTAAGTAAAAAGAAGTGTTTAAACAAAAGATAGTCATGAATCTTGTAAAACGTTTTCTTTTATAAAATCTTATGAAATTTGATAAGGAAATCAGATGTTATAAAAGAATAATGCATGATTAAATAAATAACCAAGTAAAAATAGGTTTGTATAAGATATGTCGTTTGTAAAAAAATGTATCATGTCTTTGTTTCTGTCAAAGTGGTTTAGATAACGCTGCGATATGAAATACCATAAAAGCACTTATATATAGGAAGTACCAGCGGCGTATCCACCATGCTTTTATTGTATTACACACTCCTCGTTATTTAAATCACTTACCATAACCAAATCGTTTAGTAGTTCAAATAGTTCACATAGATCAAATAGTTCCAGTGGTTCAAATAACTCAAATAGTTCACATAGATCTAATAGTTCCAGTGGTTCAAATAGTTTGATAGTTCCAGTGGTTCGTGTTTAATGTTATGTATGGTGAATAAAAGAATTTACTCAACCCCATAGGTAAAATGCATAAAACAATGTAGAATCAAATGTCGTATGAAAACCATGTACTGTACGCGTACTAATGAATTTAGCAAGTATACGTCATGAAAGCACGAAAAGCACGAAAGTAACAAGTAGGCACATGTGTTTCACCCCAAAATATTTAAAAATAGTAAAAGAGGGGATTATGTGCTCACTTGAGATTGTAAGTGTCCTCGATAAAGTATCCTAACAAGGCTTGGAATTCAAGGAATCAAGTGGTACCTAGTAACCGGATCGCTAGTTAAACAATCGGCACCTAAATTGGAAGATTGGGTAGAATGAGGTCTCGTAAACCAAATGAGTATTGGAACTCATGTGATATGGTTTAAAAAAGCCTACATTCTAAGACAGAACCTATCCTAAGTGCTTACGACCCGTTACGACCCATTAAGGTAGCTTATGCTACTTTAACGCGTCGTTCGCGCGAGTGCGCGTTCGAGACGCCTAACTAGTCCTATGACAAGTATTATATGCCCTAACATGTTTAAATATGTTGCATAATCAGTTTTAAGTGACAAAAGTTAGGTTACATATGCTTAAAATCAAATTACGCATAAAAAGGGCATTTCGGTCATTTTCCTAAGGCATATAAACTACCTATCATACAACTAATTAAACTAAGTGACCATAAGGTATAACCTCAGAAGGTTATTCCCTATACAACTATGGTCACAAAAACATGCTTGGTCGGATCTTAATGATCGACCAAACGGGTCGGGTTCGAAAGTCTAAGCGGTTGTAAAGACAACTTATCTTACGACCCTAAACAAGCACTAGACCAAAAGTGACGAGTTAAACATGTTAAAACATGTTTAACTAAGTTAGAAAACAGGTTTGATATCAAAACAAAGTGTTTTGATACCCGAAAATAGCTTCGTTGCAAAATACGCATAAACAGGTATTTTGACCAAAACTTTGACTCGTCACTTCGACTAATCGACGTGGTAATCAGTAGGTATAGTCACACGGGACAATAACCATCGTTATTACGCTCACGTTGCAAAGTTCGAACGAACTTTTTGTTGACCAATTCATGGTCAAAGCAGAAAGTCAAACATGCTTGAAAAGCATAAACAAGCATGAAAGAAACTTACAAAAGGTCCAAGCAATGAAGAATTTGATCTTAAAAATACTCAGGTATGAAGCTAAGGCTTCAACTTAGAGCAAAGTCAGATCAAATGTGAGGAATGCTTGAAAATCAAGTGGGTATTTATAGAATTTCAAGAACCGTTAAGATCGTTTCTCGTAATTCGGGCTTTGATCTGGACCATACACCTGTTGCCCATGGTTTACAATACAAGGGGACATCAAAAACTATCAAATGGTATTCCAAATCAGTGATCAAAACCATCAAATTCAGCTCAAATGACTAAGTTCAATGTTTCTGTCTGGGCATCTATCGCGCCCCGCGTAGACTCACACTGAGTCTTACGCGCCCCGCCAGAGAAACTTTGACAGATTGTCAAGTTTAGTCCCTGCAAGTGTAAAACTTGGTTTTTGGTACATTTTCGACACGTTTAAGCCTCGTTAACCCCATTTCAAGGCTCTACAATGAAGTTAAAGTATAGGGAACATGAAATATGATCAAAAACATCTCGGATATCGGTTCGTTTGGTCATACGGTTGCGTTGTTCGGTTAATTACGATGAAAACTCGAACGGACGCGAAAACGATCCAAATTACGCGACGAACGGTATTTTTGCATTCCAATCACTAAAATAAAATATTTTAATGATTACAAAAATTGTCCGGATATGTTCAGATCGTAAGATATGCGCGAAAATGCGAACTTATGCACTTTTTGACGCTTTTAGTGCCTATTGATCAAATAAGCATATTTTCGCATACCGAACCCCTCAAAGCCTACTTCTAAGCCATATAAAGGATATTTAGGGTATGTTTAGCTTATGATCAAGTTTTGGAATGTTTGTTACTATACAAATCGGCATAGTTTCGTAGTTTGACGCAAATAGTCCCTGCGATCGAATAAACTTGATTTCGACATACCAAACCCTCCAAAACTTATTTCTAAGTTATGTAAATGTTATTTAAGATATGTTAAGCCTATGTCACTGCTCCGGAGTATTTGTTGCGTTAAACTGATTACGTTTACGCATCAGTTCGCGTATAACTTTTCAAAGAGCGATTTATAGCTCGAAATCGAACGGGAATTGATATGTGCAAAGGTCACATGTATTTGTACAAATTCCAAGATTGAAACACAAGATTTCATTGGATTCGTACTTGTATGATGATCGTAGAGGCACAGATGTCACAGTCTCCCCTACTTTAGGAAATTTCATCCCGAAATTTAATTTAGAGGAAACTTGTGTGTGCTCGAAATTGAAGTCGGAGAGTATAACATAAAAACAACATCGGTCAAGGTCCAGAACTTCTAGTAAATTAAATTACACATGACAAAACTTGCTGTGGTTTCTGTGCACTGAATTCCATAATTACGTATGCATCCATAATTACGTAATTCCTTGCACAGTCCACACAGTTCATTTTATAATGTGCAGGGGAAGGAAAATCCAATGAATAATCCTGTGGTGACTTGACTAGACTACCATAGAGTCTCTTTAACTAGATCAACGAATGATCTCTTTAAACAGACCACCAGAAAGTCTCTTCAACTAGGTCACCAAAGGATCTTTTTAACTAGACCAACGAATGATCTCTTGAACTAGACCACCAGAGGGTCTCTTTAACTATATCAACACATGATATCTTTAATTAGATCGACGAATCAATCTCTTTAACTAGACCACCAAGAGGTCTCTTTAACTACATCAACGAGTGATGTCTTTAACTAGATTGACGAATCAATCTCTTTAACTAGACCACCTAAGGGGTCTCTTTAACTACATCAACGAGTGATGTCTTTAACTAGATTGACGAATCAATCTCTTTAACTAGACCACCCAAGGGGTGTTTTTAACTACATCAACGAGTGATGTCTTTAACTAGATTGACGAATCAATCTCTTTAACTAGACCACCCAAGGGGTCTCTTTAACTACATCAACGAGTGATGTCTTTAACTTTGGAATAGTACTTTTCAATCCATGGGTCTTAACTATTACATAGAAGCCCATTAAGGATTTAAGTTAGTATCTTTGGATAGTGAGTAATTTGATTTACACATAAACACATAACTGTTAACTTGGTCATCAATTTGTTACCAACTTGTTATAGTTTTGTTTATTGATTTGAACATGTTTATTTAAAGTATGCCAGGATAACAAGTTCACAAGCATGTGGGACCCACCCCCCAAGTTGTTTCCACAAATATCTTGATTTTTACCTTTAGTTGCAAGTGGTTAAACCAAGTAGACAAGTTGGTGAATTTGGTGAAGACTTATAACAATTAGTTACCATAATCAACAAAGCACATTTCCTTACTTTTCACCATCTTTTACACACACTTAAGGATCCTCTCAACATTCATACATTAACCAAGAACACCATCAAAAACCTTCATCTTTTTCACACTTCCTTGATGATCAAAAATGGAGCTTGATGATACTTAAGGTGATCTAAGGATACTACAAGAAGAAGCAAGCCTTTTCTTCCATTCCATAGATTCCAAACATCAAGATCAACAACTTTTCTTTTCTTTGATCATCGTATAGATCATCCCTAGCCACAAGTGCTAGTAGTAAGTGTCACACCCCGACCACGTAGAACATACAAAACGTGGCGGAAACGTCGGGGAGTGTTGTAACAGAATTAATTATGTCAAATCCATGGCAATTGAAGTTTCGTTTTATTGATTAAAGTGTTACAATGTCTTAACAAACAAGGAAATATGACATAATTAACTAGTCTTGCATCTTTTATTGTCACTAAAGCCCAAGTCTGCCTATATGTATCTTGATCATCTTATGCAACAGCTCCTGAAAAACACATGTGAAAATAGGTACGTCAGCATAAAAATGCCTGTGAGATACATAGGTTTTGTGAAAATAGGTTCCATGACTTATGTTTGAGAAAATGTTTAGTCATGAACCTTGTAATTTGCTTTGTTTTGTAAATCATTTGAAAAACAATGAGTTCAGATGATATGTATAAATAAGTGAATAATGTATGGTTAAATGAATAACCATAGTAAAATGGATTTGTATAAGATAAGTTGTTTGTAAAACAATGTCTTGTGAAAAGTATGTTATTTGTATAAAATGTTCTATGTCTCAAACTGAAATGATTCAAATAACGCTACAATATGTAATACCATACAAACACTTATATATAGGAAGTACCAGCGGCGTATCCACCATGCTTGTATCATATTACACACGCATCGTTACTTAATCACTTAATCAAACCAAAACACCAAAGTAATGTTTAACAGTTGTAGAAATGTTTATGTATGGTCAAATACGGTTCACACGGTTCACCGATACAAACGGTTCACAGATACAGACGGTTCACAGAGTACAAACGGTTCACAGATACAAACGGTTCACAGATACAAACGGTTCACGGATACAAACGGTTCACAGATATCAACGGATCACAGATACAAACGGTTCACAGATATCAACGGATCACATAGTCAAATGTTTACAACGGTTCAATATGTAGTATAATGTGTTCATATGCTGGATAAGCATATGCAACAGAAAAGCAATGTAAAACAATGTACTAAGTATGCACATAATGGACACACCTAGCATGAAATGTAATGTAAAACAATGTACTAAGTAATGCACACAATGGGCACACCTAGCATAAGATGTAATGAAATCATGTACTATAATGTACTAATGAACATAGCAAGTATATGATGTCAAAACAGGAAAGCATGAAAGTAACAAGTAGGCACATGTGTTCCACCCCAAAACAGTTTGGAAAACAGTAAAAGAGGGGTCTATGTACTCACCTGAGATTGCTCAGTAGTTCTGGAGTGACAACTAAACAATGCTAGAGATCGCGGATATCAAACGGCACCTAGTATAGGTAACTATGTTAATAAACCGGACCTAGATCGGAAGATTGGGTAGCATTAGGGTTTGTAAACCAAACGAGTGTAGAGACTCGTGTCATTTGGTTTAACAAAGCCTACATACTAAATGAAACTTAACCTGAGTGATTTCGACCCATTACGACCCGTTTAGGTAGCTTATGCTACTTTAACGCGTCGTTCGCGTGAAACGCGTTCGGACCGCCTAACTAGCCCTATGACAAGTGTTATATGCCTAAACATATTACATAATCAGTTATGTGACAAAGGTTTAGGTTACATATGCTTAATTACCAATTATACATGAAAAGGGTATTCTGGTAATTTACCTAAGGCATATAAACTACCTATCATACAACTACTTAAACGATGCGACCATAGGGTATAACCTCGGAAGGTTATTCCCTACCTACTATGGTCACCTAATGTGTTTGGTCGGATCCTAATGATCGACCAAATGGGTCGGGTTCGAGGTATAAGCGATTCATCAGATCGCTTACCCTACGACCCTAGACAACGTGGTAATCAGTGGGCATAGTCCCAAGGGACTATGACCAACGTGATTACACTCACGTTGCGAAGTTCAAAAGAACTTCGCATTGACCATTACTGGTCAACGCTGAAAGTCAAACAAAGTTTGACTTTCTGACTCGAAAAGCAGTAAAATAAGGAAAAGAACGAAAGAATACTTACGAAGGGTCCCCGAATGCTAATCCCGATTCAAGAATCTCAGGTATGAAACAATGGTTTCAACTTAGAGGTTCTCAAATCAGAATTCTAGTGATTTTAGCAATGGGGGGTATGGGGTATTTATAGGAATACCCGAACCGTTAAGATCGTTTCATGGAAAACGTGCCTTAATCCCATCCGTACATGTGTTGCAAAGTTATGGTGCTTAAATTCCATCCATACATGTGTTGCAAAGTTATGGTGCTTAGGTGCTTAAATTCCATCCATACATGTGTTGCAAAGTTATGGTGCCTAAATTCCATCCTTATCCGCTGACTAAGCATGTTAGAATGTGTGGTTGTGAATTAGACAGCTGTTTATACATCGAATCTGGTCCCGAAAGTGCAAAACTGATATTTCTGCATGTTTTCTGTCCAGAATAGGCAGTCGCGTAGCGCGACTGGTAAAGCCTATAGGGCTCGCGCTACGCTAGCACCCCTCTGATTCAGAAATGTTTCAAAGTTGGCAGAAATGGTCCCTGTTGTGTTTTAAGGCCTTTTTCGATGCGTTTGAACCCCGTTAACCTCATTTCAAGGCTCTAAAATGAAGTTAAAGTATAGGGAACTCAAAACATGCTAAAAAATATGCCGGATGTTGGTTCGTTTGGTCGTACGAACGCGATGTTCGCTTAATTACGACGGAATGCGCATAAGCGCGAAAAACGATCCAAATGACGTGACGAATGGATTTTTCTTATGGCGAACACTAAAATAAAATATTTTAGTGCTTACATAAATTTTTGGATGTCCGGATGTATTCAGAACGTAAGTTATGCGCGAAAATGCAAACTTGTGCACTTTTTGACACTTTTAGTCCCTGAATGACCCAAAAGTTTATTTTAGCACACCGAATCCCTCAAAGCCTATTTCTAAGCTATGTAAAGGATATTTAAGGTGTGTTTAACTTATGGCCATGCTCCGGAATGTCTGTTACAGTTCAAATTGGCATACTTTCGTAGTTTGTCAAATTTAGTCCCTGTAAGCGAATAAACTTTGATTTCACCACACCAAACCTTTCAAAATTTATATCTAAGTTATGTAAAGGTTATTTAAGGTATGTTAAACCTATTTCACTATTCCGGAGTGTTTGTTGCATTAAACTGGTTATATTTACGCATTAGTGCGCGTATAACCTTCCAGAAAGCGATTTAGAGTTTGAAATCGAACAAGAATTGATATGTGTAAACGATGCATATATTTATACAAGTCCAAAGTATGAAATACAATATTTCATTGGTTTGGCATTTGTTTGATGGTTGAAATGACACAGGTGTTACAGTCTCCCCTACTTTAGGAAATTTCGTCCCGAAATTAATTCGTAGGAGTCTATTTGTGACTTTGTGTCAGATAACCACCAGAGATATGTAAAGCATAATCCTGTCATTTCCTTAACGGACGTTCTTCAGAACGAAAATGAACAAACGGAGTCATTTTCCTCAACGAGTATTCTTCAGATGCGGAAATGAAGGAATAATCAAACGGGGATTCATTTCCTTAACGGACAATTCTGAGAAACGAAAATGAACAAACGGAGTCATTTTCAACGGTTGCTTCCTCAGAAACGGAAATGAAAATGATAGACAAACGGATATTCATTTCCTCAACGGATAATCTTAGAAACGAAAATGAACAAACAGAGTCATTTTCAACGGTTGCTTCCTCAGAAACGGAAATGAAAATGATAGACAAACGGATATTCATTTCCTCAACGGATAATCTTCAGAAACGAAAATGAACTAACGGAGTCATTTTCAACGGTTGTTTCCTCAGGTTCGGAAATGAAGGATTAAACAAACGGATATTCATTTCCCTCGACGGATACTCTTCAGAACGAAAATGCACAAACGGAGTCATTTTCCTCAACGGTTATTCTTCAGAAATGGAAATGAAGGATTAAACAACGGATATTCATTTCCTCTACGGATAATCTTCAGAAACGAAAATGAACTAACAGAGTCATTTTCAACGGTTGCGTCCTCAGAAATGGAAATGAAGGATTAAACAACGGATATTCATTTCCTCAACGGATAATCTTCAGAAACGAAAATGAATTAACGGAGTCATTTTCAACGGTTGTTTCCTCAGGTTCGGAAATGAAGGATTAAATAAACGGATATTCATTTCCCTCGACGGATACTCTTCAGAACGAAAATGCACAAACGGAGTCATTTTCCTCAACGGTTATTCTTCAGAATTGGAAATGAAGGATAAACAGATATTCATTTCCTCAACGGATATTCTTCAGAAGTGAAAAATGAATAGCTAGTTCATTTTTCCTCAACGGATACTTCATCAGAATTGGAAATGAATAGGGTTAACTTCTAGGTACATGACAAAGCTTGCTGTGGTTTCTGTGCACTAAATTCCATAATTATGTATGCATCCATAATTACGTAATTCCTTGCATAGTCCGCACAGTTTGTCTTGTAATGTTCATAAGCACATAATCACATAGTTGTTTAATTGTTATTATCTTGTTATTGATTGCTATTAACTTGGCACCTCGTACTTCGTTTCTCTTGGGAGAAACGGGTACTTAGGATTTTCGTGAAAAACGCAAGAGATTATATAGTGGAAGAAATTTGGGGGTAGTCTGTTCTTCAAGGAATGCGGTTCCTTGATTGTCGGTATTGTAGGAGATATGTTGTTTATACATACAATCACATAAATACATTGCAATGTATATAAAAGATTTATTTATAAACAACAATAACAACTGTTTCTTGGATCTTGACAAGAAAAGAAAATAATACATAAGACGTGATTATTTCTAAACGCTGTTGTCTTCTAGTTGGTCATATGCTCATCCCTGCGCTGGATTTGCATTAGCAAGCCTTGGGCAATTCCTACGAAAATGGCCTATCTCGCCACAGTTGTAGCAAGATCCCGGTGGAAAACGAGCTTGAGCAGGATTGTTGCCAGCTTGATTTGGTGCAGCTGTGGTTGGGCAAACCCTAGCTGTATGACCTATAAGTCCGCATACTTGGCATGTGCGGCACTTCACACCAGCATGATGATGTAGGCCACATTGGTTGCACAAGGGTGCAGTTCCGTTGTAGGGTTTCCTGGCAGGGGGTTGAGCTGGTTGGTTGGGGACGGCTTGATCATTGTGAGCTACCACGGCGAAGTTCTGAGAAGCCTTTCGCTTCTTTGACTTCTTAGGGGATCCAGTCTGTTCATCCATGGTCTTTGATTCCTCGGCCGGTTTCTTGTCACCCTTTCGGAAAAGCTTACGTTTCCTGATCTGAGATTCGGTCAAGGTTGCAGATAGCTCAATGGCCTGTCTAACTGTAGTAGGGTTGCTACCAGTCAAAATGTCTTGTACTGAGTCAGGGAGGCCATCAATGTACTTTTAGATTGCCTTATCTAAAGGCGTGACCATGTTTAGGCATAACAGACTCAACTCCTCATAACGGTCCGTGTAGGCTCGATGCTCACCGCTGTCTTGCTTAAGATCGTCAAATTCCCTTTCCAAGGCCCTGATCTCATGACGAGGACAGAATTCCTTCATCATAAGTGCCCTAAGTTCAGCCCATGTCTGTGCTAGAGCAACTTCTGCACCACGATCTCTCATAACCCCGTTCCACCACGTAAGGGCTCTCTTCTGGAACACACTCGAAGCAAACTCGACCTTGCGATTGTCAGGACACTGCACGTGGCGGAAAGTATTCTCAATGCTCTCGAACCATTGAAGAAGCCCAGTCGCTCCCTCAGAACCACTAAACTTGAGTGGTTTCGCCGAGTTAAAACTCCTGAAATTGCATGGACCATTGTTGTTGTTGTTGGCTTGATTCCATTGAGCAAAGAGGTTTGGGAATTGAGCAGCCATTTGCTGCGCAATGATTTCTGCCAGCTCGGCAGTCGCTATCTGGTTTTCGCGTCGAGGAGGCATTCTAAAAGAGAAAACGTGAAAGGAAACGAGTGAGAGAATTTAGACGAAAAGAAGGAGATGAAACAAATTTGATGAAAGCAAGGATAGTGGTCATTTGTTTGTTACTACAAAGCAACAAACGACCTCGGTGATTAATCAAGGTAAATAGGTCAAAAATAATGTATCGCGAAGACATGCTCGCCTATAAGTGAACACTCATCCCAAGAATTCCCAGGTAAGCACAACTGGTCTCGCGTCTGGTTGAGATGTATACGAAGTGCTTGCCTAGACAGAAAACCCAGAATACAGGCGTTCACCCTTCCAGTTTGCACGTATTCACATTATTTAAAACCCAAAACCTTGACGAGATTTTGAAAATTCAAAGGGGTTCAAAACCCAGTAATCAATCATCCTAGAACAGATGATTAGTTTTCAAAGTGGTTTTGAAATTTATGTTCTTGTTGAGGTAGTCGCCTAAGGATAGGTGACGGTATTGTTGTATGACTAAACGCAAGTAAACTCGCGTTAGGGTCCTAAGAAGGTTATAGACTAGGTCAAAGCATTACTAATAACCTAATTCCCTATAACCATTGGCTCTGATACCACTTTTCTGTCACACCCCGACCACGTAGAACATACAAAACGTGGCGGAAACGTCGGGGAGTGTTGTAACAGAATTAATTATGTCAAATCCATGGCAATTGAAGTTTCGTTTTATTGATTAAAGTGTTACAATGTCTTAACAAACAAGGAAATATGACATAATTAACTAGTCTTGCATCTTTTATTGTCACTAAAGCCCAAGTCTGCCTATATGTATCTTGATCATCTTATGCAACAGCTCCTGAAAAACACATGTGAAAATAGGTACGTCAGCATAAAAATGCCTGTGAGATACATAGGTTTTGTGAAAATAGGTTCCATGACTTATGTTTGAGAAAATGTTTAGTC
This sequence comes from Helianthus tuberosus, assembly GCA_030545235.1. NCBI lineage: Eukaryota > Viridiplantae > Streptophyta > Magnoliopsida > Asterales > Asteraceae > Helianthus > Helianthus tuberosus. The sequence goes on from CM060429.1 coordinate 40,927,150, forward strand.
ATGAACCTTGTAATTTGCTTTGTTTTGTAAATCATTTGAAAAACAATGAGTTCAGATGATATGTATAAATAAGTGAATAATGTATGGTTAAATGAATAACCATAGTAAAATGGATTTGTATAAGATAAGTTGTTTGTAAAACAATGTCTTGTGAAAAGTATGTTATTTGTATAAAATGTTCTATGTTTCAAACTGAAATGATTCAAATAACGCTACAATATGTAATACCATACAAACACTTATATATAGGAAGTACCAGCGGCGTATCCACCATGCTTGTATCATATTACACACGCATCGTTACTTAATCACTTAATCAAACCAAAACACCAAAGTAATGTTTAACAGTTGTAGAAATGTTTATGTATGGTCAAATACGGTTCACACGGTTCACCGATACAAACGGTTCACAGATACAGACGGTTCACAGAGTACAAACGGTTCACAGATACAAACGGTTCACAGATACAAACGGTTCGCGGATACAAACGGTTCACAGATATCAACGGATCACAGATACAAACGGTTCACAGATATCAACGGATCACATAGTCAAATGTTTACAACGGTTCAATATGTAGTATAATGTGTTCATATGCTGGATAAGCATATGCAACAGAAAAGCAATGTAAAACAATGTACTAAGTATGCACATAATGGACACACCTAGCATGAAATGTAATGTAAAACAATGTACTAAGTAATGCACACAATGGGCACACCTAGCATAAGATGTAATGAAATCATGTACTATAATGTACTAATGAACATAGCAAGTATATGATGTCAAAACAGGAAAGCATGAAAGTAACAAGTAGGCACATGTGTTCCACCCCAAAACAGTTTGGAAAACAGTAAAAGAGGGGTCTATGTACTCACCTGAGATTGCTCAGTAGTTCTGGAGTGACAACTAAACAATGCTAGAGATCGCGGATATCAAACGGCACCTAGTATAGGTAACTATGTTAATAAACCGGACCTAGATCGGAAGATTGGGTAGCATTAGGGTTTGTAAACCAAACGAGTGTAGAGACTCGTGTCATTTGGTTTAACAAAGCCTACATACTAAATGAAACTTAACCTGAGTGATTTCGACCCATTACGACCCGTTTAGGTAGCTTATGCTACTTTAACGCGTCGTTCGCGTGAAACGCGTTCGGACCGCCTAACTAGCCCTATGACAAGTGTTATATGCCTAAACATATTACATAATCAGTTATGTGACAAAGGTTTAGGTTACATATGCTTAATTACCAATTATACATGAAAAGGGTATTCTGGTAATTTACCTAAGGCATATAAACTACCTATCATACAACTACTTAAACGATGCGACCATAGGGTATAACCTCGGAAGGTTATTCCCTACCTACTATGGTCACCTAATGTGTTTGGTCGGATCCTAATGATCGACCAAATGGGTCGGGTTCGAGGTATAAGCGATTCATCAGATCGCTTACCCTACGACCCTAGACAACGTGGTAATCAGTGGGCATAGTCCCAAGGGACTATGACCAACGTGATTACACTCACGTTGCGAAGTTCAAAAGAACTTCGCATTGACCATTACTGGTCAACGCTGAAAGTCAAACAAAGTTTGACTTTCTGACTCGAAAAGCAGTAAAATAAGGAAAAGAACGAAAGAATACTTACGAAGGGTCCCCGAATGCTAATCCCGATTCAAGAATCTCAGGTATGAAACAATGGTTTCAACTTAGAGGTTCTCAAATCAGAATTCTAGTGATTTTAGCAATGGGGGGTATGGGGTATTTATAGGAATACCCGAACCGTTAAGATCGTTTCATGGAAAACGTGCCTTAATCCCATCCGTACATGTGTTGCAAAGTTATGGTGCTTAAATTCCATCCATACATGTGTTGCAAAGTTATGGTGCTTAGGTGCTTAAATTCCATCCATACATGTGTTGCAAAGTTATGGTGCCTAAATTCCATCCTTATCCGCTGACTAAGCATGTTAGAATGTGTGGTTGTGAATTAGACAGCTGTTTATACATCGAATCTGGTCCCGAAAGTGCAAAACTGATATTTCTGCATGTTTTCTGTCCAGAATAGGCAGTCGCATAGCGCGACTGGTAAAGCCTATAGGGCTCGCGCTACGCTAGCACCCCTCTGATTCAGAAATGTTTCAAAGTTGGTAGAAATGGTCCCTGTTGTGTTTTAAGGCCTTTTTCGATGCGTTTGAACCCCGTTAACCTCATTTCAAGGCTCTAAAATGAAGTTAAAGTATAGGGAACTCAAAACATGCTAAAAAATATGCCGGATGTTGGTTCGTTTGGTCGTACGAACGCGATGTTCGCTTAATTACGACGGAATGCGCATAAGCGCGAAAAACGATCCAAATGACGTGACGAATGGATTTTTCTTATGGCGAACACTAAAATAAAATATTTTAGTGCTTACATAAATTTTTGGATGTCCGGATGTATTCAGAACGTAAGTTATGCGCGAAAATGCAAACTTGTGCACTTTTTGACACTTTTAGTCCCTGAATGACCCAAAAGTTTATTTTAGCACACCGAATCCCTCAAAGCCTATTTCTAAGCTATGTAAAGGATATTTAAGGTGTGTTTAACTTATGGCCATGCTCCGGAATGTCTGTTACAGTTCAAATTGGCATACTTTCGTAGCTTGTCAAATTTAGTCCCTGTAAGCGAATAAACTTTGATTTCACCACACCAAACCTTTCAAAACTTATATCTAAGTTATGTAAAGGTTATTTAAGGTATGTTAAACCTATTTCACTATTCCGGAGTGTTTGTTGCATTAAACTGGTTATATTTACGCATTAGTGCGCGTATAACCTTCCAGAAAGCGATTTAGAGTTTGAAATCGAACAAGAATTGATATGTGTAAACGATGCATATATTTATACAAGTCCAAAGTATGAAATAAAATATTTCATTGGTTTGGCATTTGTTTGATGGTTGAAATGACACAGGTGTTACAGTAAGCTTCTAAAAATCCCTTTTTCATACTTATTTATGTATTATTTGTTTAAAGAACATGTAATAAAATAAACAATCATACAAAATAATATGAAAATACAAAGAAGCAAAATAAAAATCATGATATATAAGTTTGTTATTGTTATGATTTGAAGCTTATTTATGGCATATTTGATCTAGTTTTGTTGATTAGCATATGAATAACTTGTTAGATGATGTTTAAAAACATAATCTAACAAGTGTACATGAAAATGTTTTAAGGGTTTTGTTAAACACAAATGTTTAGATGGATGATCATAATCTTTGATTTTGTTAAAGTACATAAGGTTTTTCACTAAAAACAATATTTTTACAAAGTTATAAAAAGAAACATACAACATGGGTTTTTATAAAAAGTTTGTTAAAACTAGAACTAAAACATGGATTTTGAACTATTTAACTTATGTTATGATCATACCAAAACCCTACATGTTATTGATTTCATCTTGCTAAGATTTTGATATAAATCTCATATGTTTTTATTAAGAAAAATATGAGAAGATTATTGGTGATTTTATAAGAAAAAGATATGTTTTTATTAAACATGGCTAAGCATATATTTCAAAGGAAATATGGCCATTTTTCTTAAAAATCATGTGTTATAAAAACTATCATTTTTGACAAAATCTTTATTAGAGTAAAAAGATTTTAAAGAATAGTTTTTATAAAAGCAAAATTTGATATACATATATATTTTTGAGAAAATGTATATTTAGTTATCTTAACAACTTATGTGCTATGTGTTATTTGTTTGTATTATTTATATGTATGAACACTAAGAACTTGAATACAATGGTACAAATAAACACGAGACACATTACAACTAAGGTCTTACAAGACTACACAAAAATACACCTTATAAACAACTTACGGACGTTCTGAGCCTTCAGACACAACTTATGGACAAATCGGACTTACGGACAAATATACGGACTATATAAATATTACGGACTGTAATATACCATATATCGACGACTTGGTAAAACTACGTTTTCTAAACCGAATAAGTAACTATATATTTTCCACAATATATAAAATATATTGTTAGAAATAACCCGTTGATGTGGCCTTATGGATCATTTGGTAACATTACCAATATGACATAACTAGTCCCTGACAATTACTTGATGGTAGTAATTGTAATTATTGATTAGTTTAAGGGGCAATTACGATTTCCCTTTAGGTACCTTTAATAGAGAATGCAAAGAGTTTTCATAACCTACCATCACTTATGATCATTATATATTGATCATTGGTATTGATAAAAAAATGATGAAAAGCTCCTTAAGAACACCAATACTAAAATTCTCTCTAAGGTGATCCATCAACCCAAGGTACCATAACGGGAATCATGACCTTATCTTCGTCTTCAAAGATGACCACTCCCACAAGTAAGTGTGACACCTGTGTCACTTCAACCATCAAACAAATACCAAACCAATGAAATATTGTATTTCATACTTGGGATTTGTAAAAATATGTGTATCGTTTACACATATCAATTCTTGTTCGATTTCAAGCTCTAAATCGCTTTCTGGAAGGTTATACGCGCACTGATGCGTAAATATAACCAGTTTAATGCAACAAACACTCTGGAATAGTGACATAGGCTTAAACTACCTTAAATAACCTTTACATAACTTAGAAATAAGTTTTGAAGGCTTTGGTATGGCAAAAACAAGCTAAATCGCTTACAGGGACTAAAGTTAACAAACTGCGAAAGTATGCCAATTTGAACTGTAACAGACATTCCGGAACATGGCCATAAGTTAAACATACCATAAATATCCTTTACATAGCTTAGAAATAGGCTTTGAGGGGTTAGGTGTGCTAAAATAAACTTTTGGGTCATTCAGGGACTAAAAGCGTCAAAAGTGCACAAGTTTGCATTTTCGCGCATAACTTACATTCTGAATACATCCAGACATCCAAAAATTTATGTAAGCACTATAATATTTTATTTTAGTGTTTGGCATAAGAAAAATCCATTCGTCATGCCATTTGGATCGTTTTTCGCGCTTATGCGCATTCCGTCGTAATTAAGCGAACATCGCGTTCGTACGACCAAACGAACTGACATCCGACATATTTTTGAGCATGTTTCATGTCCACAATGTTTAGACATCATTCTAGGGCCTTAAAGTTGGCTTCACGGGCCTTAGAAGTGTCGGAAATGGCATAAACACATAACAGGGACCAAAACTGTCATTTCTGAAAGATGTTTGCTTATACATCGAATCTAGTCCTTCCCACTTGTTGCACATGGTTTTGGGAATCTATGGGCTGGTATTTTGGGCACATGGTATTACAATACCATGGGTGCTAGTGTATGGCCAAGATTGAAGCACTTTTTCCAAGAAACGATCCTAACGGTTCGGGAAATCCTATAAATACCCCACCCCCCCCATGCTTCAAAATTACAAGAACTTTGATTTGAGAAACTCTAAGTTGAAACTATTGTTTCATACCTGAGATTTTTGAATCGAGGTTAGCATTCGGGGACCCTTCGTAAGTATTCTTTCGTTCTTTTCCTTATTTTATTGCTTTTCGAGTCAGAAAGTCAAACTTTGTTTGACTTTCAGCGTTGACCAGTAATGGTCAATGCGAAGTTTGTTTGAACTTCGCAACGTGAGTGTAATCACGTTGGTTATAGTCCCTTGGGACTATGCCTACTGATTACCACGTTGTCTAGGGTCGTAGGGTAAGCGATCTAATAAATCGCTTATACCTTCGAACCCGACCCAGTTTGGTCGATCATTAGGATCCGACCAAATACCTTAGGTGACCATAGTATATAGGGAATAACCTTCCGGGGTTATACCTTATGGTCGCTTCGTTTAAGTAGTTGTATGATAGGTAGTTTATATGCCTTAGGTAAATTACCAAAATACCCCTTTGATGCCAAAATTCGTTTTAATCATATGTAACATAACTTTTGACATCTAAACTGATTTGACAACCATATTAGACATGTTAAGGCATATATTACTTGTCATAGGACTAGTTAGGCGGTCCGAACGCGTTTCACGCGAACGACGCGTTAAAGTAGCATAAGCTACCTTAATGGGTCGCGATGGGTCGAAAGCACTTAGGTTTGGTTTCATTGTAGTATGTAGGCCTTGTTAAACCATATCATATGAGTTCCAATACTCATTTGGTTTACCAAGCCTCATCCTATCCGATCTCCCGATTTAAGTCCGGTTTATTTATATAGTTTTAGATTGTCGACTGATTCCGTGCTCTCTCTAGCTTTGTTTGGTTGTTGTTCAAGACCTCTAAGCATTCTCAGGCGAGTACATTATTCCCCTATTTTACTGCTTTCAATTGTTTTGGGGTGACTCATATGTGCTAAATGTTTTCAAGGCTTTAACGATGATAACAAAACGATTTTCGATGTTATAACTATGGTTTCTAAAACGATTAAGACGATTTATACAAAACTAATAACGATTTCAATAAAGTGAACAAACTTGTTGGTTGGGTTACATAACAAATGACATTCATTAGCAATGATCAAGCCGACCAGTATTAGGTTATGGTACCATAGGATCTGACAAGTCCCGTTATTTACTACACCCGTAGTTATGTGTGGGTGTTGTGGGTAGCGACTGAATCTGTAATTGTTAATTTACTCTTTGGTAAGGGTTTATTAATGCGAGTTGTTAATCTATCCTTTGGTAAGGGTTTATTAATGCGAGTTGTTAATCTATCCTTTGGTAAGGGTTTATTAATGCGAATTGTTAATCTATCCTTTGGTAAGGGTTTATTAATGCGAGTCAAGAAGGTTTGAATGTTATTAGCGAGACGACCATTTAAGTAGTTTCACGACCTAAAACGAATTTAACGATTGGGTAAACAATTGGTTTTCACACGATGTTTTAACGATTGGGTAAACGATTGGCTTCAAAGCGATATACGATTGGGTTTTGGTTATACATATTACATGATTTACATTGGGCATGAACATTACTTTGGTGGTTTGGTTTGATTAAGTGATTAAGTAACGATGCGTGTGTAATATGATACAAACATGGTGGATACGCCGCTGGTACTTCCTATATATAAGTGTTTGTATGGTATTACATATTGTAGCGTTATTTGAGTCATTTCAGTTTGAGACATAGAACATTTTATACAAGTAACATACTTTTCACAAGACAATTATTTACAAACAACTTATCTTATACAAACTCATTTTACATGGTTATTCATTTAATCATGCATTATTCTCTTATTTATACATATCACTTAAACTTATTATTTTTCAAATGATTTACAAAGACAAAGCAAATTACAAGGTTCATGACTAAACATTTTCTTAAAACAGAAGTCATGAATCTTATTTTTCACAAAACCTATGTACTCGCCAGCATTTCTTTGCTGACCTCGTTTTCACATATGTTTCAGGTATTGTTGAAAGATATCGATTGATAGGATGCATGCTCACATAGGACTGGACAAGGCCTTAGTGACTCAATAATAATGATAGACTATGTTTAAATTGTGTATTTAGATTTCCAGACAATGTAATTATTCAATGTTTAATAAAACGAAACACTTTTTGGTATCCATGGTTATGAAACATTAATTCGTTGCAACACGCCCCGATGTTTCCGCCGCGATTTGTTGTTTTACGCGGTCGGGGTGTGACAGTAAGTGTCTCTAACTTGGTATCTATATTTGCATTATGATTGAATAAACATGATTAGGTTCTATATTTTGACCCATGTTTATAGATATAATCAACATATGGTATCAGAGCGATGTTGATTATATCAATCTAATCATGTTAATTTGTTCGTTGTCTTGTTTTCGCTCGCAAGTATATCGGCAAATCGATCTTATGGAATTGGAAACTTAAATCATTAAAAATTGTTTTCTATGATCGATTAATTAACTTTTCTAGTTGGATCTTGAAAATTGCCATGTTAAAATCAATTTATTTTTTTAGTCTAAGCAACGTTTTAATTGCATTTCATGAATTGAATGCATGAATCAATTCTTTTAATAATCAAATAAATAATTGATTGGAATGATTTTTCTTATGAATTATTAAATACTAATATATATCTGTCTTCATTCACGATTATGATTATTGGCAATTTTAGTTCATATATATGAACTATGTGTGTTGAACCTTAATTGATGGGTTTAGATTGCTATGATGTGATTGATCAGTCATTATATTTAAAATTTAGTGAGTTGCCTTATGTCGATGGTTATCAAAACTAAATTGTATATATTTGTTGGTGTGAATCCTATCTCCAATTTCGCATGGCTCATTTAATTTATGAAATTAATTAATTGATGTTTTTGTATGATCCACAAAAATTATATATTAAGCTTTCGCATGTGATATTTTGTATAAATTATTTCTGCATAAATTTTCGCATAACGTTTATACGAATTCCATGCCTTATGTTAACTTTTGAAAGCCTTATTTTATTTGGTTTCGTACGACCATAAGTTGCGAATGGCCCAACTTTAATTTATGTCATTTTATGTTATTATGTGTATTGTTGATAATGAACCGAAAAACTAATTGTTTAATGACATACATAATAAATTATTAGCGTAATTTACATAAATATTTCATTTCTGGCCCAAAGGTGTTATGTTATATTTATGTGTTTAACCTTATTGTGTATGTATGTTCATCATGATACATGAATTTTGGTCAAAGCCAAAGCGAAGCTAGAGTTCATGTAGAACATTGAGACAGTCTATATTTATGTGTGTTCATAATATGTAAATTTTGGTCAAAGCCAAAGCGAAGCCAGAGTTCATGTAGAACACTAAAGACGGTCTATTATTTATATCGTTCATAATGCTGAATTTTGGTCAAAGCCAAAGCAAAGGAAAAATTTAGGTAGAACATTAAGCCGAGGTTTATTATTTTATATCGTTCATAATGCGTGAATTTTGCTCAAAGCCAAAGCGAAGCCAAAATTCAGGCAGAACATTAAGTTGGTTTTATTTATTTATGTTCATAATACATGAAATTTGGTCAAAGCCAAAGCGAAGCCAAAGTTCATGTAGAACAATAAGTCAGTCTATTATGTATGTTCATAATGCATAAATTTTGGTCAAAGCCAAAGCGAAGCCAAATTTATTTAGAACATCAAGACAATTTGTTATTTATGTACGTTCATAATGTCTGAATTTTGGTCAAAGCCAAAGCGAAGCCAAAATTCAGGTAGAACCTTAAATTAGTCTGTTATTTTAGTGTTATAGTAGACTATATCTTCAATATAATAATTTGTGTATGCCTTACTTGATTACCCCATAATGTAAATCACTCCAAGTTTCTTCTTAAGTTTGTATCTCATATATTTTATCCATTCTAATTTCAAAACCTACAATGTTTTGCTTACTAAAGAGTTTCTACAAAATTTGCTCTTGTTGGATTGTTGATTATTTCTTAAGATATGATAATCTTACTGCTCTTTTCTGATAAAAGTATTACAGAAGAAAACTAGAGCATGACTAGTGGGATAAGTCAACCATTATATCTCTTATGATAATCAAGAACTCATTTCATTATTGCCATCATGGGAGCTATTCCAGATTCTAAATTTCCCAAGACTAATCTGTTTTCTTTGGAAGAATCAAAATAACTCCTCAAACGCATGCATTACTTTAGTTTCTTACTATAAAGTTAGTGGTATATGTGAATACATCATGATGTACAATACCATGAACCATTACTTAAAGGTTTACACATGGAAATCAGTACACTTTTCTGATGCATTACATATAACTTTTCCACAAATACCATAAGTTGCCTTAAGAATCAACTATATCACTCTAGAGTACCAAAGGAAAATGAGTGTGTTGATTAGCAACATATGTACAGGAAAATGAATGCATGAAATTGGAAAATTAGATGTTGTTCATCTCACCACCACTAAACCTAAAAGGAGGATACTTTTAAGATTCAAAGATAGTGTACAAGTACTACTTCCAGCTATAAGTTTCTTCAAAGGAAAGTCTCACTTCAATTTTTTTGCCATTAACTAGGCATGAGCATGGACTATCCATAATTCAATGAGACAGCTGACTAAGATAAGTAGTTAGATATTTATGATATTTGAGTCTGCTAATGATAATATTTCAATTAACACATGACGGGTTGAGTCTAGTTCTATACATTTACTTACCAGAAAAAACAAATAATTAACATGAGAATTAGTGGCAAAATTTTATGTTAAGACTATAAGAACCATAATAAACTGTTTTATAATTGGGCTTTATGATACCTTATATATTCTGTAGATTATTCAGAATTTAGTATCACTATAAAAGCTACATTATGATAGTTGTGAGGTTTGCATGGTTAAAACAAAGTCACTCTTACCTTAAACTCTCATATTATTAGTCATTTCAATCTGGATAGAAACCTTATAAGATAGAACTAGATGATGCTACATTTTTTCACAACCTTTTGTTATCATGAAAATGAAAATTTAACAAAAGAAAAATGAGATCTACAAACTTCATCCATTAAGACCAAATTGCATGCGGAATTTGGACCAGGTTAATGAAGGATGAAATATTATCAAATCTCATTTTTAGTGACTTACGAGCATGTGTTAAAAGCCTTAATATTTAAATGGCTAAGGGAATAAATCAAGTTCCATCAGAAATTATATTTCACTGGAACTTATCCCAAAATGGAATATTCAGACATAAGTCATTTATCATTTCAAATAATATTTACTTGTATCTAATATGTCTCATATGGATCAATTTATTAAAGAAATTAATTCATATATAATATGATTTCTTCTAAATATGTCCCTCAAAATTTTTATAACATATGGACATTAAGGAAATCAAGTCTAACATATGTGACATGTTCCCACAGCACATACATCATTGAAACTTATCTTGTAGCATTCCTACAGATCTAAAGGTTAGTGGGAGCATTAAGTGTCTTAATCTTAATTTGCGAGAGTTGCAAGAGGTAGGGGAGTGAAAACTTGTTATTACCTCAATTTGCACCTCTTGTACAAGACATTGCTTCTTCACAACTTTTCTCTTTAAGAATATACTGCTACTTTAACAAAAGTTTCATTGTTGCTTAGACGTGGGCACACTCAGATTTCTTGCCAAACTTGTAATCCTCAAACAGAGAAACTACAAGAAGTAAATTCATTAATTTGTTTCTTTATTAGAATTTATTGGTCTTTTAATGTTGACCATAAGCATGCTAAATTGTTAAAGATTTCTAAGTCAGTGGGAGCAGTAAAAGTCCTTATCAGGACTTGCCAGAAGTGTAAGAGGCGGGGGGAAGAGACCTATTAAATTTTACTCCGATTACACCTCTTGCACACCATACTGCACCAACTCTCACACACTTAGAATCTTGAAAGTGATAGCAACTTAATCAAGAGTTAATCCATAAAACTGAAACTCATAATACAACCCAATAATCAACTACGGAGGTCATCTATGTTTAACTTTGATGATTATGTATCCTCCTTGACTTAAGTTGAAATGGATATTGGAAAGTTTACTGGTCCTACTTCCTCTAATTAAGCCATTAGCATCAATCAATTTTCTAAATGGAATAAGATTTGTTATTAGCAAATTTGATTTTAACGTTTGGGATTTGGTTGAATTACCTAAGGGTGTTTATCACTAAACAAAATCTGAATGCAAACGTTAAGACGCTAAAAGTATGATTGATTGTTAAAGGTTATGCTTAGAAGAGAATTATTTATCAAAGAATCATCTTACCTTTCTTACAAAATGTTTCTTTGAGGATCATCGTTGTTCTAGTGGCTTATAATCATTTAGAGCTACATTATATGAACATTAAAACAACTTTCCTTAAACAAAGACTTACATGTTCATAAAACAACCTGAAAGTTCTAAACTGAAGGTCAAGAACACTTACTTTGTAAGTCAATTAATTCCATGTATGGGTTTAAGGCAAACATCAAAATGTGATGAAATCTTAATGCATTTTTTCATCAAGAATTAAGTGGATTTATGTACCTACATCAAGATGAGTGGGAGAAACTATTGTAAACTTGTCCTTATATAGATAGCACTTTTTGGATAAGTATATGTTACACAAGTCAAATAATTTCTCACACATATTTTGATATAATGAATCTCGGAGATATCACTTACGCGAGAGATATCAAAATATACCGAGATAGTCTCAACAGGACATTAGTTTCGTCCCATAAGCTTTACTCTAAAGCGGGCTCTTACATGTGTAAAAAACAATATAGCTCTCCTTTAGAAGATAAAATGATAAATGATATTACTTTGTTAATTAGAAGCCTTACGAAGGTTCAAGTCTATACTCGTTTAAATATTTCTCACATTGATGAACATTAGACCACTCTAGATTATTGTGAAGCATCTTACGATATCTTTAAGAAACGAGAAAGACCATAAAGAAGAGGTTGATTATTCTTACCTTGATTTTGTAATATTCAAAAGAACCTAAAAGTCAATTTGGGGTAATCCTTATGTTTGCAGACAAATTTATCTTATGGAGGAGTCATAAGAAACTGTTAAAGACAACCTAAATTATAATGACATAATATGTTGTTAATTAACAACGCAATTGTCACTAAATGTTGTTGAAATTTTATCAGTAGACTCATAAACTTATTAACTCCATATAAATACTATATTGAAGACTTACTGTGAAAAGTCAGCTACCTTATTTTCTCGAACAGTAACAATTCGAGAGGTGCTGCATTAAACTTCGATACAAAATTATTGTTCGTTTATGAATAAGAAGAGGAAACTAATTACTTGTATCGAATACATTACATTCATGATATGCTTGCGGATCCGATAACTAAGGTCTACACCCAAAGTCTTTTTAAGAGCTCATAATAAAGACGGGTTTTACTAAAGGCCTTACATAATAGCATATCGTACATATGAATGATTAGTTATTATTTTTCCTCAATTATACAATTTGTTTGTCTATAAATACGTATGTGCACCTAATGACGTATAGACAAAAATTATACAAATTAATTTTAAAGGGCTTACCTCAGTCATTTTGGTCTTAAATTTACGTATGTTTTGATTTGGGATTGTAACATGATTAATGGGGGTCTTGAGTTGAAAATAACTCAATGACTGTATTTTTCTGTTGCAATTTCAATTTGAAACATTGATTAATGTTTTAACTTGGCCAAACTTACTTATACTTATCACAAATGATCACTCGGCCAAGTGGGAGAATGTTAGAAATAACCCGTTGATGTGGCCTTATGGATCATTTGGTAACATTACCAATATGACATAACTAGTCCCTGACAATTACTTGATGGTAGTAATTGTAATTATTGATTAGTTTAAGGGGCAATTACGATTTCCCATTAGGTACCTTTAATAGAGAATGTAAAGTGTTTTCATAACCTACCATCACTTATGATCATTATATATTGATCATTGGTATTGATAAAAAAAATGATGAAAAACTCCTTAAGAACACCAATACTAAAATTCTCTCTAAGGTGATCCATCAACCCAAGGTACCATAACGGGAATCATGACCTTATCTTCGTCTTCAAAGATGACCACTCCCACAAGGAAGTGTCTCTAACTTGGTATCTATATATGCATTATGATTGAATAAACATGATTAGGTTCTATATTTTGACCCATGTTTATAGATATAATCAACATATATTACTTATGGTTTATAATAAATAGGTATTGTTTTTGAAATATATAAACATACATATATATTTCTTACCATCTAAAATATATTTTAGTAAAAAACTAAAATTATATTTTTAGAACTAATCTTAAAAATAGATTATTTTTAAGATATTTTCTATATCTTTTACCAAGTATAACATATATATTCATATGAAATATATCTTAGAATATATAGGTATATATTCTAAGGATACAAGATCACATAATGAACAATGTGGACATACGTATTCCTATACGTACAATGATATACACATTCACATCACCTAACACTTGGTGAACACACATTTATACAACCACGATACAACTCACGAGATACAAGAATATGTATTTGGCGAAATATATACACTAAACAGTTATCAGTTAATACATCTAAGACACAATTCAACGAATAACAAAGGCATACAAGTCTTAACACAGATTCAAGATTAAAGACTTGTACACAAGTCATTACAAAGACCAAAGTGTCTAACAAATCTAAGACCTTTATAGGTCGTTATACAATTCAAGACAACGGCCAGTGAGGTTACAGTTATATACAGTTTACGGAAAGCAATTCCGTGAGTTCATGTCCCATATTCATTTTAAATGCTTTACAACTTTATAACTATTGGGGACAATACATGTTAAATTGTATGTTAAGTCATGGAATGAAACACCTAAGATCATGTTCGATTAGGGTTGTCACACCCCTACCATGTAAAACATCAAATCGTGGCGGAAACGTCGGGGAGTGTTGTAACAGAATTAATTGTTTCACAACCATGGAAATTAAAGTTACGTTTTATTTATCAAACAAGAGAGTTACATTGTCTTAAAACAAGAAACAAAGAGTACATAACATAAATTAACTAGTTCTTGCTTCATTTTAAGTCACTAAGGCACAGGTCCGCCTAAGTGTGTCTCGATCATCTTATGCAACAGCTCCTGAAAACACATGTAAAAATAGGTACATCAGCATAAAAATGCATGTGAGATACATAGGTTTGGTGAAAATAGGATTCATGACTTAGGTTTAAGAAAATGTTTAATAAAATTTAGTCATAATCCTTGTAAATTGTTTTGTTTTGTAAATCCTATGAAAAGCGATAAGATCAGATGATATGTATAAATAAAAGAATAATATATGGTTAAATGAATAACCAAGTAAAATGAGTTGAATAAAATAACTGTTTTATAAACTAAAGTATTGTGAAAAACATTTTATTTATGTAAAATGTATAAGTCCAAATTGAGTGATTTAAATAACGCTATGATATGTAATATTATACAAGCACTTATATATAGGAAGTACCAGCGGCGTATCCACCATGATTGTATCATACTACTCACATCTCGTTACTTAAGTCACTTAAACAAACCACCAATGTATAAAGTCTATGTTTAAACCAATTGTCAAAAAGTCCTTGTATAAACCATGTCAAATGTTAAAAAAAGTCCAAATGTAGTCAAGTAATGTGTAACAAATGTTATATATGGTGAGTAAAGTGTTGTCACATAAACCGAATGTAAAAATGTACAAAACAAAGTATTTTGAATATATCAAAAAGTTATGTTTTGCAAAGTAAATCCATGTTTTATTGATACAAACACTTATGTGGTAAGTTAACGCATACATTCAAGCCTTGAGACAGACGGATAACCCTAAGTCAAGGTTATCAAAAGAAATGTTTTCGGATTCAGTCATTCCTTACACCCAAACAAACCTAGGATGTCAGGAACGGGATTTGTCAAGTCCTATGGTACCATTACTTACTACCGAGCGGCGTAGCTAATGTTAATGAACGTATATAAGTCCCGTTTGTACAAACCAAATGTTATACCAAATGTAAACATGTTATATGAAAACAATATACTAAGTATGCTAAGTTAACATACAAAGCAGAAAAGTCACGTAAATCAATGTGCTAGCATGCTCGGTCAACATACATAGCAAAAATGTAAAGTAAAACAATGTACAAAGTATGCTAAGTTATTATACAAAGCAAAACAATGTAATGTAAATCTTGTACTATAAGTGTACTAATGATCATAGCAAGTATATGATGTGAAAATAGGAAAGCACGAAAGTAACAAGTAGGCACATGTGTTTCACCCCAAAACATTTGAAAAACAGTAAAAAAGGGGTCTATGTACTCACATGAGATTGCCTAGAAGTCCCTGAGTAACAACCAAGCAATGCTACAGATCACAGAAATCAAACGGCACCTAAGATAGGATGAGGATTCGTAAACCAAACGAGTATGGGAACTCATGTAATATGGTTTAACAAAGCCTACATACTAAAATGAAACCTTACCTAAGTGCTTTTGACCCATTATGACCCGTTTAGGTAGCTTATGCTACTTTAACGCGTCGTTCACGTAAAACGCGTTCGGAACGCCTAACTAGTCCTATGATAAGTAAAATATGCTTTAAAATGTCTAATATTGTTACTAAATCAGTTTAGATGTCAAAAATTAAGTTACATAGGCTTAAAATGAATTTTGGCGTAAAAAGGGCATTTTGGTAATTTACCTAAGGCATATAAACTACCTATCATACAACTAACTAAATGTCGTGACCGTAAGGTATAACCTCGAAAGGTTATTCCCTATACAACTATGGTCACCTAATGTGTTTGGTCGGATCCTAATGATCGACCAAACGGGTCGGGTTCGAAAGTATAAGCGATTGTTTAGATCGCTTACCTTACGACCCTACATAAGCACTAAACCTAAAGTGACGAGCTAAGCATGTTAAAACATGCTTAGCTAAGTTAGAAAATAAGTTTGGTATCAAAACAAACAGTTTTGATACCTAAAAGTAGTTTGGTTACAAAATACGCAAGAATACGCATTTTGGCCGAAACTACGACTCGTCACTGAGCCTAGATAACGTGGTAATCAGTAGGTATAGTCACTAGGGACTATAACCATCGTGTTTACGCTCACGTTATGAAGTTTAAACGAACTTTGCATTAACTATAAACTGGTCAAAGTAGAAAGTCAAACGCAGTTTGACTTTAACGATAAAAACGAACGAAAAGAACGAAAGAATACTTACAGAAGGTCCCCGCAAGCTCTTGATCCGATTTACTCTCAGGTATGAAGCATAAACTTCAACTTAGAGAGCCAAAATTAGATTCAAGTGTGAGTTTGCAAGGAAATGAAGGTGGGTATTTATAGGAATTTAAGAACCGTTAAGATCGTTCATCGAAAACTGAGCTTTGATCTGGACCTTACATGTGTGCCCATGGTTTTCTAAAACCATGGGAGCCCCTAATAATGGACTAGGTTCATTGAATACCAGCCCATGGTTTTGTAAAACCATGGGTTAAAACCATCAACACTTCAAAATGGACTAGGTTCATTGAATTTGGTTAGAAATTTCAAAAATGGTCCCTGCACTTGTAAAACTTGATTTTTTTGCATTTTTAAGCCCCGTTAACCCCATTTCAAGGCTCTAAATAAAGTTAAAGTATAGGGAACTCAAAACATGCTCTAAAATATCCCGGATGTCGGTTCGTTTGGCCGTACGATTGCGTTGTTCGGTTAATTACGACGGAAGTCGTAACGGACGCAAAAACGATCCAAATTGCGTGACGAATGGATTTTTAACAATCCAATCACTAAAACATAATATATTAATGATTACATAAATTTTTGGATGTCCGGATGTATTCAGAATGTAAGTTATGCGCGAAAATGCAAACTTATGCGCTTTTTGACGCTTTTAGTCCCTGAATGAGCATAAAGTTTATTTTAGCACACCGAACACCTCAAAGCCTATTTCTAAGCTATGTAAAGGGTATTTAGGGTGTGTTTAACTTATGGTCATGTTCCGGAATGTCTGTTCCAGTACGAAACGTCATACTTTCGCAGTTTGTCAAATTTAGTCCCTGTAAGCGAATTAACTTGATTTTGCCATACCAAAGCCTTCAAAACTTATTCCTAAGTTATGTAAAGGTTATTTAAGGTATGTTAAGCATATGTTGATGTTCCGGAGTGTTTGTCGCATTAAACTGATTACGTTTACGCACCAGTTTGCGTTTAACTCTCCAGAAAGCGATGTAAAGTTTGAAATTGGACAAAAGTCAAAACACGAAAAATGTCAAACATAAATGAACAAACATTGGGATTAAATAACTTTGTGTCACACCCCGACCACGTGGAACATACAAAACGTGGCGGAAACGTCGGGGAGTGTTGTAACAGAATTAATGTTTCAAATCCATGGCAATTGAAGTTTCGTTTTATTAACCAAAAGTGTTACAATGTCTTAACAAACAAGGAAATACAACATAATTAACTAGTCTGCATCTTTTATTGTCACTAAGGCCCATGTCCGCCTAAGTGTATCTTGATCAATCTTATGCAACAGCTCCTGAAAAACACATGTGAAAATATGGTACGTCAGCATAAAAATGCCGGTGAGATACATAGGTTTTGTGAAAATAGGTTTCATGACTTATGTTTGAGAAAATGTTTAGTCATGAACCTTGTTATTTGCTTTGTTTTGTAAATCATTTGAAAATCGATAAGATCAGATAATATGTATAAATAATGTACAATGTATGGTTAAATGAATAACCATGAAAAATGGATTTGTATAAGATAAGTTGTTTGTAAAACAATGTCTTGTGAAAAGTATGTTGTTTGTATAAAATGTTCTATGTATCAAACTGAAATGATTCAAATAACGCTACGACATGTAATACCATACAAACACTTATATATAGGAAGTACCAGCGGCGTATCCACCATGTTTGTATCATATTACACACGCATCGTTACTTAATCACTTAATCAAACCAAACCACCAATATAGAATGTCTATGTTTAACAAATTGTAGAAATGTTTATGTATGGTAAGTAATGTAAAGTTAAACGAATAACCTTATAGTAGCATATCAAGAGTATACTTTGGATTTGTAAGTAACATATTAATCTATGTTTTGGTTTCATAAGTAACATATCAAAATATGCTTTGGATGTGATAAATAACATATTAAACTATGTTTTTGGTTTAGTAAGTAACATATCAAAATATGCTTTGGATGATTAATAAAATATTTGTTGGTTTTGTACAATACCACACATGAGAGTATATCAAAATATACTTTAATAGTGTGATTTAAGAATTCATTCAGACCTGGTGCATCAAAATACACCTTTGAGACTATAAGGATACCACAAAGGCAATCCCTATTTGGATGGAGCAACAAATTGGTTTCAGACATTCCATGCCAACAGGAATGGGGTGTCAAATCCTATAGCGCTATATCATACTAACAATCGGTCTGGTGAACATAAAATAAGTACAATTCAACAATTTATTTTATGTTCTTTGAGAAATCAATGTTTAAATCATAGATAGTTATGTAATTTGTCAAATGATAAATAATAACATGTATAATCAATTATACTTTTGGAAAACATGAAAGTAACAGATAGGTACACATGCTTCACCCCAAAACAGTTTAGAAAACAGTAAAAGAGGGGAATAATGTACTCACTTGAGATTGCTCAGTTGTCTAAAGATAACCACCGAGTAATGCTATAGATCACGGAATCAAACGGCACCTAATATAGGTAACTATGTTAATAAACCGGACCTATATCGGAAGACTGGGTAGCATTAGGGTTTGTAAACCAAATGAGTGTAGGAACTCATGTGATATGGTTTAACAAAGCCTACATGCTAAATGAAACTTAACCTAAGTCTTATCGACCCATTACGACCCGTTTAGGAAGCTTATGCTACTTTAACGCGTCGTTCGCGTAAAACGCGTTCAGAACGCCTAACCAGCCCTATGACAAGTGTTATATGCCTAAACATGTTACATAATCAGTTATGTGGCAAAAGTTTAGGTTACATATGCTAAATTACCAATTATGCATGAAAAGGGTATTCTGGTAATTTACCTAAGGCATATAAACTACCTATCATACAACTACTTAAACGATGTGACCATAGGGTATAACCTCGGAAGGTTATTCCCTACCTACTATGGTCACCTAATGTATTTGGTCGGATCCTAATGATCGACCAAATGGGTCGAGTTCGAAGGTATAGGCGATTTATTAGATCGCCTACCCTACGACTCTAGACAACGTGGTAATCAGTGGGCATAGTCCCAAAGGACTATGACCAACGTGATTACACTCACGTTGCGAAGTTCAAACGAACTTCGCATTGACCATTACTGGTCAACGCTGAAAGTCAAACAAAGTTTGACTTTCTGACTCGAAAAGCAGTAAAATAAGGAAAAGAACGAAAGAATACTTACGAAGGGTCCCCGAATGCTAAACTCAATTCGAAAATCTCAGGTATGAAACAAATGTTTCAACTTAGAGTTTCTCAAAATGAATTTCTAGTGATTTTGAACAAAGGGGTGTTGGGGTATTTATAGTAAAAGCACTACCGCTAGGATCGTTTCTTGGAAAAGGGGAAACGATCAAGGCCGTACACTTGTCCAATTGTTGTGGTAACTAAAAATGGGTCCAAATGAGCTTAATGTGCGGATTGGGAGCTTGTGGGTGAGGTTAAAACAGCTGGATCATGCTGACTGTTAAGTCTGATCTGTTCTGCAGAACCCATACGCATCGTAGGGGAAAAACCCCTGCGCATCGTAAGACCCCTTACGCATCGTAGGGGAAAAGTGGCTGCGCATCGTATGACACAATTTAGGCAGATTTACACTTTTGGTCCCTGCAGTGCAATAAGGTCATTTTTGACACGTTTAAGGCCCGTTAACCCCATTTCAAAGCTCTAAAATGAAGTTAAAGTATAGGGAACTTAAAATGTGTTCAAAAATATCTCGGATGTCGGTTCGTTTGGCCGTACGAACGCGATGTTCGGTTAATTACGACGGAATGCGCATAAGCGCGAAAAACGATCCAAATGACGTAACGAATGGATTTTTCTTAAGGCGAACACTAAAATATAATATAGTCATGCTCTCATAAATTTTTGGATGTCCAGATGTATTCAGAACATAAGTTACGCGTAAAAATGCAAACTTGTGCACTTTTTGACGCTTTTAGTCCCTGAATGACACAAAAGTTTATTTTAGCATACCGAACACCTCAAAGCCTATTTCTAAGCTATGTAAAGGATATTTATGGTATGTTTAACTTATGGTCATGCTCCGGAATGTCTGTTACAGTTCAAATTGGCATACTTTCGCAGTTTGTCAACTTTAGTCCCTGTAAGCGATTTAAACTTTGATTTCACCACACCAAACCTTCCAAAACTTATATCTAAGTTATGTATAGGTTATTTAAGGTATGTTAAGCCTATTTCACTATTCCGGAGTGTTCGTTGGATTAAACTGGTTATATCTACACCTCAGAGTGCGTATAACCCTCCAGAAAGCGATTTAAAGCTTGAAATCGAACAAGAGTCGATATGTGCAAACGATACACATATTTTTACATGTCCAAAGTATGAAATACAATATTTCATTGGTTTGGCATTTGTTTGATGGTTGGAGTGACACAGGTGTTACAGTCTCCCCTACTTTAGGAAATTTCGTCCCGAAATTTAATTTTAGAGGAAACTTGTGAAGACAGCTGTGAAGATTTCGCCTTCTAATAGATCCTTTAAACCCTTAAGTAAAACTATGGGCCATGTTAGGAATTTTAGCGAATTTGATAACCATCAAAGTGAATTCCTTGCAGTAATAAAACATGGAATTTTGAACTACGGACAGAAGAACGTTTCTTATGAAGACTTATCATAGGAAACTTGGTGTGTGATTGAGATCAGAATTGAGAATAAATGACATTGGTCGAGGTCCAAGACTTCTCCCGTATCATTATTCTTGTCACTATAGGTCTTAACACATGACAAAGCTTCATGTGGTTTCTGTGCACTGAATTCCATAATTATGTAGCACTCCATAATTACGTAATTCCTTGCCCAGTCCGCACAATTCATTTCATAATGCGTAGAGGAAAAATTCAATTGAATAAACATGAAGCGACCTGACTAGACCACCAAAGGGTCCTTTTAATTTGATCAATGAACGAGCCTTTTAATTTGATCAACGCATGATCTTCTTAACTAGACTGTCGTACGATCTCCTTAAATAGACCACTTAAGGGATCTTTTTAATTATATCATCGTAGGATATTTCTAACCAGATTTTCAAAATCAATCTGTTTGACCAGACCATGCAAGAGGTCCAATTTATAGAATAGTACTTTAAAACCCAAAGGACTTAACTACAATGTTGAAGTCCATTAAGGATTTAAGATAGTATCTTTGGATATCCTATTATAAATCTCTCGTATGAGATACGAAAGATTCTATGAGGATTTGGATGGATCACATACAACCACAAAACATAGAAGAAAACACATAAGCACATAATTAGTTAACTTGATTCTTTAATTAGTTCTCTTTAGGTATAGATAATTAAAGCACACTAGAAACCCCATACATGGATTTCATTTGGCACTTTAATCAGTCAAGGATCCATCTATATAAATAGAAGGATTTTCAATAAGAGTTTGGCTTTGTTTCTTAAAAGAAACAAGTGTTTAAGGTTCTTGGGGAGATCACAAATGATCATAAAATGACTGAACCATACGAGTAGTTTGTCTTTGGGTTGACATCATAAGGTTGTATCCAACGTTCACACAATCGTATCAGTTTTGCAAAAATAAAAACGACGAATTTTTATTTATATAACAACTGACTTGTCTTTAAACATCATAAGATAACAACCAAGGAAATAACAAAACACTAGTTATTCACTGCCGCATTATTGTTCATGTTTGCCCCATTGATGTTAAACACTCATCCACGCGCTGGAGGTGCGTTAACAAGCCTTGGGCAATTGTTCCTGTAGTGGGTAAGTTCACCGCAGTTATAACATGACCCCGGAGGGAACCGTGCTTGAACAGCAGCAGGGTTTGCAGCAGCTTGATTTGCAAAACGACAAACATTGATCAAATGTCCCAACCGCCCACAGTGGGTACATTTGTGACACTGTTCTTGCGCTAGATGATGACGGTTGCACTTGTTGCACAAAGGTGCAGTACCAACATAGTTTTGCCTTTTGCGAGGTTGTGCTGGTTGGTTTGGTGCAACCTGTTTGTCTTGAGCAGTTACAGCGCAGTTCTGAGAGGCTTTGCGCTTCTTCTTCTTGGATACCTCAGCATGATCTTCCTTTGGTTCCACTTGAGCAGTCTTGTCGGATGGTCTTGGGTCACCTTTTCGAAAAAGCTTTTTCTTTCTGATGTGGGATTCAGTTAGGGTGGCAGAAAGTTCAATGGCTTGTCTGACAGTAGTAGGGTTACTGCCAGTAACGATATCCTGAACTAGGTCAGGAAGACCATCAGTATATTTCTCGATCGCCTTATCCACAGGAGTAACCATAGCAGGACACAGCAGGCTCAATTCTTCAAAACGATCAGTATAGGCTCGATGTTCCCCACTGTCTTGCTTCAAATCATCAAATTCTCTCTCCAAAGCTCGTAGTTCGTGACGAGGACAGAACTCCTTCATCATAAGAGCCCTAAGCTCAGCCCAAGTCTGTGCTAAAGCAACCTCAGCACCACGGTCTCTCATCACCCCGTTCCACCATGTAAGAGCCCTCTTCTGAAACACACTTGAAGAAAACTCGACCTTACGATTTTCAGGACACAGAACATGACGGAAGGTATTCTCAATGCTCTCGAACCACTGAAGAAGCCCAGTTGCTCCCTCAGTACCACTAAACTTGAGTGGTTTAGCCGAGTTGAAACTCTTGAAGTTGCATGGAGCATTGTTGTTGTTGATGGCTTGCATCATTTGAGCATAAAGATTTGGGAAGGCAACAGCCATTTGCTGTGCGATGATTGCCGCCAGTTCGTCATTTGCCATCTGATTGTCGCGTCGAGGAGGCATTCTAAAGAGGAAACATGAAAGGAAACGAGTGAGAGATTTAGACGAAAAGAATGAGATGAAACAAATCTGATGAAAGCAAGGATAGTGGTTGTTTGTTTGCATTACAAAGCAACCAAACTACACACAGTGACTAATCAAAGTAAATGGATCAAAAATAATGTATCGCGAAGACATGCTCGCCTATAAGTGAACACTCATCCCAAGAATTCCCAGGTAAGCACAACTGGTCTCGCGTCTGATGAGATATATACGAAGTGCTTGCCTAGACAGAAAACCCAGAATACAGGCATTCACCCTTCCAGTTTGCACGTGTTCACATTATTTAAAACCCAAAACCTTGACGAGATTTTGAAAACTCAAAGGGGGTTCAAAACCTTGTAATAGAAGGTTCAAAACCTAGTAATCAATCATCCTAGAACAGATGATTAGTTTTCAAAGAGGTTTTGAAATTTATGTTCTTGTTGTGGTAGTCGCCTAAGGATAGGTGACAATATTGTTTTATGACTAAACGCAAGTAAACTCGCGTTAGGGTCCTAAGAAAGTTATAGACTAGGTCAAAGCATTACTAATAACCTAATTCCCTATAACCATTGGCTCTGATACCATCTTTTCTGTCACACCCCGACCACGTGGAACATACAAAACGTGGCGGAAACGTCGGGGAGTGTTGTAACAGAATTAATGTTTCAAATCCATGGCAATTGAAGTTTCGTTTTATTAACCAAAAGTGTTACAATGTCTTAACAAACAAGGAAATACAACATAATTAACTAGTCTGCATCTTTTATTGTCACTAAGGCCCATGTCCGCCTAAGTGTATCTTGATCAATCTTATGCAACAGCTCCTGAAAAACACATGTGAAAATATGGTACGTCAGCATAAAAATGCCGGTGAGATACATAGGTTTTGTGAAAATAGGTTTCATGACTTATGTTTGAGAAAATGTTTAGTCATGAACCTTGTTATTTGCTTTGTTTTGTAAATCATTTGAAAATCGATAAGATCAGATAATATGTATAAATAATGTACAATGTATGGTTAAATGAATAACCATGAAAAATGGATTTGTATAAGATAAGTTGTTTGTAAAACAATGTCTTGTGAAAAGTATGTTGTTTGTATAAAATGTTCTATGTATCAAACTGAAATGATTCAAATAACGCTACGACATGTAATACCATACAAACACTTATATATAGGAAGTACCAGCGGCGTATCCACCATGTTTGTATCATATTACACACGCATCGTTACTTAATCACTTAATCAAACCAAACCACCAATATAGAATGTCTATGTTTAACAAATTGTAGAAATGTTTATGTATGGTAAGTAATGTAAAGTTAAACGAATAACCTTATAGTAGCATATCAAGAGTATACTTTGGATTTGTAAGTAACATATTAATCTATGTTTTGGTTTCATAAGTAACATATCAAAATATGCTTTGGATGTGATAAATAACATATTAAACTATGTTTTTGGTTTAGTAAGTAACATATCAAAATATGCTTTGGATGATTAATAAAATATTTGTTGGTTTTGTACAATACCACACATGAGAGTATATCAAAATATACTTTAATAGTGTGATTTAAGAATTCATTCAGACCTGGTGCATCAAAATACACCTTTGAGACTATAAGGATACCACAAAGGCAATCCCTATTTGGATGGAGCAACAAATTGGTTTCAGACATTCCATGCCAACAGGAATGGGGTGTCAAATCCTATAGCGCTATATCATACTAACAATCGGTCTGGTGAACATAAAATAAGTACAATTCAACAATTTATTTTATGTTCTTTGAGAAATCAATGTTTAAATCATAGATAGTTATGTAATTTGTCAAATGATAAATAATAACATGTATAATCAATTATACTTTTGGAAAACATGAAAGTAACAGATAGGTACACATGCTTCACCCCAAAACAGTTTAGAAAACAGTAAAAGAGGGGAATAATGTACTCACTTGAGATTGCTCAGTTGTCTAAAGATAACCACCGAGTAATGCTATAGATCACGGAATCAAACGGCACCTAATATAGGTAACTATGTTAATAAACCGGACCTATATCGGAAGACTGGGTAGCATTAGGGTTTGTAAACCAAATGAGTGTAGGAACTCATGTGATATGGTTTAACAAAGCCTACATGCTAAATGAAACTTAACCTAAGTCTTATCGACCCATTACGACCCGTTTAGGAAGCTTATGCTACTTTAACGCGTCGTTCGCGTAAAACGCGTTCAGAACGCCTAACCAGCCCTATGACAAGTGTTATATGCCTAAACATGTTACATAATCAGTTATGTGGCAAAAGTTTAGGTTACATATGCTAAATTACCAATTATGCATGAAAAGGGTATTCTGGTAATTTACCTAAGGCATATAAACTACCTATCATACAACTACTTAAACGATGTGACCATAGGGTATAACCTCGGAAGGTTATTCCCTACCTACTATGGTCACCTAATGTATTTGGTCGGATCCTAATGATCGACCAAATGGGTCGAGTTCGAAGGTATAGGCGATTTATTAGATCGCCTACCCTACGACTCTAGACAACGTGGTAATCAGTGGGCATAGTCCCAAAGGACTATGACCAACGTGATTACACTCACGTTGCGAAGTTCAAACGAACTTCGCATTGACCATTACTGGTCAACGCTGAAAGTCAAACAAAGTTTGACTTTCTGACTCGAAAAGCAGTAAAATAAGGAAAAGAACGAAAGAATACTTACGAAGGGTCCCCGAATGCTAAACTCAATTCGAAAATCTCAGGTATGAAACAAATGTTTCAACTTAGAGTTTCTCAAAATGAATTTCTAGTGATTTTGAACAAAGGGGTGTTGGGGTATTTATAGTAAAAGCACTACCGCTAGGATCGTTTCTTGGAAAAGGGGAAACGATCAAGGCCGTACACTTGTCCAATTGTTGTGGTAACTAAAAATGGGTCCAAATGAGCTTAATGTGCGGATTGGGAGCTTGTGGGTGAGGTTAAAACAGCTGGATCATGCTGACTGTTAAGTCTGATCTGTTCTGCAGAACCCATACGCATCGTAGGGGAAAAACCCCTGCGCATCGTAAGACCCCTTACGCATCGTAGGGGAAAAGTGGCTGCGCATCGTATGACACAATTTAGGCAGATTTACACTTTTGGTCCCTGCAGTGCAATAAGGTCATTTTTGACACGTTTAAGGCCCGTTAACCCCATTTCAAAGCTCTAAAATGAAGTTAAAGTATAGGGAACTTAAAATGTGTTCAAAAATATCTCGGATGTCGGTTCGTTTGGCCGTACGAACGCGATGTTCGGTTAATTACGACGGAATGCGCATAAGCGCGAAAAACGATCCAAATGACGTAACGAATGGATTTTTCTTAAGGCGAACACTAAAATATAATATAGTCATGCTCTCATAAATTTTTGGATGTCCAGATGTATTCAGAACATAAGTTACGCGTAAAAATGCAAACTTGTGCACTTTTTGACGCTTTTAGTCCCTGAATGACACAAAAGTTTATTTTAGCATACCGAACACCTCAAAGCCTATTTCTAAGCTATGTAAAGGATATTTATGGTATGTTTAACTTATGGTCATGCTCCGGAATGTCTGTTACAGTTCAAATTGGCATACTTTCGCAGTTTGTCAACTTTAGTCCCTGTAAGCGATTTAAACTTTGATTTCACCACACCAAACCTTCCAAAACTTATATCTAAGTTATGTATAGGTTATTTAAGGTATGTTAAGCCTATTTCACTATTCCGGAGTGTTCGTTGGATTAAACTGGTTATATCTACACCTCAGAGTGCGTATAACCCTCCAGAAAGCGATTTAAAGCTTGAAATCGAACAAGAGTCGATATGTGCAAACGATACACATATTTTTACATGTCCAAAGTATGAAATACAATATTTCATTGGTTTGGCATTTGTTTGATGGTTGGAGTGACACAGGTGTTACACTTTGTTTTATTGATAATTGAACTGTTTACAATGATTACAAACACAGGTGTCACAGTCTCCCCTACTTGTGGAAATTTCGTCCCGAAATTTATTTAGAGGAAACTCGTGGGAATAGATGTGGATACTTCGCCTTCATTTGATCTTCATGTTCCCAAGTAAACTCAGGTCCACGCTTAGATTCCCAACGAACTTTGACCAATGGAATGCGCTTGCGTTTGAGCCACTTGACTTCACGTTCCATGATTTCCACAGGTTTCTCAACAAAATGCATCGTGTTGTCCACACGAATTTCATCAAGCGGTATGTGGAGGTTCTCATCAGCAAGACACTTCTTGAGATTGGACACGTGGAAGGTTGGATGAACATTTCCAAGTTCAGGAGGTAACTCAAGTTTGTAGGCTACCTTACCGATTCTTTCGACGATCTTGAATGGTCCAACGTATCTAGGTGCAAGTTTTCCTTTCTTTCCAAATCTGATCACACCTTTCCAAGGTGAGACCTTAAGTAAAACGCGATCACCGACTTGAAATTCCAAGGGCTTGCGTCGTTGGTCCGCGTAACTCTTTTGACGGCTTCTAGCTGTCTGAAGGTTATCACGAACTTTCTTAACCTTATCAGTTGTCTCTAAAATGAAGGCAGGTCCAGTAAGCTGAGCCTCACCGATCTCATTCCAGCAGACTGGCGAACGACATTTTTGACCATAGAGAGCTTCGAAAGGAGCCATGTTGATGCTGGAGTGATAACTGTTGTTGTAGGAGAATTCAATTAATGGAAGATGTGAATCCCAACTACCACCAAAATCGATCACACAAGCTCTAAGCATATCCTCCAGAGTCTGGATTGTTCTTTCAGATTGACCATCCATTTGCGGATGATAAGTTGTGCTCAGATTAAGTTGGGTCCCCATAGCAGATTGCATGGTTCTCCAAAAATGAGAAGTGAAGCGAGCATCTCTGTCAGAAATGATGTTCAAAGGAACACCATGTCGGGATACAATTTCATCGACATAGATTTTAGCAAGTTTGTCAGCAGAAAAATCCTCACGGATTGGCAAGAAATGCGCTGACTTAGTAAGACGATCAACAACTACCCCGATGGCATCATGACCTTTCTTTGTGCGCGGAAGTTTGGTAACGAGATCCATAGCAATGTTTTCCCATTTCCAAACTAGGATCTCTGGTTGCTCCAATAAACCAGAAGGACGTTGATGTTCAGCCTTAACCTTAAGACAAGTAAGGCATTTTGATACATATAAGGCAATGTCTTTCTTCATACCAGGCCACCAATACTGAATACAAAGATCCTTGTACATCTTATCTAAGCCAGGATGAATAGAATAACGAGACTTATGGGATTCATCCATAAGCAAGGTGCGAAGATCATCTTGGCTTGGGACCCACAAATGGTCCATGAAATAATACGATCCATTGTCCTTCAGTTCAAGATCAGGTGTTATGTGATAGGGTAATTCCTTACCCATCAAACCTTGTGAAACACAAGTGTGTTGATCCTGAGAAATGCGTGCTTAGATATCGGATCGAGCTTGAGTATCAGATTGAACACGAACACAATGAAACTAAGTACGTTCCTTACGACTCAAAGCATCGGCTACGACATTCGCCTTACCAGGATGGTAGCGAATTTCGCAGTCATAGTCGTTTAGAAGCTCAACCCAACGTCGTTGCCTCATGTTGAGTTCTTTCTGATTGAAGATATGCTGAAGACTTTTGTGGTCCGTGAAAACCACACATTTTGTACCGTACAAATAGTGTCTCCAGATCTTAAGAGCGAAGATAACTGCACCTAACTCAAGATCATGAGTGGTGTAGTTTTTCTCATGTATCTTCAACTGCCTCAATGCATATGCTATGACTTTGTTCCTTTGCATGAGAACACAGCCGAGACCCAAGTTTGATGCATCACAATATACGACAAAATCATCATTACCCTCAGGCAATGATAGAATAGGCGCATCACAAAGCTTCTGCTTCAAGTTCTGAAAAGCTTCCTCTTGTTTGGATCCCTAATCAAAGGGTTTGTTCTTCTGAGTTAGAGCAGTTAGAGGAACTGCAATCTTCGAGAAATTTTCAATGAAGCGGCGATAATAACCCGCCAGACCAAGAAAGGAACGAACTTCAGTAGGAGTAGTAGGCGTATCCCAATCCTTAATCGCACTGATCTTGGAGGGATCTACATGAATACCTTGTTCGTTGACAATATGTCCTAAAAATTGAACTTCCTTAAGCCAAAATTCACACTTGGAGAATTTGGCGAAAAGTTGCTCTTTCTTTAGGAGTTCCAGAGTAAGACGAAGATGTTGCTCATGATCAGCTCGCGTCTTAGAATAAATCAAGATGTCATCAATAAAAACGATGATGAACTTATCTAAATAAGGCTTGTAGACCCTATTCATTAAGTCCATGAAAATAGCAGGAGCATTAGTCAACCCGAAAGGCATAACTGTGAACTCATAATGCCCATAACGAGTGCGGAACGCTGCCTTGGGAATATCTTCTTCATGCACACGAAGTTGATGATACCCAGAACGCAGATCAATCTTCGAAAAATAAGAAGCGCCCTGCAACTGATCAAAGAGATCATCAATGCGAGGTAGGGGATATCGATTCTTGATGGTAAGCTTGTTAAGCTCACGATAATCGATACACATCCTAAAAGATCCATCCTTCTTCTTGACAAAAAGAACGGGAGCACCCCAAGGTGAAAAGCTAGGATGGATAAAACCTTTGTCAGAGAGCTCTTGAAGCTGCTTAGACAACTCTTGCATCTCAGACGGTGCAAGACGATATGGAGATCTGGCAATGGGATTTGCACCAGGTACAAGATCAATACAGAACTCGACTTGGCGTGCTAGGGGTAAACCAGGTAACTCTTCAGGGAATACTTCAGGATAATCCCGAACAACAGGAATATCTTGAATAGACTTACCCTTGCCCTTATCTGCTACAACATGTGCCAAAAAGGCCACATAGTTCTTTCGCAGATACTTCCGAGCTTTAAAACAAGACATGAGTTTGAGACTACCAGTAGGTTTCTCACCACGAACCTGTAGGATCTCCCCTGTTGAAAGCGGTATACGAACGATCTTCTCGAAACAAACTACCTCTGCGTGATGCTTGGCTAACCAATCCATACCCACTATAACGTCGAAGCTTCCAAGTCGCATTGGTGTGAGGTTGACAAGGAAAAGATGGTCGTTAAGGTTCAACTGGCAGTTGCGAAGAACAGAATCAAGAACAATGGGTTCACCACTAGCAACTTCTACTGTCAAGGGTTTTCCTAGTTTCGTTCTAGACATGCGAAGCAATGGCTCAAAAGATAATGACACAAAACTCTTATCGGCACCCGAATAAAAAAGAACAGATGCAGGCTGATTATTAATAAAGAACGTACCGTTGACCACATTATCGTCTGCTTGCGCCTCGTGTGCATTCATGTTGAAGACTCGACCTCGAGCCTGAGCCTGATTCTGATTTGGATTTGCGTTGGCTAGTCTTGGACACTGGTTTCTGTAGTGGGTCAGATCCCCACAATTGTAGCATGAACCAAGAGGAAAATGAGGTCGTGCAGCTTGACCTTGTTGCTGAGCAAGAGGCTGAGCAACTTGTTGGGCTTGGTTTTGAAATGCCTGATTCTGGTTGACAGGAATGCGGCATGTAGCGGCAAGATGACCATTTCTTCCACAGTTAGTGCAATGACGACATTGGAGATGTGGTATGTGATGGCCGTTACACCTGTTGCACAAAGGTGCGTTGCCAAGATAAGGCCTCTTGGCAGGTGGTTGCGTAGGCTGATTTGGTGCAGCTTGAGCCTGTGCAGTAACGGCATAGTTTTGGGAAGCCTTTCGCTTCCTAGACCCTTTTGAGGAACCAGAATCCTTTCCCTTCTTGTTTTTACCGTTCTTGCCATCCTCTTTGTCAGACGCCTGCTTCTTACCTTTATCACCCTTTTTATGCAGCTTTCCCTTTCGAACTTGCGACTTAGTCAATGTCGCTGCTAACTCGATCGCCTGACGGACTGTGGTAGGGTTCTTACCAGTAATGATGTCTTGCACTGAGTCAGGTAGACCATCGATGTACCTTTCTATAGCCTTGTCGAGTGGGGTAACCATGGTCGGGCAAAGCAGACTCAATTCTTCATACCTATCAGTATACGCCCGGTGCTCGCCACTATCTTGTTTTAAATCATCAAATTCCCTTTCCAAAGCTCGCGATTCATGACGAGGGCAAAACTCCTTCATCATAAGGGCCCTAAGTTCGGCCCAAGTCTGTGCTAAAGCAACTTCTGCACCGCGGTCTCTCATAACCCTGTTCCACCATGTAGGAGCCTTCTTCTGAAACACACTGGAAGCAAACTCGACCTTGCGATTATCAGGACACTGAACGTGGCGAAACGTACTCTCAGTGCTCTCGAACCATTGTAGGAGCCCAGTTGCTCCTTCAGTACCACTAAACTTGAGTGGCTTAGCCGAATTGAAACTCTTGAAATTGCATGGAGCATGATTGTTGTTGTTGGCTTGGTTCAGTTGAGTAATAAGATTTGGGAAAGCAGCAGCCATTTGCTGCGCGATGATTTCTGCCAGTTCGGCATTTGTTATCTGATTGTCGCGTCGAGGAGGCATTCTAAAAGAGGAAACATGAAAGGAAACGAGTGAGATAATTGGATGAAAAGAATGAGATGATACAAAAATTGACAACAGCAAAGATGGTGGTCATTTGTTCGTCACCACAAGGCAAACAAACGACACATTATGACTAATCAAAGTAAATGGGTCAAAAATAATGCATCGCGAAGACATGCTCGCCTATAAGTGAACACTCACCCCAAGAGTTCCCAGGTAAGAGTGACTGGTCCGATTATGTGGATTTGTACGAACACTCTAGCCTTAGATAGAAAACCCAGGGTACAGGCATTCCCTCTTCCAGTTTGCACGTGTTCACACTATTCAAAACCCAAAACTTTGACGAGATTTTGAAAATTCAAAGGGGTTCAAAACCTTGTAACAGAGGGTTCAAAACCTTACAACAGAGGGTTCAAAACCAAGTAATCAATCATCCAAGAACAGATGATTAATTTTCAAAGGGGATTCGGAATTGATGTTCTCGTTATGGTTATCACCTAAGGATAGGTGAAGTGCATGTTTTAAGATCTAAACACAAGATAACCTGTGTTGGGGTCCTAAAGAGTTATAGTCTAGGTCAAAGCATTACTAATAACCTAATTCCCTATAACCATTGGCTCTGATACCAACTTTTCTGTCACACCCCGACCACGTAAAACATCAAATCGTGGCGGAAACGTCAGGGAGTGTTGTAACAGAATTAATTGTTTCACAACCATGGAAATTAAAGTTACGTTTTATTTATCAAACAAGAGAGTTACATTGTCTTAAAACAAGAAACAAAGAGTACATAACATAAATTAACTAGTTCTTGCTTCATTTTAAGTCACTAAGGCACAGGTCCGCCTAAGTGTGTCTCGATCATCCTATGCAACAGCTCCTGAAACCACATGTGAAAATAGGTACGTCAGCATAAAAATGCATGTGAGATACATAGGTATGGTGAAAATAGGATTCATGACTTAGGTTTAAGAAAATGTTTAATAAAATTTAGTCATAATCCTTGTAAATTGTTTTGGTTTGTAAATCCTATGAAAAGCAATAAGATCAGATGATATGTATAAATAAAAGAATAATATATGGTTAAATGAATAACCAAGTAAAATGAGTTGTATAAAATAACTGTTTTATAAACTAAAGTATTGTGAAAAACATGTTATTTATGTAAAATGTATAAGTCCAAATTGAGTGATTTAAATAACGCTATGATATGTAATATTATACAAGCACTTATATATAGGAAGTACCAGCGGCGTATCCACCATGATTGTATCATACTACTCACATCTCGTTACTTAAGTCACTTAAACAAACCACCAATGTATAAAGTCTATATTTAAACCAATTGTCAAAAAGTCCTTGTATAAGCCATGTCAAATGTTAAAAAAAGTCCAAATGTAGTCAAGTAATGTGTAACAAATGTTATGCATGGTGAGTAAAGTGTTGTCACATAAACCGAATGTAAAAATGTACAAAACAAAGTATTTTGAATATATCAAAAAGTTATGTTTTACAAAGTAAATGCATGTTTTATTGATACAAACACTTATGTGGTAAGTTAACGCATACATTCAAGCCTTGAGACAGACGGATAACCCTAAGTCAAGGTTATCAAAAGAAATGTTTTCGGATTCAGTCATTCCTTACACCCAAACAAACCTAGGATGTCAGGAACGGGATTTGTCAAGTCCTATGGTACCATTACTTACTACCGAGCGGCGTAGCTAATGTTAATGAACGTATAAAAGTCTCGTTTGTACAAACCAAATGTTATACCAAATGTAAACATGTTATATGAAAACAATATACTAAGTATGCTAAGTTAACATACAAAGCAAAAAAGTCACGTAAATCAATGTGCTAGCATGCTCAGTCAACATACATAGCAGAAATGTAAAGTAAAACAATGTACAAAGTATGCTAAGTTATTATACAAAGCAAAACAATGTAATGTAAATCATGTACTATAAGTGTACTAATGATCATAGCAAGTATATGATGTGAAAACAGGAAAGCACGAAAGTAACAAGTAGGCACATGTGTTTCACCCCAAACATTTGAAAAACAGTAAAAGAGGGGTCTATGTACTCACATGAGATTGCCTAGAAGTCCCTGAGTAACAACCAAGCATTGCTACAGATCACGAAAATCAAACGGCACCTAAGATAGGTAACTATGTTAATAAACCGGACCTAAATCGGAGGATCGGAAAGAATGAGGATTCGTAAACCAAACGAGTATGGGAACTCATGTAATATGGTTTAACAAAGCCTACATACTAAAATGAAACCTAACCTAAGTGCTTTTGACCCGTTATGACCCGTTTAGGTAGCTTATGCTACTTTAACGCATCATTCGCGTAAAACGCGTTCGGAACGCCTAACTAGTCCTATGATAAGTAAAATATGCCTTAACTTGTCTAATATTGTTACTAAATCAATTTAGATGTCAAAAATTAAGTTACATAGGCTTAAAATGAATTTTGGCGTAAAAATGGCATTTTGGTAATTTACCTAAGGCATATAAACTACCTATCATACAACTAACTAAATGTCGTGACCATAAGGTATAACCTCGGAAGGTTATTCCCTATACAACTATGGTCACCTAATGTGTTTGGTCGGATCCTAATGATCGACCAAACGGGTCGGGTTCGAAAGTATAAGCGAATGTTTAGATCGCTTACCTTACGGTCATAAGCACTAAACCTAAAGTGACGAGCTAAGCATGTTAAAACATGCTTAACTAAGTTAGAAAATAAGTTTGGTATCAAAACAAACGGTTTTGATACCTAAAAGTAGTTTGGTTACAAAATACGCAAGAATACGCATTGTGGCCGAAACTACGACTCGTCACTGAGCCTAGATAACGTGGTAATCAGTAGGTATAGTTACTTGGGACTATAACCATTGTGATTACGCTCACATTATGAAGTTTAAACGAACTTTGCATTGACCATAAACTGGTCGAAGCAGAAAGTCAAACGCAGTTTGACTTTTACGATAAAAACGAACGAAAAGAACGAAAGAATACTTACAGAAGGTCCCCGCAAGCTCTTGATCCGATTTACTCTCAGGTATGAAGCATAAACTTCAACTTAGAGAGCCAAAATCAGATTCAAGTGTGAGTTTGCAAGGAAATGAAGGTGGGTATTTATAGGAATTCAAGAACCGTTAAGATCGTTCATCGAAAACTGAGCTTTGATCTGGACCTTACATGTGTGCCCATGGTTTTCTAAAACCATGGGAGCCCCTAATAATGGACTAGGTTCATTGAATACCAGCCCATGGTTTTGCAAAACCATGGGTTAAAACTATCAACACTTCAAAATGGACTAGGTTCATTGAATTTGGTTAGAAATTTCAAAAATGGTCCCTGCACTTGTAAAACTTGACTTTTTTTGCACTTTTAAGCCCTGTTAACCCCATTTCAAGGCTCTAAAATAAATTTAAAGTATAGGGAACTCAAAACATGCTCTAAAATATCCCGGATGTCGGTTCGTTTGGCCGTACGATTGCGTTGTTCGGTTAATTATGACGGAAGTCGTAACGGACGCAAAAACGATCCAAATTGCGTGACGAATGGATTTTTAACAAGCAAATAACTAAAACATAATATTTTAATGATTACATAAATTTTTGGATGTCCGGATGTATTCAGAATGTAAGTTATGCGCGAAAATGCAAACTTATGCGCTTTTTGACGCTTTTAGTCCCTGAATGAGCATAAAGTTTATTTTAGCACACCGAACACCTCAAAGCCTATTTCTAAGCTATGTAAAGGGTATTTAGGGTGTTTTTAACTTATGGTCATGTTCCGGAATGTCTGTTCCAGTACGAAACGTCATACTCTCGCAGTTTGTCAAATTTAGTCCCTGTAAGCGAATTAACTTGATTTTGCCATACCAAAGCCTTCAAAACTTATTCCTAAGTTATGTAAAGGTTATTTAAGGTATGTTAAGAATATGTTGATGTTCCGGAGTGTTTTTCGCATTAAACTGATTACGTTTACGCACCAGTTTGCGTATAACTCTCCAGAAAGCGATGTAAAGTTTGAAATTGGACAAAAGTCAAAACATGAAAAATGTCAAACATAAATGAACAAACATTGGGATTAAATAACTTTGTTTTATTGATAATTGAACTGTTTACAATGATTACAAACACAGGTGTCACAAGGGTCATACATCTAAGCACCATTAATCCAGTTTGGACCTAGGTACAGTGGGTTAGATCTAATGGGTTTTGGCGAGCCCCACTCTTGGTCGTGGACCCATACCGAAGAGTGCGTTTGTGTCCCAGTCGATAGTAGTTGACACGAAATCGTCTAG
Source organism: Helianthus tuberosus (assembly GCA_030545235.1). NCBI lineage: Eukaryota > Viridiplantae > Streptophyta > Magnoliopsida > Asterales > Asteraceae > Helianthus > Helianthus tuberosus. The sequence continues at coordinate 40,963,677 of CM060429.1, forward strand.
GTTTGGATTGCTTCCTAATTCGTCATACATATTAATGTCCTCGCGAAACATTAATGATCAACGATTTCATTGACGCTTTACACACTACATCATTACATACGTATACATTTTATACAACTCACATTTTATGGATACATTTTATACGACTCACATTTTATGGATACATTTTATACAACTCACATTTTATAGATACATTTTATAAAACTCACATTTTACAGATACATCTCATACAACTAAACTGCATGAACTCGCCAAATTTTGTTGATGTTTTCAACTTAACTGGTATTTCAGGGAATTAGTGGACCATACAGACATTTCAGTTCCAGAAAGCAAGTATCAAGACTCCATGCCAACATTTGAAGGGTTTGCCCGTTATATACCGCCTCTTTGCGGTGATATAGTGGTCAAAGCCTCGACATTTTAAGACTTACATTTTGATGTATGAAACAATGACAACTTATTTTCATTTGATGGTTTGTAACCAATACATTTAACTTATGTTGTGTTCTTTTGAAACGATTATGATAATGGCATTGGAGCTTGTTTTTATTCATTTAGTTTGTTCACTTATATTGTTATGCAATGAGAATCGATCAGATCAAACCTCGCGCTTCCGCTATGAGCGGGTATGACAGGTTGTTATCAGAGCATCGATTGTAGTGAACCAGGATTCTTTCTCGAGTCTAAGTCTACAATCACTAGGGATCTCTCACGAAAACCTCTTTTTCATGTTGAACAGATTATAAATAAAATTGTACAGGTCAAAAGGTTTTCATTGCATAAACATTTTTCAAGGTCTATTACAACAAAAATTCACTTCCCATAAATCAAGCGATGACATTTCCATGGGTGAAGTCTATGAGAAATAGACACATTACATTAACAGACTATGTGCCTACAATACATTACATTATCAGTTTACGCATTATAAACAGTTTACAAGTTCAGCTTATACAAGATAGAAATCCTTGTTTGATAGGATTTTACATGATTATATATATAGGTTATTCATATATGTGTTGTATGAAATATTTGGCAAGAACAAAATGCCTTCGACTTAGAATTCCATTGTCATCCTTGACACGCATAACATGGTTAAGACATGACATCTTTTACACAAGACATAATACTCTATTTCAAAACATAACATATTTTATACAATACATCTTCAATGAGAATATCGACCTCACGTCTATTGCGGAGCTTATGACAAACGTGGTTCCTAAGTGAGACCATAAAGCATTGATCTCGTGGAAGATAGTTGCTTTCTCGCGGATGCTGAGATGCCTGACTTCGGTAGTGATGATGAGGCGAAGGTGGTAGCCTTGGACAACAACTCCATTAGTGGGACGAGGTCCCTGTGGCTCATACAAACCATGATTGACGACACACTTGTCCAGAAAAGGAAGATGAAGTACTCATCTTAACGGTGCCCCTCCAGTTGTTATCTTTACAAATTCTCGCTATTTTTATTTCATTTAACGCCGTGCCATTCTGCGAGTAGTCACAACTGTGACACCTGTGTCACTTCAATCATCAAACAAATACCAAACTAATGAAATATTGTATTTCATACTTGGGTCTTGAATAAATATGTGTATCATTTACACATATCAATTCTTGTTCGATTTCAAGCTTTAAATCGCTTTCTGGAAGGTTATACGCGCACTGATGCGTAAATATAACCAGTTCAATGCAACAAATACTTCGGATCATCAACATATGCTTAACATACCTTAAATAACCTTTACATAACTTAGAAATAAGTTTTGAAGGCTTTGGTATGGCAAAATCAAGTTAAATCGCTTACAGGGACTAAAGTTGACAAACTGCGAAAGTATGCCAATTTGAACTGTAACAGACATTCCGGAACATGACCATAAGTTAAACACACCTTAAATATCCTTTACATAGCTTAGAAATAGGCTTTGAGGGGTTCGGTGTGCTAAAATAAACTTTTGGGTCATTCAGGGACTAAAAGCGTCAAAAAGTGCTCAAGTTTGCACTTTCGCGCATAACATACGTTTTGAATACATCCGGACATCCAAAAATTTATGTAAGCACTAAAATAATTTATTTTAGTGTTTGGAATAAGAAAAATCCATTCGTCGCGCAATTTGGATCGTTTTTCGCGCTTATGCGCATTCCGTCGTAATTAACCGAACATCGCGATCGTACGACCAAAGGAACGTTGGTGACCTACCGGATAATATTTAAATCCCACAAATATTCTGTTATGATTAAAATCTTATTTTAATCAGGTCCGTGTTGAAAAATAAATTAAAACGCCTAAAACGTTATTTTTCAAAGTTTAAGCGCGTACCGTGTGTTTCTGCGCAACACAGTGCTTCTACTGCAAAACGCAGACAACGCAGCCAGTCCTGGCAACTGAAATTTATTTCAGTAATATGTTGGCGAGTTTATTTTTATAGAGTAATAAAAATAATTTAGAACGCCATAAACCGGGATTTAAACGCTAGATAAAATACCCGGTACCTAGTTAAATACCCGTTTTAGCCATATGCCAGGAATATGCTAAGGTATATGGTAAGGAATATGCTAGGAATATGCTTGGAATATTCTAGGAATATGCTTGGAATATGCTAGTAATATGCTTGGAATATGCTTGGAATATGCTAGGAATATGCTTGGAATATGCTAGGAATATTCTATATGGAAGATCCTATAAATACCCAACCCCATTCAACCCAAAACCCACAAAAATATGATCTAAAAGCTCTAAGTTGAAGCCATTGCTTCATACCTGAGCTACTTGGATCAAGATTAGCTTTCGGGGACCCTTTGTAAGTGTTCCTTCGTTCTTTTATTCTTTTAGCGTTAAAAGTCAAACTTTGTTTTGACTTTCTGCGTTGACCAGTTTATGGTCAATGCGAAGTTCGTTTGAACTTCATAACATGAGCGTAATCACGATGGTTATAGTCCCTAGTGACTATACCTACTGATTACCACGTTATCAAGGCTCAGTGACGAGTCGTAGTTTCGGCCAAAACGCGCATTCTTGCGTATTTTGGTAACCAAACTACTCTTAGGTATCAAAACCGTTTGTTTTGATACCAAACATGTTTTCTAAACTTAGTTAAGCATGTTTTAACATGCTTAGCTCGTCACTTTTAGTTTAGTGCTTATATAGGGTCGTAAGGTAAGCGATCTAAACAATCGCTTATACTTTCGAACCCGACCCGTTTGGTCGATCATTAGGATCCGACCAAACACATTAGGTGACCATAGTATATAGGGGATAACCTTCCGAGGTTATATAGCTTATGGTCGCTTCATTTAAGTAGTTGTATGATAGGTAGTTTATATGCCTTAGGTAAATTACCAAAATGCCCTTTTAACGCCAAAATTCATTTTAAGCATATGTAACATAACTTTTGGTATCTAAACTGATTTGGTAACAATATTAGACATGTTAAGGCATATTTTACTTATCATAGGACTAGTTAGGCGCTCCGAACGCGTTTTACGCGAATGACGCGTTAAAGTAGCATAAGCTACCTAAACGGGTCGTAATGGGTCGTAAGCACTTAGGTTAGGTTTCATTGTAGTATGTAGGCTTTGTTAAACCATATTACATGACTTCCCATACGCATTTGGTTTACGAACCCTCATTCTATCCAATCCTCCGATTTTAGGTCCGGTATATTAACATAGTTACCTATATTAGGTGTCGTTTGATATCCGTGATCTCTAGCATTGTTTGGTTGTTACTCAAGGACTACTAAGCAATCTCAAGTGAGTACATAGACCCCTCTTTTACTGTTTTCCAAACATTTTGGGGTGAAACACATGTGCCTACTTGTTACTTTCATGCTTTCCTGTTTTCACATCATATACTTGCTATGTTCATTAGTACATTTATAGTACATGATTTCATTGTGTTTTTGCTATGTATGTCCTTTGTTGCATACTTAGTACATCGTTTTACATTACATTTTATGCTATGTATGTCCATTGTGTGCATACTTAGTACATTGTTTTACATTACATTTTATGCTATGTATGCCCATTGTGTGCATACTTAGTACATCGTTTTACATTACATTTTATGCTATGTATGTCCATTGTGTGCATACTTAGTACATTGTTTTACATTACATTTTATGCTATGTATGCCCATTATGTGCATACTTAGTACATTGTTTTACATTACATTTTATGCTATGTATGTCCTTTGTTGCATACTTAGTACATTTGTTATTCATCACATGCTTACATTTTCGTATGACATTTGGTTTGTTCAAATGAGACAATGTACATTCATTAACATTAGCTACGCCGCTCGTTAGTAGGTAATGGTACCATAGGACTTGACAACTCCCGTTCTTGAAATCCTAGGTTTTTTTGGATTGGAAGGAATGACCGAATTCGATAAACATAACACAGATAGACCTTTAAATTCGTTTAGGGGTCTATCACCACAGTCACAAGGATTGGATGTATGCATTTTCACAATACCGCATAGATGTTTATATCAATATAGCATGCATTTGTTCCACAAAACATAACTTTGATTTAAACCATGTTTTACTTCAATACCTTGTTTTTATGCATTTTACATATGGCGTGTGTAATATGATACAAGAATGGTGGATACGCCGCTGGTACTTCCTATATATAAGTGCTTGTATGGTATTACATATCGTAGCGTTATTTGAATCATTTCAATTTAGACATATAACATTTTATACAAATAACATACTTTTCACAAGACATTGTTTTACAAAACAACTTATCTCGTACAAACTCATTTTTACTTGGTTACTCATTTAACCATACATTATTCTCTTATTTATACATATCATCTGATCTTATTGCTTTTCAAATGATTTACAAGACAAAGCAAATTACAAGGTTCATAACTAAACATTTTCTTAAACATAAGTCATGAATTCTATTTTCCCAAAACCTATGTATCTTCACAGGCATTTTTATGCTGACGTACCTATTTTCACATGTGTTTCAGGATATGATGCATAGGATTTATCAAGATACACTTAGGCGGACTTGGGCCTTAGTGACAATAATAGATGCAAGACTAGTTATTTATGTTATATTGATTTGATTGTCAAGACATTGTAACTCTTTTAATCAATAAAACAATATTTCAATTTCCATGTGTTATGAAACAATGATTCTGTTACAACACTCCCCGACGTTTCCGCCACGTTTTATTGTTTTACGTGGTCGGGGTGTGACAACAACAGACGTTGACACGTGAACTATCATGAAGTTCCCTTTTATGTTGAAGGTATATAGACCATAGTGTCCTCTCTCTGACTGATCATCTGCTTTGAACGAGAGAAAGCTAGGGTGACCATGCAAGACAATTTATTATTACGGGGGCCCACGTAATAACAACTTGTAGTGCATGGGAATCCTGGTGGACTCTGCGGGCAAAGCTAGTGATCACTATCCATTCAAAATTCTTAAGTTGTTCAAGTTTCTATATAGTAGATCACTAACCGAGATGGTTACTATAACACCCTATAATACAATACAGGAAGACGATACGTATTGTTTGCACCTAACATTCGATCTACAACACGAGTTGTTCGAGACTAGTCATCTAAACAAACAGAACTTGTTAACCACTCATGGAGGATCTTTCCTCAACATTCTAGAATTCCTATACATGAGTTGGTTCTTTGGTGTCTATAACACCTTATCTTATTTATTGGAAATGAATACAATAAATTCTGTCATTTTGACATTTGTCTTATCCCAAGGGATAGTATGGCATGAGCCATGCTACAACTCCCTCATTGCATTCTATTCGACATCTATGAAAATCTTAATGATCTTGTTAGAGCTCGTGAAGCTCAAGCACTATTACCATATTCGTCACATGTGTCACACCCCGACCGCGTAAAACAACAAATCGCGGCGGAAACATCGGGGCGTGTTGCGACAGAATTAATTGTTTCATAACCATGGCACACAAAGTGTATTTTATTTATTAAACAAAGGTGTTACATTGTCTCGAAATAGTAAATTAAGAGTTCAGAACATAATTAAACATAGTCTATCATCTTTTAAAGTCTCTAAGGCACAGGTCCGCCCTAGTATCATGATCAACATCCTATGGAAAAGCACCTGAAAACACATATGAAAATAGGTACGTCAGCATAAAAATGCCTGTGAGATACATAGGTTTGTGAAAATAGGATTCATGACTTATGTTTAAGAAAATGTTTAGTCATGAACCTTTTAGTTTGCTTTGTCTTGTAAATCATTTGAAAACAATAAGATCCGATGATATGTATAAGTAAATGTCAGGTTAAATAAATGACCATGTAAAAAGATGTGTTTGTATAAGATAAGTTGTTTTGTAAATCAATGTCTTGTGAAAAGTATGTTATTTGTATAAAATGTTCTATGTCTCAAACTGAAATGATTCAAATAACGTTACGACATGTAATACCATACAAACACTTATATATAGGAAGTACCAGCGGCGTATCCACCATGCTTGTATCATATTACACACGCATCGTTAACTTAATCACTTAATCAAACCAAACCAACTAATGTAAGAAGTCTATGTTTAACCAAATTGTCAAATGTATTGAATAATATGTCAAAGTGTTTATGTCAAGATGTAAATCATGTCAAATGTCTATGTCAAATATCCATGTCAAATGTCTATGTCAAATATCCATGTCAAATGTCTATGTCAAATATCCATGTCAAATGTCTATGTCAAAATGTCATGTATGGCAAGTGAAATGTCTCAACTAAACCATATGCACGAAAACAAAGTATTGAAGTAAAACTTGGTTTAAATCAAAGCTATGTTTTGTGTAAATGCATGCAACTATTTAATATGAACATTTATGCGGTATTGTGAATATGCATACATCCAAGCCTTGCGACTGTGGTGATAAACCCTTTAAACAAATTAAAGTTCTATCTGTCTTATGTCAACGAATTCGGTCATTCCTTTCTGTCCCCTTTCCCTGGGATGTCCGGAACGGGAGTTGTCAATTCCTATGGTACCACTACCTACTAACGAACAGCGTAGCTAATGTTAATGAATGTATTGTCCCATGTAAACAAACCAAATGTCATACCAAAATGTAAACATGTGAAAACAATGCACTAAGTATGTAAACAAATGAACATACATAGCGTGAAATGTCATGTAAAACGATGTACTAAGTAATGCACACAATGGGCATACCTAGCATGAAATGTCATGTAAAACAATGTACTAAGTAATGCACATAATAGGCACACCTAGCATGAAATGTAATGAAATCATGTACTATATTGTACTAACGAACATAGCATGTATATGATGTGAAAACAGGAAAACATGAAAGTAACAAGTAGGCACATGTGTTCCACCCCAAAACAGTTTGGAAAACAGTAAAAGAGGGGTCTATGTACTCACTTGAGATTGCTCAGTTGTCTAAAGAAAATCACCAAGCAACGCTAGAGATCTCGGAATCAAACGGCACCTAATATAGGTAACTATGTTAATAAACCGGACCTATCTCGGAAGACTGGGTAGCATTAGGGTTTGTAAACCAAATGAGTGTCGGAACTCACGTGATATGGTTTAACAAAGCCTACATGCTAAATGAAACTTAACCTAATTGTTTACGACCCATTACGACCCGTTTAGGAAGCTTATGCTACTTTAACGTGTCGTGCGCGTGAAACGCGTTCGGACCGCCTAACTAGTCCTATGACAAGTATTATATGCCTAAACATGTTACATAATCAGTTACGTGACAAAAGTTTAGGTTACATATGCTAAATTACCAATTATGTATGAAAAGGGTATTCTGGTAATTTACCTAAGGCATATAAACTACCTATCATACAACTACTTAAACGCCGTGACCATAAGGTATAACCTCGGAAGGTTATTCCCTACACTATGGTCACCTAATGTATTTGGTCGGATCCTAATGATCGACCAAACTGGGTCGGGTTCGAAGGTATAGGCGATTTATTAGATCGCCTACCCTACGACCCTAGACAACGTGGTAATCAGTGGGCATAGTCCCAAGGGACTATAACCATCGTGATTACAATCACGTTGCGAAGTTCTAACGAACTTCGCATTGACCATCACTGGTCAATGCTGAAAGTCAAACAAAGTTTGACTTTCTGACTCGAAAAGCAGTAAAAATAAGGAAAAGAACGAAAGAATACTTACGAAGGGTCCCCGAATGCTAATCTAGATTAGTATAGTTCAGGTATGAAACAAGGTTTCAACTTAGAACACAACTAATAAGATTCTAGTGCCTTAAAACAATGAAAGGCATGGGGTATATATAGTTTTCGGTGAACCGTTGAGATCGTTTCATGGAAACCGTGATTCGATCACATCCGTACATTTGTTGAAAGGTTATGGAGCCACATATGCTCCTTATCTTAGTGATTAAGCAACTTAAAACATGTGGTTAAGGATCAATTGGTTGCAACTTGTGTTTAAAAACATTGAATCTGCCCAGATAGTCAGTCGCGTAGCGCGACAGGTAGCCCCATAGGCGTCGCGCTACGCGAGCACCTCCCCTGAATCAGAAAGTTTGAAAATTGGCAGCAATGGTCCCTGCACGTGTTTAAGCCCTTTTTCGATGCGTTTGAACCCCGTTAACCTCATTTCAAGGCTCTAAAATGAAGTTAAAGTATAGGGAACTCAAAAAATACTCAAAAATATGCCGGATGATGGTTCGTTTGGTCATACGAACGCGATGTTCGCTTAATTACGACGGAATGCGCATAAGCGCGAAAAACGATCCAAATGACGCGACGAATGGATTTTTCTTATGGCGAACACTAAAATATAATATAGTCATGCTTACATAAATTTTTGGATGTCCAGATGTATTCAGAACGTAAGTTATGCGCGAAAATGCAAACTTGTGCACTTTTTGACACTTTTAGTCCCTGAATGTCCCAAAAGTTTATTTTAGCACACCAAACCCCTCAAAGCCTATTTCTAAGCTATGTAAAGGATTTTTAAGGTGTGTTTAAATTATGGTCATGTTCCGGAATGTTCGTTACAGTTCAAATTGACATACTTTCGCAGTTTGTCATATTTAGTCCCTGTAAGCGAATTAACTTGTTTTTGCCATACCAAAGCCTTCAAAACTTATTTCTAAGTTATGTAAAGGTTATTTAAGGTATGTTGAGTATATGTTGATGTTCCGGAGTATTTCTCGCATTAAACTGAGTACGTTTACGCACTAGTTTGCGTATAACTCTCCAGAAAGCGATGTAGAGTTTGGAATTGAACAAAGATCAAAACATGAAAAATGTAGAACATAACAAAACAAACATTGGGATCAAATAACATTGTTTTATTGATAATAGAACTGTTCATAGTGATTACAAGCACAGTTGTTACAGTCTCCCCTACTTGTGGAAATTTCGTCCCGAAATTTATTTAGAGGAAACTCGTGGAAAAAGATGTGGATATTTCGCCTTCATTTGATCTTCGCGTTCCCAAGTAAACTCAGGTCCACGTTTAGCTTCCCAGCGAACTTTGACCAAAGGAATGCGCTTGCGTTTAAGCCACTTGACTTCACGTTCCATGATTTCCACTGGTTTCTCAACAAATTTCAGTGTTTTGCCAACACGAATTTCGTCAAGCGGTATGGAGTAGTTCTCATCAGCTGTACACTTCTTGAGATTGGACACGTGAAAAGTTGGATGAACATTTCCCAGTTCAGGAGGTAACTCAAGTCTGTAGGCTACCTTTCCGATTCTTTCGACGATCTTGAATGGTCCAACGTATCTAGGTGCAAGTTTTCCTTTCTTTCCAAATCTGATCACACCTTTCCAAGGTGAGACCTTAAGTAATACTCGATCACCGACTTGAAATTCCAAGGCTTTGCGTTTTGGGTCCGCGTAAATCTTCTGACGGTTTCTAGCTGCCTGAAGGTTATCACGAACTTTCTTGACCTTGTCAGTTGTCTCTAAAATGAGGGCAGGTCCAGTAAGTTGAGCCTCGCCAATCTCATTCCAGCAGACTGGTGAACGACATTTTCGACCATAGAGAGCTTCGAAAGGAGCCATTTTGATGCTAGTGTGATAACTGTTGTTGTAGGAGAATTCAATCAATTTAAGATGTGAATCCCAGCTACCACCAAAATCGATCACACAAGCTCTTAGCATATCCTCCAGAGTCTGGATTGTTCTCTCAGATTGACCATCCGTTTGCGGATGATAAGCTGTGCTCAGATTAAGTTGGGTCCCCATGGCAGATTGCATGGTTCTCCAAAAATGAGAAGTGAAACGAGCATCTCTGTCAGAAATGATGTTCAAAGGAACACCATGTCGAGCCACAATTTCATCTACATAGATTTGAGCAAGTCTGTCAGTAGGAAAATCCTCGCGGATTGGCAAGAAATGCGCTGACTTTGTAAGACGATCAACGACTACCCAGATGGCATCATGACCTTTCTTTGTGCGCGGGAGTTTGGTAACAAGATCCATAGTAATGTTTTCCCATTTCCAAACTGGGATCTCTGGTTGCTCCAATAAACCAGAAGGACGCTGATGTTCAGCCTTAACCTTAAGACAAGTAAGGCATTTTGACACGTATAAGGCAATGTCTTTCTTCATACCAGGCCACCAATAGTGAATACGAAGATCCTTATACATCTTATCTGAGCCCGGATGAATGGAATAACGAGACTTATGGGCTTCATCCATAAGCAAGGTACGAAGATCATCCTGGCTTGGGACCCACAAACGGTCCATGAAATAATATGATCCATTGTCCTTCAGTTCCAAAGCAGGCGTTATGTGATAGGGAAATTCCTTATCCATTAAACCTTGTGAAACACAAGATTGTTGTGCCTGAGAAATGCGGGCTTGAATATCAGATCGAGCTTGAATAACAGATTGAACACGTACACAATGAAGCTTAGTACGTTCCTTACGACTCAATGCATCAGCTACGACATTCGCCTTACCAGGATGGTAGCGAATTTCGCAGTCATAGTCGTTTAAAAGCTCAAACCAACGTCGTTGCCTCATGTTGAGTTCTTTCTGGTTGAAGATATGCTGAAGACTTTTGTGGTCTGTGAAAACCACACATTTTGTACCATACAAATAGTGTCTCCAGATCTTGAGAGCGAAAACAACTGCACCCAACTCAAGATCATGAGTGGTGTAGTTCTTCTCATGTATCTTCAATTGTCTTGATGCATAGGCTATGACTTTGTTCCTTTGCATCAGAACACAGCCAAGACCCAATCTAGATGCATCACAATACACGACAAAATCATCATCACCCTCAGGCAATGATAGAACAGGCGCATCGCAAAGCTTCTGCTTCAGGTGTTGAAAAGCTTCCTCTTGTTTGAATCCCCAATAAAAGGGCATTTTCTTCTGAGTTAGAGCAGTTAGAGGAACTGCAATCTTAGAGAAGTTTTCTATGAAGCGGCGATAATAACCCGCTAGACCAAGAAAAGAACGAACTTCAGTAGGAGTAGTAGGCGTATCCCAATCCTTAATCGCACTGATCTTGGAGGGATCTACATGAACACCTCGTTCGTTGATAATGTGTCCCAAAAATTGAACTTCTTTAAGCCAAAATTCGCACTTGGAGAATTTGGCGAAAAGTTGCTCTTTCTTCAGGAGTTCCAGAGTAAGACGAAGATGCTGCTCGTGATCAGCTCGCGTCTTAGAGTAAATCAAGATGTCGTCAATAAAAACAATGACGAACTGATCCAAATAAGGTTTGCAGACCCTATTCATTAAGTCCATGAAAACAGCAGGAGCATTAGTCAAACCGAATGGCATGACTGTGAACTCGTAATGTCCATAACGAGTACGGAACGCTGTCTTCGGAATGTCTTCTTCTTGCACGCGAAGTTGATGATATCCAGATCGCAGATCAATCTTCGAAAAATAAGAAGCACCTTGTAACTGATCAAAGAGGTCGTCGATGCGAGGTAGGGGATATCGATTCTTGATGGTAAGCTTGTTAAGCTCACGATAATCGATACACATCCTAAAGGATCCATCCTTCTTCTTGACAAAAAGAACGGGAGCACCCCAAGGTGAAAAACTGGGACGGATAAAACCTTTGTCAGAGAGCTCCTGAAGCTGTTTTGACAACTCTTGCATCTCAGACGGTGCAAGACGATATGGAGCTCTGGCAATGGGATTTGCACCAGGTACGAGATCAATGCGGAACTCGACTTGGCGTGCTGGAGGTAGACCAGGTAAGTCTTCAGGGAACACTTCAGAATAATCCCGAACGACAGGAATATCTGAAATAGACTTACCCTTGCCTTTATCTTCTGTAACATGTGCTAAGAAAGCCACATAGTTCTTCTGCAGATACTTCCGAGCTTTAAAACAAGACATGAGTTTGAGACCACCGGTAGGCTTCTCACTTTGAACCTGCAGGATCTCGCCTGTCGAAAGTGGCACACGAACAATCTTCTTAGAACAAACTATCTCTGCGTGATACTTGGATAACCAATCCATTCCCACAATAACGTCGAAGCTTCCAAGTTGCATAGGCGTGAGGTCAATAGGAAAAAGATGGTCGTTAAGATTCAACTGGCAGTTGCGAAGAACAGAATCAAGAATAATGGGTTCACCACTAGCAACCTCTACTGTCAAAGATTTGCCTAGTTTCGTTCTAGACACTCGAAGCATTTGCTCAAAAGACAAAGACACGAAACTCTTATCGGCACCATAATCGAAAAGAACAGATGCAGGCTGATTATTAATAAAGAACGTACCGTTCACCACATTATCGTCAGCCTGTGCCTCTTGGGCATTCATGTTAAAGACTCGGCCTCGAGCCGGAGCCTGATTCTGGTTCTGGTTCGCCAGTCTTGGGCATCGATTCCTATAGTGGGTCAGATCCCCACAATTGTAACAAGCACCAGGTGGGTATTGTGGTCGTGCAGCTTGACCCTGTTGTGGAGCAGGAGGCTGAGCAACTTGTTGAGCCGGGTTCTGAACCGCGGGATTCTGAGCAGATCGACAAACATTGGCGAGATGGCCTGATTTCCCACAGTTAGTACAGAAATGGCATGGAAGTTGTGGCTGGTGGTGACTGTTGCATCTATTGCACAAAGGTGCATTCCCTGAATAGGGTTTCTTCGCTGGAGGCTGTGCAGGTTGGTTGGGAGCTGCCTGGTTAGCTTGAGCAGTGATAGCAAAATTTTGGGAAGCCCTACGCTTCTTTGCCCTCTTTGAAGAACCAGAGTTCTTTCCATTTCCGTTTTGACCTTTCTTGTTATCCACCTTGTCAGCCGATTGTTCCTTGCCCTTGTCACCCTTCCAGTGCAACTTGTTCTTCCGGATCTGCGACTCAGTCAATGTCGCAGATAACTCGATCGCCTGACGAAGTGTGGCAGGGTTACTACCAGTAAGAATGTCTTGTACCGAGTCAGGTAGGCCATCGATGTATCTCTCGATAGCCTTGTCGAGTGGGGTGACCATTGTTGGGCAAAGCAGACTCAACTCTTCAAACCGATCAGTATAAGCCATGTGCTCACCACTATCTTGCTTCAAAACATGAAACTCTTTCTCCAACGCTCGCTGTTCATGGCGAGGACAGAATTCCCTCATCATAAGGGCTCTAAGTTCAGCCCATGTCTGTGCGAGAGCAACTTCTGCACCCCGGTCTCTCATAACCCCGTTCCACCATGTCAAAGCCCTCTTCTGAAATACGCTCGAGGAGAACTCGACCTTGCGATTATCCGGACACTGCACATGGCGAAAAGTATTCTCTATGCTCTCGAACCACTGAAGAAGCCCAGTCGCTCCCTCAGAACCACTAAACTTGAGTGGTTTAGCCTGGTTAAAATCCTTGTATTTGCATGGAACATTGTTGTTGTTGTTGGCCTGGTTCCATTGAGCAAAGAGATTTGGGAATTGAGCAGCCATCTGCTGCGCAATAATTTCTGCCAGCTCGGCAGTAGCTATCTGGTTCTCGCGTCGAGGAGGCATTCTAAAAGAAGAAAACATGAAAAGAAACGAGTGAGATGATTGGATGAAAAGAATGAGATGAAACAAAATCAACAAAAGCAAAGATGGTGGTCATTCGTCCGTATCACAAAGCAAACAAACGACACACAGTGACTAATCAAAGTAAATGGATCAGAAATAATGTATAATGAAGACATGCTCGCCTATAAGTGAACACTCACTCCAAGAATTCCCAGGTAAGCACAACTGGTCTCGCGTCTGGTTGAGATGTATACGAAGTGCTTGCCTAGACAGAAAACCCAGAATACAGGCATTCACCCTTCCAGTTTGCACATGTTCACATTATTTAAAACCCAAAACTTTTGACGAGATTTTTGAAAATTTGAAGGCACAAGGCCAAAAACCAATACTGAAAAGGGTTCAAAACCATATAACAGAGGGTCAAAACCTTACAATTGAGGGTTCAAAACCTTGTAAAAATTTATTAAAAAACAGATGATTGTTTTTCAAAAATCGTTTCGGAAAAAAATTTTGATTCCTTGTTTTGTTAATCACCTAAGGATAGGTGATGTACATGTTTTAAGATCTAAACACAAGATAACTTGTGTTAGGTTCCTAGAAAAGTTATAGTCTAGGTCAAAGCATTACTAATAACCTAATTCCCTATAACCATTGGCTCTGATACCAACTCTTCTGTCACACCCCGACCGCGTAAAACAACAAATCGCGGTGGAAACATCGGGGCGTGTTGCGACAGAATTAATTGTTTCATAACCATGGCACACAAAGTGTATTTTATTTATTAAACAAAGGTGTTACATTGTCTCGAAATAGTAAATTAAGAGTTCAGAACATAATTAAACATAGTCTATCATCTTTTAAAGTCTCTAAGGCACAGGTCCGCCCTAGTATCATGATCAACATCCTATGGAAAAGCACCTGAAAACACATGTGAAAATAGGTACGTCAGCATAAAAATGCCTGTGAGATACATAGGTTTGTGAAAATAGGATTCATGACTTATGTTTAAGAAAATGTTTAGTCATGAACCTTTTAGTTTGCTTTGTCTTGTAAATCATTTGAAAACAATAAGATCCGATGATATGTATAAGTAAATGTCAGGTTAAATAAATGACCATGTAAAAAGATGTGTTTGTATAAGATAAGTTGTTTTGTAAATCAATGTCTTGTGAAAAGTATGTTATTTGTATAAAATGTTCTATGTCTCAAACTGAAATGATTCAAATAACGTTACGACATGTAATACCATACAAACACTTATATATAGGAAGTACCAGCGGCGTATCCACCATGCTTGTATCATATTACACACGCATCGTTAACTTAATCACTTAATCAAACCAAACCAACTAATGTAAGAAGTCTATGTTTAACCAAATTGTCAAATGTATTGAATAATATGTCAAAGTGTTTATGTCAAGATGTAAATCATGTCAAATGTCTATGTCAAATATCCATGTCAAATGTCTATGTCAAATATCCATGTCAAATGTCTATGTCAAATATCCATGTCAAATGTCTATGTCAAAATGTCATGTATGGCAAGTGAAATGTCTCAACTAAACCATATGCACGAAAACAAAGTATTGAAGTAAAACTTGGTTTAAATCAAAGCTATGTTTTGTGTAAATGCATGCAACTATTTAATATGAACATTTATGCGGTATTGTGAATATGCATACATCCAAGCCTTGCGACTGTGGTGATAAACCCTTTAAACAAATTAAAGTTCTATCTGTCTTATGTCAACGAATTCGGTCATTCCTTTCTGTCCCCTTTCCCTGGGATGTCCGGAACGGGAGTTGTCAATTCCTATGGTA
Source organism: Helianthus tuberosus (assembly GCA_030545235.1). Lineage (NCBI taxonomy): Eukaryota > Viridiplantae > Streptophyta > Magnoliopsida > Asterales > Asteraceae > Helianthus > Helianthus tuberosus. Next base: position 40,979,459 of record CM060429.1, read on the forward strand.
CCACTACCTACTAACGAACAGCGTAGCTAATGTTAATGAATGTATTGTCCCATGTAAACAAACCAAATGTCATACCAAAATGTAAACATGTGAAAACAATGCACTAAGTATGTAAACAAATGAACATACATAGCGTGAAATGTCATGTAAAACGATGTACTAAGTAATGCACACAATGGGCATACCTAGCATGAAATGTCATGTAAAACAATGTACTAAGTAATGCACATAATAGGCACACCTAGCATGAAATGTAATGAAATCATGTACTATATTGTACTAACGAACATAGCATGTATATGATGTGAAAACAGGAAAACATGAAAGTAACAAGTAGGCACATGTGTTCCACCCCAAAACAGTTTGGAAAACAGTAAAAGAGGGGTCTATGTACTCACTTGAGATTGCTCAGTTGTCTAAAGAAAATCACCAAGCAACGCTAGAGATCTCGGAATCAAACGGCACCTAATATAGGTAACTATGTTAATAAACCGGACCTATCTCGGAAGACTGGGTAGCATTAGGGTTTGTAAACCAAATGAGTGTCGGAACTCACGTGATATGGTTTAACAAAGCCTACATGCTAAATGAAACTTAACCTAATTGTTTACGACCCATTACGACCCGTTTAGGAAGCTTATGCTACTTTAACGTGTCGTGCGCGTGAAACGCGTTCGGACCGCCTAACTAGTCCTATGATAAGTATTATATGCCTAAACATGTTACATAATCAGTTACGTGACAAAAGTTTAGGTTACATATGCTAAATTACCAATTATGTATGAAAAGGGTATTCTGGTAATTTACCTAAGGCATATAAACTACGTATCATACAACTACTTAAACGCCGTGACCATAAGGTATAACCTCGGAAGGTTATTCCCTACACTATGGTCACCTAATGTATTTGGTCGGATCCTAATGATCGACCAAACTGGGTCGGGTTCGAAGGTATAGGCGATTTATTAGATCGCCTACCCTACGACCCTAGACAACGTGGTAATCAGTGGGCATAGTCCCAAGGGACTATAACCATCGTGATTACAATCACGTTGCGAAGTTCTAACGAACTTCGCATTGACCATCACTGGTCAATGCTGAAAGTCAAACAAAGTTTGACTTTCTGACTCGAAAAGCAGTAAAAATAAGGAAAAGAACGAAAGAATACTTACGAAGGGTCCCCGAATGCTAATCTAGATTAGTATAGTTCAGGTATGAAACAAGGTTTCAACTTAGAACACAACTAATAAGATTCTAGTGCCTTAAAACAATGAAAGGCATGGGGTATATATAGTTTTCGGTGAACCGTTGAGATCGTTTCATGGAAACCGTGATTCGATCACATCCGTACATTTGTTGAAAGGTTATGGAGCCACATATGCTCCTTATCTTAGTGATTAAGCAACTTAAAACATGTGGTTAAGGATCAATTGGTTGCAACTTGTGTTTAAAAACATTGAATCTGCCCAGATAGTCAGTCGCGTAGCGCGACAGGTAGCCCCATAGGCGTCGCGCTACGCGAGCAACTCCCCTGAATCAGAAAGTTTGAAAATTGGCAGCAATGGTCCCTGCACGTGTTTAAGCCCTTTTTCGATGCGTTTGAACCCCGTTAACCTCATTTCAAGGCTCTAAAATGAAGTTAAAGTATAGGGAACTCAAAACATACTCAAAAATATGCCGGATGATGGTTCGTTTGGTCGTACGAACGCGATGTTCGCTTAATTACGACGGAATGCGCATAAGCGCGAAAAACGATCCAAATGACGCGACGAATGGATTTTTCTTATGGCGAACACTAAAATATAATGTAGTCATGCTTACATAAATTTTTGGATGTCCAGATGTATTCAGAACGTAAGTTATGCGCGAAAATGCAAACTTGTGCACTTTTTGACACTTTTAGTCCCTGAATGTCCCAAAAGTTTATTTTAGCACACCAAACCCCTCAAAGCCTATTTCTAAGCTATGTAAAGGATTTTTAAGGTGTGTTTAACTTATGGTCATGTTCCGGAATGTTCGTTACAGTTCAAATTGACATACTTTCGCAGTTTGTCATATTTAGTCCCTGTAAGCGAATTAACTTGTTTTTGCCATACCAAAGCCTTCAAAACTTATTTCTAAGTTATGTAAAGGTTATTTAAGGTATGTTGAGTATATGTTGATGTTCCGGAGTATTTCTCGCATTAAACTGAGTACGTTTACGCACTAGTTTGCGTATAACTCTCCAGAAAGCGATGTAGAGTTTGGAATTGAACAAAGATCAAAACATGAAAAATGTAGAACATAACAAAACAAACATTGGGATCAAATAACATTGTTTTATTGATAATAGAACTGTTCATAGTGATTACAAGCACAGTTGTTACAACATGGACAAGTACGACAAAGAAATCTCTCTACTTCGGATGATCATAGCCTATGTAGTATGGAATGCATACTATAGGGATGGAGGCCACTGGTTGGTTTCCCCTCCTCAACAAATTATTTCGTTTTCCACTTAGACATATGACCAATACACGTAAGAGGCACTACGCATTTAGTTGCGGTTACCCACATTATTATCTATTCGAACATTATGAACAATACGATCTTGAGGTTTCCATGACTGATTTCATTCTTCATTCGTGGGCACATGATAGACTATATTATCCAAATATATGTCTAGGTTCTTTTAATAATGCGTATTAAAAAGATCAGGGCGCCAAAAGGAAGGTTTACACCCAAAAAGGATTAACAAATCAGCATCTTACTGATTAAGTCGAACAAGAGTTCTTATGGAACAACACGAGGGTGCAGAGATTGCACAACATAAAGTTAATCAAGATGACACTAGCGACGGTACTGGTGGTACTGGTAGTTCAAGTGGATCAAATCCTGATGGATCGGGAACGAGTAGCAATACCACACCGGAAGATACGATCACACAAGGCCTTAATTTTAAGGCTTTTCAAGACTGTAAGCCATGAGACCTCATTAATACGAGGGGGCCTTTGAAGTCGGCTAGTCATACTAGTAAACGTCCTCCTGAGTCAACAATTAGGTAAACGAAGAGTCTCTTGCTGAATGCAGCATTAACTTGGTGGAATCTCCAAGTACAAACGCTAGGAAGTGATAGTGTGAAGAGGTTGTCGGGGGAAGAACTCAAGGATCTCATGCGAGAAGAGTATTGCTCACTGATTTAAATTCAAAGGTTGGAAACAAATTCTAGAACTCGATCATAACTAGAGCCAATGTTGTTGGTTACACTCGAGGCTTTCACAATCTCTCAAGGGTTGTTTCCATACTACGTAACACCCAAATTCAAACGCATTGCGCGTTACATTTGGGGATTTAGCCCCAGAGATCCGAGGCATGACCGCATCATCCCACCCTACCTCGATCACTCAAACAGTAGTTACCTGACACAATTCATATCAACAACATTTCACATCCATGTTATTTGATACTGTGCCAATTTTAGCTTCATCTCAACGTTTCACATGCATGAGTTTCATGGCTAGTGACGGGATTGTCCTAGCTACAATTAGGGACTGGATTATCCTATAACTAAACATAGGGATTGAGCTATCCCACATCTAAACATAGGGATTGGGTTATCCTACACCTAAATATATGGATTGGATTATCCTACATCTAAACATATGGATTGGGTTACCCTACATCTAAACATATGGATTGAGTTATCCTACATCTAAACATATGGATTGGGTTATCCTACATCTGAACATATGGATTGGGTTATCCTACATTTAAACATAGGGTTCCTGAAACTATACAGTGAAGTCCTCGCCACATAGAATTCAAAATAGTTGGCCTAGGGTCAAGTAAACTAGACGTCCCCTCATTCTATAGAATTGGCAAACGGTAAACTACTCAAGTCAGGGGAAGTTATTAGAAAATGTTCCTTGGAACTTGGCGAGTGAAAAATGAATATCGATCTCTTACCCGTTGAGTGGGTAGTTTTGACATAGCGGTTGGCATGGATTGGTTATCCGATAACCAAGCCGAAGTCTTTTGTCATGAGAAGGTCATTCGCCTACCACTACTGAACAAAGAGACACTTGTTACTCATGGAGAGAAGCACGACACCCCATTGCGGATCATCAATTTCATGAAGGCACAGAAGTGCTTACTGAAAGGTTGTGTTGCCTTTCTGGCACATGTTGTCGACAAGAAGGTCGTTGGGCCGAAGCTGACAGATATTCCAGTGGTAAAAGAGTTTCCTGAAGTCTTTCCGGAAGACTTGTCGGGACTATAACCATATCGACAAGTCGGGTGTCATATCGACTTGGTACCGGGAATCGCACCCGTAGCCAAATCTCCATATCGATTAGCACCTTCTAAACCTTGTAGTTGACCGAATAAGGAAGTTGTGAGTTCATAACCCCCACTCTTTATCATTTTACATCTTTTTAAAGGTTTTCGGGGGAGAGATGCAAGTTTCGCAAAAGTGCACAACATTTCAATGAACAAAAATTCATATTTCTAAACCATGTCACAAATAAATTTCCAACTAACTCAAATGGTTTATGAAAGGATCAAGCTTCTACTCCAGGATAGACTTACGATCAGGGTATCACCAGTTACGAATTCAAGAGGAAGGCGTACCGAAAATGGCTTTTTAGACTCGTTATGGTCACTACGAGTTTCTTGTTATACCTTTTAGTTTAACAAACACACCTGCGGTCTTCATGGATTTAATGAACTGCGTGTGCCAGCCGTATCTTAACAAATTCGGCATAGTGTTCATTGACGACAACCGTATCTTAACAAATTCGTTATAGTGTTCATTGAAGATGTTTTAATATACTCACAATCAGCAGCTGAGCACGAACAACATTTGAGAACCATCTTAGAACTATTCAAGAAGGAGAAACGATATGCGAAGTTTTCCAAATGCGAGTTTTGGATTTGTGAAGTACAATTTCTCGGGCATATAGTGAACGAGAAAGGCATTCAAGTAGACCCCTCGAAGATCAAAACAATTAAAAACTGGGAAGCACCCAAGACTCCAACTGAAGTCTGACAGTTCTTGGGATTAGCGGGGTATTATCGGAGGTTTATCAAGAAATTTTAAAAAATTGCTCAACCGCTAACCTCCCTTACCCATAAAGACAAGAAGTTAGATTGAGGTGAGAAACACGAAGAGTCGTTTCAACTACTCAAGGATAAGTTGTGCGAGGCACCAATCTTTTCACTACCCGATGGTACCGATGACTTCATAGTATACTGTGATGCATCACATCAAGGTTTGGGTTGTGTACTTATGCAACGGGATAAAGTTATCGCGTACGTATCACGTCAGCTAAAAGTTCATGAAAAGAACTATACCACACACGACCTCGAGTTAGGAGCAGTGGTATTTGCATTGAAGATATGGCGGCATTACTTATATAGTAATCAGTGTACTATTTTCACGAATCTTAAGAGTCTTCAGCACATATTCAATCAAAAGGAACTAAATATGCGTCAGCGACCCTGGATTGAATTGCTGAACGACTATGATTGTGAAATTAAGCACCATCTGGGCAAGGCGAACGTTGTAGCAGACGCCTTGAGCCGCAAGGAACGGGTTAGAACTTTGAGAGTTCGAGCCTTAGAGATGACAATTCACACGGATCTTACCACAAGAATCCGTGATGCACAACAAGAAGCGCTTAAAGAAGAACATCTGAAAGCAGAGTCACTTCGAGGCATGGAAAAACAGTTAGTGCCGAAAGAGGATGGAACTTTGTACTTTGTAGGAAGACTCTAGGTTCCACTCTTTGGAGGCCTTTGAGATCTTATTTTTGAGGAAGCTCATAGGTCAAAGTACTTGATCCATCCTGGATCAGATAAGATGTACCAAGACTTAAAGGAGTACTACTGGTGGCCTAACCTCAAAAAGGATATCGCTACCTATGTCGGAAAATGCTTGACTTGCGCAAAGGTCAAAACAGAATACCAGAAACCGTCAGGTTTGCTGCAACAACCCGAGATTCCTGTTTGGAAATGGGAACATATATCAATGGACTTCATTACGAAGTTAGCCAGGACCTCAAGAGGCCACGACATGATATGGGTAATCGTCGATAGGTTGACAAAGTCCGCACACTTCTTGCCGATTCGGGAGAAGGATAGTACAGAGAAACTAGTGGAGCTCTATCTCAAAGAAATAGTGCCTCGTCATGGAGTGCCTATTTCAATCATCTCAAACCGAGACGGTCGCTTTATTTCAAGAATTTGGAAGTCATTCAAACAGGCCTTTGGATCTCATTTAAATCTAAGCACGACCTTTCATCCATAAACTGATAGCCGGAGCGAGCGGACAATCCAAACACTCGAAGATATGCTTCGTGCGTGTGTTATGGATTTAGGCGGTAACTGGGATACTCACTTACCATTGGTCGAGTTTTCCTACAACAACAGCTACCATACAAGCATACAAGCTGCACCGTTCGAAGCTCTTTACGGTCGAAAGTGTCGCCCTCCGCTATGTTGGGCGGAAGCGGGCGATAAACAACTAATCGGTCCGGAATTAGTCCAAGAGACTACGGATAAAATCTTTTAGATCAGATACCGTATCAAGGCGGCTCGCGATCGACAAAAGAGCTACGCAGACAAGAGACAGAAGCCATTATCTTTCGAGGTCGGAGACAAAGTCTTGTTTAAAGTCTCGCCTTGGAAGGGCGTAGCGAGGTTCGGTAAGCGTGGAAAGCTTAACCCTCGATATGTAGGACCATTTGAAATCTTGGAAAAGATTGGCACCGTTGCCTACAAACTGAAGTTACTAGAAGAACTAAGCAGTGTACATGACACATTTCATGTGTCGAATCTTAAGAAGAGTCCAACACAAGAAACAATTAACATCCCAGCGGATGAAGTCCACATCGACGACAAACTCCAATACACTGAAGAACCTGTTGAGGTTATTGATTGGAAGATCCAGAAAACACGGAGGAGTCGTTACAAGTTAGTAAAAGTCCATTGGAACTCTCGACACGGACCCAAATATACTTGGGAACATGAAGATCAAATCAAAACCAACATACCCCCACCTGTTCGAGAATACTCCTACAAAGGACGACTCAGCTTGAATTTCCGGATGAAATTCTCAATAACAGGGGGAGAATGTGACAACTGTCACTTTTCGGTAACTTTCTTACACTTAAGGTACTCATTTTTAGCTACACTTTTATGCGTTTTGAACATCCGAACTGCATATTTCATGACATACACTTGGAATACTCATGGAATACCTATTTTTGATGCACATGATTCATTTTATTTGATTACATTTGAAACAGTTTAAACAATGCATCAAAACAACTCGAAAAGCACTTAGTGAACTAGTGTTCTGACAAAAACGCCGGATCCGCAGAAACCATCTTAATGATATCTTTAGGACTCAGACAAAAGTCCAACATCTAATATACATTAAACCCTAACTAGGAATGCAAGGGTTTGGTTTGAAACCTTCCCGAAGTCCGATAACACAAAAAACTACCCGAAAAGCACTAAAAGCGACAATTTCAACACTTTTCCGCCGAAATTCTGCAGAAATCAGCCATTTAATCTTTTTACAACGTGTAAAAGTGCAGTTTAACAAAGAATTCATATGAGGATACCTTCGGGTATCATCCGAACCAAAATCACATCAATTCACACAAGTTACACAACTTAACGTTCAAATAACGACTAACGGAAACAATACGAAACGAATATCCAAACAATATCGGATCTTTTTTTAGTGACCATCTAATATTATTTGGATCATTATGGTGTAGTAATGGTCACTTAACACATTTAAAACACTTAAATACTTAAGCTTATGAAGTTTCCTAACATTTCACCTAATAAAATCTATCACTTTTTAACAAGGATAACAAGTTCATAAAGCATGTGGGACCCACCCCCCAAGTTATTTCCACAAATATCTTGATTTTTACCTTTAGTTGCAATTGGTTAAACCAAGTAGACAAGTTGGTGAATTTGGTGAAGACTTATAACAATTAGTTACCATAATCAACAAAGCACATTTCCTTACTTTTCACCATCTTTTACACACACTTAAGGATCCTCTCAACATTCATACATTAACCAAGAAAACCATCAAAAACCTTCATCCTTTTCACACTTCCTTGATGATAAAAAATGGAGCTTGATGATACTTAAGGTGATCTAAGGACAATACAAGAAGAAGCAAGCCTTTTTTTCCATTCCATAGCTTCCAAACATCAAGATCAACAACTTTTCTTTTCTTTGATCATCATATAGATCATCCCTAGCCACAAGTGCTAGTAGTAAGCTTCTAAAAATCCCTTTTTCATACTTATTTATGTATTATTTGTTTAAAAAACATGTAATAAAATAAACAATCATATAAAATAATATGAAAATATAAAGAAGCAAAATAAAAATCATGATATATAAGTTTGTTATTGTTATGATTTGAAGCTTATTTATTGCATATTTGATCTAGTTTTGATGATTAGCATATGAATAACTTGTTAGATGATGTTTAAAAACATAATCTAACAAGTGTACATGAAAATGTTTTAAGGGTTTTGTTAAACACAAATGTTTAGATGGATGATCATAATCTTTGATTTTGTTAAAGTATATAAGGTTTTCACTAAAAACAATACTTTTACAAAGTTATAAAAAGAAACATACAACATGGGTTTTTATAAAAAGTTTGTTAAAACTAGAAGTAAAACATGGATTTTGAACTAGTTAACTTATGTTATGATCATACCAAAACCCTACATGTTATTGATTTCATCTTGTTAAGATTTTGATATAAATCTCATATGTTTTTATTAAGAAAAATATGAGAAGATTATTGGTGATTTTATAAGAAAAATATATGTTTTTATTAAACATGGCTAAGCATATATTTCAAAGGGAATATGGCCATTTTTCTTAAAAATCATGTTTTATAAAACTATCATTTTTGACAAAATCTTTATTAGAGTAAAAAGATTTTAAAGAAAAGTTTTTATAAAAGCAAAATTTTGATATAAATATATATTTTTGAGAAAATATATATTTAGTTATCTTAACAACTTATGTGCTATGTGTTATTTGTTTGTATTAGTTATATGCATGAACACTAAGAACTTGAATACAATGGTACAAATAAACACAAGACACATTACAACTATGTTCTTACAAGACTACACAAAAATACACCTTAAAACAACTTACGGACGTTCCGAGCCTTCAGACACAACTTATGGACAAATCGGACTTACGGACAAATATACGGACTATATAAATATTACGGACTGTAATATACCATATATTTCTAAACCGAATAAGTAACTATATATTTTCTATAATATACAAAATATATTACTTATGGTTTATAATAAAAAGGTATTGTTTTTTTAAATATATAAACATACATATATATTTCTTACCATCTAAAATATATTGTTTTAGTAAAAGACTAAAATTATATTTTTAGAACTAATCTTAAAAATAGATTATTTTTAAGATATTTTCTATACCTTTTACCAAGTATAGCATATATATTCATATGAAATATATCTTAGAATATATAGGTATATATTCTAAAGATACAAGATCACATAATGAACAACGCGGACATACGTATTCCTATACGTACAACGATATACACATTCACATTCACATCACCTAACACTTGGTGAACACACATTTATACAACTATGATACAACTCACGAGATATAAGAATATGTATTTGGCAAAATATATACACTAAACAGTTACCAGTTAATACATCTATGACACAGTTCAACGAATAACAAAGACATACAAGTCTTAACACAGATTCAAGATAAAAGACTTGTACACGAGTCATTACAAAGACCAAAGTGTCTAACAAATCTAAGACCTTTGTAGGTCGTCATACAATTCAAGACAACGGCCAGTGAGGTTACAGTTATATACAGTTTACGGAATGCAATTCTGTGAGTTCATGTCCCCTATTCATTTTAAATGCTTTACAACTTTATAACTATCAGGGAAAATACATGTTCAATTGTATGATAAGTCATGGAATGAAACACCTTAGATCATGTGCGATTAGGGTCATACATCTAAGCACCATTAATCCAGTTTGGACCTAGGTACAGAGGGTTAGATCTAATGGGTTTTGGCAAGCCCCACTCTTGGTCGTGGACCCATACAGAAGAGTGCGTTTGTGTCCCAGTCGATAGTAGTCGACACGAAATCGTCTAGGTTTGGATTGCTTCCTAATTCGTCACACATATTAATGTCCTCGCAAAACATTAATGATCAACGATTTCATTGACGCTTTACATACTACATCATTATATACAAATTCATTTTATACAACTCACATTTTATGGATACATTTTATACAACTTACATTTTATGGATACATTTTATACAACTCACATTTACAGATACATTTTATACAACTCACATTTTACAGATACATCTCATACAACTAAGCTGCATGAACTCGCCAACTTTTGTTGATGTTTTCAACTTAACATGTATTTCAGGGAATTAGTGGACCATATAGACATTTTAGTTCAAGAAAGCAAGTATTAATACTCCATGCCAACATTTGAAGGGTTAGCCCGTTATATACCTGTGACACCTGTGTCACTTCAACCATCATACGAATACCAAACCAATGAAATATTGTATTTCATACTTAGGATTTGTATAAATATGTGTATCGTTTGCACATATCGATTCTTGTTCAATTTCGAGCTCTAAATCGCATTCTGGGAAGTTATACGCGAACTGATGCGTAAACGTAACCAGTTTAGTGCGACAAACACCCTGGAATAGTGACATGGGCTTAACATACTAATAACCTTTACATAACTTAGAAATAAGTTTTGGAAGGTTTGGTGTATCGAAATTAAGTTTATTCGCTTACAGGGACCAATTTCGACAAACTACGAAAGTATGCCGATCCTTACTGTAACGAACATTCTGGAACATGATCATAAATTAAACAGGCCCTAAATATTCATTACATAGCTTAGAAATAGGCTTTGAGGGGTTCGGTGTGCAAAAATAAACTTTTTGGTCAAACAGGGACTAAAAGCGTCAATAAGTGCATAAGTATACATTTCCGCGCATATCTTACGTTGTGAATATATCCGGACATTAAAAAATTTAAGTAATCATTAAAATATTTTATTTTAGTGATTGGCATGATAAAATTCCATTCGTCGCGTAATTTGGATCGTTATTTGCATTCGTTCGTGTTTCGTCGTAATTAACCGAACAATGCAACCGTACGGCCAAACGAACCGACATCCGAGATATTTTTGAGCATATTTTATGTACCCTATACTTTAACTTCATTTTAGAGCCTTGTAATGGGGTTAACGGGGCTTAAATGTGCCAAAAAAGCTTCGAAAACCAAGATTTGCACATTCAGGGACCAAACTTGCCAATCTGCCAAAGATGGCTTACACGGGGCGCGTAAACAGCCCAGATCTGCAAAACCAGCAGATTTCATTTTTGCAGCTGGTTTCTTGGTTTGCAAATGGTTTTAAGCAAGTCTATGGGCTGTTTTAGGGTGCCCATGGTATTCTAAATCAAGGGGTGCTCATGTAAGGCCAAGATCAAAGCTCGGTTTTCGATGAACGATCCTAACGGTGACCCGAAAACTATATAAACCCCAAGATTTTCATTTGCAACCCACACTTTGATTCTGATTTCTCTAAGTTGAAGCCTAAAAACCATCATACCTGAGAAATTTAGGATCAAACCTCCATTGCTTGGACCCTTTGTAAGCATCTTTCGTTCTTTTATGCGTTTTTAAGCATGAAAGTCAAACAGTGTTTGACTTTCAGATTTGACCAGTCAATGGTCAACACGATATTACATGAGTTCCTATACTCATTTGTTTTACGAAACCTCATTCTATCCGATCTTCCGATTTAGCTCCGATTTATTTACTTAGTTACCTATATTAGGTGTCGTTTGATTCTGTGATCCCTCTAGCTTTGCTTGATTGTTATTCAAGACTTCTAAGCATCCTCAAGTGAGTACATAGTCCCCTCTTTTACTGTTTTCAATATTTTGGGGTGAAGCATGTGTACCTATTTGTTATGTTCATGATTTCAAAGTATAAATTGATTATACATGTTAGTACTTATATTTTGACAAACTGAATGATTATTTATGGTTTAAACACAAATTTTTTTCAAAGATTATAAAACAAATTGTTGGATTGTACTTATTTTATACATTCACCAGGCCGATTGGTAGTATGATATAGCGCTATAGGATTAGACACCCCATTCCTGTTGTATGGAATGTTAGAAACCAATTTTTTTTTATCCAAATAGAGATTGCCTTTGTGGCATTTCTATAGTCTCTAAGGTGTAGTTTGATACACTAAGGTTTGAATGAATTCTAAATCACATTTTTTTTATATATTTTGTTATACTCCCAAAGTATAGTTTGAAATGCTCTCATATGTGATATTGTTTACCAAGGTATATTTGATATACTATGTACAAAACCAACATATATTTTGTTAATTACTAAAACATAGTTTGATATGTTATTTACAAAACCAAAGCATAGTTTAATATGTTATTTATAAAATCAAAGTATACTTATGATATACTACTGAAAACAATTATTTTGACAACTAAATTGTATTTGATATACTATCTGTTTAACTATTTTGGAACTAAAATATATTTTAATATATTACTTATTCGAATTTCTTAAAACCAAGATATATTTTTATATATACTACAAACCTTTTTATCAAAACATTGTTTTACAAACAACATATTTTATACAAACACATTTTACTTAGTTATATATTTATGCATCTTTTTTTATATCATCTGATTTCTTATCACTTGTTATATGATTTATAAAAGAAAACATTTTTAAGTTCATGACTATTTTTGTTAAACATTCTTTTAAACTTACAAGTCATGAATCCTGCATTAATAAAACCTATGTATCTCACATGCATTTTTATGCTGACGTACCTATTTTTACACATGTTTCCGGTGCTGCTATGTGATGATTGTTGATGCATGATATACATAGGATGGACTCGTGCCTTAGCGACTTAAAACTTGAAAGACAATATTAGTATTTATCTGATTTGTAATAAAACAATGAGTTCAATAATGCAATAAAACAAAATTATTTACTCAATGGTTGTGAAACAATGATTCTGTTACGACACTCCCTGACGTTTCCGCCACGATTTGTTGTTTTACGTGGTCGGGGTGTGACAGAAAAGTTGGTATCAGAGCCAATGGTTATAGGGAATTAGGTTATTTGTAATGCTTTGACCTAGACTATAACCTTCCTAGGACCCTAACACAAGTTATCTTGTGTTTAGTTTTAAAACAATACCGTCGCCTATCATTAGGTGACAACCAAATTTCAAATCCGCTTTGAAAACCAATCATCTGTTCTAGGATGATTGATTACTAGGTTTTGAACCCTCTAAGTTTTCAAAATCTCGTCAAAGTTTTGGGTCTTATAATGTGAACAGGTGCAATATGGAAGGGTGGATGCCTGTATCCTGAGTTTTCTGTCTAAGGCTAGAGTGTTCGTACAAATCCACATAATCGGACCAGTCACTCTTACATAGGAATTCTTGGGATGAGTGTCCACTTATAGGCTAAAGCAGGTATTCGCGATACATTATATTGACCCATTTACTTTGATTAGTCACTACGTATCATTCGTTTGTTCAAGGTAACCAACGAATAATTGCCTTCCTTGTGTTTTGTCGATGCTTTCAATACTCCATTTGTTTTTCCCATTGTCAACCTCACTCGTTTCTCATGTTTCCTTGTCCCTTTTAGACAATGCCTCCTCAACGAGATGCACAACCCCAAACTAATGAAGAAATCGCAGCCCTTGTCGCTCAGTAAATGGCTGCAGTGCTTCCGGGCGTAGTAACCCAGATCCATCAGTTATATAACAACAATAACAACAACAACACCCAGTGTAAGACTTTCTATTCGGCTAAACCATTAAAGTTTTATGGGTCTCAAGGAGCAACCGCGCTCCTGCAATGGTTCGAAAGTTTGGAGAGCACGTTCAGACATATGCAGTGTTTGAATGAGCGTAAGGTTGAGTTTCCATCCAGTGTGTTCAAGAAGCGTGCTCTTACATGGTGGAACGGTGTGATGTGTGATAGGGGTGCTGATGTGGCACTAGCTCAAACTTGGGAAGAGCTCTGAGCTCTAATGATGAAAGATTTCTGCCCTCATCATGAGCTTAGAGCGTTGGAAAGAGAATTCGATGATTTAAATCAAGACAGTGGTGAACATCGAGCCTACACTGACCGATATGAGGAACTGAGCCTGTTGTGTCCTGCCATGGTTACGCCTTTGGAAAAGGCGATCGAAAAGTACATTGATGGTCTCCCTGACCTGGTAGAGGAAATCGTTACTGGTAGCAACCCTACTACTATCAGATAGGCCATTGAATTGTCTGCTACCTTGACTGAATCACAGATCAGAAAAGGTAAGCTTTTTCAAAAGGGCGACCCGAAACCATCTGACAAGTCTTCACCAGAAGAACCAAAGGATAAACAGGCCGAGACATCCAAGAAGAAGAAGCGCAAGGCTTCTCAAAACTGTGCTATAACTGCTCAGAACAATCAGATTGCACCAAACCAGCCAACACAACCTCGTACAAGGAAAAATTATGTTGGTACCGCACCTTTGTGCAACAAATGCAACCGTCATCATCTGGAGCAAGTGCAGTGTCACAAATGTACCCACTGTGGGCGATTGGGATATTTGGTCGATACCTGCCGTCATGCAAATCAAGCTGCTGCAAATCCTGTTGCTGCTCAAGCACGGTTCCCACCTGGGTCGTGTTATAATTGTGGTGACCTTACTCACTACCGAAACAATTGCCCAAGACTTGTTAACGCAAATCCAGCGCGTGGGTGAGTGTTTAACATAAATGAGGCAAGCGAAGACGACAACGCAGCAGTGAACAATTAGTCTTTTGTATTTCCTTGTTTGTTTTCCTTTGACGTTTGAAACAATTCAGTTGTTATATAAATAAAATTTGTTGTTTCAAGTTTATTTTACAAAACTGATACAATTATGTGATTATGTGCTTATGTGATTCCTTTTATGTCTTGTGTTTTTGTGTAATCTGAATTTTCGTTATCCAAATCCTCGTAGAATCTCCCATATCTTCATATGAGGGATTCATAGTAGGATATCCAAAGGTACTACCTTAAATCCTAAATGGGCTTCTACGTTATAGTTAAGTCCCTTGAATTATAAAGTACTATTCTATAATTGGACCCCTTGAGTGGTCTAGTTTAAAAGATTGATTCAAAAATCTGGCTGGAAATATCATGAGATGATATAACTGAAAAGATCCCTTAAGTGGTCTATTTAAGGAGATCGTACGACGGTCTAGTTAAAGAGATCATGTGTTGATCTAATTAAAAAGATCGTTCGTTGATCTAGTTAAAAGATCCTTTGGTGGTCTAGTCAAGTCACTTCATGTTTATTCGATTGATTTTTCCCCTACGCATTATGAAATGAACTGTGCGGACTGTGCAAGGAATTACGTAATTATGGATGCATACATAATTATGGAATTCAGTGCACAGAAACCACGGCAAGTTTTGTCATGTGTTAAGACGTATAGTGGTGAGAATAACGAAACGAGAACAATATAGAAAGGGGCATGGTGGATACGCCGCTGGTACTTCCTATATATAAGTGTTCCTTATTACATTGCGAACGTAGAATTATTTAAGTAACTAGAAGTCCTGGACCTTGACCAATGTCATTTTATCTTACACTCTCCGACTCTGATTTCGAGCACACACAAGTTTCCTATGATAGTCTTCATAGGAAAAGTTCCTTTGTCCGTAGTTCGAAACTCCAAATTTTGTTACTATAAGGACATCACTTTGACAGTTGGCAAAATTCACTAAGAATCCAAACGTGGCCCAGAGTTTTACTTAGGGTGCGAAGGATTCATTCGAAAGCGAAACAATCACAGTTGTCTTCACATGTTTCCTCTAAAATAAAATTTCGGGATGAAATTTCCTAAAGTAGGAGAGACTGTGACACCTGTGTCACTTCAACCATCATACAAATACCAAACCAATGAAATATTGTATTTCATACCTGGGATTTGTATAAATATGTGTAACGTTTGCACATATCGATTCTTGTTTAATTTCGAGCTCTAAATCGATTTCTGGGAAGTTATACGGGAACTGATGCGTAAACGTAATCAGTTTAATGCGAAAAACACCCCGTAACAGTGACATGGTCTTAACATACCTTAAATAACCATTACATAACTTAGAAATAAGTTTTGGAAGGTTTGGTGTATCGAAATTAAGTTTATTCGCTTACAGGGACTAATTTCGACAAACTGCGAAAGTATGCCGATTCGTACTGTAACGAACATTCCAAAGCATGATCATAAGTTAAACAGGCCCTAAATATCCTTTACATAGCTTAGAAATAGGCTTTGAGGGGTTCGGTGTGCTAAAATAAACTTTTTGGTCAAACAGGGACTAAAAGCGTCAAAAAGTGCATAAGTTTGAATTTCTACGCATATCTTACGTTCTGAATATATCCGGACATCCAAAAATTTATGTAATCGTTAAAATATTTTATTTTAGTGATTGGCATGATAAAATTCCATTCATCGCGTAATTTGGATCGTTATTTGCATCCGTTCGTGTTCCGTCGTAATTAACCGAACAACGCAACCGTACGGCCAAACGAACCGACATCCGAGATATTTTTGAGCATATTTTATGTTCCCTATACATCAACTTCATTTTAGAGCCTTGTAATGGGGTTAACGGGGCTTAAATGTGCCGAAAAAGCTTCGAAAACCAAGATTTGCACATTCAGGGACCAAAGTTGCCAATCTGCCAAAGATGGCTTACACGGCGCGCGTAAGACTTCTCTAAATCTTACGCAGGGTGTGTAAACTGCCCAGATCTGCAAAACCAGCAGATTTCATTTTTGCAGCTAGTTTCTTGGTTTGCAAATGGTTTTAAGCAAGTCTATGGGCTGTTTTAGGGTGCCCATGGTATTCTAAATCAAGGGGTGCTCATGTAAGGCCAAGATCAAAGCTCGGTTTTCGATGAACGATCCTAACGGTGACCTAAAAACTATATAAACCCCAATCTTTTCATTTGCAACCCACACTTTGATTCTGATTTCTCTAAGTTGAAGCCTAAAAACCTTCATACCTGAGAAATTTAGGATCAAACCTCCATTGCTTGGACCCTTTGTAAGCTTCTTTCATTCTTTTATGCGTTTTTAAGCATGAAAGTCAAACAGTGTTTGACTTTCAGCTTTGACCAGTTAATGGTCAACACGAAGTTCGTTTGAACTACTCAACGTGAGCGTAATCACGATGGTCATAGTGATGAGTCATAGTTTTGGTCAAAATACGCATTTATGCGTATTTTGCAACCAAACTATTCTTGGGTATCAAAACCCTTTGTTCTGATATCAAACTTGTTTTCTAACTTCGTTAAACATGTTTTAACATGTTTAACTAGTCACTTTAGGTTTAGTGCTTATATAGGGTCGTAAGATAAGCGGTCTAAACAACCGCTTAGACTTTCGAACCCGACCGGTTTGGTCGATCATTAGGAGCCGACCAAACATGTTTTGTGACCATAGTTGTATAGGGAATAACCTTCCGAGGTTATACCTTATGGTCCCTTCGTTTAAGTAGTTGTATGATAGGTAGTTTATATGCCTTAGGTAAATGACCAAAATGCCCTTTTTACATATTGATCGGAGTGTCGCGCTCCGGTCAAAGATAATATTTATAAGCCCAAATTACCCTTAACAATGTGTTAGTGGTAGTACGGGGTCGAACCACGAAGAGTATGTGGTTTGTGTGTGGATTCGAATGAATTAAAACAATTGTCACAATTATGAAGCTTGCCAGATATTTTTGTATTTTTGTTTAGTAGAAAGATGTGAATTTTAACTAAGTGAATTGATTAGACTGATTAACAACTAATGATTAACGATTGCAAGAAATTTGGATACTAGAACAATAATAATAAAAAGGAATCACACCCGGTTTCGGTAATTGTTAACCTAGGATTTCTACAAGTTTTAGTTTCAACTCAAATGCATTCGATTAACGGATTTAGTGTACCGTGACTTAGGTGCTACTAACTATCAACGCCCCGAAGAACGGACAAAAAGACACTTTGTAATCAACACAAGTAAATCCTAACAACGACAACGTACAATTACATATCACCGTTTCGCAAAGTCATAACTTTTAACATCGCTCGACAATTCACGAATTCGTAACAAATGTAATACTATTGTCAAAAGTTTCAAAAACCAAATACAAATTGTCACTAAGATGAAACAAGAACAAATTGAAACCCTAAAATTAGCAAATACCTACACCGGGGTGAAACCGAGATGATTAGCCGCTCATGGTTGATGCAACTTGATCACCGGATGCTTGGAATGCGGATGGAGTCATCTTGAAGCCTTGAGAATGGTGAATGATGAAGTTTGGTGAAGATGATGATGGTGGAAGGATTAGGGTTTGTGGATGATGGATTGATTGGGATGATGGTGATGATTTCGGATTGTAGAGATGAAGTATGGTGGATGGTAAGTGAATGATAGATGGATAATGGCTCCAAGAACAGGTTTCAAACTCAACACAAGTGTAACTCCCCGAATTGGAGGCCCCTTGACCAATAGAAATCGACTTTAGCACCCAAAGATCAGCATTTCGCGTTTTTGAAAACCAATGCCCGTCGCCGACGGGTCTGACCCCGTCGCCGACGGGTTCCCTATTTTCCATGTTTGGCCGACGGCTAAATTAACTAGATACGGGAACTTCTGGCCTACGGGCTTATCTGGAGGGCGTCGCCGACGGGACCCAGGCCGTCGGCGACGGGCTCTCGTTTGCAACTTTCTATTTTTTTCGCTTCTAACGCCTCCGGTTGACTCGTAACACATCCTAGTGCTCCGGTTTTCGCCCCGGTGACTCGTAAAGCTCCCGAAAAGCTCCTTAAACTCCATCAAACCTGCAAAACACATTCTTGATTAAAAGTAGGCTATTCGAAACTAAAACTCACATAAAAACATCAAGTTAAACAATAACGAGCACCGGTTTACAACCACGTATCACATCCCCACACTTGTCTTTTGCTTGCCCTCAAGCAAATCTGTTTTTCACTTTCACGTGGGTCGAACAACGAATACACTCCCCATTCCCGAGACTAAGGTTAAGGTCCAATGTCATGCTAAAGTTCAAATTCTTTACAATTTTCAATATATTTAACGGTAATGTGATTTTACATACACAAATGGTTACCCAAGATTAACCCGCCCGTGAAACCAATCAATTCATGCACATCCCTCACAATGTTCTCTCCACTCGGCTTCTAAATTGGCTAATATTTATAATGTATTAGCACTACAAAGAATATTCACTCAAAACCGATTAGAACACATACCCGCATAAGCTTGCAACTCAATCATTCTCCACCATTGATCACAAACACTAAGCACAAGTCATAAGGTCTTTATGAGGGTTGTAACAGGGCTAGGCTAAGGGTAGGAATTAGGATATTTTAAGGTGGCTAAGGCGATGAAAATTCGATTTTTATTACAAAAGATTATTCTAACAAACTAACTATAAACACCAAATATGAGGCAACAACATTCGCCTATTATTCAACAACTACTAACACTTCTTTTTGTGTTTTTCTTCAACGATTTTCAATTCTTTTTCATGACATTTTCTGATTTTTTTTTTTTTTTTGCATATATGCAAACAAATAAGAACAACTATACAAAAACGACTCCTATAATTGAATTTCCATCACACGGGTTTAAAAGAAAAGGTTTAACGGTTATGGGCTATAGGGTGGTCAAACGAAAGGTTTAGGCTCAAAATGGGCAACTAGGGAATTTGTTTGGGTAAGGATAGAAAAATGGTTTTAAGAGAAAAGGTTTACCTAATGCCTTAATCATTCTTGTGCTTGTATTCAGTCTATAGTCTCAAACGTATCAAAAGTTGCAAGTTCTACAATATATGACTAATGGTCCACTCAAACAAAGAAACATAAGTATGTATTCTATGATATAAAAGTGGCTCAAAACCTCACATATCTAAAAGGGTATGGTATGTGACATGCATAAAAGACTAGTTTCTTAGGCGGATTATTCCCAAATAACCACTCGTTAAATACCCGTCATGCTATTAATTCGAACTTGACCATGACAATAGACCAAATGGGTTGTGACATCCCTCGTTGACTTAGTTACTTGTGCTTTTAAGATCGCTTTTGAAACAAGATATTTCTGAAAATTTTTTTTGAAATTTTCCCCCATCCCCACACTTGAGGTGAACATTGTCCTCAATGTGTAGTATTTAAATGAATGGGTCAAAATCTAAAAATTTTTACTACTCCCCCATCCCCACACTTGAGATACATATTGTCCTCAATGTGTAAGAACTAGAGTATTAAACGCACAAGGGATGTGACACGGCTAATTCCCCCAAAATTTCTCCCCGGACAAAATAATATACAAAATACACTCCACTTATTTGCTAATCTAAAGATCAAAAGTAAAAAGAAACGTATGCACCTGGTTTGTGAGCTCATTCTTCGTATGCTCCTCTCCTCTTCATGAAAGCGGTTGTCCCACGAACCAAATGTACCTACAAATCTTAACCCTTGTGTAGAAGTATGCTTCTCACAACCACTAAAATTTGTTAGTTACCTAGTTCTACCACTTTTATGAAAATATTACCAAGCTATACGTTATTTCACTTTGATTTATGTGGAAAATAATTTACAACAACAACACACCTAAACTCACTTTCATAGGAATCACGGTTGCATTTAGCTTATGCAACAAGCCCTTTTAAACCCCCCAATAGCTTGGGAGGACGAGAGGTCTCGTGAGGGTTATATAGGGAACACACCCACAACGTTCATTTAACTAGGCGAAAAATAAATAACAAGAAATAAAAATAACGGACATAAAATAATATATAACAACAACAACAAAAACATACCATACCTCTACCTCTGATATCGCTCGTTTGGATCCACTGGCGGGTTGGGCTGGTATTGATAACCAGTAAGGGCCTCGAACATCTCCCTATAATTATCGAGGGGACTCTGTTCCCCTTGAGGCGGCGCCGGCGGTTGGTACGGAATCGGGATAAAGCTAGAACCGACTGCCTCGGGCCAATGAGGGGTGGGATCGGATGGACCTAGTGGATGAGGAAGATTGGGGTAATCAGTCCACCCCGAGTGTTCGGCGTATGGGAGACCGGCTTGAAGGTCTCTTTGATGGCGCTCCTGATCGTGGAGTATCTTGGTGTTGTTAATCGCCATTTGGTGAGAGATAGCCAAAGCACTCCAACGGCGTTGTTCCAATTCCCTTGCTTCATTTCGACGCCTAACCTCATCTTCTTCCCATGCCCATCTCCGGGCTTCCTCATCCTCTTGCCTCTTTGCCAACTGTTCCATATGTGACCTTTGCATTGCTTGGAACAGTTGTTGCTCTTCCATAAATTGATTCATTCTTTCCCTCTGGGCTTCTTGAGCTGCCCAATACTCTTGCATTGAGGATCCATGAGATCCCTCCCAAGCTTCCCTTCTTCGATTGTATTCCCGTCCTTCACCTATGCAAGCAGAGACATTGTCATATATCTCCTGCTGTCCCTGATCAAAATTTTTATAGGAGGGCACCCGTCTAGTGGTCACAAAGCCCGCCACATCTGCATTAATTTCTCTATGCGGCCGCATGTATCGTTGCCTTGGTCTTTGTGCACCGGAGGGTTCAGCTTCCTCCTCTTCATCCCCCATCTCTTCATCTTCTTCCGATTCCGGTGGTGCCCCTGAAGTAAGGAGCTCATACTTGTGACCCAACTTGTCAGTCACAACATACTTGTTCCCCGAGAGTTTAACTTCTATGTTCTAGTTCTTCTTCATGGAAGCCTTATTGAGTTCCTCCAACGGTTTAGTTACCCATAGTGATTCCGGAGGTAAGCAATTTTGTTGACAAATCATGGCACTAATGAGGCGTGCGTATGGAATAAAACGCCTATGGAACGACTCTCGAGTAAACCATGTATTCATCATCACTATGTGTCTCCATGACAGTGTCGGGGTCCCATATATCAAAGAATGCACCACCCTACAATCACCCGCCTTGACACTTCCACGATCACCAAACCTCACCAAAATGTTCTCCACATTAATCCCTTGGAGAATCTTTCCCTCAATCGTCATGTGCTTTTTCTTTGCCTCTCCCCCATCATGATAAGGTAAAACAGCCGCGGTCATCTGCTCCGGATCACCATCATTCGCATGACTATCCAAAAATTGTTGCATGTTTGGGTAGTCATATGCTTGCACCCCCAAAGAATCAAAACGTGCAATGCGGTTGATGTTTTCGAAAGACATCGTCATTGACCCCCGGCCTGTTTTCCCAACCAATTTCCATTCCACAGGAGAGCTATCCTTATTCATAAACTTCAGTGTCGACAGCCATTCACATACCTCCGACAAATAGATCCGCGAAGTGTTATCTTCGCACCAATCAAGCACTCTTTCCCAACCTTGCCGTTCAAACATTTGTGTTATTCCAAATTGTTTGAGCTCTTCAACATTTACCACTCTTTCACATACACTCCTTTCCAGAACTGAGGTGCTAACCTTGTTCACCATCTTCCACTTCCATAACTTAGCCTCTAACTTACGGTCTTGATATTCCGATAAAAGTTTTCTCTTCTCCTCATCCCAAACTTCGGCGCTTTTGCTATCCCTAAACTTTGCCCACTCCCAATCTTGTCTGTACAGTCTTGCATCCCCCTCTGCGACGGAGCTTAATTGCTCCCACTTCCTCGGTATTAACCCGGAAGAAGAACCGACTCCTGATGATGAAGCTTGCCCTATAGTCTTTTGTCTTTTACCACCGGCCATCACTACAATCACAAACAAGCAAAACATCAATATAAACCCAAACCTTTACTAAACTTCTCAAACTTTGAACATGATGTGTGATGTTGACATTTTAATTAACAAGTGAATGTAAAATCGCCTCTTTAAACTTCCAAAGTCGCTCACTTTATCATAAACTTATCAATTTCTTGTTAATCTTACAATTTCTCATAAATTCAACAATATATTCAACATCACCTTCCTGTTCAAACATGTTCATAACAAGTGTAATCACGTCACAAAAGTTATAACATGCTCAAATTCCATCCAAAGCAACTAATCTTACTCAAAATCATGCTAGAACAACATACATTGTCTAAACAACCTACTCTTAAACTAAAAAGTTTAAAATTTCGGAAGAAAAACACTAACATATAATAATTCAAGCATAAATTTCAGGAGAATCCATACCTTTGATGTTGTTAGACAAGAAGAACTAAGAAAAGATGGAAAACAAGCAACTTGATGAACACCCTTTCAAAAACCCTAGAGTACACGCCCAGAAATCTTGCAAACTAGCAAGAATTGATGAAAACCGTGTTGGGGGTTTTGTTCCTCTCGAAAAATTACTCAAGATAGACTCAAAAATCAGTTGATTTGGTGGAGAATTGAGAGAGTTATGAGAGCTTGAAGGTTTTAGGGTTCTAGAGCTTTTGTGAAGAAGATGAAGTTGGTGAGTGAATTAGGAGAGAGAGAGAGAGCAGGGATTTAAGTGGATCTTATGATGTAAGGTGAATGTGGGTCGAATTTAGTGATCAATGTGAAGTTTAGGTGGTCTTTTATGAGGGTTATAAGTGTTTGGTTCGGTTTTAATGGCTTATACCCGAAGCTGATACGGAGACCAAACGAAGACCCGTCGCCGACGGGTAAGGGAATTTATGTTTTTGGGCGACGGCTTAAGTACCTGGTTACGAGCATTTTGTGCCGACGGCCATTTTGATAGCCCGTCGCCGACGGCTAGAAGCCCGTCGCCGACGGCTTCTCCATTTTTTCAATTTTTTTTTTATATATATGAGGAAAATTATGGACTTTTAATAAAAGAGCTATGTACACACAAAATTCCTAAAAATAATTAAAATTCTTTTTGTAAATTTTTATAAGTTAAATTTTCAAAACGCTAAAACCGTTAACGGCCCTACCACCCCCCAAAAAAATCGTGTATTGTCCTCAATGCACAAAACGAAGTCTAAAAACATACCTTACGTCTTCAAAACTCATTCGGGATATCCGGACTTCACACAATCAAACGGGGTTAGTATGGACTGAAAACGATTAACATAAGCACACACAAACAAATAAATAATTGTACATAACTTTACACAAAATGTTACCGGTCCTTGTTAATCAACCTCGTAAATCGGTGTGCTTACTACAAAGCTCACCAATTCCTTGTTTTCGTCTACCTTCTCGTTACCATCAAGAAACGGTTTTAGCCGATGACCATTTACCGTTTGTCTTACCCTATCCTTCGGATCCTCGATAGTAACATCACCCAATTGTCCAACCCGGGTGATCACATAGGGTCCCATCCATTTGCTCCGGAGCTTTCCGGGAAAGAACTTGAGCTTCGAATTGTAAAGCCACACCTTTTGGCCAACCTCGAACTCTTTCTTTCTCAACTTGGCATCATGCGCTTTCTTCATTCCATCCTTGTAGTTGGACGCGCATTCATATGCCATTTCCCGTAGCTCCTCCAACTCGCATAACTTAAGTTTCCTTTCCTTACCTGCATCGTCATATTGAACATTAACCTCTTTGATAGCCCATAACGATTTATGCACAAGTTCAACCGGTAAATGACAATTTTTACCATAAACCAACCGGTAAGGTGTAGTGCCAATAGGTGTCTTATGTGCCGTACGGTAGGCCCATAAAGCATCGTTCAATTTAATTGACCAATCCTTACGGTCCGCCCGCACGGTCTTTTGCAAAATCTCTTTGATTTGCCTATTTGACACCTCAACTTGCCCGCTTGTTTGCGGGTGATAGGGGGTAGCAATCCTATGGTCAACACCAAACCGTTTAAGAAGTTTCCCAAACCGAAAATTTTTAAAATGAGATCCTCCATCACTTATGATGACCCGAGGAATCCCAAACCTTGAGAAAATATCGGTTTGAACAAAATTACACACTACGGAGTGGTCGTTCGTCTTGGTGGCTATTGCTTCGACCCACTTTGACACATAGTCAACAGCCACCAAGATATACAAATTGCCATAGGAATTGGGGAATGGGCCCATGAAATCAATTCCCCACACGTCAAAGATGTCGACTACAAGGATTGGTTGCATGGGCATCTCATCCCTTTTTGAAATACCCCCTAGTTTTTGACACTCTATGCAATTTTTGGCAAACTCATTTGCATCTTTGAAGATAGTAGGCCAAAAAAGACCACTATTTAACACTTTATGACCCGTTTTGTGACCACTAAAGTGACCACCACATGCAAATGAGTGTAGATGCTGCAACACGCTTGGAATCTCTTCGTCATCAATGCATCTCCGTATAACTTGATCCGCACACTCCTTCCACAAATGCGGTTCTTCCAACCGATAGTATTTGATTTGGGACATGAAGTGTTGCCTTTTCCGTCTATCCCAATGTGCCGGCATATCACCTGTAACAAGATAAATGACAATGTTAGCATACCATGGCAATTTATCTAATTTCATTATGTGCTCATCTGGGAAAGACTCATTGATCTCTACAGTTGTAGGATCCTCTTCAACCATCAACCGGGACAAATGGTCCGCCACAACATTTTCGGTACCCTTTTTGTCCCGTATCTCCAAATCGAATTCTTGGAGCAACAACACCCATCGGATTAACCTCGGTTTTGCATCTTTCTTCTCCATGAGGTACCTAACTGCAGTGTGATCAGAATAAATAATCACTTTACTACCCCATATATATGCCCGAAATTTATCCAATGCATATACCACCGCAAGTAGCTCTTTTTCGGTAGTGGTATAATTTAATTGTGCATCCGAAAGAGTCTTACTCGCGTAGTATATGGCAACGGGTTTCTTATCGACCCGTTGTCCCAACACGGCCCCCACCGCATAATCACTCGCATCGCACATAATTTCAAAAGGAAAAGACCAATTTGGCGATTGCAAGATTGGAGCCTCAACCAACTTCTCTTTCAAATTGTTAAAAGCATTTTGGCAATTTTCATTAAAATCAAACGGTTGATCTTTTAACAACAAGTTACATAAAGGCTTGGTTATGTCACTAAAACCCTTAATAAACCGCCGGTAAAAACCCGCATGACCTAGAAATGACCTAACACCTTTAACGGTCGTGGGATACGGTAAAGTAGATATGACTTGTACCTTTGCACGATCAACCTCTATCCCACGACTTGACACCACGTGTCCCAACACTATTCCCTCTTGAACCATAAAATGGCTCTTTTCCCAACTTAAGACCAAACTAGTTTCGACACACCTTCTTAACACTTTATCTAGTTGATCCAAACAAGCCTCAAAAGATGACCCAAAAATTGAGAAATCATCCATGAAGATTTCCAAAGACTTCCCCACCATATCTGAAAAGATACTCATCATACACCTTTGGAAGGTGGCGGGGGCGTTACATAATCCAAACGGCATTCGCCTAAATGCGAAAGTGCCATAGGGACAAGTAAACGTGGTCTTTGCTTGGTCTTCCGGATGAATGGCGATTTGGTTATAACCAGAATAGCCATCTAAGAAACAATAAAATTTTTGTCCCGACAATTTCTCAACTATTTGATCAATGAACGGTAAAGGGAAATGATCTTTGGAAGTTGCGGTATTCAACTTCCTATAGTCAATACAAATTCGCCACCCGGTTACCGGCCGAGTGGCTACCTCTTCACCTACGTCATTTTTGACGACTTGTATGCCCGCTTTCTTGGGAACCGTCTGTGTCGGGCTCACCCATTGGCTATCCGAGATCGGGTAAATGATACCCGCATCTAGCCATTTCAGCACTTCTTTCTTCACTACTTCCCGCATGTTCGGATTTAATCTCCGTTGTGCATCTCGAACGGGAGTCACATTCTCTTCCGTGATGATTTTGTGCATCACCACCGAGGGACTAATACCCTTCAAATCAGCAATGGTCCATCCAATCGCCGCCCGATTAGTGACCAAAACATCCATCAATTTATCCTCTTGCTCCACGGTTAAATTTGATGCAATGATAACCGGGAGCGTGTTGCCTTCACCAACATAAGCATACTTGAGATGCTTAGGCAACACCTTCAATTCAACCTCCGGAGGCTCTACTAATGACGGCTTCAACTTGGTGTCGATGCTCTCCGGTAAACTCTCAACTTGGTGCGTCCATGTCGGTTTTCCTTCTCTAACCGCAAGCACCTCCAAACTTCTCACTTCCTCGTCTATGCTCTTATCCATCTCCACCTGTGACCTGGCAAACATATAACAATCCTCCATTGTGTTTTCCCCATCAACGACTGTGTCGCAAAGAGGTATACACGTGTCAACGACGTCCGCCATATAGCATTCATCATCAACTGGAGGGTTCATAAGTCCGGAAAAAACATGCAACCTCAACCTTCGGTTTCCAAATGTCATGTCAACCATTCCCGTTTTGCAATCAATTTGAGAATTCGTGGTTGCTAAGAACGGTCGACCCAAAATCACCGTAGGTTGTTTGGTTGGGTCCTTGGCCACATAATCAAGCACTAAAAAGTCCACCGGATAGTAGAAATCCTCGATTTTCACTATCACATCCGAAACAATTCCACGGGGTAGTTTAGGTGTCAAATCGGCTAACACCACAGTGGTGTTAGACGACTGAAGTGGACCAAACTCGTATTGGTCATACAAACTACCCGGTAAAATGCTCACGCTAGCACCAAGATCTAGAAGTGCCCGGTTGATTTTAAAATCGCCTACTTGAATTGAAATGATAGGCGCACCCGGATCTTGGAGCTTAGGTGGAAGTGCACCCGAAAGAATCGAACTCACATTTTCGGTTAAATCTAATTTTTTCAGAAATTTGTGAGTGCGTTTTTGGGTACACAAATCTTTCAAGTACTTAGCATACGACGGTACTTGTTTGATTGCATCCAAAAGAGGTAAATTTATCTTTACTTGTTTAAAAATTTCCAACAACTCTTCTTGTTGTGGACCTCTTTTATTTACAACTTTTTTCACGGGTCCCTTCAATGCTTCGGGATAAGGGGCGGTATTAGCCTCCACACCCTTTTCCTTAGCCTTGGGGACGGGGATGGTCACAACGGGGGTATCATTGTTCTTTTTCAAGTCATTTTTATTTTGACCCGTTTGACCATTCTCATTCTCATCTTCACTAGCATCCTCCACCACCCCTTCAACAAACTGGGGTGATGGTGTTTTGACACCATTATCAACGACTCGACCACTACGTAAAGTAATTTTATTAATTGGTACCTCACGTGTGTTCCTTGAGTTTGACCCTTGATGCTTAGGGTTCACCGCGGTATCACTTGGGAGTCTTCCCGTGCTTCCTCTCATTTGAGCCATTTCTTCCGCAAGTTGGCCCACTTGCTTTGCCAATGCCTCATGTGCTTTATCCCGAATCTCGTTTGTTTTCTTTATATCCTTGATATCATGATGAGATTCCTTTTGCATATTCAACAAAGCATCCATTTTGGCACCCAAATCATCGCCACCGGTTTGATTGTTCGACCCGCTTCCATTACCGCCTTGTTATTGTAATTTCTTTGGTACCTACCTTGGTAATTATTGTCCCTACCTTGGTACCCTTGGTTATAATTCCGTTGATAACCTCCTTGATTACCAACTTGACGGTTTTGATATGATGCTCCGCTTTGACCTCCTTGGTTACCCGATTGAAAATTCGGGTTCATTTGATTTGAAGCATTACCATATCGGAAGTTGGGGTGATTCCTCAACCCCGGATGATAAGTGTTGGAGTTCATGTCATACTGCTTCCTATCTCCATACACTTGATTGACTTCCTCCGTATAGTCACTCGACCCCGTTGGGCATTGTTCCACTCTATGTCCAATATCACCGCAACCTTCACATACCTCAAATTGAACCGCATTTACCTTTTTCTTCTTCATACGAGCCATTTCCCGCTCTAGAGTGGAAATCCGATCTTTAGAGTCAAGATCGGGAAGTGATCGGGAAACGGGGTGTTTTTTAGCTCTATCGGCCGATTCTTTCTCTTTTGACCGCTTACTCATCCGCTCTAAAAACTCCCAATCATCATCTTCGTGATTGCTCAAAAGAGTCCCGTTACTTGTCCACTCGAGACGATTCCATGTTGTGTCATCTAAACCCCGTACAAAACATTTAACCAACTCCCACTTCTCAATTTGATGATGAGGGCATCTTCGCATCATTTCTCTAAATCTTGTAAAGGCCTCATGTAACGGTTCGCCCGATAATTGGCGAAAAGACCTAATTTCGTCACGAGCGTCATCGGTCTTCGCCATTGAGTAGTATTCATCAAGGAACGTTTGTTGCATTTCTCCCCAAGTGCGAATACTATTTGCGGGAAGTGTGAGGAACCATTGCTTTGCCTTATCCTTCAGTGAAAATTGGAATAGTCGAAGTTTGACCTCATCTAAAGCAAAGTTGTGACCCCCGATAGTGCTGCAAACCGAAGAAAATTCCGTCAAATGTGTATACGGTTCGTCGTTAGATCTTCCATTAAAATGAGGAAGTATGTTGATGTAATGTGGTTTACAATCAAACATCCTCCTCTCGCAAACGATTGGCGAGTCGTTCTCGGTGACAACCGGCCTAAAACGATCATTCACTCCCCGTCGGTCGGAATTGACATTCCGGTCATCTAGGTTAATGGGTAGGGAGTTATGTCTATGAAGATTTTGTTGTTGAGGTGTTCTTTGATTGTTGTTGGGATTTTGGTTTTGGAAAGGTGGTGTAGGTGGTCCATTGTTGTTGTTACCACCCGGTTGCTCTTGAGGCATGGGTTGCATATTTGGAGCAGGATAAAAGGTTCCTCGGGATTGAAATTGGTTTTGGTTGAGGTTTGGGTGATTGGAGTTTTGGTTTGCCATTGAACCAGTTTCAATGGATGGTGTATGTTGTGGTGTTTGGTTGGTTTGATTAGAAGCAAGTGTTGCTTCTAACCGGCTTGCTAGGTTTCTTCTTGCAACTCGTTCAATTTCCGGTTCGTAGACTAAAGGTGAAGTCCTCCCGGAGTTCCGCGTATGCATGCACTACCTGTAATCTGCACAAGTAACACACCCCGCGTAACAAGGAAAAAGACAAGTACAAAAAGAAAGCTAAACAAATTAAACAGATAATCACACAAATTCAAACAATATCCAAACACAAAGCGCACGCACTCCCCGGCAACGGCGCCAAAATTTGATCGGAGTGTCGCGCTCCGGTCAAAGATAATATTTATAAGCCCAAATTACCCTTAACAATGTGTTAGTGGTAGTACGGGGTCGAACCACGAAGAGTATGTGGTTTGTGTGTGGATTCGAATGAATTAAAACAATTGTCACAATTATGAAGCTTGCCAGATATTTTTGTATTTTTGTTTAGTAGAAAGATGTGAATTTTAACTAAGTGAATTGATTAGACTGATTAACAACTAATGATTAACGATTGCAAGAAATTTGGATACTAGAACAATAATAATATAAAGGAATCACACCCGGTTTCGGTAATTGTTAACCTAGGATTTCTACAAGTTTTAGTTTCAACTCAAATGCATTCGATTAACGGATTTAGTGTACCGTGACTTAGGTGCTACTAACTATCAACGCCCCGAAGAACGGACAAAAAGACACTTTGTAATCAACACAAGTAAATCCTAACAACGACAACGTACAATTACATATCACCGTTTCGCAAAGTCATAACTTTTAACATCGCTCGACAATTCACGAATTCGTAACAAATGTAATACTATTGTCAAAAGTTTCAAAAACCAAATACAAATTGTCACTAAGATGAAACAAGAACAAATTGAAACCCTAAAATTAGCAAATACCTACACCGGGGTGAAACCGAGATGATTAGCCGCTCATGGTTGATGCAACTTGATCACCGGATGCTTGGAATGCGGATGGAGTCATCTTGAAGCCTTGAGAATGGTGAATGATGAAGTTTGGTGAAGATGATGATGGTGGAAGGATTAGGGTTTGTGGATGATGGATTGATTGGGATGATGGTGATGATTTCGGATTGTAGAGATGAAGTATGGTGGATGGTAAGTGAATGATAGATGGATAATGGCTCCAAGAACAGGTTTCAAACTCAACACAAGTGTAACTCCCCGAATTGGAGGCCCCTTGACCAATAGAAATCGACTTTAGCACCCAAAGATCAGCATTTCGCGTTTTTGAAAACCAATGCCCGTCGCCGACGGGTCTGACCCCGTCGCCGACGGGTTCCCTATTTTCCATGTTTGGCCGACGGCTAAATTAACTAGATACGGGAACTTCTGGCCTACGGGCTTATCTGGAGGGCGTCGCCGACGGGACCCAGGCCGTCGGCGACGGGCTCTCGTTTGCAACTTTCTATTTTTTTCGCTTCTAACGCCTCCGGTTGACTCGTAACACATCCTAGTGCTCCGGTTTTCGCCCCGGTGACTCGTAAAGCTCCCGAAAAGCTCCTTAAACTCCATCAAACCTGCAAAACACATTCTTGATTAAAAGTAGGCTATTCGAAACTAAAACTCACATAAAAACATCAAGTTAAACAATAACGAGCACCGGTTTACAACCACGTATCACATATAAATTCATTTTAAGCATATGTAACTTAAATTTTTACATCTAAACTAATTTGGCAACATTTTTAAACTTTTTAAGGCATATAATACTTGTCATAGGACTAGTTAGGCGGTCCGAACGCGTTTTACGCGAACGACGCGTTCAAGTAGCGTAAGCTATCTTAACGAGTCGTAATGGGTCATAAGCACTTATGATAGGTTTCAATTTAGGATGTAGGCTTTGTTAAACCATATTACATGAGTTCCTATACTCATTTGGTTTACGAAACATCATTCTATCCGATCTTCCGATTTAGGTCCGATTTATTTACTTAGTTACCTATATTAGGTGTCGTTTGATTCCGTGATCCCTCTAGCTTTGCTTGGTTGTTATTCAAGAGTTCTAAGCATCCTCAAGTGAGTACATAGTCCCCTCTTTTACTGTTTTCAATATTTTGGGGTGAAACATGTGTACCTATTTGTTATGTTCATGATTTCAAAGTATAAATTGATTATACATGTTAGTACTTATCTTTTGACAAACTGAATGATTATTTATGGTTTAAACACAAATTTTTTTCAAAGATTATAAAACAAATTGTTGGATTATACTTATTTTATACATTCACCAGACCGATAGGTAGTATGATATAGCGCTATAGGATTAGACACCCAATTCCTATTGTAAGGAATGTCAGAAACCAATTTTTTTATCCAAATAGAGATTGCCTTTGTGGTATTTCTATAGTCTCTAAGGTGTAGTTTGATACACTAAGGTTTGAATGAATTCTAAATCACATTTTTTTTGTATATTTTGTTATACTCCCAAAGTATAGTTTGATATGCTCTCATATGTGATATTGTTTACCAAGGTATATTTGATATACTATGTACAAAACCAACATATATTTTGTTAATTACTAAAACATAGTTTGATATGTTATTTACAAAACCAAAGCATAGTTTAATATGTTATTTATAAAACCAAAGTATACTTATGATATACTACTGAAAACAATTATTTTGACAACTAAAGTGTATTTGATATACTATCTGTTTAACTATTTTGGAACTAAAATATATTTTAATATATTACTTATTCGACTTTCTTAAAACCAAGATATAGTTTTATATATACTACAAACCTTTTTATCAAAACATTGTTTTACAAACAACATATTTTATACAAGCACATTTTACTTATTTATTTATGCATCTTTTTTTTTATATCATCTGATTTCTTATCACTTGTTATATGATTTATAAAAGAAAACAATTTTAAGTTCATGACTATTTTTTTTAAACATTCTTTTAAACTTACAACTCATGAATCCTGCATTAATAAAACCTATGTATCTCACAGGCATTTTTATGCTGACGTACATATTTTTACACATGTTTCAGGTGCTTCTATGTGATGATTGTTGATGCATGATATACATAGGATGGACTCGTGCCTTAGCGACTTACAACTTGAAAGACAATATTTATATTTATCTGATTTGTAATAAAACACTGAGTTCAATAATGCAATAAAACAAAATTATTTACTCCATAGTTGTGAAACAATGATTCTGTTACGAAACTCCCAGACGTTTCCGCCACGATTTGTTGTTTTACGTGGTCGGGGTGTGACAATACTGCCTCTTTGTGGTGATATAGTGGTCAAAGCCTCGACATTTTAAGACTTACATTTTGATGTATGAAACAATGACAACTTATTTTCATTTGATGGTTTGTAACCAATACATTTAACTTATGTTGTGTTCTTTTGAAACGATTATGACAATGGCATTGGAGCTTGTTTTTATTCATTTAGTTTGTTCACTTATATTGTTATGCAATGAGAACCGATCAGATCACACTTCGTGCTTCCGCTCTGAGCGGGCGTGACAGGCATAATATGGAGAAACTTGAGAAAAGATATTGTGAGGAGTTCCAACGAATTGAGAATGTTCCTAATATCCATTATTTCTGAGATTTTTGGTTGCAGCCAGAATTTGGTGGAGGGTGGGTGGGTGTTTGGTTGTGGTGATAGAGAGATACATTTGATTTATTTAAATAAGTTATTTACATATTTAATCCTTTCAGATGAAATTAGAAAAATGCCCTCACATGCAAATCACATGATCAGATTTAACAAAAGAAATTGACTGAGTTAGGGCTAAAGGACAAGACGTGCAACAATTTTCCCTATAAATGGCAAAACCCTTCAAAATTTGTTAAAAAGGACACTGCTTGAAAAAGGATACGAAGATAAAGGACAAAACTTTTAATTTTTCCTTAATATAAGCATCACCTCTTTCACGGGTTTTTTCCTTTTTGTTTTTGGCTTACTTCTATTTTTTCGGCCTTTAGACTCTCTTTCTCCGCCATTTCATATATTTGTCCGCTGTTTCCCTTTGTTCCCACTACAAGGATTTGACCCTATAGTACATGACACGTATAGAGACAACATCGATCATTGTTTTAGATTAGTTGTCTCTAAAATGTTTATGTTTTAAAGCTAGGTTACCATATATATAAAAAATATTTTTTTTTCTTATTTTTGATTAAGAAATAAAAAAAAACGTTTTCACTAGTAAAAACGACATTTCATCCCAATAAGTTGAATTAGCATTTTTTTTCTTTAATTTATGATCAAGATATAAAAAAAGAAAACCCTTTAACCTATAGAAACGACAATTTGTCTTTACAAAGTTTGACCGGTAAAAAAATCTCAATAAGGCGGAAAAATTCTTCACCACTCTGTCAAAATATTTTCATAATAGAAGGAAATTAGAAAAATATTAATCTGACATATAGGGACAACATGTCGCCTCTACAACGCTATATTTTATTTTTTTATTCTCGATTGTTAACGTGTCTATGTAAATCTGCGTGTGTGTATATGTGTATACGTACGTATGTATGTTCTTTATAATCTTAATTAATAATGTGTATGAGTATGTGTACTTACGTGTATGTGTTAGTGCACATATGTGTATGTATATATGTGTGTCTATGTGTATGTATGAATGTATGTATGTGTATGTGCACGTGTGTGCTTTAGTGTACGCATGTGTATGTATGTATGTGTTGTCTATGTGTATGTGTGTGTTTGTGTATGTGTATGTCTTAGTGTGTGTATATGTGTGTTTGTGTTAGTGTACATAAGTAAGTATGTGTATGTAAGTGAGTATGTATTTGTATGTATGTGTATTTGCATCTGTGCATGCGTATATTGCTATTGTTATTGCTGGTGGTGTTGCTCAGGGAGAGGCTACTCATGGAAATGATGTTGGAGGAGTTGATTATGCAGTTAGTTCAGAGACCTGCTGAGAGGACAAAGACAAATCTTGCACCCATGCCTCAGGCTTTCCCGCTGCCACCGCCTTAGTAGTTTATTTATGGTTGTTTGATGGTTCACACAAACATTTTATATTATGTTTGTATGTGGTTTGTTCTAGACATTTTATCATTCTCATTTGTATGTATTTATTTGATACCCAGCCTTGTGTTAGTACATCTTATATGTTTGTAAATTATGGTTATTACGCTACATTATCTATTATATCCCATGCATGTATGAGTGTTGCTTGATATGTCTTGAAACTGGTGTTTATGATTTGGTGATTAATGTGTAGCTCTAATTTCTATAGAATGCAAATAGGCCGATACAAGAAGCACAACATGTGGGAGTTTTTTTGGTTGTTTATATTTTTGGTACATGTTGCTTGCCCATGGAAGTTTCACAATTCCTATCTCTTGTTTATGTTAGTTAGAACGTTGGGGACAATGTCTTTCTTAAGTGTGGGGAAAGGGGAATTGTGACATTCTTTTAAGCCTATAAGTGAAAAGTATTTTCAGAAAAATCATGCAATTGCAAATCATAACCAGTAGAATGTTCAAAATATATGAGTTTTAGCCTATAAATAAAAATTTCTACTTCGATTTTAAGTTTTAGGATAGGTTTTTCCGGAAACAAGTCAGTTTTTGAAAGAAAATGTAAAAGAACGCCTGATTCGTATAAGAAGCCTATTAGTTAAATACATTAGTTCATATCTGCAACCCTAATTCCTTTAGTTTAGGTGAGTGTTTGAGCCTTTGTATACTTATTTCGTTTGATGAGAGATACTAGTATAGTTATTCATTGTAGAACTTGTGTATGTTATACAATTAGCTAGTAGATACAGTAATGTCTATACATAGATGATTAAGGGAAAAGTATAACTACGAGCCCTTGTTTACCATGTTCATTTCATTTTCCCACCTTATAATATTTCCATTAGAAGCCCTGCTGAGCCTAAACCCTTTAGTTTGTTTACCGTGTTGTTTGAGCCAAGTTTACCCTTTTTGATAGCCAATTCATTTCATTACCATGGATTGTATGACTCAACTAAATATGAAGAGACAATTAACCAAAAGAAAAAGAGAAGGGATAATGAAAAAGATAAGTGTGGGGATCAAAGATCCCAATACAATAATAAAATGAGAAATATCCTGATGTTAAAAGAGAAATATAAAGAAAGTTAAAGATTGTTAGAAGAGTGAAAAGCTGAATGAAGAAGTTGAATCTTTATTTTCACCATAAAATTCAACAATGAAGTTACATAAGGATAGCAGGTAGACGGGCAACAAACTGCGCCGCCATCCCCTTCTGAATAGTATTATATATAGCCAATTTGTTACCAAATTTTGTTTGTTCATTTATTACCTTTACCCTTAAACCAAAATCCTGATAAAGTCCTTATGATCTGTTTAGGGTTATTTGTTGAAATAAGCTATTGATTTCTGTACAAGCCTATGATAAAGATAGTTATATCTAGCTAGCGAGGTTTAGTAGTTTATCTAGCACATCTTATGCAAGTTTTTAGATGTCTAGAGGAGTGAAAATTGTGAGTGGTATGAACTTTGTAGTTGTTCTATAAGGTAGACATGATGAATTTGGTTAAGTTCTTTTTTTAAATGTAACACCTTTGTAAGTTTTGGGAGCAGATTTTGAAGATTAGTCGAGAAATAGCAAAGCTTTGAAATTTAATATAGCCATAGGATACGTAAAATTCTAATGTTAAAACACCTAATTTAAAGGGTAATTATGGCGAATATGACAACAATAGATGTAAATTAATGTTTTGATGAGATTTGGTGGTAACTACTGAAAAGTGGGCGATTTAGGCGTAACATGGTATAAACGGAACAACAGTTGAAAAGTGGTGGACAAATATGAAGACTGAGGAACTCAACCTGTCCCCGACCTGTGAAATTTGTGCCTTTTCAATCATTGTACAATTCCAAACAATTTCGTATTTAATGAAACCTTGTGTTTTATTTCCGGGAATTGTATAATTATCAATGACATTTGCACATTTTCAATCCTTGCACGATTTCGAACTCTCAAAAACTTTTCCGAAAGTAATACATAAACTGTTACTCAAACGTAATCAGTTTAATGTGACGTACACTCCGGAACAAGGTCATAAGCTACACATACCCTAAATACCCTTTACATAACTTAGATATAAGTTTTGAAAGGTCAGGTATGACAAAAGCACACTTATACTAGCCCAGGGACTATTTTTGACAAAATGCGAAAGTCTATTAGTCCGTATTCAAGATACGAACCATGTGTACAAATCCGAATATTTTTGTACTCAATAAAATCATGTATTTCATTGATAAGAATGCAAAAATGTCAATCTTTGCGAAATTTCATTCATTTTCGTGTTCGATAAAGCGTTGTGCGTTATTTGCGAAACACAACCATACAACCGAACGAACTGACATCCACGACATTTCCGAACAAAATCCAAGTTACACATATCTTAACACCTTTATATAACCTAAATATTAGGTTAAATGGGTTAAAAATGACAAACAAGTGAAAATACAAGTCCAAGGCCAAAAATGTCAAAAAAAATAATAAAGATTTTGCTTTTTCACCAAGTTTGTTACAGATCTTCAATTTTTGACACCTACCACTCATTTTGCCACATTTAATTTGGTGTTGACACATGTTAGGACACTAGTCTACACTTGAGGACACTTGTCATCACCTCCTTGATCCTAAAATACTATAAATACCTCATGATTCTTCCATTTTTTTTTCACACCACTTCAAAGTAAAGTGTAAAGTTCTTCTTTCTATCTTTCTTGGAGCTTCTTTCCAGCCTTTGGAAGCCTCCTATTTTGAGTTCTGAAAGTGTTCTTCAACACGAGTGAGTACTCTTCCTAGTTCTTTAATTATTTGTAACACCCCGAAAACGAGTTTGGTAATCAAACCATGTTAATATTTATGAACGGGTAAAATACCGTCAGTGGTAAAAATTAACCCGGTAAATATTAGGATTTAAATAAATAAACCTAATATTAGATAAAAGAGAATAAAAGCTTTTTGTAGAAACAAAGTTTATAAGAGGCCCGAGTTAACGGGACTTAAAATGAAACGGGTTATGACTACCTCGAACCCACTAAGTGACTAGGAATATTAACCTAGTTAGTTATGTGTTTTTAGATTAATAAAGGAAACTTGAAATAGTTAAACATTTTATAAACTTGAAACCTTGAGGGACTGAAAGGGGTAAAACATGAAAGGTGTTATAGTTAAAACAATTAAAATGAAATAAAAACTAAAACACACACTAGGTGTGTGTTTTTGGCCGAACAACATCAGGAGCACAAGAGGGTGCTCTTCAAAACCCTAACTCATCAAAAATCCATCAAAATCAAAGAGAAGA
The DNA here is from genome assembly GCA_030545235.1 of Helianthus tuberosus. Lineage (NCBI taxonomy): Eukaryota > Viridiplantae > Streptophyta > Magnoliopsida > Asterales > Asteraceae > Helianthus > Helianthus tuberosus. The sequence continues at coordinate 41,017,857 of CM060429.1, forward strand.
AGGGCTAAAAATCAGTTCCTACGCCAAGAATAGTGATCACCAAAGCTAGGAGATCACAAGGTATGTCTAATTTTGATATTTGGTGATAATTATGATTTGTCATGAATACCATAGATGCAATTCTAGAGTAAATGTTTGATATTAGGGCATAACTGAGATGATTTCAAGTCTAGGAATAAACCCTAGATGAGAATTTAGAGATTATATGTCATAACCTAGTGATTGAATGATTTATCATGAACGAGCTAAGTGGGTTTTATGACAATATAATGAACACTTGAATTAGAGTGTTAAATTGATGAATATTGCTGTTATGATACAAGTTCTAGATGTAGTTCATGAACACTAGACATAGAGATTTGATTTTTGATGTTAAAGCTTGGTTAAAAGTTAGTAATGAACTTGACAAAAGAAGTATACGAATCTCGCCCGCAAGGTGTTTGTTAAAATGCCTAAACGAATGTTTATATGTCGAAATCATGAACGAAACGCGTAAATGCCTAATTTGATTAACTAGGGGTGATATGTGAAAATACGGATTCTAATCATGATGTAGATTTAATTAATTTAACATATCATATGATTAAAGGTAGTTAACTATTGGAAAGTTAAACTAATTAATGACGAAGTCGAATAGTAGTTTCGACATAGAATTCATAAGACGGAATAGTTGTAAATGATAGTGACCAATCTAATCGTCTTACGGATTATGATAATAGTTTGACGCTCGACAAGCTAGGTGGAGGCTTGGGAAAGAAGCGGGTCAAACGGATCGAATGCGCGGAAAAAGAGCAAAATCGGATGCAAGGTAAGTTAAGCTTACACCCCCTTTTAATTACAATACGCTTACTTGTGATTATTGATTGTGATTTATGTTAAGTATCTAAAATATGATGTTTCGGCATGATACAATGCAAGTCGGAATAAGTAAAAATGGTAAGAAACCATAAATTATGGTTAAAAGGGGTAAAATGGTAAGCTAGTCGGGTGAAGACTAAGAAATAAAGAATTTTGAACAATACGTTATGGGGTGAATCATAACGGGTGAAAGTGGTTACATACTAATCCGGACACGAGTTGACGGATAGAATAAAAGATGTGAAAAGACACCATTTGGTATAAGAACTCATGGTGCTAACCGAAATAGGTTCAAGGGGCGAGATGGTATCAAAATACCATCATATGATGATAAATGATCATTTTGACTAAACGGGTCAAATGGTGTGTTAACACCATTTGACGATAATTACTAATGATCGCTTGTTGAGTTTTGGTGATTACAGGAAAGTAATATAAGGTTCGCGATGTCACACCCCGACCACGTTAAAACAACAAACTGTGGCGGAAACGTCGGGGAGTGTCGTGGCAGAATTATTGTTTCGCAACCATGGAATACAAAAAGTTTCGTTTTATTTATTCATTAAGTAATTTACATTGTTTTAACACGAAACAAACAAGTTACATATCGACTATCAATGTTATTATGTCACTAAGGCCTCGTCCAGATCCTATATGACTCATGCATCCTAGCAATCAACATCAAGCAACATCACCTGAAACATATGTAAAAACAAAGTCAGCAAAGAAATGCTGGCGAGCACATAGGTTTTATGAAGGTGTCGGATTCATGGCTAGATTACATGTTGCAATACCTTATTAAAAACCTTGTTTTGAAAAGAGTATAATATTGCAACGAAATTAACCAACTCAAATCAAGCGGGTTATAATTTATAAAACCTCGTAGCCATGATTCTTAACCCAAAAACATTTGTCTTAGTAAACCAAATTGTAAAAACATCTCGTATTAACTCGTTTAATAAAACTCGTATGGTTTATATCCTTTCGAAAACATCGTTAAGTGACATCGTTTCAAAATCATTTACCCAAGTGAACTAAATAACGCCACAGTATGTAATATGTTGAAAACTCTTATATATAAGAAGTATCAGCGGCGTATCTACCATGTTTTCACCACATTACACCCGTCCCGTTATCTAAACACTTAACCAAAAACCAATTGTTTATCCAACTCGTTTAATCTTGTTCAAATCGTTTCCAAATCGTTAACTCGTTTAAATCGTTTAAATCATCCTCGTTTTAATTGTGAGAACTATTTTTGGTCGTCTCGCTAATAACATTCAAACCTTCGTGATTCGACTATCTCGCTTCTCGCATTAACAAACCACCAAAGGGGAAGTTAACTATCACAGATTCAGTCGTTACCCACCTAACCCACACATCACCATGGGTGCAGTCTGATAACGGGATTTGTCAGATCCTATGGTACCATAACCTAATACTGGTCGGTTCGGCCAAAATTAATGAATGTCATTCGTTATGTAACTACAACCAACAAGTTCGTTCACATTATTGAAATCGTTATTAGTTTAGTATAAACCATCTTAATCGTTTTTGAAACCATTGTTAAAATATCGAAAATCGTTTTGATACATATGAATCACCCCAAAACAATTGAAAACAGTAAAATAGGGGAACTATGTACTCACATGAAGTGCAAAGTATCCTCAATCAAAAGAACTTCAACAAACTCAAGTAAACCAGAGAAATCAAGCAGCACCTAGTAATCGAATCACTAGTAAATAAATTGACACCTCAATCGGAAGATCGGATAGAATGAGGTCTTGTAAACCAAATGAGTGTTGGAACTCATGTGATATGGTTTAACAAAGTCTACATTCTAGATCGGAACCTAACCTAAGTGCTTTCGACCCATTGCGACCCATTCAGGTAGCTTACGCTACTTTAACACGTCGTGCGCGCATAAGCGCGTTTGAGACGTCTAACTAGTCCTATGACAAGTATTATATGCCTAAACATGTTTAAATATGTTGAATAATCAGTTACATGACAAAAGTTTATGTTACATATGCTTAATTACCAATTATGCATGAAAAGGGCATTTTGGTCATTTTCCTAAGGCATATAAACTACCTATCATACAACTAATTAAACCTAAGTGACCATAAGGTATAACCTCGGAAGGTTATTCCCTATGCAACTATGGTCACTAAACATGTTTGGTCGGATCCTAATGATCGACCAAACGGGTCGAGTTCGAAAGTCTAAGCGGGTGTTTAGTCCGCTTGACTTACGACTCTACACAAGCACTAAACTAAAAGTGACGAGCTAAACATGCTAAAAAATGTTTAGTTAAGTTAGAAAACAGGTTTTGGTAACAAAACAAACGGTTTTGATACCCAAGAGTAGTTTGGTTACAAAATACGCAAAAATGCGCATTTTGGCCGAAACTACGACTCGTCACTACGCCTAGTCAACGTGGTAATCAGTAGGTATAGTCACAAGGGACTATAACCATCGTGATTACGCTCACGTTGCAAAGTTCAACGGAACTTTGTGTTGACTATTGACTGGTCAAAGCTAAAAGTCAAACTTTGTTTGACTTTCATGCTTGAAATACAAGAACAAGCAAGAAGAGGACTTACAAAGGGTCCAAGAAGGTGTTTTGATTCAAAGTTACTTAGGTATGAGGTGTTAAAACCTCAACTTAGAGCAGAAGTTGAATCAAGGTGTGAAAAACCCAAATGAGGAAGCTTGCTATTTATAGGAAGTTAGGATCAATAGGATCATTCAATGTGTTTTGAGGGTGTAATCTTGGCCATACATGTGGGTACATGGTATTAGAATACAATGGGGGCCGAAAACCAGCTCAAGGTTTTGCAAAAGTTACAAAAAGACCCCCAAGTTCAATCCCATTGCTGAAAAATGCTGAAAAACAAGTTTCTGTCCAGATCAGGCCGTGGCGTCGCGCCACGACAGAGACAGATGGTGGTGGCGCAGCGCCACCAGGTGCCAGTTCCAAAATTTTGCCAAAATGGTAGAAATTGCACATGTTTAAGGCCTTTTTCGATGCGTTTAAACCATGTTAACCCCATTTCAAGGCCCTAAAATGATGTTAAAGTATAGGGGACTCAAAACATGCTCAAAAATATCTCGGGTGTCGGTTCGTTTGGTCATACGGTTGCGTTATTCGGTTAATTACGACGGAAGTCGTAACGAACGCAAAAACGATCCCAATTACGCGACGAATGGAATTTTATCAAGAAAATCACTAAAATAAAATATTTTAATGATTACATAAATTTTTGGATGTCCGGATATATTCAGAACGTAAGATATGCGCGAAAATGCAAACTTATGCACTTTTTGACGCTTTTAGTCCCTAAATGACCAATAAAGTTTGTTTTAGCATACCGAACCCCTCAAAGCCTATTTCTAAGCTATGTAAAGGATATTTAGGGTATGTTTAACTTATGATCAAGTTCCGGAATGTTCGTTACTATACAAATCGATATAGTTTCGCAATTTGACACAAATAGTCCCTGCGATCGAACAATCTTGATTTCAACACACCAAACCATCCAAAACTTATTTCTAAGTTATGTGGAGGTTATTTAAGGTATTTTAAGCCTATGTTACTATTCCGGAGTGTTTATCGCGTTATACTGACTACGTTTACGCACCAGTTTGCGTATAGCCTTCTAGAAAGTGATTTAAAGCTTGAAATTGGAATCGAATTAAATTGTAAAATCATCAAACACAATTACACACATAATAACATCAAAACACATATAATAAAACCAAAGCACATTGTTTTATTGATAATTGACATTGTTTCACATTATACGACGATTACAAAACACAGTTGTCACAGTCTCCCCTACTTTAGGAAATTTCGTCCCGAAATTTTAACTAGAGGAAGCTTGTGAAAACAAATGCGGATATTTCGCCTTCATTTGGTCCCCAGGTTCCCAAGTAAACTCTGGGCCACGTTTGGACTCCCAGAGAACTTTGACCAATCGAATCCGTTTGTTCTTCAACTGTTTGAATGCACGGCCCGTTATCTCCACAGGTTTCTCGACAAAATGCATCGTTTCATCGATTTGGATTTTGTCGAGAGGAATGTGAAGATCAGCTTCAGCTAAACACTTTCGCAAATTTGACACGTGAAAAGTCGGATGAATATTTCCAAGCTCTGGAGGTAGCTCTAGTCGATAGGCAACCTTTCCAATTCTTTCCACAATCTTAAATGGTCCCACATATCGAGGTGCAAGTTTTCCTTTCTTTCCAAATCTCACCACTCCCTTCCAACGTGACACCTTGAGTAGGACACAGTCGCCGACTTGAAATTCTAAGGGCGTGCGTCGCATATCTGCATAACTCTTTTAACGGCTTCGAGCTGTCACAAGATTATCGCGAATTTTCTTGATTTTGTCTGTTGTTTCCAGAATGAGCTCAGGTCCAGTAAGCTGAGCTTCACCGGTCTCATTCCAACAGACAGGTGAACGACATTTTCGACCGTAGAGAGCTTTAAATGGTGCCATATTAATACTAGCATGATAACTATTGTTGTAAGAGAACTCGATCAGTGGAAGATGAGAATCCCAATTACCACCAAAGTCTATCACGCATGCTCTAAGCATATCCTCCACAGTTTGAATCGTTCTCTCAGATTGTCCATCTGTTTGGGGATGATAAGCAGTGCTTAGATTTAGTTAGGTTCCCAAAGCAGATTACATGGTCTTCCAAAAATGAGATGAAAACCGAGCATCACGATCGGAAATGATATCCAAAGGAACACCATGTCGTGATACAATCTCATCAACATAAATCTTTGCAAGTTTATCAGCAGATAGATCCTCGCGAATTGGAATAAAATGAGCTGATTTTGTTAATCGATCGATAACAACCCAAATAGCATCGTGACCTTTAGACGTACGCGGTAACTAAGTGATGAGATCCATTGCAATGTTCTCCCACTTCCAAACCAGTATCTCTGGTTGTACAAGCAAACCAGAAGGTTGTTGATGTTCAGCCTTGACTTTGAGACAAGTTAGGCATTTCGATACATACAAGGCAACATCCTTTTTCATACCAGGCCACCAGTACTGAGTACGAAGATCCTTATACATTTTATCAGCACCAGGATGGATAGAATATTGAGGCTTGTGAGATTCGTCCATTACCAAGGTGCGAAGATCGTCTTGTTTCGGAATCCATAAACGATCCTTGAAATAAAGAAAACCATCGTTTTTCCTTTCGAGTTTAAGTTCGAGTTGAAGCGGTAGCTCATATTGAATATCAGTTAGAGTGCGAACAAAATGAAGCTTGACTCATTCCTTTCGACTAAGCGCATTGGCTACGACATTCGCCTTACCAGGATGGTAGCGAATCTCGCAATCATAATGGTTTAAGAGTTCAACCCAGCGTCATTGCCTCATATTCAATTCCTTCTGATTGAGAATATGCTGGAGACTTTTGTGGTCTGTGAAAACCACATACTTCGTGTCACACCCCGACCGCGTAAAACAACAAATCGCGGCGGAATCGTCGGGGAGTGTTGTAACAGAACCATTGTTTCAAAACACACGGAAATTTGAAGTTTCATTTTATTAAACATTAAATATTTACATCGTCTGGAAATCTAAATAAACAATTTAAACATAGTCTATCATTGTTATTAAGTCACTAAGGCCTCGTCCAGTCCTATGTGAGCATGCATCCTAGCAATCAACATCATTCAACAACACCTGAAACATATGTGAAAATAAAGTCAGCAAAGAAATGCTGGCGAGTACATAGGTTTTTGAGAGTTTCGGATTCATGGCTAGTTTACATGTTCCAACACTTAATTAAAAAACCTTGTTTTGAAAAGTATTGTATTGCGACATAATTAACCAACTCAAATCAAGTTGGTTATAGTTTATAAAATCTCGTAGCCATGATTCTTAACCCACAAACATTTGTTTAATAAAATCAAATTGTAAAACATCTCGTAAAAACTTGTTAATAAATCTCGTTAATAAAACTCGTATGGTTTATATTATTTTGAAAACCTCGTTTGTGTGACATCGTTTCAAAATCGTTTACCCAAGTGAACTAAATAACGCCACGGTATGTGATACAATGAAAACACTTAGATATAGGAAGTACCAGCGGCGTATCCACCTTGCTTTCATCACATTACACCCGCCCCGTTATCTAAACACTAACCAAAAACCAATCGTTTACCCAAATCGTTTAATTCGTTAAAAATCGCTTTAGTCGTTTAAATCATTCTCGTTTTAAATCGTGAAAACTACTTTTGATTGTCTCGCTAATAACATCCAAACCTTCGTGACTCGACTATCTCGCCTATCGCTTCTCGCATTAATAAACCACCAAAGGGTAAATTAACAATCACAGACTCAGTCGTTACCCACCTAACCCACACATAACCATGGGCGCAGTCTGATAACGGGATTCGTCAGATCCTATCGTACCATAACCTAATACTGGACGGTTCGGCCAAAACTAATGGATATTATTCGTTATGTAAATACAACCAACAAGTTAGTTTACTTTATCGAAATCGTTATTAATTTAATATAAACCATTTTAATCGTTTTTGAAACCATTGTTATAATATCGAAAATCGTTTTTGAAAACCATCGTTAAAACCTCAAAAACATTTAGCACATATGAATCACCCCAAAAAAATTGAAAACAGTAAAATAGGGGAACTATGTACTCACCTGAGAATGCTTAGAGGTCTTGAACAACAACCAAGCAAAGCTAGAGGGAGCACGGAATCAATCGGTAACATAATAACTATATAAATAACCCGTACCTAAGTCGGAAGATCGGATAGGATGAGGTTTTGTAAACCAAATGAGTATTGGAACTCATATGACATGGTTTAACAAAGTCTACATTCTAAATCGAAACCTAACCTAAGTGCTTTCGACCCATTGTGACCCATTAAGGTAGCTTAAGCTACTTTAACGTGTCGTTCACGCAAAAGCGCGTTCGAGACGTTTAACTAGTCCTATGACAAGTATTATATGCCTAAACATGATTAAATATGTTGCATAATCAATTAAATGAAAAAAGTTTGTGTTACATATGCTTAATTACCAATTATGCATGAAAAGGGCATTTTGGTCATTTACCTAAGGCATATAAACTACCTGTCATACAACTAATTAAACCTAAGTGACCATAAGGTATAACCTCGGAAGGTTATTCCCTATGCAACTATGGTCACTAAACATGTTTGGTCGGATCCTAATGATCGACCAAACGGGTCGTGTTCGAAAGTCTAAGCGGGTGTTTAGTCCGCTTGACTTACGACTCTACACAAGCACTAATCTAAAAAAGTGACGAGTTAAACATGTTTAACGAATTTAGAAAATAGATTTGGTATCAAAACAAACGGTTTTGATACCTATAAGTAGTTTGGTTACAAAATACGTAAGAATGCGCATTTGGCCGAAACTACGACTCGTCACTATACCTAGATAACGTGGTAATCAGTAGGTATAGTCACTAGGAACTATAACCATCGTGATTACGCTCATGTTATGAAGTTCAAACGAACTTCGCGTTGACCATAAACTGGTCAATGCAGAAAGTCAAACGCAGTTTGACTTTCAGACTCGAAAAGCGATAAAAGAACGAAAGAATACTAACAAAAGGTCCCCGCAAGCTCTGATACCAACTTTTCAGCTGTCTTGTTTCGGAATCCACAAACGATCCTTGAAATAAAGCAAACCATCGTGTTTCCTTTCGATTTAAGTTCGAGTTGAAGCGGTAGCTCATTTTGAATATCAGATAGAGTGCGAACAAAATGAAGCTTGACTCATTCCTTTCGACTAAGCGCATCGGCTACGACATTCGCCTTACCAGGATGGTAGCGAATTTCGCAATCATAATCGTTTAAGAGTTCAACCCAGCGTCGTTGCCTCATATTCAATTCCTTCCGATTGAGAATATGCTGGACACTTTTGTGGTCTGTGAAAACCACACACTTCGTGTCACACACCGACCGCGTAAAACAACAAATCACGGCGGAATCGTCGGGGAGTGTTGTAACAGAATAATTGTTTCAAAACACACGGAAATTTGAAGTTTCATTTTATTAAACATTAAATATTTACATCGTCTAGAAATCTAAATAAACAATTTAAACATAGTCTATCATTGTTATTAAGTCACTAAGGCCTCGTCCAGTCCTATGTGAGCATGCATCCTAGCAATCAACATCATTCAACAACACCTGAAACATATGTGAAAACAAAGTCAGCAAAGAAATGCTGGCGAGTACATAGGTTTTTGAGAGTGTCGGATTCATGGCTAGTTTACATGTTGCAATACTTAATTAAAAAACCTTGTTTTTGAAAAGTATTGTATTGCGACATAATTAACCAACTCAAATCAAGTTGGTTATAGTTTATAAAATCTCGTAGCCATGATTCTTAAACCAAAAACATTTGTTTAATAAAATCAAATTGTAAAACATCTCGTAAAAACTTGTTAATAAATCTCGTTAATAAAACTCGTATGGTTTATATAATTTTGAAAACCTCGTTTGTGTGAAATCGTTTCAAAATCGTTTACCCAAGTGAACTAAATAATGCCACGGTATGTGATACGATGAAAACGCTTATATATAGGAAGTACCAGCGTCGTATCCACCATGCTTTCATCACATTACACCCGTCCCGTTATCTAAACACTAACCGAAAACCAACCGTTTACCCAAATCTTTTAATTCGTTAAAATCGCATTAGTCGTTTAAATCATTCTCGTTTTAAATCGTGAAAACTACTTTTGATTGTCTCGCTAATAACATCCAAACCTTCATGACTCGACTATCTCGCCTATCGCTTCTCGCATTAATAAACCACCAAAGGGTAAATTAACAATCACAGACTCAGTCATTACCCACCTAACCCACACATAACCATGTGCGCAGTCTGATAACGGGATTCGTCAGATCCTATGGTACCATAACCTAATACTGGTCGGTTCGGCCAAAACTAATGGATATTATTCGTTATGTAAATACAACCAACAAGTTTGTTTACTTTATCGAAATCGTTATTAATTTAATATAAACCATTTTAATCGTTTTTGAAACCATTGTTATAATATCGAAAATCGTTTTTGAAAACCATCGTTAAAACCTCGAAAACATTTAGCACATATGGATCACCCCAAAACAATTGAAAACAGTAAAATAGGGGAACTATGTACTCACCTGAGAATGCTTAGAGGTCTTTAACAACAACCAAGCAAAGCTAGAGGGAGCACGGAATCAATCGGCAACCTAATAACTATATAAATAACTCGGACCTAAGTCGGAAGATCGGATAGGATGAGGTTTTGTAAACCAAATGAGTATTGGAACTCATATGACATGGTTTATCAAAGTCTACATTCTAAATCGAAACCTAACCTAAGTGCTTTCGACCCATTGTGATCCATTAAGGTAGCTTAAGCTACTTTAACGTGTCGTTCGCGCAAAAGCGCGTTCGAGACGTTTAACTAGTCCTATGACAAGTATTATATGCCTAAACATGATTAAATATGTTGCATAATCAATTAAATGACAAAAGTTTGTGTGACATATGCTTAATTACCAATTATGCATGAAAAGGGCATTTTGGTCATTTACCTAAGGCATATAAACTACCTATCATACAACTAATTAAACCTAAGTGACCATAAGGTATAACCTCAGAAGGTTATTCCCTATGCAACTATGGTCACTAAACATGTTTGGTCGGATCCTAATGATCGACCAAACGGGTCGTGTTCGAAAGTCTAAGCGGGTGTTTAGTCCGCTTGACTTACGACTCTACAAAAGCACTAATCTAAAAAAGTGACGAGTTAAACATGTTAAAACATGTTTAACGAATTTAGAAAATAGATTTGGTTTCAAAACAAACGGTTTTGATACCTATAAGTAGTTTGGTTACAAAATACGCAAGAATGCGCATTTTGGCCGAAACTACGACTCGTCACTATACCTAGATAACGTGGTAATCAGTAGGTATAGTCACTAGGGACTATAACCATCGTGATTACGCTCACATTATGAAGTTCAAACGAACTTCGCGTTGACCATAAACTGGTCAATGCAGAAAGTCAAACGCAGTTTGACTTTCAGACTCGAAAAGCGATAAAAGAACGAAAGAATACTTACAAAAGGTCCCCGCAAGCTTTGATCCGATTTACTCTCTGGTATGAAGCATAAACTTCAACTTAGAGAGCCAAAATCAGATCATTGTGGGTTTTGCAAGTGAAAGGAGGTGGGTATATATAGGAAATTTAGAACCGTTAGAATCGTTCATCGTAAAACGAGCTTCGATCTCATCCGTACACATGTGCCCATGGTTTTGTGAAACCATGGGAGCCCATAGTTTCATTAAAACCATGTGAAAATGAGGGGAACAGCTGGAACAAGCTGTAATTTAGATTTTTCATTTTGGTCCCTTCTTAAGATAACTATGGCAGAATGACAATTTTGGTCCCTGAACTTCAGAATCTTGCATTTCGGCTCATTTATGACACGTTTAAGCCCCGTTAACCTCATTTCAAGGCTCTAAAATGAAGTTAAAGTATAGGGAACTTAAAACATGCTCAAAAATATCTCAGATGTCAGTTCGTTGTACGGTTGCGTTGTCCGGTTAATTACGACGAAACACGAACGAATGCGAAAAACGATCCAAATTACGCGACGAATGGAATTTTATCATGCCAATCACTAAAATAAAATATTTTAATGATTACATAAAGTTTTGGATGTCCGGATGTATTCAGAACGTAAGATATGCGAGAAAATGCAAACTTGTGCACTTTTTGACGCTTTTAGTCCCTGAATGACCAAAAAGTTTATTTTAGCACACCGAACCCCTCAAAGCCTATTTATAAGCTATGTAAAGGATATTTAGGGTATGTTTAACTTATGGTCATGTTCCGGAATGTTCGTTACAGTACAAATCGGCATACTTTCGCAGTTTGTCGAAATTAGTCCCTATAAGCGAATAAACTTGATTTCGCCACACCAAACCCTCCAAAACTTATTTCTAAGTTATGTAAAGGTATTTTAAGCCTATTTCACTATTCTGGAGTGTTTTTTGCATTAAACTAGTTATATTTATGCATTAGTGCGCGTATAACCTTCCAGAAAGCGATTTAGAGCCCGAAATCGAACAAGAGTTGATATGTGCAAACGATACACTTATTTATACAAATCCCAAGTATGAAACACTACATTTCATTGATTTGGTATTTGTTCGATGGCCGTGGAGGCGCAGATGTCACACTTCGTTCCATAGAGGTAGTGTCTCCAGATTTTAAGCACGAAAACCACAGCTCCTAACTCAAGATCATGAGTCGTATAGTTCTTTTCGTGAACTTTCAGCTGTCTTGACGCATAAGCTATCACTTTACCTTGTTGCATAAGAACACAACCATGGCCTAGATTCGACGCGTCACAGTAGACAACAAAATCATCGTTTCCTTCGGGCAAAGATAGAACAGGAGCATCACATAGCTTCTGTTTCAGTGTTTGAAACACTTCTTCTTGCTTGGGTCCCCACTCAAAAGGCTTATTCTTCTGAGTCAAAGCAGTGAGTGGAACCGCGATCTTAGAGAAATTTGAAATGAAACGTCGATAATATCCAGCGAGACCGAGAAAAGAACGAATTTCTGTAGGTGTCGTCGGTGTGTTCCAATCCTTAATTGCAACAATCTTGGATGGATCCACATGAATACCTTGCTCGTTGACTATATGACCCAAGAACTGAACTTCTTTAAGCCAAAATTCACACTTGGAGAATTTAGCAAAAAGTTGTTCCTTCTTAAGGAGTTCCAATGTTAAGCGAAGGTGTCGCTCGTGCTCGGCTCGAGACTTTGAATAAATGAGAATATCATCAATGAACACAATGATGAACTTGTCTAAATAAGGTTTACAGACCCTATTCATTAAGTCCATGAAGATAGCTGGGGCATTCGTCAAACCAAAAGGCATGACAGTGAACTCGTAATGCCCATATCTTGTACGGAAAGCAGTTTTGGGAATATCTTCTTCGAAAGCACGAATTTGATGATACCCAGAACACAGATCGATCTTGGAAAAGCATGAAGCACCTTGCAGCTGGTCGAAGAGATCATCAATTCGAGGTAGGGGATATCGATTCTTGATAGTAAGCTTATTAAGCTCAGGATAATCGATACACATTCGAAAAGATCCATCTTTCTTTTTCACAAAGAGGACAGGAGCGCCCCATGGTGAAAAGCTCGGACGGATGAATCCTTTATCAGATAACTCTTGAAGCTGTTTCGATAACTCTTGCATCTCCGACGGTGCAAGACGATAAGGTGCTTTCGCAATCGAGTTGGCATTGGGTACAAGGTCAATATGAAACTCGACTTGACGAACTGGAGGCAAACCAGGCAGTTCATCGGGAAACACCTCTGGATAATCCCGAACAATTGGAATATCCTGAATACTCTTGCTCTTGCCTTTCTCCTCGGTGACATGTGCCAGAAAAGCAACATATCCTTTTCTTAAATAACTTTAGGCCTTTGTACATGACATAATCTTCAAACCACCAGATGGCTTCTCGCCACGAACTTCCAGAACATCGCCTGACGGAAGAGGAATATGGACAATCTTATCGAAACAAACCACCTCAGCATGGTGTTTGGTTAACCAATCCATTCCAACGATAATATCGAAGCTCCCAAGTTGCATTAGTGTGAGGTCAATGGGAAAAAGATGGTCATCAAGGTTGAACTGACAATCATGATTAACAGAATTGAGAACAAGGGGTTTACTATTAGCAACTTCGACAAATAAGGGTTTCCTCAGTTTAGTTCTAGGTATCGCAAGCAAAGGCTCAAATGATAATGAAACAAAACTTCTATCAGCACCAGAATCGAAAAGAATAGATGCAAGTCGATTGTTAACAAGAAACGTACCATTGACAACCTCGTTGTCAGCCCTCGCTTCGTTGGCATTCAAGTTGTACGCTCGTCCACGAGCGGGATTTACATTCGCGTTGACATTCACGTTCAGATTCGTATTTGCATTCGCCAACCTCAGACAGTTGTTGCGGCAGTGACCAAACTCTCCACAATTAAAACATGAACCCGGTGGGAATCTCGCAGCATTCCCCTGAACCGGAGCTTGAACCTGGGCAACCTGATTCTGTCCCAAACGACAAATATTGGCCAAATGCCCAAGTTTACCACACGTTGTGCATTGCTTACAAGCTTGTTGTGCAACATGATGACCGTTGCAGCGAGCACAATGAGGTGCGGTACCAGCATACACTTTCTTCGCAGGCGGTTGAGCCGGTGGGTTCTGAGGGTTCTGAGCAGTAACTGCAAAATTCTGAGCACCCTTTCGCTTTCTCGACTTCTTCGATGACTCACCTTTCTTACCCTTACCCTTTTCCTTTCCAGAATCGGTCAACTTCTTCTTATCACCCTTGCGGGTAAGTTTACCCTTCCTGACTTGAGACTCAGTCAGGGTAGCAGACAACTCGATCGTGTGACGAACAATAGTAGGATTAACGCCAGTCACAATATCCTGTATGGAATCGGGTAAACCATCGATATACCTCTCTATCGCTTTCTCCAGTGGGGTAACCATTGTGGGACAAAACAGACTGAGCTCCTCAAAATGATCCGTATACGCACGGTGTTCATGTCACACCCTGCTAGTAGCGGAAGCGTATTGTGTGTGACGTAAGAAAGGTAATCATTGCATCCAAATGTATTTAACAACATGAACTAACAACGATGCCATAGTTATATAAATTCCAACGAATATTTACATAGTTTCCCAAAAGTAGTTTCAAGTACCATACATGTTCACAACATTAGACATAACATAGTTATCCGTTTGTTTTTCACATCACCAAAAGATAGTTTTAACATAAAACTTAGTAAGGTTTTGTTTCCTATATACCCATACGAGGTTGGGATATAGAAGACAAACCCTTCAAAAGTGGCAATCGTTGTCATTTGTTTTCCCGAATCCCATAGTGAATCACCGGCTCAAGACCTGTTTCCTGAAATACATGTAGTTTTAAAAAGTCAACAAAAAGTTGAGTGAGTTCATGCAGTACTTGTTATCATATGAAATCTAGTAATTGTTATCTTGTAATCATGGTATGTTCTGATTTAAACATGGAGTCTGTTAAGGATCTATCAGTGGGTAGCGAGCCCCCTGACATAATGCACCGTAAGCAAAATAACCAAACCGAGAACACTTTGTCATCATTGGGATCACAAAAGCACTCCAGGGTATACCAACCAGGAGTGGGGCATGCCTCAAGCCCAATAGATCTACACCTTTTGCACCTTGGTCACTAAGTGATTAATGGTTACAATTGTTCCATCCCTACTTATGCACATTGATCAAGCCATCTACTCCGTAACTAGCATACCAATAGTTTTAGCATGTATTTCCCCTCGATGTTTTTGAAAACAAAACATTGAAAATAGTGAAAGGAGGGACATGAACTCACAAGTTTGCGTTCCGTGAAATATGATATCGAAGTGAGCGTCCGTACGTGTCAATAACCTACATGTGTACTAATCTCGTTAGACACTAGGTCTTTTGGACCTCGTACAAGTTGTTCATCTTGAATTCTTTATTATGTTTTCGCTTGTCATCTTTAGAATACTTTGACATTGGGCTTAACCCACGTTTTAATGTTATTGGGCCTAGCCCTAGTTTTCTTGTTATTGGGCCTAGCCCTAGTTTTCTAGTGAGTCCGTTAAATATACTCTTGCAATTTTTACCAAAAATTCACCAAGCATGTAATTTAATAAGTTCGTTTTTCACATGAAAATTACTTGGTAATTTTTATAGTTTTCGACTTTCCGGATTCTTGTTTTTGCCCACTTAGTTATGCGTTCGCTTGAGTGTCTAAAAATATGTTATTTTTAGACTCGACATTGTAGTAACTTGTTTACGATGTCGATACGCCCAAATTGTCGTCATCAAGTGTTATGTATTTCCATTTCGGCCATTTTATTTTAATTGTCCGATTTTACTAGCATATCTTGGACCATGTAGGAACATGTGCGTGTATTTATTTTGATCACCCTATAGGTATCTAATACATACATATATATAGCACACATTGCAAGCACTTAGCAAATTTCCGAAAATATATAATTTTTCTTACCAAAAATTATAATTACACAATGTTATATTTTTACCCATTTATTTTTGTAAAAATATAAGTTTAAGTTCATAAGAACTTCTTGAATATTTAAACCTTAAATATTCCCATCAAAGTTTCCATAATGACATTTAAGACCACTAATCGCGTTTAACCTTGTTAATCACCCTTTAATCCCCTCTTTAATCGCGATTAGATTTTTAGAAAAATTCGCCATAGTTTCCCCTAAACTATGACGTTTCCCACGTTATAAAAAAATGCGTTTAAATCAATAATCAATTTCCAAACATCACTAAACTTATGTTTACTTCACTAAACATACTATTCCTTCAAAGGTTCTCATGAGAATTATTTTGTTTAAACTTTCAAGTCTTCAAAGTTAACCATTTATTAAGTTTATTTCTTACATAAACTTGATTGTAAATTGTTTTTCACTTTTAAAGATTCACACATCTTTATGTAGAAATTTCCAAGACTTTTACATAACACTTTTGATATTTAATATCCCATAAACTTATTTTGTGTCAAAAACCAAGTTCATTAGTGTTGTTAAAAGCCTTTTCACATGATTATTCTTGGTTTAATCTTTCAAGAATCACTAAATCAAGTTTACATATAAATGCTCATAATCTTTGAAGTTGATGATCTTTCTTGATTTAAACATAACTATGTTTAAATCACATATTTATGTTCATCATAATAATATGAACACAAATATAAAATACTACATAAAACTAACAACAAGATCATCATAATCATACACTTTAAGCTACTAATCACAACAAAATTAACATAATCAACAAGATCACATGAACATATTAACACTAAACTGTCACACCCCGACCGCGTAGAACAACAAATCGCGGCGGAAACATCGGGGCGTGTTGCAACAGAATTAATGTTTCACAACCATGGAAAATTAAAGTTTCGTTTTATTGATTAAAAGTGTTACAATGTCTTAACAAACCAAAAAAATACAACATAATTAACTAGTCTTGCATCTTTTATTGTCACTAAAGCCCAAGTCTGTCTATGTGTATCTTGATCATCTTATGCAACAGCTCCTGAAAAACACATGTGAAAATATGGTACGTCAGCATAAAAATGCCGGTGAGATACATAGGTTTTGTGAAAATAGGTGTCATGACTTATGTTTGAGAAAATGTTTAGTCATGAACCTTGTTATTTGCTTTGTTTTGTAAATTACTTGAAAAACAATGAGTTCAGATGATATGTATAATTAAGTGAATAATGTATAGTTAAATGAATAACCAAGTTAAATGAGTTTGTATAAGATAAGTTGTTTGTAAAGCAATGTCTTGTGAAAAGTATGTTAGTTGTATAAAATGTTATATGTATCAAACTGAAATGATTCAAATAACGCTACAATATGTAATACCATACAAACATTTATATATAGGAAGTACCAGCGGCGTATCCACCATGCTTGTATCATATTACACACGCATCGTTACTTAATCACATAATCAATCCAAACCAAACAATGTAAGATGTCTATGTTTAAACCAATAGTCAAAAGTCCTTGTATAAACCATGTCAAATGTTGGTAGTCCAAAAGTAGTCAAGTAATGTATAACCAAAATGATATGTATGGCTAGTGAAAGGTATCAACTAAACCATATGCACAAGAACATAGTATCGAAGTAAAACTCGGTTTAAATCAATGTTATGTTTTGTGTAAATGCATGATCAATGTAAATCATGTAATATGTAACCAAATGATATGTATGGTAAGTAAAATTTAGACTACTTAAACCATAAGTAAAAATGTACAAAACAAAGTATTGAAGTAAAGCTGGTTTAAATCAAAGTTATGTTTTGTAAGACATATGCATGCTATACTGAATATGAACACTTATGCGGTATGTTAGACGCAAACATTCAAGCCTTGAGACAGTCGGATAACCCTTTCAGTCAAGGTTATCAAAAGAATTGTATTCGGATTCAGTCATTCCTTACATCCAAACAAACCCGGGATGTCAGGAATGGGATTTGTCAAGTCCTATGGTACCACTACTTACTCCCGAGCGGCGTAGCAAATGTTAATGAATGTTATATAGACCCGTTAAACAAACCAAATGTCATACCAAAATGTAAGCATGTTTTATGAAGATAATGTACCTAGTATGCTAGAGTAAACATACAAGGTAGAGCTGTAAAACAATGTGTCCATATGCTGAGTAAACATATGCAACAGAAATGCAATGTAAAACAATGTGTCCATATGCTGAGTAAACATATGCAACAGAAATGCAATGTAAAACAATGTGTCCATATGCTGAGTAAACATATGCAACAGAAATGCAATGTAAAACAATGTGTCCATATGCTGAGTAAACATATGCAACAGAAATGTACTAAGTATGCTAAGTTAACATACAAAGAAGAAAAGTCATGTAAATCAATGTGCTAGCATGCTATCAGTCAACATACATAGCGGAAATGTAATGAAATCATGTACTATAATGTACTAATGAACATAGCAAGTATATGATTTGAAAACAGGAAAGCATGAAAGTAACAAGTAGGCACATGTGTTCCACCCCAAAACAGTTTGGAAAACAGTAAAAGAGGGGTCTATGTACTCACTTGAGAATGCTCAGTAGTCCTTGAGTAACAACCAAACAATGCTAGAGATCACGGAAATCAAACGGCACCTAATATAGGTAACTATGTTAATTAACCGGACCTAAATCGGAAGACTGGGTAGCATTAGGGTTTGTAAACCAAATGAGTGTAGGAACTCATATGATATGATTTAACAAAGCCTACATGCTAAATGAAACTTAACCTAAGTCTTATCGACCCATTACGACCCGTTTAGGAAGCTTATGCTACTTTAACGCGTCGTTCGCGTAAAACGCGTTCGGAAAGCCTAACCAGCCCTATGACAAGTGTTATATGCCTAAACATGTTACAAAATCAGTTATGTGACAAAGGTTTAGGTTACATATGCTTAATTACCAATTATACATGAAAAGGGTATTCTGGTAATTTACCTAAGGCATATAAACTACCTATCATACAACTACTTAAACGATGTGACCATAGGGTATAACCTCGGAAGGTTATTCCCTACACTATGGTCACCTAATGTATTTGGTCGGATCCTAATGATCGACCAAATGGGTCGAGTTCGAAGGTATAGGCGATTTATTAGATCGCCTACCCTACGACTCTAGACAACGTGGTAACCAGTGGGCATAGTCCCAAGGGACTATGACCAACGTGATTACACTCACGTTGCGAAGTTCAAACGAACTTCGCATTGACCATTACTGGTCAACGCTGAAAGTCAAACAAAGTTTGACTTTCTGACTCGAAAAGCAGTAAAATAAGGAAAAGAACGAAAGAATACTTACGAAGGGTCCAAGAATGGAAGGTTTGAACCCGAACACTCTCAGGTATGAAGTGTTAAACACGACAACTTAGAGAGCAAGTTCAGATTCAAAGGTGTGGGTTTTTGGGTGTGATGTTGGTGGGTATTTATAGAAAAAGCACCACCGTTAGGATCGTTTATCGGGAAACGTGCCTTGATCTCACCCGTACAAGTGTCGGAATGTTATGGTGTGTAAATTGGCCACTCACCATAAGCTTCCAACAGGTGGCAAGGGATTAGGGAGTGGATAACAGCTGCAAACAGCTGGATTAGAACACTGAACCTGGTCTGCAGAAGGCTAGCGCACCGCTACGCTTAAAGTGTAGCGCACCGCTAGGCACTATTTCGGCAGAATTACACTTTTGGTCCCTGAACTGTATTTAGGCCATTTTCGACACGTTTAAGGCCCGTTAACCCCATTTCAAAGCTCTAAAATGAAGTTAAAATATAGGGAACTTAAAATGTGCTCAAAAATATCTCGGATGTCGGTTCGTTTGGCCGTACGAACGCGATGTTCGGTTAATTACGACGGAATGCGCATAAGCGCGAAAAACGAACCAAATGACGAAACGAATGGATTTTTCTTATGGCGAACACTAAAATATAATATAGTCATGCTTACATAAATTTTTGGATGTCCGGATGTATTCAGAACGTAAGTTATGCGCGAAAATGCAAACTTGTGCACTTTTTGACACTTTTAGTCCCTGAATGACCCAAAAGTTTATTTTAGCACACCGAACCCCTCAAAGCCTATTTCTAAGCTATGTAAAGGATATTTAAGGTGTGTTTAACTTATGGTTATGTTCCGGAATGTTCGTTACAGTTCAAATTGACATACTTTCGTAGTTTGTCATATTTAGTCCCTGTAAGCGAATTAACTTGATTTTTGCCATACCGAAGCCTTCAAAACTTATTTCTAAGTTATGTAAAGGTTATTTAAGGTATGTCAAGCCTATTTCACTATTCCAGAGTGTTTGTTGCATTAAACTGGTTATATTTACGCATCGGTGCGCGTATAACCTTCCAGAAAGTGATTTTAGAGTTTGAAATTGAACAAGAATTGATATGTGCAAATGATACACATATTTTTACAAATCCCAAGTATGAAATATAATATTTCATTGGTTTGGTATTTGTTTGATGGCCGTGGAGGCACAGGTGTTACAGTCTCCCCTACTTTAGGAAATTTCGTCCCGAAATTTATTTAGAGGAAACTTGTGAGAGCTTGAAAACATGAAGTTGAAAAGATCAAACAACATTGGTTAGGGTTCTGAACTCCTAGTAACTTTAATAACATTATGCTTGCAATGTAAGAGGGATACTTATATACAAGTATACGAAGCGTCATTGGTGCGTCCACCGTACCTCCATTACATCGTTCTCATTTTGTTATTGTTGTCACTATCGGTTCTTACACATAATAAACCTTACTGGGTTTCTATGCACTAAATTTCATAATTATGTACGCGTCCATAATCAGACAATTCCTTGCATAGTTCACTCAGTCCATTTTATAATGTGCAGGGGAAAACCAAATGAACACTCCTGTGATGAGTGTGACTAGACCGCCATAGAGTCCCGTAGACTAAATCAATAAATGATCTAAATAGACTATCAAGGAGTCTGTCCAGCTACATCACTAGATGTCATTCTTTAACCAAATTGTGAATCAATCCTTTAGACTAGACCACTAAAAAGGTCTGGAGTGGTACTATATAATCCAAGGGTCTTAACTATTACATAGAAGCCCATTAAGGATTGAAGGTAGTACCTTTTGAATATCCTGCTACGAATCCCTCATATGAAGATATGAAAGATCCTGCGAGGATTTGGATAACGAATATCCAGAGTATTAAAAACACAAAAATGCATGAAAGAAAACATAAGATGAATAAACACATAGTCACATAACCACAAAATTGCTAACTAGAAGTTTGTTCTGCTAACAGAGTACATGTATTTAAAGCACACTAGGAATCCATCTCGTGGATTTCATTTGGTACTTTAAACGTTATCAAGAATCCAACTATAAAGATAGAAAGATTCAAAAAGAAAATTCGACTTCGATTATCTGGAACCGAAGTGTTCGAATTAAGGTACATAAGGAATCCAATTAAGGACTCTGATTTGAATAATAATCATCCACAAGGATCTAATTGTGAGGATAAAAAGATCCCATATGGATTTAAAAGTTGGAGATGTTTTGAAACCTTGCACTGGACGTGCTTAGGTCAAAACATGATGTAAAATGCTTATGAAGTTGAGATGCTAGATATGTCAAGGCGACATATGAAGCAGAATTTGAAGGTTAAGTTAATGTACGAGGAAGATATTTTTGAAAACTGTGCATGGGGTTCTTTTAAGAAAAATATGTTTAGTGTTTTTGAAACCTTATATATAATACTTTTGATATCATAAAGTAGGTGTACTAGGTAGGTATATTTATAAAAATATTTTAAAATCATGCGAGATGAATTTTTGAAATTATGTATAAGGTTTTTTTTTGGAAAACATGAATGATGCTTTTCGAAATCATGCACTTGATGAGAAAATGTACTGTGTTAATATTGTCTTCAGACTATATGAAATATTTTGAAATTAGAAAGATTGGTTTTGATAACATGGCCAATGTTTTTGAAATAACATAGACAATGTATCTAGAAAAATTGTTTTCAAACTATATGAAATGTTTTGAGATCATGAAGATTGTTTTGAAATACTTGTACTGTGTATGTTGAAAAATCAAAATGTAATGGGTATGAGATTTGGAAATACCCTTAGTTATTTAACCAAGGATTCAAAGGCACAGATGTGCAGAAGCATGATCACTCATAATGTCACTTTATTTTCTGTACTTCGTATCTTAGAATGAAACGAGTACTTAAAATTTTCAAAGGAATCATGAGCAATCATTTGAAAGAGAGAATCACAAGAGTAGTTTGTAAGGAACATAGTTCCTTGATGTAGGTATCATAGGAAAAGTCATACACACATGTAATTATATTTGTATATCAGAATTGCGAACAACAACTTTTATTTATGAACAAAACATATTGTTTCACAATACACGAGAACAAAAGAAACAAAGGCATAAGACAGCAATATCCTTTGTTCAGCCGAATGCTCATCCAAGGGTTGGATTTGCATTAGCAAGCTTTGGGCAGTTGTGGCGGAAGTGACCAATCTCTCCGTAGTTGAAACATGAACCCAGTGGGAATTTTGCAGCATTCCCTTGAACCGGAGCTTGAACCTGAGCAGCCTGATTTTGTCCCAAACGACAAACTTTGGCCAAATGCCCAAGTTTACCACACGTCGTGCATTGCCAGCAAACTTGTTGTAACGCGTGATGACCGTTGCAGCATGCACAATGAGGTGCAGTACCGGCATATGCTTTCTTTGCAGGTGGCTGAGCTGGTTGGTTGGGAACGGCTCGACCATTGTGAGCGACCACGGCGAAGTTCTGAGAAGTCTTTCGCTTCTTTGACTTCTTAGGGGATCGTTCATCCATGGTCTTTGATTCCTCGATTGGTTTCTTGGCTGATGGTGTTGTCACCTGACTAGGTCCTGCCTGTCTTGGTGACTCTTGAGTGGCTTCATCCTGGAGACGATACATGGCAGTAGCTAATTCAACAGTCTTCAGGACTACTTCGCCTGTTCGCTGAGCGAATTTGGCTGCTTGCTCAGATATCGGGGCGTCATCGTGATGAAGAGGCATTCTTGAAGAAAAGAAAGGCATAGGGAGAAACAGGTGAAAGATTATTGGATAATCAAAACAGAATGATAGCGCATGAAGATTGCGATCATTTGTTTGTTACCTAAGGCAAACAAATGAGACGGTGACTAATCAAGGTAAACAGGTCTTATTAATGTATCACTGAAGACATGCTCGCCTATAAGTGAACACTCATCCCAAGAATTCCCAGGTAAGCACAACTGGTCTCGCGTCTGATGAGATGTATACGAAGTGCTTGCCTAGTCAGAAAACCCAGAATACAGGCATTCACCCTTTCAGTTTGCACGTGTTCACATTATTTAAAACCCAAAACCTTGACGAGATTTTGAAAACTCAAAGGGATTCAAAACCATATAACAGAGAGTTCAAAACCTAGTAATCAATCATCCTAGAACAGATGATTAGTTTTCAAAGTGGTTTTGAAATTTATGTTCTTGTTGTGGTCGTCGCCTAAGGATAGGTGACGGTATTGTTTTATGACTAAACGCAAGTAAACTCGCGTTAGGGTCCTAAGAAGGTTATAGACTAGGTCAAAGCATTACTAATAACCTAATTCCCTATAACCATTGGCTCTGATACCATCTTTTCTGTCACACCCCGACCGCGTAGAACAACAAATCGCGGCGGAAACATCGGGGCGTGTTGCAACAGAATTAATGTTTCACAACCATGGAAAATTAAAGTTTCGTTTTATTGATTAAAAGTGTTACAATGTCTTAACAAACCAAAAAAATACAACATAATTAACTAGTCTTGCATCTTTTATTGTCACTAAAGCCCAAGTCTGTCTATGTGTATCTTGATCATCTTATGCAACAGCTCCTGAAAAACACATGTGAAAATATGGTACGTCAGCATAAAAATGCCGGTGAGATACATAGGTTTTGTGAAAATAGGTGTCATGACTTATGTTTGAGAAAATGTTTAGTCATGAACCTTGTTATTTGCTTTGTTTTGTAAATTACTTGAAAAACAATGAGTTCAGATGATATGTATAATTAAGTGAATAATGTATAGTTAAATGAATAACCAAGTTAAATGAGTTTGTATAAGATAAGTTGTTTGTAAAGCAATGTCTTGTGAAAAGTATGTTAGTTGTATAAAATGTTATATGTATCAAACTGAAATGATTCAAATAACGCTACAATATGTAATACCATACAAACATTTATATATAGGAAGTACCAGCGGCGTATCCACCATGCTTGTATCATATTACACACGCATCGTTACTTAATCACATAATCAATCCAAACCAAACAATGTAAGATGTCTATGTTTAAACCAATAGTCAAAAGTCCTTGTATAAACCATGTCAAATGTTGGTAGTCCAAAAGTAGTCAAGTAATGTATAACCAAAATGATATGTATGGCTAGTGAAAGGTATCAACTAAACCATATGCACAAGAACATAGTATCGAAGTAAAACTCGGTTTAAATCAATGTTATGTTTTGTGTAAATGCATGATCAATGTAAATCATGTAATATGTAACCAAATGATATGTATGGTAAGTAAAATTTAGACTACTTAAACCATAAGTAAAAATGTACAAAACAAAGTATTGAAGTAAAGCTGGTTTAAATCAAAGTTATGTTTTGTAAGACATATGCATGCTATACTGAATATGAACACTTATGCGGTATGTTAGACGCAAACATTCAAGCCTTGAGACAGTCGGATAACCCTTTCAGTCAAGGTTATCAAAAGAATTGTATTCGGATTCAGTCATTCCTTACATCCAAACAAACCCGGGATGTCAGGAATGGGATTTGTCAAGTCCTATGGTACCACTACTTACTCCCGAGCGGCGTAGCAAATGTTAATGAATGTTATATAGACCCGTTAAACAAACCAAATGTCATACCAAAATGTAAGCATGTTTTATGAAGATAATGTACCTAGTATGCTAGAGTAAACATACAAGGTAGAGCTGTAAAACAATGTGTCCATATGCTGAGTAAACATATGCAACAGAAATGCAATGTAAAACAATGTGTCCATATGCTGAGTAAACATATGCAACAGAAATGCAATGTAAAACAATGTGTCCATATGCTGAGTAAACATATGCAACAGAAATGCAATGTAAAACAATGTGTCCATATGCTGAGTAAACATATGCAACAGAAATGTACTAAGTATGCTAAGTTAACATACAAAGAAGAAAAGTCATGTAAATCAATGTGCTAGCATGCTATCAGTCAACATACATAGCGGAAATGTAATGAAATCATGTACTATAATGTACTAATGAACATAGCAAGTATATGATTTGAAAACAGGAAAGCATGAAAGTAACAAGTAGGCACATGTGTTCCACCCCAAAACAGTTTGGAAAACAGTAAAAGAGGGGTCTATGTACTCACTTGAGAATGCTCAGTAGTCCTTGAGTAACAACCAAACAATGCTAGAGATCACGGAAATCAAACGGCACCTAATATAGGTAACTATGTTAATTAACCGGACCTAAATCGGAAGACTGGGTAGCATTAGGGTTTGTAAACCAAATGAGTGTAGGAACTCATATGATATGATTTAACAAAGCCTACATGCTAAATGAAACTTAACCTAAGTCTTATCGACCCATTACGACCCGTTTAGGAAGCTTATGCTACTTTAACGCGTCGTTCGCGTAAAACGCGTTCGGAAAGCCTAACCAGCCCTATGACAAGTGTTATATGCCTAAACATGTTACAAAATCAGTTATGTGACAAAGGTTTAGGTTACATATGCTTAATTACCAATTATACATGAAAAGGGTATTCTGGTAATTTACCTAAGGCATATAAACTACCTATCATACAACTACTTAAACGATGTGACCATAGGGTATAACCTCGGAAGGTTATTCCCTACACTATGGTCACCTAATGTATTTGGTCGGATCCTAATGATCGACCAAATGGGTCGAGTTCGAAGGTATAGGCGATTTATTAGATCGCCTACCCTACGACTCTAGACAACGTGGTAACCAGTGGGCATAGTCCCAAGGGACTATGACCAACGTGATTACACTCACGTTGCGAAGTTCAAACGAACTTCGCATTGACCATTACTGGTCAACGCTGAAAGTCAAACAAAGTTTGACTTTCTGACTCGAAAAGCAGTAAAATAAGGAAAAGAACGAAAGAATACTTACGAAGGGTCCAAGAATGGAAGGTTTGAACCCGAACACTCTCAGGTATGAAGTGTTAAACACGACAACTTAGAGAGCAAGTTCAGATTCAAAGGTGTGGGTTTTTGGGTGTGATGTTGGTGGGTATTTATAGAAAAAGCACCACCGTTAGGATCGTTTATCGGGAAACGTGCCTTGATCTCACCCGTACAAGTGTCGGAATGTTATGGTGTGTAAATTGGCCACTCACCATAAGCTTCCAACAGGTGGCAAGGGATTAGGGAGTGGATAACAGCTGCAAACAGCTGGATTAGAACACTGAACCTGGTCTGCAGAAGGCTAGCGCACCGCTACGCTTAAAGTGTAGCGCACCGCTAGGCACTATTTCGGCAGAATTACACTTTTGGTCCCTGAACTGTATTTAGGCCATTTTCGACACGTTTAAGGCCCGTTAACCCCATTTCAAAGCTCTAAAATGAAGTTAAAATATAGGGAACTTAAAATGTGCTCAAAAATATCTCGGATGTCGGTTCGTTTGGCCGTACGAACGCGATGTTCGGTTAATTACGACGGAATGCGCATAAGCGCGAAAAACGAACCAAATGACGAAACGAATGGATTTTTCTTATGGCGAACACTAAAATATAATATAGTCATGCTTACATAAATTTTTGGATGTCCGGATGTATTCAGAACGTAAGTTATGCGCGAAAATGCAAACTTGTGCACTTTTTGACACTTTTAGTCCCTGAATGACCCAAAAGTTTATTTTAGCACACCGAACCCCTCAAAGCCTATTTCTAAGCTATGTAAAGGATATTTAAGGTGTGTTTAACTTATGGTTATGTTCCGGAATGTTCGTTACAGTTCAAATTGACATACTTTCGTAGTTTGTCATATTTAGTCCCTGTAAGCGAATTAACTTGATTTTTGCCATACCGAAGCCTTCAAAACTTATTTCTAAGTTATGTAAAGGTTATTTAAGGTATGTCAAGCCTATTTCACTATTCCAGAGTGTTTGTTGCATTAAACTGGTTATATTTACGCATCGGTGCGCGTATAACCTTCCAGAAAGTGATTTTAGAGTTTGAAATTGAACAAGAATTGATATGTGCAAATGATACACATATTTTTACAAATCCCAAGTATGAAATATAATATTTCATTGGTTTGGTATTTGTTTGATGGCCGTG
This sequence comes from Helianthus tuberosus, assembly GCA_030545235.1. Classification (NCBI taxonomy): domain Eukaryota; kingdom Viridiplantae; phylum Streptophyta; class Magnoliopsida; order Asterales; family Asteraceae; genus Helianthus; species Helianthus tuberosus. Next base: position 41,045,313 of record CM060429.1, read on the forward strand.
GAGGCACAGGTGTTACATAAACAACATAAATCAACACAAAATATATTCATATTTAGTGTTTATTAGCTTTATGTTTAGGGTTTTTGATTATGTTTAACTTTAACTTCAAGATAATCAACTTGTACTTCTATGATTAACTAGTAATAAGAAGCATAAAAATTATGTTTAGAAGACTCACAATCTTGCAATTGATTAAACAAGAAGAATAAGAAGAAATTAAGCTCCAATCAAGTCCCTAAGTGTTCTCCATGCATGCACCAAGTGTATGTGATCTTGTAAAGGCTAGAAAAGGTGTAAAATGAGGTGTTTAATGAAGATTGAAAATGGTTTTGGGTGTGTGTATGGCTTCCGTGAATTAGGGGGTTCAAAGGAAAGGTTTTTGTGATTTTCAAAAGTGTTGAAAATGAGTGTAATGAAGTATGGTGTTAGTATGTAAGACATGGTGTTATAATCATTCACTACATCAAGACCATGCCTTCTTATCCTTTCAACAACAACTCAAGCAAGTGGTGAGTCTAGGGGGACCCACCAAAAACGTGAGTAGGAGGGGGGGGGGGGGGGGTATGATGCTTATTTTTTTATAAAAAATACTTAAAAACTAGATATTTTGGTAAATAAAAGGTGTAGGGTGATTAGGGTTTAAATCACACCATTAGAGGGTAATTAAGGTTCTTAGAATTAAAATTATTATTAACTAGTTCCCCAAACTAGTAAAAATTATGTCTTGATACTTAAAACGCTTTTCGTTTCGTCGTCGGCTCGCTTACGGTACTTTTATATCGTACCGACAAGAAATTCCACAAGTTGTTTTCTTGCATCCGAAGGTTGTATGAAGTGATTCCGAGTCCCAAATTTAGCTTAACTAGCTCGCTAGATTCTTTGTTTGCTTGTTTCATGACAAAAAATGTCGCCTACTAGTTCGTCGAGTCGCTAACGGACTAGTTTAGCGCATAGCGACGTAACGCCGGAAACTTGCGATTCTGGATCTTCCGTTGATATCATCTTATTGTTTTAGTATATTTTTCATCAATTGACATTATTCTGAAGTCCCGGAAATGCTTTGTTATAAGTTCGGACGCATTAAAAATACCATATTTTAAGCCGAAACGGACATTTTTGAGATTAGGGCGTTATAACGGAAAGTCTTGTTTCTTTGCAAGACATGTTTTCAAAATAATGTTTTCTTATATAAATGGACTTAGTTATGTTATCCGAGTGTCGTTTTTCAGTGTTTCGGTTTGATTTCACGGTTTGCTGGCATGAATAGTGTAACCGTGAATAGTGCACGCAGCACTTTCTACCAACACTTTTAGGACATTGTTTGTTTGGTTTCGCAATACGATGAAAACCAGCAAATGTTTTAGCTTTGTTTTCTTGTCCTGACCTTGTTTTCCAATTAACGACACTGTTACGTAATTAAATTACGCTAAATGCATGAGATTATGTAAATAAAATAGTGATTAGTTTGTACGGATTTTCTGGTTAATTGCCATTTGTCACATTCTTCCCCCGTTAAAAAGAATTTCGTCCCGAAATTCACGTTGAGTCATCCGTTGAAGGAATCTTCTCGAACAGGTGGAGGGGTACTTTGTATTGATCTGAACTCCACGTTCCCATGTATTCTCGGGTTCGTGACGTGAGTTCCAGCGGACCTTTACTAATTTAATACGACCTCTCCTTGTGTTGTGGACTTTCCAGTCCATAACCTAAATAGGTTCTTCGGTAAACTGGAGTTTGTCGTCTACGTGAATTCCATCCGCTAGGATGATAACTGTTTTCATTTGTTGGACTTTTCTTAAGATTCGACACATGAAATGTGTCGTGTACGTTACTGAGTTCTTCTGGCAGTTTCAACTTGTACGCGACGGTACCAATCTTTTCTAGAATTTCAAATGGCCCAATGTATCTCGGGTTTAGTTTTCCGCGTTTTTCGAATCTAGCTACGCCTTTCTAAGGCGAGACTTTCAGTAAGACTTTGTCTCCGACCTCGAAGACTAATGGTTTACGTCTTCTGTCTGCGTAGCTCTTTTGTCTGTCACGAGCCACTTTGATACGGTCTCGTATCTTTGCTATATTGTCAGTAGTCTCTTGGACTAGTTCAGGGCCAATGAGTTGTTTGTCTCCGACTTCCGCCCAACACAGCGGTGATCGGCACTTCCGTCCATATAATGCTTCGTATGGGGCGGCTTTGATGCTTGTGTGATAACTGTTATTATAGGAAAACTCCACCAGCGGTAAATGAGTATCCCAGTTTCCGCCCAAATCCATCACACAGGAGCGAAGCATGTCCTCCAACGTTTGGATGGTTCGTTCGCTTTGTCCATCGGTTTGCGGATGAAATGATGTGCTTAGATCCAAACGAGATCCAAGCGATTCCTGAAATGATTGCCATATTCTTGACACAAAGCGACCATCGCGATCCGAGATTATTGAAATAGGTACTCCTTGACGTGCTATTATTTCTTTGAGATAAAGCTCAGCTAACTTCTCTGTATTGTCTTTCTCGTGAATTGGCAAGAAGTGAGCTGACTTGGTTAATCAATCGACGATAACCCAAATCATGTCATGACCTCGAGAGGTCCGTGGGAGTCCTGTAATGAAATCCATTGATATATGTTCCCATTTCCAAACGGGAATCTCAGGCTGTTGTAATAGTCCAGATGGCTTTTGATACTCGGCCTTGACCTTTGCACAAGTTAGGCATTTCCCAACGTAGGTCGCAATATCTCCTTTGAGATTAGACCACTAGTAATATTCCTTTACATCCTGATACATCTTATCAGATCCGGGATGTATTGAATATTTTGACTTATATGCTTCATCCAGCACTAAGTCTCGCAATCCGCCAAAGTAATGAATCCAGATTCTGCCCATGAAGTACCTTGTGCCATCTTTGTTCTCTTCCATTTGTTTCTCTAATCTTCGCAAGGATTCTGCTTGGATGTTCTCCGGCTATAGAGCTTCTAGTTATGCATCGTGCACACGAGTAGTGAAGTTAGTCTGAATGGTTAACTCTAAAGCTCGTACTCGTAATGTTTCGACTTGCTCTTTCCGGCTCAAAGCATCCGCCACAACATTTGCTTTGCCCGGATGATACTTGATTTAAGAGTCATAGTCATTCAACAATTCTACCCATCGCCGTTGGCGCATGTTTAATTCTTTTTAATTGAATATATGTTGAAGACTTTTATGGTCTGTGAATATGGTACACTTAGTACCATAAAGATAATGGCGCCAAATTTTTAAAGCGAATACCACTGCGCCCAACTCTAGGTCGTGAGTGGTATAATTCTTTTCATGAACTTTCAACTGTCGTGACGCGTACGCGATGACTTTTTCATGTTGCATTAATACGCAACGCAAGCCTTGGTGCGATGCATCACAATACACAACAAATTCAACGGTGCCGTCAGGGAGTGATAAGATTGGCGCTTGGCATAGTTTATCTTTGAGCGTTTGGAATGCCATTTCTTGTTTTTCACCCCAATCGAACTTTCTATCTTGTTGAGCGAGCGAGGTTAGCGGTTGAGCCATTTTAGAAAAATTCTCAATGAATCTACGATAGTATCCCGCTAAGTCTAGAAATTGTCTTACTTCCGTTGGGGTCTTGGGAGCGTTTCAGTTCTTTATGGCTTCTATCTTAGCTGGGTCCATATGTATTCCATTCTCATTCACAACGTGACCGAGAAATTGGACCTCGCGAATCCAAAATTCGCATTTTGAGAATTTGGCATACAATTGTTCTCTCTTAAGTAGCTCCAGAGTAGTTCTCAAGTGTTGTTCATGTTCCGCCTCAGTTCATGAGTATATTAAAATGTCATCAATGGATACGATCACGAACTTGTCGAGATATGGCTTACATACTCGGTTCATTAAATCCATGAACACGGCGGGTGTCTTTGTTAAGCCAAAGGGGCATAACAAGGAACTCGTAATGCCCATAACGAGTCCTAAACGCTGTCTTAGGAATGCTTTCCTCTTGAGTTCTTAGCTGGTGATATCCGGATCGTAGATCGTTTTTTGGAATAGAAGTTAGAACCTTATAACTGACCGAACAAGTCGTCGATCCTTGGTAAAGGATACCGGTTCTTTATGGTTAACTTGTTCAGTTCTCGGTAATCCATACCCATCTAAAAAGTTCCGTCTTTCTTTTTGACAAATAGCACCGGAGCTCCCCAAGGTGAGAAACTCGGTCTATTGAATCCTTTGTCAAACAATTCCTGAAGCTGAGTAGATAATTCCTGCATCTTCGAGGGTGCGAGTCTATATGAAGCTTTCGCCGCCGGTGCAGCTCCTGGCACAAGATCGATACTGAATTCGACTTGTCACTGCGGAGGTAGTCCCTGCAAGTCTTCTGGAAAGACTTCAGGGTATTCCCTTACCACAGCGATATCCTCCACCTTGCACTACTCGGCCTTCTTGTCGACCACATGGGCAATAAAGGCGATGCATCCTATTCTCAGACTCTTCTGAGCCTTCATACAGTTGTTGATCAGCAGCCGTGTATCGTGTTTCTCTCCGTGCACCAAAAGATGTTCTCTCGTCAGACAGGGGGAAAAAGAATAATAGTTTTCGCAGCACAACTACTTCTGCTCGGTTGTCGGCCAACCAGACTATGCCAGAAGTTAAGCCGTAACAACCTATTTGAATGAGTGAAAAGTCGTTACTGAATTTTCGTGCTCCAAGTTCGAGTGTGCATCCTTTGATGCCTTTCCTGACTTGACTAATTTACCATTGGTCAATCCTATTGAATGGGAGGACGTCTTGTTTACTTGACTCGGCCAAGCATACTTTGAATTTTATGGGGATGAAGCTAATACCGACACCGGTGTTAAACAACACGGATGCAACGGGTCGGTTGATAGGAACGTATCGGTGACCCTTAATGACTTCACATGACTTCGCTAATTCCTCATTAGCTAACTTGATAGAGCAAGACATGTTTAACCTACATGACTCTAATTCGTGTATATGCTTAGTATCAAAAGACACTAAGTTAAGCCGACGTTGGTATCCAAAGAATTGATACATGATGGTTGTAGAGTAGAGCATACCCCTAGACTTGCTTACTCCCTAGCTTGATTCATCCTTAACCATCCATGCTCGTAGTGACCTCCTTGCAACAGTAAAAACCACCTCGTTCATTCTTAAATATAACTAACTCATTAGTTTCTGTTTTGTGCCCAGTATCACCACACTGCTACTCTTGTCACTTTTGCAAGTGCCCTCATGGTGAAAGTTTCACTTATCTCATTCAGAATTTTGACAAGTTATTAGTGTACTTCTTGATGTCAGCTTTGTATCTCAGGGCTAAACCCCAAATGTAGCGCTCAGTGCATTTGAATTCGGGTGTTATCCAGTATGCAATAATCCTTGAGAGATCGTAGAGGCGTCGGGGGTAACCAATAACATTGGTTCTAATCATGATCGAATCCTAGAGTTCGGTTCCCAACCTTGGAATTTTCCCGCTAGCGAGCAATACTCCTCTCGTATAAGATCATGGAGTTCTTCCAACGACATCCTCTTTGCTGTCTTACTCCTTATAGTTTGCACTTGGAGATTCCATCAAGTTAACGTCTCCCTCAACAGATGACTATTCATTTACCAAAATGTTTACTTAGGAGTACATTTATTAGCAAGGTTAACTGACTTCCTTGTCTTTATCTAGCGGATAGAACGCACCGCACCTTTCGTATCAATGAGGTCTCGCGGCTTATAATCCGGAAAAGCCTTAGGATTAAAATCTGGTGTGATTGCATCTCCAAGTGTGGGATTGCCACTCATTCTCGTCCCATCGGGATTTGAACCACTTGAAATACCGGTACCATCAGTACCATCAGTAGTGTCGACTCGACAACCTCCTGTTGTTCCATATGACCTCTAGTTCAACTTTAATAGTAGGGCGCTGATTAACTAACCCTCTTCCAGGCGTAAATTTTCTTGTCGACACCACGTTGTTTCCGATACATAGTATTATTGGGTCTAGGCTTTTATTTGGACAGATATAGCATATCATGCGTCTAAGGATTAAGAATGTGATTAGTCATGGAAACCTCAAGACAACGTTGCTCCGGTATGTTTGAACAATGATATTCATGAATAAATGCATTCCAAAATGCATAGTACCTCTTGAGTGTATTAGTCATGTGCCTAAATGGGAAAATAAGTAATTCATTGAGGAGGAGAAACCAAACGGTCGTCTCAAATTTTTACAACGTGTATCCCATACTTCCTGGATCTCGATCGCCCAAAGTAGGAAAAATCCTTCGCCGCACTAGCCCGTGTGACGAATACGTTGATACTCCTTGAGCTCCACGAGCTTCGACAAAATTGTTATAATTTCCATAGATGTCGAATAATACAATGAAGGGGTTGTAGCTTGGCTCATGCCATAGTATCCCTTGGAATAAGACAAATATCAAACGACAGAGTTTAATGTAATCATCTCCGATAACTAAGATAAGGTAAGGTGTCATAGACACCAAAGAACCAGCCCATGTACAAGAATTTCGAGAATGTTGAGGAAAAATCCTCCATGAGTGGCTAACGAGTTTTGTTTGCTTTTGATGACTAGTCTCAGACAACTCGTGTTATAGATCGAATGTTAAGTGCAAACAATACGTGTAGTCTTCCTGTATCGTAGAGTGTTGTAGTAACCGTTCCGGTTAGTGTTCCACTAGATAGAAACTTGAACAACTTAGGAATTTCTTATGGCTAGTGATCATTAGCTCGACCCGCAGAGCTCACCAGGATTCCCATACACTACAAGTTGTTATTACGTGGGCCCCCGTAATAATAAATTGTCTTGTATGGTCACCCTAGCATTCTCTAGTTCAAGCAGTCGATCAGTCAAAGAGAGGACACTATTGTCTATATACTTTTAACACAGAAGGGACCTTCGTGATTGTCCACATGCTAACGCCCATTGTCATTATTCGTGAAAGGGCACAATGTTAGCCGAAATAGGAATAAAAAGAATTCGTAATAATAATAACTGGAGGGGCACCTTTAAGATGAGTACTTCATCTTCCTTATCTGGACGAGAGTGTCATCAATCACGATTAGTATGAGCCTCAGGGACCTCGTCCCACTAGTAGGGTTGTTGTCCAAGGCCGCCACCTTCGTCTCGTCGTCACTACCAAAGCCGGACATATACCATCCGAGGGAAAATAACCATCTTCCATGGGATCAATGCTTTAGGGTCTCTCTCGGGGACCACGCCCGCCATAAGCTTTGTAATAGACGCGAGGTCGTCATTCTCATTGCATGAGTCAAGTGTAATAATAGGATTCGTAGTCGAAGTTATTTTCGTTCTTGGCAAATATTCCGTACAACATATATACAAATACATTATATATAATCACCAAATCTCATGTTATTTTTGTTCTCGTGTTTCACATGTAATTCCTAGTGTTGCGAGTCTAATCCTTATAGACTAACCATGTATTGATCCTTATCCGTTACTTATGATTGAGCTCGTGTGATAGATCCTCATGTTATCGTGACACAATGAAAACCTTTTGTCATTTTTGTCATACTTTTGAAATTACTTTTGTAATGTTATCGACTTTTTTTTCATGTGAGAGCCCTTCGGTGATTGTAGACCAAACTTTAATAAAAGTTTTTCCCTGGTTCACTACAATCGGAGCTCTGATACCAATCTGTCACACCCTGCTAGTAGCGGAAGCGTATTGTGTGTGACGTAAGAAAGGTAATCATTGCATCCAAATGTATTTAACAACATGAACCAACAACGATGCCATAGTTATATAAATTCCAACGAATATTTACATAGTTTCCCAAAAGTAGTTTCAAGTACCATACATGTTCACAACATTAGACATAACATAGTTATCCGTTTGTTTTTCACATCACCAAAAGATAGTTTTAACATAAAACTTAGTAAGGTTTTGTTTCCTATATACCCATACGAGGTTGGGATATAGAAGACAAACCCTTCAAAAGTGGCAATCGTTGTCATTTGTTTTCCCGAATCCCATAGTGAATCACCGGCTCAAGACCTGTTTCCTGAAATACATGTAGTTTTAAAAAGTCAACAAAAAGTTGAGTGAGTTCATGCAGTACTTGTTATCATATGAAATCTAGTAATTGTTATCTTGTAATCATGGTATGTTCTGATTTAAACATGGAGCCTGTTAAGGATCTATCAGTGGGTAGCGAGCCCCCTGACATAATGCACCATAAGCAAAATAACCAAACCGAGAACACTTTGTCATCATTGGGATCACAAAAGCACTCCAGGGTATACCAACCAGGAGTGGGGCGTGCCTCAAGCCCAATAGATCTACACCTTTTGCACCTTGGTCACTAAGTGATTAATGGTTACAATTGTTCCATCCCTACTTATGCACATTGATCAAGCCATCTACTCCGTAACTAGCATACCAATAGTTTTAGCATGTATTTCCCCTCAATGTTTTTGAAAACAAAACATTGAAAATAGTGAAAGGAGGGACATGAACTCACAAGTTTGCGTTCCGTGAAATATGATATCGAAGTGAGTGAGCGTCCGTACGTGTCAATAACCTACATGTGTACTAATCTCGTTAGACACTAGGTCTTTTGGACCTCGTACAAGTTGTTCATCTTGAATTCTTTATTATGTTTTCGCTTGTCATCTTTAGAATACTTTGACATTGGGCTTAACCCACGTTTTAATGTTATTAGGCCTAGCCCTAGTTTTCTTGTTATTGGGCCTAGCCCTAGTTTTCTTGTTATTGGGTCTAGCCCTAGTTTTCTAGTGAGTCCGTTAAATATACTCTTGCAATTTTTACCAAAAATTCACCAAGCATGTAATTTAATAAGTTCGTTTTTCACATGAAAATTACTTGGTAATTTTTATAGTTTTCGACTTTCCGGATTCTTGTTTTTGACCACTTAGTTATGCGTTCGCTTGAGTGTCTAAAAATATGTTATTTTTAGACTCGACATTGTAGTAACTTGTTTACGATGTCGATACGCCCAAATTGTCGTCATCAAGTGTTATGTATTTCCATTTCGGCCATTTTATTTTAATTGTCCGATTTTACTAGCATATCTTGGACCATGTAGGAACATGTGCGTGTATTTATTTTGATCACCCTATAGGTATCTAATACATACACATATATAGCACACATTGCAAGCACTTAGCAAATTTCTGAAAATATATAATTTTTCTTACCAAAAATTATATTTACACAATGTTATATTTTTACCCATTTATTTTTGTAAAAATATAAGTTTAAGTTCATAAGAACTTCTTGAATATTTAAACCTTAAATATTCCCATCAAAGTTTCCATAATGACATTTAAGACCACTAATCACGTTTAACCTTGTTAATCACCCTTTAATCCCCTCTTTAATCGCGATTAGATTTTTAGAAAAATTCGCCATAGTTTCCCCTAAACTATGACGTTTCCCACGTTATAAAAAAACGCGTTTAAATCAATAATCAATTTCCAAACATCACTAAACTTATGTTTACTTCACTAAACATACTATTCCTTCAAAGGTTCTCATGAGCATTATTTTGTTTAAACTTTCAAGTCTTCAAAGTTAACCATTTATTAAGTTTATTTCTTACATAAACTTGATTGTAAATTGTTTTTCACTTTTAAAGATTCACACATCTTTATGTAGAAATTTCCAAGACTTTTACATAACACTTTTGATATTTAATATCCCATAAACTTATTTTGTGTCAAAAACCAAGTTCATTAGTGTTGTTAAAAGCCTTTTCACATGATTATTCTTGGTTTAATCTTTCAAGAATCACTAAATCAAGTTTACATATAAATGCTCATAATCTTTGAAGTTGATGATCTTTCTTGATTTAAACATAACTATGTTTAAATCACATATTTATGTTCATCATAATAATATGAACACAAATATAAAATAATACATAAAACTAACAACAAGATCATCATAATCATACACTTTAAGCTACTAATCACAACAAAATTAACATAATCAACAAGATCACATGAACATATTAACACTAAACAACATAAATCAACACAAAATATATTCATATTTAGTGTTTATTAGCTTTATGTTTAGGGTTTTTTATTATGTTTAACTTTAACTTCAAGATAATCAACTTGTACTTCTATGATTAACTAGTAATAAGAAGCATAAAAATTATGTTTAGAAGACTCACAATCTTGCAAGTGATTAAACAAGAAGAATAAGAAGAAATTAAGCTCTAATCAAGTCCCTAAGTGTTCTCCATGCATGCACCAAGTGTATGTGATCTTGTAAAGCTAGAAAAGGTGTAAAATGAGGTGTTTAATGAAGATTGAAAATGGTTTTGGGTGTGTGTATGGCTGCCGTGAATTAGGGGGTTCAAAGGAAAGGTTTTTGTGATTTTCAAAAGTGTTGAAAATGAGTGTAATGAAGTATGGTGTTAGTATGTAAGACATGGTGTTATAATCATTCACTACATCAAGACCATGCCTTCTTATCCTTTCAACAACAACTCAAGCAAGTGGTGAGTCTAGGGGGACCCACCAAAAACGTGAGAAGGAGGGGGGGGGGGGGGGTATGATGCTTATTTTTTTATAAAAAAAATACTTAAAAACTAGATATTTTGGTAAATAAAAGGTGTAGGGTGATTAGGGTTTAAATCACACCATTAGAGGGTAATTAAGGTTCTTAGAATTAAAATTATTATTAACTAGTTCCCCAAACTAGTAAAAATTATGTCTTGATACTTAAAACGCTTTTCGTTTCGTCGTCAGCTCGCTTACGGTACTTTTATGTCGTACCGACAAGAAATTCCACAAGTTGTTTTCTTGCATCCGAAGGTTGTATGAAATGATTCCGAGTCCCAAATTTAGCTTAACTAGCTCGCTAGATTCTTCGTTTGCTTGTTTCATGACCAAAAATGTCGCCTACTAGTTCGTCGAGTAGCTAACGGACTAGTTTAGCGCATAGCGACGTAACGCCGGAAACTTGCGATTCTGGATCTTCCGTAGATATCATCTTATTGTTTTAGTATATTTTTCATCAATTGACATTATTCCGAAGTCCCGGAAATGCTTTGTTATAAGTTCGGAAGCATTAAAAATACCATATTTTAAGCCGAAACGGACATTTTTGAGATTAGGGCGTTATACCGGAAAGTCTTGTTTCTTTGCAAGACATGTTTTCAAAATAATGTTTTCTTATATAAATGGACTCAGTTATGTTATCCGAGTGTCCTTTTTCAGTGCTTCGGTTTGATTTCACGGTTTGCTGGCATGAATAGTGTAACCGTGAATAGTGCACGCATCACTTTCTACCAACACTTTTAGGACATTGTTTGTTTGGTTTCGCAATACGATGAAAACCAGCATATGTTTTAGCTTTGTTTTCTTGTCCTAACCTTGTTATCCAATTAACGACACTGTTACGTAATTAAATTACGCTAAATGCATGAGATTATGTAAATAAAATAGTGATTAGTTTGTACGGATTTTCTGGTTAATTGCCATTTGTCACAGTTCACCCCCATCTTGTTTTAGATCGTCAAACTCTCATTCCAATGCTTGAATCTCGTGACGGGGACAAAACTCTTTCATCATGAGAGCTCGAAGCTCTTCCCATGTTTGTGCCAATGCCACTTCGGCACCCCTATCACGCATAACACCGTTCCACCACGTAAGAGCAAGCTTCTCGAACACACTTGATGCAAATTCAACCTTTCGCTCATTCGGACATTGCACATGTCTGAATGTGCTCTCGATACTCTCGAACCACTGCAGGAGCGCAGTTGCTCCTTGCGACCCAGAAAACTTTAGCGGCTTAGCAGAATTGAAATTCTGAAATTACAAGGTGCATTATTGTTGTTATTATTGTTGTTATTATTGTTGTTGTATAACTCATGGATTTGGGTCACAACGCCTGGAAGCACAGCAGCCATTTGCTGAGAGACAAGGGCTGCGACTTCTTCAGCAGTAAAAGTTTGAGCATCACATCGAGGAGGCATTGTCTAAAAGGAAAAATGAGAAACGAGTGAGGTTGATAAATAGGAAAAACAAAAGAGGTATCGACAAAACACAAGGAAGGCGATCATTTGTTTGTTACCTCGAACAAACAAATGACACGCGGTGACTAATCAAAGTAAATGAGTCAAAATAATGTATCGCAAAGACATGCTCGCCTATAAGTGAACACTCACCCCAAGAGTTACCAGGTAAGAGTGACTGGTCCGATTATGTGGATTTGTACGAACACTCTAGCCTTAGACAGAAAACTCAGGGTACAGACATTCACTCTTCCAGTTTGTACGTGTTCACATTATTTAGACCCAAACTTTGACGAGATTTTGAAAACTCAGAAGGCACTAAGCCAAATATGAGTCAAACTGGAAGGGTTCAAAACCTAGTAATCAATCATCCTAGAACAGATGATTAATCTTCAAAGTGGATTCGAATTTGTGTTCTCATTGTGGTTATCACCTAAGGGTAGGTGACGGTTTTGTTTTAAAAATCTAAACGCAAATTCACTTGCGTTAGGGTCCTAAAAGTTATAGTCTAGGTCAAAGCATTACTAATAACCTAATTCCCTATAACCATTGGCTCTGATACCAACTCTTCTGTCACACCCCGACCACGTTAAAACAACAAACCGTGGCGGAAACGTCGGGGAGTGTCGTGGTAGAATTATTGTTTCACAACCATGGAATACAAAAAGTTTTGTTTTATTTATTCATTAAGTAATTTACATTGTTTTAACACAAAACAAACAAGTTACATATCGACTATCATTGTTATTATGTCACTAAGGCCTCGTCCAGATCCTATGTGACTCATGCATCCTAGCAATCAACATCAAGCAACATCACCTGAAACATATGTAAAAACAAAGTCAGCAAAGAAATGCTGGCGAGCACATAGGTTTTATGAAGGTGTCGGATGTGACAACTCGTAATTTCAAGTCTTCTCTATGTACCGATTTCTTTTCACATTACATGTTATGTTGTAACTTACGAATGTGCTGCATATTTAGTTAATGTGTTTAATTGCCTTTATATTGTGACCATGTGAAACTTATTTGGCTACACCCGTGCACCGTTAAATGTTTGTTTGTGTGTGATTGGTTAGGTATATCGGAACCGTTAACTGTTAGATGTGTTGGCTAGTTATTTTGGGAACTTGTATTAACTTTGATGGGCCGCAAACTTACTTGACACACACGCACACTTTTGGCGACATGGGCCCCTCCCATATTGGCTCACACGTTGGATTGGGCCTGAATCAAAACCCCAACCCATGCGTTATATGTATACATATGGGGAGGGCATCATGTTATGTTGTTTTGGAAGCAAGTTGTAAACCCTAGCACCTCATCCTTCTCTCCATTCGATGAGAGTAACCTGTTCGGAGTTCATCCCTCTCGGAGCTTGTCCATCATATTCAGCAACAACCCCTTTCGGTCGATCTAGGGTGTTACTAGAAGACTTGATAGATAATACAAACCATGATAAATTGCATGAATACATGATGAAGAAACATGGGTGCACTTGTTCTAACAAAAACAGGTTAGTTATAATGTGCTAGTGTTTTTGTTAATCGATGACTTTGTGTTATAACATGTTTATAGAAGTGTTAATACGATGTACGGATCTTGAATTACACTTGGTTTGATTGGTCTGATATATGAGGTTTGCATGATAACAGAGTATGTGTTGGATATTTTATGTTAATCAACTAATAGATCCGAGCTAGATGTAGGGCGACTGATGTTTGATGAACTTGGGTTATCATAAATCATAGGAATTGATTAAGTGTTTGCGTGTTTGCGTTCATTGTCTACCGGCGGCAGTTAGGGTTTGCTGCCCATAAACCGTCCGACGAAAATACCAGTCCGACAAAACCTGGAGTTTCACCATGCTTTAGTCCCATGAAACCTGGAGTTTCCTCACACAAATTTACACGGCGAAAGTTGGAGTCCGTCACGTGATAAACTAGATGTCTTATGATCTTGACTGAATATTATTTAAGCATTAGTGTAGTGGCCATGTGCTTTGATTGAATGCTATTCTATCGGCCCAATGGAGGTTGCACACCAGTAATCACATGAATCACTTTGAGCTTTATAAAATGATGGCCCATGTGTTAACTGAAAAGAGTAATAAATGAAATGTCAGCCCACTAAACCGATTTTATCATATTAGTATTTTGACAGCCACGTGATTGTACCTTGACTGGCCCGATAAATTGTCAGCCCATTAATTAAAATAATTGGTCCAATAATAGCTTGAATACCCTAACAGTTGTCGGCCATTATTGTGTGTTTAGATAATTACATAAAGATAATAGGTTAAATTACGATGCATATTTACTTGTCACAATTAGCGGGTGTACTTGAATGCAAACCAAACCACTTGTGATGTAGTGTGATATGAACTTGTGTTATTTTTAGACCCAACTGCTTGTTATGATCTACGTAATAATATACGTGTTGTTTATTTGTAATATGTGTAATAAATGCAAAGGACACCTGTTTTATGTTTACATGAAACTGACTGATATTGATAACCATTATTGAGAACATGAACATGTATTATAACGGGTGTGAGATTTAACTGCTGGTTATGTGTCTGCTGTTTGTGTAATGTGAATATGGAATACATGAGTTATGTACATATAATCTGATTACCGTTGGTAACTATGCTAGGATTTGGTTGACCAACTGTAAACGTAAACAAAGTAACTAGTCATACCGAGCAAACCAAGGTGAGTTCACACTTTCTAAGGCATGGGATTCCCGGTGGTTGGGAATGGGTTAAAGAATTAAAACGAAACCTACATATCCTCCTTGGGTGGGATATGTATCGCCATCCTCCATGAGTTGGATGCCAATATTAATCCTGCGTATTCTCCTTGGGTAGAATACGTACGTTCGTCCTCCTTGGGTAGGACAACAACCTTAACTTACTAAACAAAACTCTATCATTAAGTCCCTCATTTTATATCGACTTAATCGCCGAGGCCGATGGCGAGCGGGTCATTAGTTAATAGCGCTATTAGGTTTGACAAACCTCACACCGTGCCGGTCGGACGGGCGTGTACTAATGGATCATGGCAAACAGTCAATGATGATAGACATTGACTTAGGGCACAACTTACTTTCGTCAGTAGTCGATATGGTAACGGTCTAGCGGTTCACATGGGGAAGCCCCCACTGGTTATGGTTTGGGAAAGAAGGAATTGGTTAATCATATTTTCAACTATGGGGTAACCCCCACGGCAAGTAAGCCAGCTAAAGAAAAACTATGTTTTTGAAACGACTTAAAACGAACACCCAACTGTGAACTCGCTCAACTTTGTTGTTGATTCGTTGTTACATGCCTTGCAGGACTTTAGGTACATATCAATTGGAACTTGCTGTCTGGGAAGCTGGAGTGGTCATGGGTCGAGATACATGGAATCTCAATACAAGCTCAATGGTTTATGTACTCTTGGTTTACTAAAAACTTAACAAATGATTTATGCTTCCGCTGTACACAATGAATGATATGTATCGTTTGTAACGCTTTATGTTAATAAATGAAAGTTTTATTTAATTATAATTATGAGTTCAATGTGATTGGTGGCTTGGATCCTGGTCAGTCATTCCTCCTGCAGTGATACTCCGCTTGTGGATTTTGGGGGTGTGACAGATTGGTATCAGAGCCATTGGTTATAGTGAACTTGGTTTTAAAAAGGGGAAAACGTTTTATAAAACCAGACTATAACCGAACGGTTCTGAAAACGCGAATACGACCATGACACTCAGCTCCAGATTGCAAGGTTCGTCTTTCTTACTTATTGCATACATTACGTGACTAGTAGACATTTGTTTATGACGAAACATACGAACACACACTCGTCACTATAGCATGATGGCATGGATTGCTTGCTTACCTTATGATGCGTTGATAGTATACAATAGTCCTTGGATTTTCCGTGATCTTATTACCTTGACGACCTACGTTTGAAATCTGAGTTTGAGGAACCATTTGACATGAGTTAGGAGGAACTGAGATGAGCATGCAAATCGCAATATTATTGTGGGTGCACACATAATAATAAGGTGGGGTGCATGTGAGTCCCAGTGAGGCTTAACAAGTGGAGTTATTTGATCGATGTGAAACATGACAACCTATAGGGGTCATAACAGTGATTGTCCCCTACTCGAACGTGAACTTTCCATTCATCTGGATCCTTTCGAATCCCGATGCTATCGAATATTAACTGAACACCCATCTGAACACCTAGCAAACTGTGTAGAATATTAGGTGCTTGTACGAACATCCCCGAGTTGGATGTTGCAACGACAATGACTGGTCTATATCTCTCTCACCTTTCTTCGTTTGCTGGAAACTTAACGTATTGACGCCTTGGATCCCGAAGTGCGATCACTTCTGCAACACTCTCGTACCATATCGTGTATTACTCAGTCAACTTGCAAGAATGATGGACTTCAGCATTTGAACGACCCTAGTTGCCAACAATGAACATCAGCGATTTGACTCCAATCGAATCCTTAACCCCAGCCAGCGACTCATGGGAGTCAACTTTTACGAATTAATCAGGAGATAAGCAATGACAACTGACCGTAGAATGGAATGTGAAACTCCCTGCACAGTGAGTAGTGCCTTAGCACGTACCATGGAATGTGAGGAGGTGGACCCTGTCGGTAAAAGGTCGTAGAGCTCCACTGCAAACAACAGCATTAGAGGCAACAGTCACGGCAACAACAAGGTATTTGTAATGGTAACCAACAGTATGGAAAGTGAAGGTGCCTACGGCATGGAATGGCCGATGTTAAATCCAATGACAACAACCAAGGAAACGACGGTCGTACTGGAAACCCTCGCAATGAGTGCAACCATACGGGAGATGATGCTCATGGAGGGGCATTTAGGATTGGCGTGGGCGACGCCAGGATTATAACAACTGGGTGGCCTACGTGTTCTTGGTGACTAATCACTTCGCCACCGTTTTGCTAAACCCTGATGCATCTTGAAACCGAACCTATTGTGGAATCGGCTGATGGCAAGGCAATGGAAACCTCATATGATCCTTGGGATACAGACTAGACCTTGTGGGATAAGTGTTCGACAACGACCTTTCTTCGGTTGTTCTTGATAGATGTACCCTGTGAAGAGAAGATTCTACGTATCCCTCTCCTAGTGGAGGATTGTTATCTGTTCTAGCGCGTCAGAGTGGTGGAGAGGTTAGCATCAAATCAGCAGTAAAGGCCAGAAGTGTCCACGGAAGGATTATCCCGCTATGACAGCACTCATTACTAATGTCAAGGCTAAGGAAAACAGGATCGAGGATCCACCAATTGTTCGTGATTCTACCCAGTATGCTATGGGCAGAACTATCAGGTTTACTTCCACAACTATTAGACAGACTCTCAGTTTGATCTCACGCCAGAGGCAGCACTGATTCTTCGTATCTCTTTCCGTCTTGTACCAGGAGGGTTGCGAGAATTGTAAAAATTAACAACAGGGACTGATGGACAGGAGCTTGGTCGGACCTAGTTTTTGCTTTGGGGAGCCCCAATTATATCCAGGAAGATGGATTGTATCATTGGATATGTGTACTGATTATCAAGAACTCAACAAGGTGACAGTCAAGAACCGTTCGCTACGACCATGTAGTAACACCCTGTTAACCAGTTTCGAGGAACAAGCTTCCATTCGAGGATTGGCTAGTGAACGAACTATCATCAGATGGAACTCCAAGAGGAGCATGCTCTTATAACAGCATGTCGAATGCAATGCAGCCATTTCAACTTTGTACATCATGATCATTGAGTTGATCAACTTACCAGCAGCTCCAGGGATCGCATGAATCGACCGTATTTGTGGACAAGGTTCTGAATCATGACCAGGAGAAAGGAACACCACGGGTGGCATATGTATTCTATCTCAGCGCTTTTGTGGGAGGAGCCACTACGTGCGAAGTATTGACAAATGTAATTTCAGGGTCCGAGAGGTACCTTTTGGACATATAATCAGTGAAGTGGGAATGCCAGTGGATCTCACTAAGATCCGTCTTGGTTGGAAACTGATCAACACCGAAGAGTCCTTCGAGGATACAGCAATTTCTTGGTCTCGCTTGATTCTATCACAGATAAATCGCAGGACTTTCGAAGGTCGCACAGCTAAAATCTCTTTAGCACAGCAGGGTGCTGTGTTCGTGGAAGACAGACAGGAGAACGTCTTTACAGCTTTTGAAACCCAACGCAACCATGCACTGAGCGTCGTCTTTACCTGAGGGTACGGGTGATCTGGTGGTATACCATGATGGTTTGAATCAGAATCCCAGATACTCACCGATGCAACACGAGAGAGTGATGACTTACGCGATGGAGTTACAAAGAGGAACTGCACGACACACATTAGGCGGTGAAAACCATGGCCTTGGGATTTTAGATGGAGGCGTTACTTGGGCGGTACCAGATGCGTTACTTAAACCGATCACAAGGGACTCCCGTGTACCTTGACATTATCAGAGCTAAATCAGTTAATGGCATCACTGGAGGGAACTTTAGGATGATTACGACTATGAAACTTGAATGTGCACGAGCTTTGCAGCTCGCTATCCACTCTAACATACCTAATCAGACTCGCCTTGTTCAAATTGAAGAACTGGAGGAAGCGAGTTCTCAAGATTGACCCATGCGGGGCATGGGGAAGCAACCTTTGGCAGGTCGGACGATAATTGCTACTTCAAGGAACAAATATGGACCTCACTATACAGCAACCTTAGAGAACTGGTGCAGGCGAAACACACGGGCCTCGATATCCTATTCATCTGAGTTTTGATAGGATGTATTAAAATATGAAGACTATGTATGGGTGACCGGGCCTAAGGGCCCACATAGCCACGCGTGGGAATGATGTTTGACTTGTGGGAAAGTCAAGGTGAAGTGTTAGCAACCAGAAACACCTATAGGGAAACGAGAGCCGACTGCCATGGATTTTGTCCCTGGGTTACCTAGAACTCGAAACGGAAACAATATCACCCGAATGATAGTTGATTGTCTCACATAACCAGCACACTTTCCAGCCATCAAAGAAACGGATAAGTTTTCTACACTCGCAGTCATCTACCTGAAAGAAGTGGTTGCTAGGCACGGGGTGTGTTAGTGCATTATGTGTCTATCGCCTCCGTCAATCTAGTCCGTAGCAGAAACAGAAGAATTCTAGCGTTTTATTGTAATATCTAGTTAAAAAGGGCAAGGTGGCAAACTTGTAAATAAGGAGAAATCCTTATAATCCTTGTGCCTATAAATAGGGAGTTATAGTGTTAGGTTTAAGACTTTTGCTCATTTGGAGGTTTAGGAGATCTAATCTTAGAGAGAGAAAGTATAGAGAGGGAAAGTTCTCTCACTTGATTCTCGGCTTTGTACACGTCATCTTATTCAATAGAATCACGTTATTAGTACGTTCTTGTGTATTCGGTCACGCACGTTCATGGATTCCGCACGTCGAACGTTCGTTACGCAATCGTACGGTGTCAAAACCGATCCAACAAGTGGTATCAGAGCAGGAGCTCGATTGCACTGATCAAACACATAGATTCGTACCAGATTTCATTGATTTCAGATCCGAATTTCATCTATTTCTTCATCTTCTACTCATTTTTCACGTTTTTAACGGTTTTTCGTCAAATTGAACAGGTTTTTACGGTCCAAATCGGCTAATTTTTTGATATGTTGTGCGAAAACATCTGATTTACAACCCTACCAAATTTCAGATTCAAACTCCTAGCCGTATAGGAGAAATCGAAACTTTTCGGTCCGATTTCATTTCAAACAGTTGGGTTTCGCTTGAAAAAGTGGTGCTGTTTAAAGCGAAACACAGGCTTTCGCTTGAATATTCAGGTTTCGCTTGAAAGTAATGAGTGAGTTCGCTTGAAAAGTACATATAATTAGGTTTCGCTTGAAGTGGGGTTCGCTTGAAATTGTATTACCTGGTTTCGCTTGAACAAATATATCTTGTGTGAAATCATAACTGTGTGTGTCAGTTCATGTGATTCAAAGTCATTGGCCCAATCAAAATTGTTAGCTCACTAAACAATTAAAGATAATCAATTCATGTGCTTTAAAAAAAATGACGGCCCAATCAAGTTGATGTATATCAGTTTTGTATAAAATTGAGTTGTCGGTTAAGTGGATTGAGTGGCCCAATCATTTTAATTCTGTACTGACATTTGCATGCGTGATTAAAGATCATCGGCCCATGTGAAACATTAAAAGCACCAACTTACTAGATCATAAATCAAGTCTTGATACAAGTGAGTAGTTCACGTGATACAATCAATTACACCAATTGAGCGGCCCAATCAAAGTTCAAAATACATATCACAATTAAAGTGTTGTCGGCCATGTTTAAAAATCAACTTAATCAGATTTCGAGTAGTGTTTGTTGCATGTGATTACTTGAATTGATATAAATATATTGAACGGACTTATCACAATCAAAAGGTTAAATCATATTGACTGGCCACTTAACTAATTCGGCCCAATCATAGTTTGATATAACAAATTGTTGTCGGTTAGTGGTTTAATTGGTCCAATCATTTGAAAAGTGTTGTCAGCCCAAGTAAGTCATCGGCCCAAGGTTTGGATAAAGATTGAAGTTGGGCGGCCCAATAGAGTTAATCATCCAATCAGTTTGTCAGCCACAAATTATTTGAATTGTGATCAAAATGTTTGACGAGAAGGAAAATGCTAATCTTGAAAGAATAAACAATTGGACTTGTGGTTCTCATTTTGAGAAAAAGGAGGTTTTGGTTGAAAGATTTGAACATTTTACGTGTAGGAAATATGAGAACTTTAATGATATGTATAAGCAATATTATGATTTACATAAAGGTTTTGGAATGTATTACTTAACGATATCAGATGCTGAAAAGATATCTAAGTTTGCAGATGCATTACCTTTGGATTGGGATGAATTTTTAGGAAAATTGAAAAAGGATTCTAGGTTCTCAAAATTTGATTTTTATGATTTCGTCAGAGAGCTTAGAAAACACAATGATGAGAATGAAAAGAAAAAGAAAGAGTTGATAGAGGAATTAGAAAGATACTCAAAATACATAAGTTTGGATGTGATTCTTGAAATAATCAAAAGAATTGAAAATGGTATTGATGTAAGAAGAAAGATGAAATATGATCACAAGAGAGGTTGTTTTTTAAATGAAGATTTGAATCCTGCTGATATGGTTAAAATTTTTCTTGCAGGAACGACAAAGATTGAAGAATCCAAGAAGGATGAAACTTCAAAATGTGAAGTTGTATGCTCAAAATGCGAAAAATCCGAAGCAGAAAATGTCAATCTCTTGAAAGATGTGGAGAATTTGACATTGGAAAACAAAGCTTTGAAAGACGAGAAGAAAGCTGATGATGAACAGATTTTAGAATTGCGCTTGAACTGCGAAAAACTAAAATCTGAAAATGACAAATTTTTGAAGAATATTGAAAGTTTGTCATTAGAAAACAAAAATTTTAAAGAAAAAGAAAAAGATTTTGAAAATGAAAAATTAAAGATTGAAAAAGATTTTCAAAGTCAAATAAAGATTCTTGAAGATGGGAGATATGTTTTTAGCAGGAATAATATTGAAAAGCAAAAGGTAATAAATTCCCATCGTCAGACGATTATTCGACTTGAAAAAGAAGTTGAATGTGATAGAAAGAAAATCAAAGATTTAGAGAAGAAATTGAAAGGTTTTGTGAATTCTACATCACATGTTTGTCCAAAACCGATCAATTCTGTTCCAATAAGTGACAATGTCACAAATTTTGACAAAGTCAAAATTGAAGATTGCGATGACAAAGCTGATGATGAAAAAGAAAAAGAAAAGAAAAGAAAAATATTTTTAGAATTACAAGAAAAATTTCAAAATACTGTTTTGCAATCTACTGAAATAGGTGAATGCTCAAAGCAAAAACCTGTTAAGAAGATTGTAGAACAGAAACAAAAAGTTAAAAATTTGAAAAATTTTCAAAATGAAAATAAAAGCTCATCAGTTCAGTCATCCCATCATTATAAAAAATCACAAAAATCTGAAAATAAAAACTCAAAAATAGTTGATAATATGTGGTGCAGGTTTGACCACAGTGCTTAAATGCCAAATCAAGGATACAAGAGGAGACATGAGTACCACAAGGCAAATCAATGCTATGATCTAAGTGTGTGGTATGAAAGTAGTGAGAGGTATGATAACAGAGTGTGTTACACTTGTGGCTATCAAGGACACATTGCTGTTAACTGCCAAAGCCAGAGATTCGAAACAAGAAGGTGCTATGAATGCCACATCAGAGGACACATTGTCAGAGATTGCCCAATGAGTTCAAAGGGAAGATCGAGGGTTGAATCTCAGAAAATGGCAAAGAAACCAGTCAATGTCAAGCCCAAAGAACAGAAAGTTCAAGAACCTAAAGTTCAAGAACAGAAAGTTCACGAACCGAAAGTGAAGCTTTCACATGGGCAGAAAGACAGACTGAGGAAGAAGAGAAAGAAGGCAAGAGAATACTTGGAGAAAATTTTGTCCTCGGATACAACTGGTAATCCGAGAAAAAGTTCTGATGAATTGCTTTCCTCAACTGAAAAGGCAAGCAAAACGAATTCATCAGATACAAATCTGAGGACAAAAGAGAAGAAAAAGAAAGTTGTTAGCCATGAATTTGTTTCTTCAGAAACAAAGGAGCAACGTGTTGGCGATGAATCTGACTCATCAAAGTCAGACAAGCCACACTCAGGAAATGATTCTGGTTCGTCAAAACCAGAAGAGTCATCTGTTGAGGTAAAAACTGTCAAACCCAAGGCTGGTCAGGCTTGGGTGAATTTGTTTAAATGAAAAACCTGACTTGCCGGAGTTCCCAGGTTGGTATGTGTGGAACAGGAATCGGCATATTTCTTGAGAAATTCACAGGTTGGTAACTGTGATATTTCGAATCATAAAAGACTAATCAAGGACATTAAGTTGTACTTGATTTATCTTTCCGATGAGTGGATAAAGGTGAACAATGTGATGAAAGAACCCCGAGTTTGTAAAAAGACAAACAAAACTAATTTTCCAGAAAAAAAACCATTTTGATTAAAACAAACTTAAGTGTTTTGAAATCTAAATGGGAAAATAGTTTGTTGTCAGGGGGAGTTCTGATTGTTTATGCCAAGAGAATGGCGAATTGAAGCAATTCGATATCAGTTTGTCATTTTCCTTGTATAGTTTGTTTTCAAATTTTCCTTTGAAAATCAAAATTGAAACATATTTTGATTTTAGGGGGAGAAAAATTAAAAAAAAAAATAGAAAATTTGAAAATGTCAAAAACATTAAAAAAACAAAAATGAGTTTTGTTGAAACAAGAGGAAATGATAGTAAATCAGTGGACTATCACAGCATGCTAAAGATATGTAATGTCAAATGTGATAAACGGTCTCACTAAGGATGTGACGATAGACTCAGCTAGACTAGTAGATTTGCGATAACGATACAAACATAAATGAAAAAGCCTAGTTCTAGTGGAAAACGTGGTTGAAAGCATAGTACTTAGTTTTGTCCTTCTTGACAGTGTACCTGCTCGGTAATCGCTGATTGTCGAAAGACATAAAACTGGTTAAGTTTGTGAACTTTCACAACTTTGCTGAAAAGTCGCTGTGTTTGTGCATTTCATTTTGCAAAGATTTAAACTTGTTTGATTTCTTTATTTTGTTTAAGCATTGGACATCCTCTGCGTATACGTGAGTATCGAACTGGATGTTATTACCTAAACATCCTGCTTTATTTTTTTTGGTGTTTCGTTTAAGCTTTGGATCACCTCTGCGTATACGGGAGTATCGACCTGGTGGTTAAAGCCTAAACAACTTCAACTTGTTTTATTTTCTTATTTTGTTTAAACATTGGACTTTCTCTGCGTATACGGAAGTATCGACCTGATTGTTAATGTTTAAACATTCTGCTTTGTTTTTGCACATATCATAGTTGATGAAAGTTTAAAGGCATTACTTGAGTTAGTGTATTGCATGATGAGGGGATATGCTGAGATCGTGGGGTCCATAAGAATTTAGTGCAAAATTAATATACCTTAACGTATCGGTAAGCATTTCGAAAGTTTTTAGATTGAGTTTAAGAGGACAAATATATCGTCAATCTATGTGAATCATTTAGAACTTAAAATGATTAAAGCTTAACGGTGCTAGTGATTTGTCTCAAAAACTGATATGATCCTCTTACACAAACTCACAAAAATATTGTTTGTATATATTTCTTTACCGCATTTCTTTAAACTCAAAATCCAAAAAGATTTTCGGAGTGTTTTAGCATAAATTTTTTTGAAAATACAAAAAGATTTTCGACAACTGATGTTGAAGAGCTGATATTCAAAATTCTAAGTGCTAAACATGATGAATTGGGTTGGGAGAATATGTTGAAAACTTTGAATGTTATATACAAATGTTTTGAAAAATTGTGTGGTTAATTAATCAAGGTCATTCATTTGAACTTGATGTAACTATACAGATTGATGAATGAATAATTTCTACCAATAAGTTTCTTAAATCTAAGTGTTATAAATTTGTGAAACTTATGTTGAGGTAGAGGATGTGCAGGTTAACAAGGTTTCAAATCCTGAGCATATGCAGAATAGAGCCAGGAATTGATCCTGAATTTGTGAACCTGTGAAAGCCAGACTACGATCCCGACAGCTGAGACTAAGGGGGAGTCTGAAGACGAGCTCAACGCAATAGGAAGCGTGGATTCAAAGAGCCAGATAACTATCCTGAAGGAGCTTGTATTCGGAAATCCAGGTGTCGATCCTAAAAGCACGGAAGCTGGACGAAAGGGGGAGCCTGAAGGAAAAAGAGTCTAAGAAGAAGGGGATTCTGTTCGTGAAAGAGAAAAGACAAGACGCTACGAGATTGACTACGGCAATATCCAAGGGGGAGTCTGTTAGTGCATTATGTGTCTATCGCCTCCGTCAATCTAGTCCGTAGCAGAAACAGAAGAATTCTAGCGTTTTATTGTAATATCTAGTTAAAAAGGGCAAGGTGGCAAACTTGTAAATAAGGAGAAATCCTTATAATCCTTGTGCCTATAAATAGGGAGTTATAGTGTTAGGTTTAAGACTTTTGCTCATTTAGAGGTTTAGGAGATCTAATCTTAGAGAGAGAAAGTCTAGAGAGAGAAAGTTCTCTCACTTGATTCTCGGCTTTGTACACGTCATCTTATTCAATAGAATCACGTTATTAGTACGTTCTTGTGTGTTCGGTCACGCACGTTCACGGATTCCGCACGTCGAACGTTCGTTACGCAATCGTACGGTGTCAAAACCGATCCAACAGGGTGCCAACCTCCATTATCTCTGATCGCGACCCACAATTTGCATCTGATTTGTGGCAAGCAATGCACAAATCCTTTGGCTCACGTCTAAACATGAGCACAGCATATCATCCGCAGACGGATGGGTAGTCTGAGCGCACCATCCATGTCACACCCCTACCACGTAAAACAACAAAACGTGGAGGAATCCTCGGGGAGTGTTGTAACAGAATCATTGTTTCATAACACATAGAAATTTGAAATTTTGCTTTATTGATTAAAAGAGTTACAATGTCTTAACAACAAAGAAACATAACAAAATTAACTAGTCTTGCATCTTTTAATGTCACTAAAGCCCAAGTCCACCTAAGTGTATCTTGATCAATCCTATGCATCATTTCCTGAAACACATGTGAAAATAGGTACGTCAGCATAAAAATGCCTGTGAGATACATAGGTTTTGTGAAAATAGGATTCATGACTTATAAGTTTTGAAAAAGTTGTTTAACAAAAGTCAGTCATGATCCTTGTAAAATGTTTTGTTTTTATAAATCATTTGAAAAGCGATGATAAAGTAGATGATATGTAAAAGAGTAATGTAAGGTTAAATGAATAACCAAGTAAAAATGAGTTTGTATAAAATGAGTTGTTTTGTGAAACAATTGTTTAGTGAAAACATGTCATTTGTGTAAAATGCAATATGTCAAATATTGAAATGGTTTAAATAACGCTACGATATGTAATACTATAAAAGCACTTATATATAGGAAGTACCAGCGGCGTATCCACCATGCTTTTATCTTATTACACACGCCTCATTATTTAAATCACTTAAACAAAACCAACCACCAATGTAAAAATGTTTATGTATAGTCAAATGTCAAATGTTTGTGTGAAAACCATCAAATGTAAATCATGTAATGTGTAAACAAAAGTTATGTATGGTAAGTAAAATGAGACTACTTAAACCACAAGTAAAAATGTACAAAACAAAGTATTTGAATAAATCAAAAGTTATGCTTTGTAGAATAATGCATGCTTTACTGATACAACATCTATGCGGTTATGTTAAACGCCTACATTCAAGCCTTGAGACAGCAGGATAACCTTTGAGTAAAACTTATCAAAAGAAAATGTTTTCGGATTCGGTCATTCCTTCCACCCAAACAAACCTAGGGTTTTAGGAACGGGATTTTTCAAGTCCTATGGTACCACTACCTACTACCGAGCGGCATGATCGGTGTTAATGAATGTAATTTAGTCCCATTAAACAAACCAAATGATATACCAAATGTAAGCATGTTTTATGAAAATAATGTACCTAGTATGCTAAGTGAACATACACGGTAGAGATATAAAACAATGTGTCCATATGTTACGAGAACATATGCAACAGAGATGCAATGTAAAACAATGTACTAAGTATGCTAAGTTAACATACAAAGCAGAAAAGTCATGTAAAACAATGTGCTAGCATGTTAAGTAAACATACATAGCAAAAGAAATGTAATGTAAAACAATGTGCTAGCATGTTAAGTATACATACATAGCAAAACATAATGAAATCATGTACTAATAGTGTACTAATGAACATAGCAAGTATATGATATGAAAACATGGAAAGCACGAAAATAACAAGTAGGCACATGTGTTTCACCCCAAAATGTTTGAAAAATAGTAAAAGAGGGGACTATGTACTCACTTGAGGGTGCTTAGAAGTCTTGAACAACAACCAAGCAAAGCTAGAGGGATCACGGAATCAAACGGCACCCTATATAGATAACTACATAAATAACCGGACCTAAATTGGGAGATTGGATAGTATGAGTTTTCGTAACCCAAATGAGTATTGGAACTCATATGATATGGTTTAACAAAGCCTACATACTAAAATGAAACCCAAACTAAGTGCTTACGACCCATTACGACCCGTTTAGGTAGCTTATGCTACTTTAACGCGTCGTTCGCGTAAAACGCGTTCGAACCGCTTAACTAGTCCTATGACAAGTAAAATATGCCTTAACATGTCTAACATAGTTGCCTAATCAGTTTAGATGTCAAAATTTATGTTACATATGCTTAAAATGAATTTTGGCGTAAAAAGGGCATTTTGGTAAATTTCCTAAGGCATATAATCTACCTATCATACAACTACTTAAACGAAGTGACCATAAGGTATAACCTCGGAAGTTTATTACCTATACAACTATGGTCACCTAATGTGTTTGGTCGGATCCTAATGATCGACCAAACGGGTCGGGTTCGAAAGTATAAGCGATTGTTTAGATCGCTTACCTTTACGACCCTATATAAGCACAAATCTAATAGTGACGAGTTAAACTTGTTAAAACATGTTTAACGAGGTTTGAAAACAGGTTTAGTATCAAGACAAAGGGTCGTGATACCCAAAAGTAGTTTGGTTACAAAATACGCAAGAATACGCATTTTGGCCGAAACTACGACTCGTCATTGAGCCTAGATAACGTGGTAATCAGTAGGTATAGTCACTAGCGACTATAACCATCGTGATTACGCTCACGTTATGAAGTTCAAACGAACTTCGCATTGACCATAAACTGGTCAATGCAGAAAGTCAAACAAAGTATGACTTTAACGCTAAAACGTAAAAGAACGAAAGAATACTTACAACGGGTCCAAGAACGAAAGCTTTGATCCGATTACTCTCAGGTATGAAGTAGATACTTCAACTTAGAGAGATGAAATCCGATTCAAAGGTGTGAGTTGCAACAAATGAATGGGGGTATTTATAGATTTCATGGAACCGTTAAGATCGTTCGTCGAATAACGTGCTTTAATCTTAACCGTACACATGTGCCCATGGTTTTGTAAAACCATGGGAGCCTCTATAATGGCCCATAGATTGATAAATACCATTGAATACCAGCCCATGGTATTGCAAAACCATGGGTTCAAACCATCAAAATCTCAAAATGGACCAGGTTTAATGAATCTGGTCAGAAATTTCAAAAATGGTCCCCGCACTTGTAAAACTTGATTTTTTTTGCGCTTTTAAGCCCCGTTAACCCCATTTCAAGGCTCTAAAATAAAGTTAAAGTATAGGGAACTTAAAATATGCTCAAAAACATCTCGGATGTCGGTTCGTTTGGTCGTACGGTTGCGTTGTTCGGTTAATTACGACGGAAATCATAATGAACGCAAAAACGATCCAAATTACGCAACGAATGGAATTTTATCATGCCAATCACTAAAATAAAATATTTTAATGATTACATAAATTTTTGGATGTCCGGATATATTCAGGACGTAAGATATGCGCGAAAATGCAAACTTATGCACTTTTGACGCTTTTAGTCTCTATTGATCAAATAAGTTTATTTTAGCATACCGAACCCCTCAAAGCCTATTTCTAAGCTATGTAAAGGATATTTAGGGTATGTTTAACTTATGATCAAGTTCTAGAATGTTCGTTACAGTACGAATCGACATACTTTCGCATTTTGTTGAATTTAGTCCCTGTAAGCGAATAAACTTGATTTCGGCACACCAAACCTTCCAAAACTTATTTCTAAGTTATGTAAAGGTTATTTAAGGTATGTTAAGCCTATGTCACTATTCCGGAGTGTTTGTTGCATTAAACTGGTTATATTTACGCATCAGTGCGCGTATAACCTTCCAGAAAGCGATTTAGAGCCCGAAATCGAACAAGAGTTGATATGTGCAAATGATACACATATTTATACAAATCCTAAGTATGAAATACAATATTTCATTGCTTTGGTATTTGTTTGATGATTGAAGTGACATAGGTGTCACAGTCTCCCCTACTTCAGGAAATTTCATCCCGAAATTTATTTTAGAGGAAACTTGTGAGAGTTTGAAGCATGAAGTTGAAAAGATGAAACAACACTGGTTAGAGTCCTAAACTTCTAGTAACTTTAAATAACATCATGCTTGCAATGTGAGAGGGACACTTATATACAAGTATATAAAGTGTTATTGGTGTGTCCACCGTACCTCTATTACATTGTTCACATTTCGTTATGGTTGCCACTATCGGTTCTTACACATAATAAGTCTTACCGTGGTTTCCGTGCACTGAACTTCGTAATTATGTATGCATCCATAATTATGTAATTCCTTGCATTGTCACGTAGTGCATCTTATAATGTGTAGGGGAAGAAAATAATGAACGAACTTGTGATGATTGTGACTAGACCACCATAGGGTCCTTTTAATTAAATCAATAAATGATTTAAATAGACTACCAAAGAGTCTATTCAGCTACATCACCACATGTCATTCTTAACCAGATTCTGACTCAATCTTTTTGACAAGACCACTAAAAGGGTCTCTTATGAATCATGGAATGGTACTATATATCCAAGGGTCTTAACTATCATGTAGAAGCCCAATAAGGATTTTAAGGTAATACCTTTTGAATATCCTACTACGAATACTTCATATGAATATATGAAAGGTTCTATGAGGATTTGGATAACGAATATCCAGAGTATACAAAAACATAAAATGCATAAAAGAAAACACAAATGCATAAAAGAAAACACAAAATGCATAAACACATAATCACATAATTGTTTAACTTGATTTTAAATTTGTTATAATTTTTTTAATTTGTTGTTAATTGTGCATATGAATTTAAAGTACACTAGGAATCCATTCCGTGGATTTCATTTGGTACTTTAAACATTAGCAAGAATCTAACTATGAAGATAGAAGATCTTAAAGAGAAAATTTGATTTCGATTATAAGGAATCGAAATGTTTGAATTAAGGTACACAAGGAATCCAATTAAGGACTCAGATTTGGATGATAATCATCCACAAGGGTCTAGTTATGAAGATAAAAAGATCCCATATGGACTTTTAGAAGTTGAAGATGTTTTGAAACCTTGCACTGGATGTGCTTAAGTCAAAACATGAAGTAAAAAAAATGCTTATGAAGTTGAGATACTAGATATGTGACAACCCGCACTAAACCAGGTATCCGTACAACTTAATTAATGATTAATTACTACTTGATTACTGTGCTTGATTGAACTAGCTGATAAACTGCTACCTGCATACTGATACATGCACTTACTTGCATCATACTTTATTTGCTGTCACTACATTATTTACATACTGGACCCTAGTGACAAACATGATGCACAAAAAGCACAGTAGCACTAAACGGATACACAGTGAACATGCTGATATAACCAGCATCAGGCAGATACTGCCTCTAAGGCCTGTTAAGAGCCTCATATATTTTGACTACACTGGTAGTGAGTGTAGGGATACAAGGGTTGTGTTACCGCGTCTCTAGGAATAAGATACACTGATTCGGATGTGCCTAAAACGTACTTTAAGTACCAAACACAGCACTTTAATAAATAAACCAGCTTCTAGCTGACTAGTAAAGTGCCAGAACAGGAGAACATAACACTAGACACTTTCTAAAGTGTCGGGAAAACAATATGTGTCACTAAAAATGTAATAACGACACTTTAAAACACTTTAACGGATTTCTATCCAACCGGACACCCGGACTATACCCGGGACATGAAAATATTAATATTTTCACAATTTATATTTTTCTGAGCCAGTTAGGGTCCCTGATTACCTTAACACCCGCCATAACGTGTATCATACAACTAACAAGGTTAAACCCTTGGTTAACTTAATTAACAAAACAACCCCCCTAACTAGCTACTTAAAATCGGACCAAGGACCCCCCCCCCCCCCAACCGATTCGGTTGCCTAGGGGGCAACACCTTGTACTTGTGATCTTGGGTGATCTTGTTATGTCTAATATCTATGCTACACAAGAACCAATGGATAATGCACCTTGATTTTACCTATAAATACATGCTAACACTTGAGATAATCACCTCACATTTCCACCAACAAAATCATACTCCCTCTTGCTCTCTACCTCTCGGCCGAACATCACCCTCACCACCATCATACTTTCGGCCCTTGATCTCCTCATTCCAAGCATATACAAACTTCACAAGTCACGTATTAGGAGCCTCGGAGCAAGCGGAACACGAAGGACCTCTACCGTTAGCTTTTATCCACTCCGTTTTCGTCACGATTCTTCCCTAGCCCCGAGCTAGAGGTATATTGTTTAAAACTCATTCTTGAATGTATTCAAAGTGGTTAAAAGAACTTTCGTCGGTTAAATATCGTAAACATGCGTTTTGAAACTTTAAAGTCTACTAAAATCACAAAAATGGAGGTTAATAGCATATAACTTGTGTAAAAGTCGTAGTATTTGAAATTCGTGTTTATCTAGACCCGATCTATGATGTGGTAGCGCGAATCTCCGTTTAACCCGACTTTGTAAAATCACGTATCATCACATAAGCTCGTTTTTGAAAGATACAAGGGTTAAAGGTGAAACACTACCACATTTAGAGCATGAACTTGTGTAAAAGAATTTTACTTGTGTAAAAGTGATTTAACCGGTACAATGGTGTTTAAAACTAGCAGATCTACGTATCTGCAAGTGGTACTTTTGAAGGACCACACTTTAAAAGAAACCATGTTTTCTAAGAAACGGATCTTACAATACTAAGAATGATATTTAGAACGCACAAGTGTGTAAACACTTGTGTGACACATGTTTCGACAAAATAACTATTTTTGGGAAAAATAACTAGAAGTTGTAAAGACGGATTTCTCTAAAAACGAGGTTTTTACGAGGTTAAAGTTACTTTATATAAAGATCCACGAAATATAATGGGATTTACAATATAGATTCGGAAAAACTACAAGTTCATGCGATTATGTGATTTACATATTTATTGACTAGTTTGATGTGTCGGAAATTGTTTGATTGAATAAAGAAGTTGATTGATTTGATTATTAAAAGAAAATGATACGCTTGAAAGCGTGGCCACCTCCAGTTACAGAGGAAACTCTGGCGAAATTTTCTTAAAAACCTAACACTTAAACCTGTTTACATTACAAGTGTTAGAATCATTTTTGACATGATTTCAAAACATAAATTTCGCCATGACTTGAATTACTAAATATTCGGAGGTGGGATTTTCACAAAATATTAACGTGATAAATATATATTTTCACACACTGTTTATGATTATTTTGTGAAATACATAAATATTATTTTTAGAGTAAAAATAATGTTTACGAACGATAACGACTCCAAAAGTAATACAAACACTTTCGCCATAAATATATAAGTTACACCGGTAATTATATTACCACCTGTATGTTAAAACGTAACTTACACAATTACGGAAATATTTATGAACGCGTACTTTAACAACGTATTATGGGATAAATACCTATATTTTGGAGATGGATATATATATAAGGATTAAGTGAGACTTAATGACGGAATTATACGCACATGTATTAAATCCCCCATCCTTGGGAAGGAAGATAACTACCAAGTATATACGACATGTAACACGAAATAGTTGTCTAACTATTTCCCGCAAACATAAACTGTAAAGCTAAAGCACGGCCGTCCGTCTAATAGAATTAGCACTTGTAGGTCGTTGCACAGCTTACTGTATTGGAGACGCTTGATAGAGATACGCATTCACTGTGAGTTCATGTCCCCTTTTTCTCTAACTGTTTTCAGTTTTCTTAACTGCGGGGGTGAAATACATGTTACTTTGTTTACAAGTACTTTATACACGGTATGAATAACGTAAGGAGGTTTAGATCATGTGAATGGGTAGTTAGAACACCGAGGGACTCGAGCGGTAGATCTATCTGGGTGTAGCGAGCCCAGCTCTAGGCCAAACGGACCTCTCTGAGGCCAACAGAACGGACCTGGAGTGACTTGGTTGCCCAACGCAAAAATCGGCTAGGTCATGTCTTACTATTTGCATTTCACAACACGCTAATGGCCTTGCAAACCATTGGTGATCACAAGTCCTCTTACACTGCTACATACCAGGAAACTTTTATACTTACAAGTGTTTTACTTACTCACTTGCACATGAACTCGCTCAACATTATTGTTGATTTTTCAACTCACATGTATTTCAGGAAATTAAACGGATCTGGCACGGTATGGAACGTTTTCCGCTGCACTTGTCATGGAGTCATCAGGGTTTAGGGGATGTGTCTCTTTCCTGGACAAGACACAGTCCTTAAACCACGTTTATGTTATGTTTTAGTTTGTAATGTTGTTGAACAAGGTTATGGTTGTTGGTTAAAACAATGGTACTGTATTTTGTTTTCAAAACTTAATGGATGACTTGCATGGTTTTTAAATTCATATAGCTTGTTATGATTAAGCTATGGTATTAAGAAGTCACACCAAAATATACCACGCTTCCGCAAAGCCAGGGTGTGACAGCTTGGTATCAGAGCTCTGATCATAGCGAACTAGGATTCTCTCTCGAGTCTAGACTATGATCACTAGGGCTCTCACGAAAACATTTTACTACATACCACTTAAGTCCAGATCCACAACTTTTTACAAACAAATGTTGAGCACACTTTATTTATTATTCTAGGATCAGTCTGGGAGGCTGAGGTAGGAGACTAGTGGGACTAGAAGTGTAGACTAGTGGGACTAGAAGTGTTGGCTAGTGGGACTAGAAGTATTGGCTAGTGGGACTAGAAGTATTGGCTAGTGGGACTAGAAGTGTTGGCTAGTGGGACTAGAAGTGTTGGCTAGTGGGACTAGAAGTATTGGCTAGTGGGACTAGGAGTGTTGGCTAGTGGGACTAGGAGTGTTGGCTAGTGGGACTAGAAGTGATGGTTTGAATGCTTGCTTGATGACTTATGTGATTACTTGATTTGTGATTGACTATTTGTGCATGTTTGTGTATATGTTACAGACACATGGATTCTGCAGACACTGGTGGTTCAGGCACTACAGGCCCGAGGCCTATCGTTTCAGACGACATTGAGTCATCGGAGCACGAGGTTTATACGTCAGACTTCACCAGCACGGATGATGATGACTTTCAGCCATTCGCCTTACCCGACGGCGTTGATGAGCTCCCAGTTGACCTTCCAGCCGGGGATTTACCACTCGTTGTGATCCCTGCTCCAGTACCCCTTGCAGCATACCCTGTTTTACCCATCGACGACGAGGAGGACGACGTCGATATGTTTGAGGAGGAGCCTTTGGAGGATGCTCAGGGCGAGGCCCTACCTGCTGTTGCTCCCTTACTGATCGCAGATGCTCCGGCTGCGGAGTCACCTGCTCATTCCCCAGTCGCGGACTCCTTTGAGTCTGTGGCTTCTGTACCCACACATGCTCATAGTGCACAGCACTTCTCCCATGGGTCCGATTCTGACCAGGCTTTTTCTATTGCTTCCATACCTGGACTTGTTTTTGACCATGACGACGAGGGGGATTCAGATCCTATGTTTCCACCAGGATTTGATCCTGACCGTGATTTAGAGTTTGTCCCGATGGACGAGTTGATGGAGGATCCAGCAGATCCTATTGACCCTTTTGATCCGATTGATCCTGATTTCGATTTTGACATGGCGTTTGATGACTTGGAGCCTGCCATTGCTCCTGAGCAGGCAGCTGCTCTTGACCCTTTACCAGAGCATGACCCTGTGCATGCTGATGTACCTTTTGAGCCCATTGCTGATGATCACCACCTAGATGTTCCTGTTGATCCCATTGGTCCTTTACCCATTGATGCTGTACCAGTTGACCCTCCTCTCGAGCACTTGGCACCCGTTCACCCTGTTGTTGCTCCCTTATTTGATCCCGTTCCCATAGAGCCCGGACATGCACCGTTCGCGGCACATATGGATCCACCGGACGAGTCTGCACAGCATGGCTGGATACCGGCAGACGAGGACGTTCCCCCATTCCCTCCACAGATTCCTGTTGCACCACATACTGACTTTTCGTTTCAGGTTCCTATGTATATACCTCCAGCAGGGCCTGGAGAGGGCTCTTCAGCACACCCTGATGGGCATGTACCGATGCCCATGCCTTTCACGCCTCAGATTCCTTTTACTACAGCTCCATTTGGGGTGGCACCCGTTGACCCCACACGTGAGCCACTGCTGTGGTCACCACTTTCCCCTATGCCACCCACTGATCCATACCACAGGTTCCACGTGGGACACACCATCGAGGATGTATTGATGTCATTTGTACACCAGCATGAGTCGCATGAGCAGCAACTACAGGAGTTGGAGAGAGCCCATCTGCAGCCATGTCAGTGTCATGGCCGGGTACCCTCTCCGTTACAGCCGTTTCGACCATTACCCCCTGACTATGCTGCTCGTCTTACTACTTTGGAGCAGCAGATTGCTTCCATTATTCGCACACAGCAGGCGATGGAGGCGGACTGGTTACAGTTGCGCCGTTTGTTTTATACCCATTTTCCTCCTCCACCACCATCTACTTAGAGCTCATCGGTGCCACTTGGGTAGGCGAGGTGATAAGGCGGCGATTGTTTTTACTTGCACAGCATTTTGAGGAGACTACGTTATGATTTGACTTTTGTTATGTACTTGATGTTGTATTGATACTGATGTAGCTTTTGACAGGGGTTATGTAGCCCCTAGTCTTTGACGATTGTATGTATACACTTACGATGTGGTCTCATTTATATGGCAATCGCAGTTTTCTCACCATATTTGATTCGCTTGATTACTTGGTTATATTTTATGACATGGGATGTTGTGTGATTGATATTTGTGATGTGTGATAACATGAGATGTTATGTGATTATACTATTACTACCGTTATATACGTACACTATATTACGAACTGATTTACGTATTATAACATCGGAGCCTCCTATGGCCTAACCAACTTAAACCATCTTTTAGAAAGATGCCGCCAAGACGTCAACAGCAGCCTATGCCTACCACTCAGGAAGAGCTACAACAAATCATTGCTGCTGCCATAGCGCAGTACGCAGCTTCTCAGCCAGGAGGGAGCGGAAGTGTTAATCAAGGCAATAACAATCCACCTCACGGTAATACCATGCCATTCGAACCTACCATGAACTAGTTGGAGATTTTAGCGGTGATGCTAATGCCAAACACATGTTTTAACATACGTGCAGGATGCACCTACAAGCAGTTCTTAGACTGCAAACCAGTTAACTTCGATGGCACAGGAGGTGCAGTTGCCTTTACCCGCTGGGCTGAGAAAACCGATTCTGTCTTACGCATGAGCAAGTGTGCAGAGGATCAGCAAGTCACATACATTTCAGGGCTGTTCTTAGATGGAGCCCTATCATGGTGGAACTTACAAGTCCAAACGCTAGGCGAAGCTGCCGCCTACGCCCTGACTTGGGCCGAATTGAAAGAACTGATGCGCAAAAAGTACTGTTCACGCGCAGAAATTCAAAGGTTGGAGACCGAATTTTGGCACTTAAAGATGGATAGTCCGAAAGTAGCAGAGTACGTTCAGAGGTTTCATGACCTATCTCAAGTGGTTCCTTACATGGTTACGCCAGAATACAAGCGAATCGAGCGCTTCATTTGGGGTTTGGCTCCCCAAATAATAAGCATGGGAACCTCCTCCAAACCAGCAACTATCACTGAAGCCATCGATTTGAGCGTGGCTCTCACCGAGGAGGGGATTCGTTTAAACAAGTTTGGTGATGTAAAGGCAAAGGAGAAAGAGACTCATGTTGAGTCGTCAGGAGGTAACAAAAGAAAGTTTTCAAACTTCAAACAAAGTGTTAGCGGTGATGGTAAGAGAGGAGCACCAAGCACGCCAGCTCAGGGTGCAGCTGGCAGTGGAAGGAAAGGAAGAGGATACATGGGCACCCAGCCCAGATGCAATACCTGTCAACGCCACCATTCGGGTCAATGTCGGCTAAAAGTATGCGAAGTATGTGGGAAACGTGGTCACTTGAAGGACACCTGTTGGGTTGGTACTGGCCGGGGAGGTCAGGGAGGATCTGAAAATAGGAATAACAACCGTGGTGGTTTTGGAGGTCGCCCACAGGGGAATAATCAAGGCTACAATGCCAATCAAGCCGGAAATGCCAATCAAAACAACCCGCCAGTTGGGGATGGTGCAGGAAGTGGAAAAAGATTAGGATGTTTTCATTGCGGAGACGTTGGGCACTTCAAGAAGGATTGCCCGGGATTGAACCAAGCCCGTGGAAGGGTGTTCCAGATCGGTGCACGAGAAGCACGCCAGGATCCCAACGTTGTCACGGGTACGTTCCCTATCAATCAACGCTATGCATCTGTTCTGTTTGATACTGGCGCCGACTATAGCTTCGTATCACTAGAATTTAAGAATATACTTGGGCTAGCCGCTAATAAGTTAGACATTCCCTACGCAATTGAATTGGCTAATGGAAAGTTGGTAGAAGCCAATGATGTTATCAGAGGCTGTGTGATTGAATTAGGAGAACGTGAGTTTGCCTTGGATCTACTACCAGTCCAATTGGGAAGTTTCGACGTGGTAGTAGGAATGGATTTGTTATCGGGCAATAAAGCTGAGATAGTTTGCCACGAAAAGGTTGTTCGTATTCCAACCGAGGATGGTGAGACCATTGTTGTTCATGGAGAGAAGCGTGAGACGCCGTTGCGGATTATCAGCTGTTCGAAGGCAAGGAAGTGTTTACAGAAAGGATGTGTTGCTTTTCTGGCACACATCGTAGATAAGAAGGCTGCCGAGCCAAGAATCGAAGACATCCCTGTCGTAAGGGAGTATCCAGAAGTCTTCCCAGAAGACTTACCCGGACTGCCACCTCAGAGACAAGTCGAGTTTCACATCGACTTAGTTCCAGGCGCCGCGCCTGTAGCTAAGGCACCTTACAGACTTGCTCCATCTGAGATGCAGGAATTGTCAACGCAACTTCAAGAGTTGTTAGACAAGGGTTTTATCCGACCAAGCTTCTCGCCTTGGGGAGCTCCGGTCTTGTTTATCAAGAAGAAGGACGGAAGTTTCCGCATGTGTATTGACTACAGAGGATTGAACAAGCTGACGATTAAGAACAGGTATCCTCTGCCTAGAATCGACGATCTGTTCGACCAACTTCAAGGTTCAAGCTGTTACTCTAAGATCGATCTTCGATCTGGATACCATCAACTAAGGATACAGGAGGAAAGTATCCCGAAAACAGCCTTCCGAACTCGTTATGGACACTACGAGTTCCTCGTTATGCCATTTGGTTTGACAAACGCGCCTGCGGTATTCATGGATCTAATGAATAGGGTTTGCAAGCCATACTTGGACAAGTTCGTGATTGTATTCATCGACGACATCCTGATTTACTCAAAGACGAAGGCTGAACACGAGCAGCATCTTAGAACCATACTAGAGCTGCTAAAGAAGGAACAGTTGTACGCCAAATTCTCCAAGTGCGAGTTTTGGCTACGCGAAGTCCAGTTTCTTGGACATGTGGTTAATGGGGATGGAATTCATGTTGATCCCACAAAGATCGAGGCAATCAAGAATTGGGAGACGCCTACAACGCCAACCGAGATTCGACAATTCTTGGGTTTGGCTGGCTACTATCGAAGGTTCATCGAGGATTTTTCGAAAATCGCTCAACCGTTGACGCTCCTGACCCAGAAGGATAAGACGTTTGATTGGGGAATCAAACAGGATGAAGCATTTCAGATATTGAAAGATAAGCTCTGCAACGCGCCAATCTTAACTCTACCGGAAGGTACCAACGATTTTGTGGTATACTGCGACGCATCGCGTCAGGGATTGGGTTGTGTGTTGATGCAACGCCAAAAGGTCATTGCTTACGCATCACGCCAACTGAAAGTGCACGAGAAGAATTATACCACACACGATTTAGAGCTTGGCGCAGTAGTTTTCGCTTTAAAGATCTGGAGGCACTACCTGTATGGTACGAAGTGCACAATCTTCACAGATCACAAAAGCCTACAGCACATATTCAACCAGAAGGAGTTGAATATGAGGCAAAGACGATGGGTTGAATTATTGAACGATTACGACTGCGAGATAAAATATCACCCAGGGAAGGCGAATGTAGTCGCCGATGCCCTAAGTCGTAAGGAAAGAATCAAGCCCATAAGGGTTAGAGCATTGGAAATGATTATACGAACCGATCTCTCCTCGCGCATTCGCGCTGCACAAAAGGAAGCTCTCAAGGAGGGAAATCTTGAGGAAGAATATCTCCGTGGAATGGAGAAGCTTTTGGTACCAAACAAGGAAGGGACGTTATGCTTTGAGAAAAGGATTTGGGTTCCTCTGTTTGGTGGATTAAGGGAAGTTATTTTCGACGAAGCGCACAAGTCACGGTACTCTATCCACCCTGGATCGGATAAGATGTATCAAGATCTTAAGGATTACTATTGGTGGCCTAGGATGAAAGGCGACGTTGCTGTTTACGTGAGCAAATGTTTAACGTGCGCTAAGGTCAAGGCGGAATACCAGAAGCCTTCGGGACTTCTGCAACAACCTGAGATTCCCAAGTGGAAATGGGAACAAATCTCAATGGATTTTGTTACAAAACTGCCTAGAACGCCAAGAGGCCATGATATGATTTGGGTGATTGTTGACCGCCTAACAAAATCCGCACACTTTCTGCCAATCAGGGAGAAAGACAGTACTAGTAAACTTGCGGAAATTTACTTGAGAGAGATCGTAGCACGTCATGGAGTACCACTCTCGATCATCTCTGATAGAGACGGAAGATTTGTGTCAAGAATATGGCAATCTTTCCAAGAATCTTTTGGCTCACAGTTGAATCTGAGCACTGCGTTCCATCCGCAAACTGACGGCCAGAGCGAGCGAACAATACAAACGTTGGAAGACATGCTGAGGGCATGTGTTATGGATCTAGGCGGTAGCTGGGATAAACACTTACCTTTGGTCGAATTTTCATACAACAACAGCTACCACACCAGTATTGGTGTCGCGCCATTTGAGGCCCTATACGGACGCAAGTGCCGATCACCCCTATGTTGGTCCGACGCGGGTGATAGACAGCTTGCTAGTCCCGAGATCGTCCAAGAGACGACAGATAAGATCGCGCAAATTCTTAAACGCATCGAAGCCGCTCGCCACAGGCAAAAGGCCTACGCGGATCCAAACCGGAAGCACGTGGACTTCCAAGTCGGAGAAATGGTTTTACTGAAGGTATCACCCTGGAAAGGGGTGGCGCGCTTTGGAAAGCGTGGAAAGTTAAATCCACGCTACATTGGTCCCTTTAGAATTCTAGAAAGAATTGGGACGGTAGCATACAAGTTGGACCTACCCGCTGAACTAAATGGTGTTCACGATACATTTCATGTATCCAATTTAAAGAAAAGTCCAACTCAAGTTGACGTTGCCATTCCTATCGACGAGATTCATATTGACGACACGCTCCACTTTGTTGAAGAACCTGTCGAGGTCACGGATTGGAAAGTTAACAAGACCCGCCGGAGCAGTGTCAAACTCGTCAAAGTACGTTGGAATGCCAGACATGGTCCTGAATTTACCTGGGAACGTGAGGACCGGATGAAAGAGAAATACCCCCACTTATTTCCTAAGAACCCTGCTTCTACAAGCAGAACTTAAATTTCGGGACGAAATTTATTTAACGGGGGGAGAATGTGACAACCCGCACTAAACCAGGTATCCGTACAACTTAATTAATGATTAATTACTACTTGATTACTGTGCTTGATTGAACTAGCTGATAAACTGCTACCT
This sequence comes from Helianthus tuberosus, assembly GCA_030545235.1. NCBI lineage: Eukaryota > Viridiplantae > Streptophyta > Magnoliopsida > Asterales > Asteraceae > Helianthus > Helianthus tuberosus. Next base: position 41,086,225 of record CM060429.1, read on the forward strand.
GCATACTGATACATGCACTTACTTGCATCATACTTTATTTGCTGTCACTACATTATTTACATACTGGACCCTAGTGACAAACATGATGCACAAAAAGCACAGTAGCACTAAACGGATACACAGTGAACATGCTGATATAACCAGCATCAGGCAGATACTGCCTCTAAGGCCTGTTAAGAGCCTCATATATTTTGACTACACTGGTAGTGAGTGTAGGGATACAAGGGTTGTGTTACCGCGTCTCTAGGAATAAGATACACTGATTCGGATGTGCCTAAAACGTACTTTAAGTACCAAACACAGCACTTTAATAAATAAACCAGCTTCTAGCTGACTAGTAAAGTGCCAGAACAGGAGAACATAACACTAGACACTTTCTAAAGTGTCGGGAAAACAATATGTGTCACTAAAAATGTAATAACGACACTTTAAAACACTTTAACGGATTTCTATCCAACCGGACACCCGGACTATACCCGGGACATGAAAATATTAATATTTTCACAATTTATATTTTTCTGAGCCAGTTAGGGTCCCTGATTACCTTAACACCCGCCATAACGTGTATCATACAACTAACAAGGTTAAACCCTTGGTTAACTTAATTAACAAAACAACCCCCCTAACTAGCTACTTAAAATCGGACCAAGGACCCCCCCCCCAACCGATTCGGTTGCCTAGGGGGCAACACCTTGTACTTGTGATCTTGGGTGATCTTGTTATGTCTAATATCTATGCTACACAAGAACCAATGGATAATGCACCTTGATTTTACCTATAAATACATGCTAACACTTGAGATAATCACCTCACATTTCCACCAACAAAATCATACTCCCTCTTGCTCTCTACCTCTCGGCCGAACATCACCCTCACCACCATCATACTTTCGGCCCTTGATCTCCTCATTCCAAGCATATACAAACTTCACAAGTCACGTATTAGGAGCCTCGGAGCAAGCGGAACACGAAGGACCTCTACCGTTAGCTTTTATCCACTCCGTTTTCGTCACGATTCTTCCCTAGCCCCGAGCTAGAGGTATATTGTTTAAAACTCATTCTTGAATGTATTCAAAGTGGTTAAAAGAACTTTCGTCGGTTAAATATCGTAAACATGCGTTTTGAAACTTTAAAGTCTACTAAAATCACAAAAATGGAGGTTAATAGCATATAACTTGTGTAAAAGTCGTAGTATTTGAAATTCGTGTTTATCTAGACCCGATCTATGATGTGGTAGCGCGAATCTCCGTTTAACCCGACTTTGTAAAATCACGTATCATCACATAAGCTCGTTTTTGAAAGATACAAGGGTTAAAGGTGAAACACTACCACATTTAGAGCATGAACTTGTGTAAAAGAATTTTACTTGTGTAAAAGTGATTTAACCGGTACAATGGTGTTTAAAACTAGCAGATCTACGTATCTGCAAGTGGTACTTTTGAAGGACCACACTTTAAAAGAAACCATGTTTTCTAAGAAACGGATCTTACAATACTAAGAATGATATTTAGAACGCACAAGTGTGTAAACACTTGTGTGACACATGTTTCGACAAAATAACTATTTTTGGGAAAAATAACTAGAAGTTGTAAAGACGGATTTCTCTAAAAACGAGGTTTTTACGAGGTTAAAGTTACTTTATATAAAGATCCACGAAATATAATGGGATTTACAATATAGATTCGGAAAAACTACAAGTTCATGCGATTATGTGATTTACATACTAGTTTGATGTGTCGGAAATTGTTTGATTGAATAAAGAAGTTGATTGATTTGATTATTAAAAGAAAATGATACGCTTGAAAGCGTGGCCACCTCCAGTTACAGAGGAAACTCTGGCGAAATTTTCTTAAAAACCTAACACTTAAACCTGTTTACATTACAAGTGTTAGAATCATTTTTGACATGATTTCAAAACATAAATTTCGCCATGACTTGAATTACTAAATATTCGGAGGTGGGATTTTCACAAAATATTAACGTGATAAATATATATTTTCACACACTGTTTATGATTATTTTGTGAAATACATAAATATTATTTTTAGAGTAAAAATAATGTTTACGAACGATAACGACTCCAAAAGTAATACAAACGCTTTCGCCATAAATATATAAGTTACACCGGTAATTATATTACCACCTGTATGTTAAAACGTAACTTACACAATTACGGAAATATTTATGAACGCGTACTTTAACAACGTATTATGGGATAAATACCTATATTTTGGAGATGGATATATATATAAGGATTAAGTGAGACTTAATGACGGAATTATACGCACATGTATTAAATCCCCCATCCTTGGGAAGGAAGATAACTACCAAGTATATACGACATGTAACACGAAATAGTTGTCTAACTATTTCCCGCAAACATAAACTGTAAAGCTAAAGCACGGTCGTCCGTCTAATAGAATTAGCACTTGTAGGTCGTTGCACAACTTACTGTATTGGAGACGCTTGATAGAGATACGCATTCACTGTGAGTTCATGTCCCCCTTTTCTCTAACTGTTTTCAGTTTTCTTAACTGCGGGGGTGAAATACATGTTACTTTGTTTACAAGTACTTTATACACGGTATGAATAACGTAAGGAGGTTTAGATCATGTGAATGGGTAGTTAGAACACCGAGGGACTCGAGCGGTAGATCTATCTGGGTGTAGCGAGCCCAGCTCTAGGCCAAACGGACCTCTCTGAGGCCAACAGAACGGACCTGGAGTGACTGGGTTGCCCAACGCAAAAATCGGCTAGGTCGTGTCTTACTATTTGCATTTCACAACATGCTAATGGCCTTGCAAACCATTGGTGATCACAAGTCCTCTTACACTGCTACATACCAGGAAACTTTTATACTTACAAGTGTTTTACTTACTCACTTGCACATGAACTCGCTCAACATTATTGTTGATTTTTCAACTCACATGTATTTCAGGAAATTAAACGGATCTGGCACGGTATGGAACGTTTTCCGCTGCACTTGTCATGGAGTCATCAGGGTTTAGGGGATGTGTCTCTTTCCTGGACAAGACACAGTCCTTAAACCACGTTTATGTTATGTTTTAGTTTGTAATGTTGTTGAACAAGGTTATGGTTGTTGGTTAAAACAATGGTACTGTATTTTGTTTTCAAAACTTAATGGATGACTTGCATGGTTTTTAAATTCATATAGCTTGTTATGATTAAGCTATGGTATTAAGAAGTCACACCAAAATATACCACGCTTCCGCAAAGCCAGGGTGTGACAAGATATGTCAGGGCTACATATGAAGCAGAATTTGAAGGTTAAGTCAATGTATGAGGAGAATATTTTGAAAACTATGCATGGGGTTTCTTTTAAAAATGTGTTTAACGTTTTTAAAACCTTATATATAATACTTTTGAAATCATAAAGTACGTGTATTAGGTAAGTATATTAAAAAAAATGTTTTAAAACCATGCGAGATAAATTTTGAAATTATGAATAAGGTTTTTGAAAACATGAATGATGCTTTTGAAATCATGCATTTGATATAAGTAATTATACTGTATTAATAACATTTTGAATGTCACACCCCTTTCTACGGCGGAAGCACGAGGTGTGATCATGAAAGGTTCTCATTGCATACGAAGAGTAAACATGCTACATGCTCGTAAAATAACATCAAATACCATGATTTGAAAACATAAGTTTAGCGTTTACATCGCTAGACAGCTTAAAACATTGTCTTAAAAGTTTACAACTTTATTTAAAGATAAACATAAGCGACATCCACGAGCATGAGTAAGACCACGCGCACATCCATCCTAGTTACCTGAAATACATGTGAGTTTTGGAAAAACGTCAACATAAAGTTGGTGTGAATTCATGCAGTTTTGTATTTCACGTTTGTATACTTTGTATAAAAACATAGTTGTGAATAAATCAAGTTTTTCTCGAGTACTCCACGTACTTCAAGTTATATATCAATCCTCTTGAGTACCCCACGTACTTCAAGTTATATATCAATCCTCTTGAGTACCCCACGTACTTCAAGTTATATATCAATTTTAGTATGGTATGAATTTTATGTAAATACAGTATTTCTGTAATTATCAGATTGTTTGTCACACCCGCTCGTAGCGGAAGCGTGAGGTGTGATCTGATCGGTTCTCATTGCATAACAATATAAGTGAACAATACTAAATGAATAAAAACAAGCTCCAATGCCATTGTCATAATTGTTTCGAAAGAACGCAACATAAGTTAAATGTATTTGTTACAAACCATCAAATGAAAATGCGTTTTCATCGTTCTATACATCAAAATGTAAGTCTTAAAATGTCAAGGCTTTGACCACTATATCACCGCAAAGAGGCGGTATATAACGGGCAAACCCTTCAAATGGTGGCATGGAGTCTTGATACTTGCTTTCCTTGACTGAAATGTCTGCCAGGTCCACTAATTTCCTGAAATACATGTTAAGTTTGAAAACATCAACAAAAGTTGAGCGAGTTCATGCAGTTTAGCTGTATGAGATGTATCTGTAAAATGTGAGTTGTATAAAATGTATCTGTAAAATGTGAGTTGTATAAAATGTATCCATAACATGTGAGTTGTATAAAATGTATCTATATGTATGATGTATAAACTGTATCCACAACATATGAGTTGTATAAAATGTATCTGTATGTATGATGTATAAACTGTATCCACAACATATGAGTTGTATAAAATGTATCTGTATGTATGATGTATAAACTGTATCCACAACATATGAGTTGTATAAAATGTATCTGTATGTATGATGTAGTATGTAAAGCGTCAATGAAATCGTTGATCATTAATGTTTCGCGAGGACATTAATATGTGTGACGAATTAGGAAGCAATCCAACCCTAGACGATTTTATGTCGACTCCTATCGACTGGGACACAAACGCACTCTTCTGTATGGGTCCACGACCAAGAGTGGGGCTCGCCAAAACCCATTAGATCTAACCCCTTGTACCTAGGTCCAAACTGGATTAATGGTGCTTATATGTATAGACCCTAATTCGCACATGATCTTAGGTGTTTCATTCCCCAACTTTAACATACGATGAACATGTATTTTCCCCGATAGTTGTAAAGTTGTAAAACATTTAAATGAATAGGGGACATGAACTCGCAGAATTGCGTCCGTGAATAGAAGTAAATAAGATCTCACGTGCGGTCGTCCTGAATAGCGTTGCGACCTACAAATGTTCTTATTTTTGTTAGACACTTCGGTCTTTGTAAAGAACTTGAGTACAAGTCTTGTGTCTTCAATATGTGTAAGACTTGTATGTCTTTACTGTTCGTTAACTGTGTATTCGATGAATGAGTTGTTTAGTCGGATCTAGTCCGCTGAATTTCGTGTCTTATATGTATCAATTGTATAGTTGTGTTTCCAATAATGGTAACATTGGGCCAAGCCCATGTTTTCAAGTTATTGGGCTTAAATAGTGCTGGGCCTTAAATAGTGTTGGGCCTCAATAGTGTTGGGCCTCAAATAGTGTTGGGCCTCAAATAGTGTTGGGCCTCAAATAGTGTTGGGCCTCAAATAGTGTTGGGCCTGAATTGGGCTTTAATAGTGTTGGGCTTGAATAGTGTTGGGCTTTGGCCCATATGTTTAGTATTTGGGCTTAGCCCATGAATTTATGTTAAGCCCATTATGAAGATAAGCCCATTAAGTAAAATAGCCCTTTAAGTAATATAAGCCCATTTGTTATAAAAATAGCCCACTAGTATAATAAGCCCATTTATTTTTATAAAAATTTACTAAGTATACTTGTTAGTAAATAAAAACATACTAGTTTTTATAAGTTTATAAACATCCGAAATTTGTTATCGATAGGATACTTATATTTCGTGTCGATAAATCGTCTAAACGTCGTAGTAACTCCTCGGATTGGCAATTCACTTATGTAGTCGCCCGTCGTTCATTTTTGACCATAAATGGTGTCCGATTATTCGAATCGTCCGTAACTTGTTTTAAGGCGTAAATATGTGAAGTCTTGTTGGACTTTTGTTATAAGGTGTTTTGAGTTTAAAAGTGACATTAGATACAAGTTCCTACATTGATATATATAACTAATACATCAAGTAATACATCACACAAAAATTGTTAAAGTAACCAAATATATATTTTTAAGAAAATATATATTTTTCTTGTCTTTTATTTTATAAAAACTTTCTTTAACAACCTTTTTATTCTTGTAGAGATTTACCCAAAAATGTGGTTACTTTATAAAATAAAGTTTTTATGAAAAATGGCTATATAACCTTTGTATTTTATCTTAACCATGTTTCATAAACATATCATTTTCTTCATCAAATCACCACCAATTTACTCAACATCTTAACTAAATATATGAGACTTTTATAACATGAAATTATCAAGATGATATCCAAATCATGTAGGGTTTTAACCATGATCATTTCATATGCTAACAAGTTCAAAAACCAAGTTTAATTCTAGTTTTAACAACTTTTATAAAAATCTCTAGTTGTATGTTACTTTTTATAATCTTGTAAAAGTCTTGTTTTTAAATAAAAACCCTTAATACTTTCACAAGATCAATAGTTATGATCATCCATTAAATCCTTTATGTTAAAAACCCTTTAACATAAACATGCATAATTTTTAGATCATATCTTAAAACATCTTCTAACAATTTATTTGCATCATAAACATCATAACAAGACTAAATAAGCATATATCAAGTCTTAGATCACAATATAAACAATCATAATTATATCATGATTTTTATCTTTGCTTCTTTGTATTTTTTTCTCATGTTTATTATGTATGATCTCTTGGTTATTATTAATAATAATAACAATCATAAACATAATATATTTGTATAAAAAAAATAGTTATAGAAGCTTACTTCTAGCACTAGGCTAGGGATGATCTTAGAAGATTATTAAGACTTAAGAAGATGATGATCTTGTTGGTAGAACACTTTTGTATGGATGAAAACCCTTCCTTTTACTTCCAATAGCTTTAGATCACCTTATGTTACTTGGAAATCCATGTTGATCATGAAAGAGGTAATAAAAATAATTGTGTTTTTGAAGGTGTTCTTGTGAAAAAGATGAAGATGATGAGAGTGTTCTTTGTTGGTGATAGATGAAAATGTGTAGTAAAGTGTGCTAGTAAAACTTAGTGATTAAGTGTTAGAATTAATCACCATTCACATCCACTTGCAAATACAAGTAATATCTAGATATTTACCAACTTAAACAAGGGGTGTGGGACCCCTTGTTCACGGTCACATGGTGGGGGGGGGGGGGGGGTCTTATGTGGTAAAAATAACTTAGTTATTTTTAAGGTTTCAAATGAAGTATAAGATGTAAGTATTTTGGTGTTAAGGGTTTGCAATTTTCCGAGATGTTTCTTGACTTGCAAAGACCATAAACTAGCTTTACAAGACCAAAAATAATAATCACTAGTTCGCTACATTTGTCAAAATATAGTTCGGCTAGATGTTTAGCGCTCGTTTCGCAAGTAAATAGCCGAAAGGTACGCTTACGGAAGTTGTAGGAAAAATTCCAGTTATGTATGTAATGGATATTCCATAATTATTTTTATATGAAATTGGTGTCTAAACATCAATTTTTGCATCTTGTAATAAAATACAATTGCTGAATCTTGCAGAAAATTCATGAAATGGTCACTTTTAGCGCATTTCGGACAGTTTTTAGTGCTACCGGACATCGGTAAAATATTACCCGAACTCTTGTATTCCCATATCGGGTTTAATATATAATTGATATTGGACTCTCATCCGAGTCCTAAAGATGTCATTTTAGATGTTTTCTGCGGATCCAGAGTTTTCGTCAGCACTAAAGTTCACTAGGCACTACTCTAGTTGTTTCGGTGAATTGTTTGCACTATTTCAAATGTACCCGATAAAAATGAATAATGTGCATCATAAATGAATATTCCTTGAGTGCTCTAAGATGTATATCATGTAATCATGCAGTTCGAATATTCAAAACACATACTTGTATAATGTAAATCATTGCTTTAAATGTACGTAAATTACCCGAAAGTGGCAGTTGTCACATTCTCCCCCTGTTATTGAGAATTTCGTCCCGAAATTCAAGCTGAGTCATCCTTTGCAGGATTGTTCTCAAACAGATGAGAGTATTTGGCTTTGATTTGGTCTTCACGTTCCCAAGTATATTCGGGTCCGTGTCGAGAGTTCCAACGAATTTTTACTAATATGTTACGACTCCTTTGTATTTTCTGGACCTTCCGGTCCATGACCTTAACAGGTGCTTTGTGAATTGGAGTTTGTCATCAATGTGAATTTCATCTGAAAGAATGATAACGGTTGCTTGTGTTGGACTCTTTTTAAGATTCGACACATGAAATGTGTCGTGCACACTGTTAAGCTCATCTGGTAACTTCAACTTGTAGGCAATGGTGCCAATCTTTTCTAAGATTTCAAATGGTCCAATGTAACGTGGGTTAAGCTTTCCACGTTCACTGAACCTCGCTACGCCTTTCCAAGGCGAGACTTTCAACAAGACTTTGTCTCCAACCTCGAAAGATAATGGTTTTCGTCTCTTATCTACATAGCTCTTGTGTCGATCGCGAGCCGCCTTGATACGGTCTCTGATCTGAAAAATTTTATCCGTAGTCTCTTGGACTAATTCTGGACCAATTAATTGTCTATCGCTTGTTTCCGCCCAACCTAGCGGAGAGCGACTCTTTCGACCATAAAGAGCTTCAAACGGTGCAGCTTGTATACTAGTATGGTAGCTATTATTGTAGGAAAACTCAACTAATGGTAGATGAGTATCCCAATTGCCGCCTAAATCCATAACACATGTGCGAAACATATATTCGAGTGTTTGGATTGTCCGTTCGCTCTGGCCGTCAGTTTGTGAATGAAAGGCCGTACTTGGATTCAAATGAGATCCAAAGGCCTGTTGAAATGATTTCCAAATTCTAGAAATAAAACGACCGTCTCGGTCTGAAATGATTGAAATAGGCACTCCATGACGAGCCACTATTTCTTTGAGATAGAGTTCTGCTAGTTTCTCAGTATTATCCTTCTACCAAATCGGTAAGAAGTGCGTGGACTTTGTTAGTCTATCGATAATTACACATATCATGTAGTGGCCTCTTGAGGTCCTGAGTAACTTCATAATGAAGTACATCGATATTTGTTCCCATTACCAAACGGGAATCTCGGGTTGTTGTAACAAGTCCGAGGGATTCTGCTACTCGACTTTGACTTTCACGCAAGTCAAGCATTCTCCGATATAAGTCGCGATATCACTTTTGAGGTTAGGCCACCAATAGTATTCTTTCACTACTTAGGCCTATGTGCTTCCTCAAAATGTCATCTCGAAGGCCGCCAAAGAATAGAACCCAATTTCGACTCTTAAGGTATAAAGTTCCATCTTCTTTACACTAATTGTTTCTTCATGCCTCGAAGTGTTTCTGCTTGAATATACTCTTCCTTGAGCGCTTGTGAATCATCTTCTCTAATGCTTGAACTCTTAGTGTTCTAACTCGCTCCTTGCGGCTCAAGGCATCTGCTACAACGTTTGCCTTGCCCGGATGGTACTTTATTTCACAATCATAGTCGTTCAACAATTCAACAAACATCGTTGACGTATATTTAATTCTTTTTGGTTGAATATGTGTTGAAGACTTTTATGATCCGTGAAAATAATGCATTGAGTACCATATAAATAATGTCGCCATAATAATTTTTTTTTTTTAAAGCGAATACCACCACGCCTAACTCAAGGTCGAGAGTGGTATAGTTCTTCTTGTGAACTTTTTAAATGGGCGCGACGTGTACACAATAACTTTTTCACGTTGCACGAGTACGCAACCCAATCCTTGATGCGAAGCATCATAGTCTACAACAGAGTCATCGGTATCGTCGGATATTGATAAGATAGTAAAATACTATGCACCAACCTTAAGAATAAGTTGTAAGGCTATATCTTGTTTTTCGATTTGGGGCGAATTTATTGTCTTTAACAACTCTAAAATGGTTCTCAAATGTTGCTCATGTTCATCAGTCGATCGAGAGTATATCAAAATGTCGTCAATAAACACTATGACGAATTTGTCAAGATACGGCTTGCACACACGATTCATTAAATCTATGAAGACCGCTGGTGCATTCGTTAAACCAAAAGGCATAACGAGAAACTCGTAATGACCGTAACGAGTCTTAAAAGCCGTTTTCGGTATGCTTTCCTCTTGAATTCGTAACTGATGATACTCCGATCGTAAGTCTATCTTAGAGTAGAAGCTAGAACCTTTCATAAACCATTTGAGTTAGTTGGAAATTCATTTGTAACATGGTTTAGAAATATGAATTTTCGTTCATCGAAATGTTGTGCATTTTCGCAAAACTTGCATGTCTTTCCACCCCCAAAACCTTTATAAAGATGTATAGTGGTAAAGAGTAGGGGTTATGAACTCACAACATCCTCATTCAGTCAACTACAAGGTTCAGAAGGTGCTAATCGACATGGAGATTTGGCTATGGGTGCAGCTCCTTGTACCAAGTCGATGTGAAGCTCGACTTGTCAATATGGTGGTAGTCCTGGAAAGTCTTCAGGAAAGACTTCAGGAAATTCTTTTACCACTGGAATATCTGTCAGCATCGGCCCAACGGCCTCCTTGTCGGCAACATGTGCCAGAAAGGCAACACAACCTTTCTGTAAGCACTTCTGTGCCTTCACGCAATTGATGATCCACAATGGTGTATCGTGCTTCTCTCCATGAATAACAAGTGTCTCTTCGTTCAGTAGTGGTAGGCGAATGATCTTCTCGTGACATAAGACTTTGGCTAGGTTATCGGATAACCAATCCATGTCAACCACTACTTCGAAAATACTCAACTGAACGGGGAAGAGATCGATATTGAATTTCAGCTCTAGACTCGACTAGTTTACCGTTTGCCAATTCTATAGAATGAGGAGACGTCTAGCTTACTTGACTCTAGGCCAAGTACCTTTTAAATTCTATGTAGTAAGGACTTCACTGTACAAATGTAGAGGACAACCCAATCCCTATGTTTAGATGTAGGATAACCCAATCCCTATGTTTAGATGTAGGATAAATCAATCCCTAATTGTAGCTAGGACATTCCCGTCACTAGCCATGAAACTATGCATGTGAAATGTTGCGATAAAGCTAAAAATCGGCAATGGTATCAAATAATATGGATGTGAAATGTTGATGAATAGGATACATACCGGTGACCATTAATGATTTGATATGTCTCAGCTAATTCCCCATTAGCTAACTTGATATAGTAATGTGTGTCTAACATGACTCTAATTCGAGTATATGCTTAACATTTAAAAGCAATAGCTAAGCTCGGTGTTGGTATTAATAAAATTGATACATGATGATCGTAGAGTGTACGTACTCATGACTTCATTGGGATTTTGTGGAGTATTCATAGTTCTAACCACACACACACTTATTCACATTTAGGATTTCGACAAGTTACCAGCATACATCCTGGTACCAAAATCGTTTATGGCAGCAGTTGCCTTCATTTCTCTCATGGCGAGAGTTATTGTTTGAGTGATTGCGGTAGGGAGGGATGATGCGGTTATGCTTCGGATCTCCGAGGCTAAACCTAAAATGTAACACTCAGTGTGTTTGAATTCGGGTGTTTCCCAGTATGGAACAACCCTTGAGAGACCGTGAAAGCATCAAGTGTAACCATCAACATTGGCTCTAGTTATGATCGAGTTCTTTTATAAAATCATATGAAAATAGATATGAAAATCAGATGATATAAAAGAATGATGTATGGTTAAATAAATAACCAATGAAAATGTAGTGTATAAATATATCATGTCTCGAAATAGAATATTATGTCTTGTGTAGAGGATATCGTGTCTTGTGCAAAAATGTCGTGTCTTGTCTTTATCGAAGAGATTTGAATAACACCACGATATGCAATATAATATAAGCACTTATATATAGGAAGTACCAGCGGCGTATCCACCATGCTTTTATCATATTACACACGTCTCATCACTTACAAATAACCACAAAAAATGTCTTGTGTATACCAACGTCAAATGACATGTATAACAATGTCTTGCGTAACAATGTCATGTATAAAACATGTCTTGTGTAAAAGCAATGGTTTTCAACACATAACTTTTAACTTAAACAATTGATTCTTTTGGCGCCATGATCTTTTTAATACACACTATTAAAAGAATCTAGACATTTATTTGAATAAATAAAGTCTATCATGTGCCCAAGAATGAAGAATACAATCAATCGGTCATGGAAACCTCAAGACCATATTGTTCATACATGTTTGAATAAATGATAATGTGGATAACCAAAACCAAAAGGTGTAATGCCTCTTGCGTGTATTGGTCATATGTTTAAATGGAAAAAGAAAAAAAATAATTCGTTGAGGAGGGGAAACCAAGCCATGGCCTCGGTCCCTATAATATGTATTCCATACTATATGGACCTCGGTCGTCCAAAGTAAGGAAAATCCTTTGTCTTATTTGTCCATGTGATAAATATGGTAATAGTGCTTGAGTTTCACGAGCTCTAGCAAAATTATTTAGAATTTCCAAAGATGTCGAATAGAATGTAACGAGGGAGTTGCAGCATGGTTCATGCCATACCATCCCTTGGGAAAAAAAACAAATGTCAAATGACGGAATTTATTGTATCACTTCCAATAAATATGATAAGGTGGAATATGATAAAGTAAGGTAAGGTAAAGTAGGATAAAGTGTCATAGACACCCTGGAACCAACCCATGTTCAAGAATTTCGAGAATGTTGAGGAAAATCCTCCATGAGTAGCTAACACGTTTTGTTTGTTTAAATGACTAGTCTCAACTGAATCGTGATATAGATCGAATGTTAGGTGTGAACAAATATGTGTCGTCTTCCCGTATTGTATTGTATTGTATTGTATTGTATTGTATTGTATTGTATTGTATTGTATTGTATTGTATTGTATTGTATTGTATTGTATTGTATTGTATTGTATTGTATTGTATTGTATTGTATTGTATTGTATTGTATTGTATTGTATTGTATTGTATTGTATTGTATTGTATTGTATTGTATTGTATTGTATTGTATTGTATTGTATTGTATTGTATTGTATTGTATTGTATTGTAGGGTGTTATACTAACCACCACAGTTCGTGTTCTAATAGAATCTCAAATAATAACTTAAGAATTTCGAACAAATAGTGATCATTAGCTTGGCCCGCAGAGTCCACCAGAATTCCCATGCACTACAAGTTGTTATTACGTTGGCCACCGTAATAATAAATTGCCTTGCATGGTCACCCTAGCATTCTCTCGTACGAAGCTGCCGATCAATAAGAGAGGAAACGTTATTGTCAATATACCTTCAACATAGGAGGGACCTTCGTGATAACTCACGTGTCAACGTTCGTTGTCATTACTCGCATAACGGTACGGCGTTAGGTGAAATAGAAATGAAAAGAATCTGTAATAATAACAATTGAAGGGGCACCTTCAAGATGAGTACTTCATCTTCCTTGTAAGGACAAGAGTATATCCACCTTGATTAGTATGAGTCACATGGATCTCGTCCCACTAATGGAGTTGTTGTCCAAGGTTACCACCTTCGCCTCGTCGTCATTATCATGGTCAGGCATCTCAGCATTCGCGAGAAAGCAACCATATTTTACGGAATTAAGTTTAAGATTTCACTTAGGAATCATGTTCGCCATAAGCTCCGCAATAGACATGAGGTCGATATTTTCACCGTGTGAGTAAAGAATAATAATAGAGTTTGAAGTCGAAGGTATTTTGTTCTTGGCAAAATATTTCATGCAACATATATATGAACCACCTATATATATAATCATGTAAAATCCTATCAATCAAGGATTTCTATCTTGTATAAGCTGAATTTGTGAACTGTTTATAATGCATAAACTGATAATGTAATGTATTGTAGGCACATAGTCTATTAATGTATTGTGTCTGTTTCTCATAGACTTCACCCATGGAAATGTCCTCGCTTGATTTATGTGAAATGAATTTTTGCTGTAGTGGACCTTGAAAAATGTTTATGCAATGAAAACCTTTTTGACTTGTCCAATTTTATTTATAATATGTTCAACATGAACAAGAGGTTTTCGTGAGAGATCCCTAGTGATTGTAGACTTAGACTCGAGAAAGAATCCTGGTTCACTACAATCGATGCTCTGATACCAATCTGTCACACCCGCTCGTAGCGGAAGCGTGAGGTGTGATCTGATCGGTTCTCATTGCATAACAATATAAGTGAACAATACTAAATGAATAAAAACAAGCTCCAATGCCATTGTGATGATTGTTTCGAAAGAACGCAACATAAGTTAAATGTATTTGTTACAAACCATCAAATGAAAATGCGTTTTCATCGTTCTATACATCAAAATGTAAGTCTTAAAATGTCAAGGCTTTGACCACTATATCACCGCAAAGAGGCGGTATATAACGGGCAAACCCTTCAAATGGTGGCATGGAGTCTTGATACTTGCTTTCCTTGACTGAAATGTCTGCCAGGTCCACTAATTTCCTGAAATACATGTTAAGTTTGAAAACATCAACAAAAGTTGAGCGAGTTCATGCAGTTTAGCTGTATGAGATGTATCTGTAAAATGTGAGTTGTATAAAATGTATCTGTAAAATGTGAGTTGTATAAAATGTATCCATAACATGTGAGTTTTATAAAATGTATCTGTATGTATGATGTATAAACTGTATCCACAACATATGAGTTGTATAAAATGTATCTGTATGTATGATGTATAAACTGTATCCACAACATATGAGTTGTATAAAATGTATCTGTATGTATGATGTAGTATGTAAAGCGTCAATGAAATCGTTGATCATTAATGTTTCGCGAGGACATTAATATGTGTGACGAATTAGGAAGCAATCCAACCCTAGACGATTTTATGTCGACTCCTATCGACTGGGACACAAACGCACTCTTCTGTATGGGTCCACGACCAAGAGTGGGGCTCGCCAAAACCCATTAGATCTAACCCCTTGTACCTAGGTCCAAACTGGATTAATGGTGCTTATATGTATAGACCCTAATTCGCACATGATCTTAGGTGTTTCATTCCCTAACTTTAACATACGATGAACATGTATTTTCCCCGATAGTTGTAAAGTTGTAAAACATTTAAATGAATAGGGGACATGAACTCGCAGAATTGCGTCCGTGAATAGAAGTAAATAAGATCTCACGTGCGGTCGTCCTGAATAGCGTTGCGACCTACAAATGTTCTTATTTTTGTTAGACACTTCGGTCTTTGTAAAGAACTTGAGTACAAGTCTTGTGTCTTCAATATGTGTAAGACTTGTATGTCTTTACTGTTCGTTAACTGTGTATTCGATGAATGAGTTGTTTAGTCGGATCTAGTCCGCTGAATTTCGTGTCTTATATGTATCAATCGTATAGTTGTGTTTCCAATAATGGTAACATTGGGCCAAGCCCATGTTTTCAAGTTATTGGGCTTAAATAGTGCTGGGCCTTAAATAGTGTTGGGCCTCAAATAGTGTTGGGCCTCAAATAGTGTTAGGCCTCAAATAGTGTTGGGCCTCAAATAGTGTTGGGCCTCAAATAGTGTTGGGCCTGAATTGGGCTTTAATAGTGTTGGGCTTTGGCCCATATGTTTAGTATTTGGGCTTAGCCCATGAATTTATGTTAAGCCCATTATGAAGATAAGCCCATTAAGAAAAATAGCCCATTAAGTAAAATAGCCCTTTAAGTAATATAAGCCCATTTGTTATAAAAATAGCCCACTAGTATAATAAGCCCATTTATTTTTATAAAAACCTTTTTATAAAAATTTACTAAGTATACTTGTTAGTAAATAAAAACATACTAGTTTTTATAAGTTTATAAACATCCGAAATTTGTTATCGATAGGATACTTATATTTCGTGTCGATAAATCGTCTAAACGTCGTAGTAACTCCTCGGATTGGCAATTCACTTATGTAGTCGTCCGTCGTTCATTTTTGACCATAAATGGTGTCCGATTATTCGAATCGTCCGTAACTCGTTTTAAGGCGTAAATATGTGAAGTCTTGTAGGACTTTTGTTATAAGGTGTTTTGAGTTTAAAAGTGACATTAGATACAAGTTCCTACATTGATATATATAACTAATACATCAAGTAATACATCACACAAAAATTGTTAAAGTAACCAAATATATATTTTTAAGAAAATATATATTTTTCTTGTCTTTTATTTTATAAAAACTTTCTTTAACAACCTTTTTATTCTTGTAGAGATTTACCCAAAAATGTGGTTACTTTATAAAATAAAGTTTTTATGAAAAATGGCTATATAACCTTTGTATTTTATCTTAACCATGTTTCATAAACATATCATTTTCTTCATCAAATCACCACCAATTTACTCAACATCTTAACTAAATATATGAGACTTTTATAACATGAAATTATCAAGATGATATCCAAATCATGTAGGGTTTTAACCATGATCAATTCATCTGCTAACAAGTTCAAAAACCAAGTTTAATTCTAGTTTTAACAACTTTTATAAAAATCTCTAGTTGTATGTTACTTTTTATAATCTTGTAAAAGTCTTGTTTTTAAATAAAAACCCTTAATACTTTCACAAGATCAATAGTTATGATCATCCATTAAATCCTTTATGTTAAAAACCCTTTAACATAAACATGCATAATTTTTAGATCATATCTTAAAACATCTTCTAACAATTTATTTGCATCATAAACATCATAACAAGACTAAATAAGCATATATCAAGTCTTAGATCACAATATAAACAATCATAATTATATCATGATTTTTATCTTTGCTTCTTGGTATTTTTTTCTCATGTTTATTATGTATGATCTCTTGGTTATTATTAATAATAATAACAATCATAAACATAATATATTTGTATAAAAAAAATAGTTATAGAAGCTTACTTCTAGCACTAGGCTAGGGATGATCTTAGAAGATTATTAAGACTTAAGAAGATGATGATCTTGTTGGTAGAACACTTTTGTAAGGATGAAAACCCTTCCTTTTACTTCCAATAGCTTTAGATCACCTTATGTTACTTGGAAATCCATGTTGATCATGAAAGAGGTAATAAAAATAATTGGGTTTTTGAAGGTGTTCTTGTGAAAAAGATGAAGATGATGAGAGTGTTCTTTGTTGGTGATAGATGAAAATGTGTAGTAAAGTGGGCTAGTAAAACTTAGTGATTAAGTGTTAGAATTAATCACCATTCACGTCCACTTGCAAATACAAGTAATATCTAGATATTTACCAACTTAAACAAGGGGTGTGGGACCCCTTGTTCACGGTCACATGGTGGGGGGGGGGGGTCTTATGTGGTAAAAATAACTTAGTTATTTTTAAGGTTTCAAATGAAGTATAAGATGTAAGTATTTTGGTGTTAAGGGTTTGCAATTTTCCGAGATGTTTCTTGACTTGCAAAGACCATAAACTAGCTTTACAAGACCAAAAATAATAATCACTAGTTCGCTACATTTGTCAAAATATAGTTCGGCTAGATGTTTAGCGCTCGTTTCGCAAGTAAATAGCCGAAAGGTACGCTTACGGAAGTTGTAGGAAAAATTCCAGTTATGTATGTAATGGATATTCCATAATTATTTTTATATGAAATTGGTGTCTAAACATCAATTTTTGCATCTTGTAATAAAATACAATTGCTGAATCTTGCGGAAAATTCATGAAATGGTCACTTTTAGCGCATTTCGGACAGTTTTTAGTGCTACCGGACATCGGTAAAATATTACCCGAACTCTTGTATTCCCATATCGGGTTTAATATATAATTGATATTGGACTCTCATCCGAGTCCTAAAGATGTCATTTTAGATGTTTTCTGCGGATCCAGAGTTTTCGTCAGCACTAAAGTTCACTAGGCACTACTCTAGTTGTTTCGGTGAATTGTTTGCACTATTTCAAATGTACCCGATAAAAATGAATAATGTGCATCATAAATGAATATTCCTTGAGTGCTCTAAGATGTATATCATGTAATCATGCAGTTCGAATATTCAAAACACATACTTGTATAATGTAAATCATTGCTTTAAATGTACGTAAATTACCCGAAAGTGGCAGTTGTCACATTGTTAATGGGTTGCAAAGCCACTAACATGTGGCACGACATAGGAAGTCACCAAACCTAAGGCATTTAATTGGTATATTCTGAGACACAAAAGCACTACTCGATTCTCGCCCCGACCGAGTGTGTGGCTGCCAGGCACCCGTTAGATCTAACCTTTTGTTCTGCGGTCTAAGTATGTACACGATTAATGGTGCTTCTGTACCCTATTCGTGACACTATTTCTCATAACGCATCCTACTTGGTTCTCGTTCTCACCAAGCGCGTTTCTTGTTATCATTTCTCATAGCGCCTCATACTTGGTTCTCGTTCTCACCAAGTGCGCTTCTCATATTCTTATATTTCGTCACACTTGGTTCTCGTTCTCACCAAGTGTACTTCTTGTCACACTTGGTTCTCGTTCTCACCAAGTGTACTTCTTGTATTTATATCATACCAATTATAATTTTTGTACATTTGTACATGTATTTCACCCCCGAAGTTATAAAAACTGAAAACAGTTAAAGAGAAAAGGGGGAGCATGAACTCACTACTTGTCACACCCTGGCTTTGCGGAAGCGTGGTTAATTTGGTGTGACTTCTTAATACCATAGCTTAATCATAACAAAGCTATATGAAATAAAAACATGCAAGATCATCCATTAAGTTTTGAAAACCAAATACAGTACCATTGTTTTAACGGGAACATACCCTAACAACCATAACCTTGTTCAACAGACATTACAAACTTAACATAATATAAACATGGTTTAAGGATTGTGTCTTGTCCAGGGAAGAGACACATCCCCTAAACCCCGGATGACCTCGGAAACTAGTGCAGCGGAAAACATGCCATACCGTGCCAGATCTCGTTAATTTCCTGAAATACATGTAAGTTGAAAAATCAACAATAATGTTGAGCGAGTTCATGTGCAAGTGAGTAAGTAAAACACTGGTAAGTATAAAAGTTCCCTGGTATGTAGCAGTGTAAGGAAAAGAGATCACCAATGGTTTGCAAGGCCATTAGCATGTGTGAAATGCAAGTAGGAAGACTCAACCCTAGCCGATTTATGCGTCGGGCAACCAAGTCACTCAAGGTCCGTTCTGTTGGTCCTCTCAGAGGTCCGTTCTGTTGGGCCTAGAGTTGGGCTCGCTACACCCAGATAGATCTACCGCTTAAGTCCCTCGGTGTTCTGCCTACCCATTCACATGATCTAAGTAGTAAACCTCCTTACGTTAACATACCGTGTATAATAGTACTTGTAAACAAAGTAACATGTATTTCACCCCCGCAGTTAAGAAAACTGAAAACAGTTAGAGAAAAGGGGGACATGAACTCACAGTGAAGCGTCTCTACCAAGTATCTCCTGTTCACGCAGCTGTGCGACGACCTACAGGTGCTAATTCTATTAGACGGACGGCCGTGCCTTAGCTTTATAGTTTAAGTCTTTGGGAAATAGTTAGGCAACTATTTCGTGTTTACATTTTGTATATACTTGGTAGCTAAACTCCTTCCCAAGGATGGGGGATACAATACATGTGCGTAAGTTACGTTTTACAATCGAGTGGTAATATAATTACCGGCGTAACTTATATATTCATGGTGAAAGCGTTCGTATTATTTTGGAATCGTTGACGTTTGTAAATATTATTTTTACTCTAAAAATAATATTTATGTATTTTCACAAAATAATCATAAACAGTGTGTGACCATATATATTTATCACGTTAAATCTTGTGAAAATCCCACCTCCGAATATTTAGTAAATAAAGTCATGGCGAAATTTATATTTCGAGAATATGTCAAAAATAATTCTAACACTTGTTGTGTAAATAATTCTAAGTGTTAGGTTTTTAGAAAAATTTCGCCAGAGTTTCCTCTGTAACTGGAGGTGGCCACGCTTTCAAGCGTATCTTTTTCTTTATCAAATCAAATCAACCAATGTTCTCAACATTATCAAACAACTTTTCAACATTTTAACTAGTCAAAGATAGACATAATCGCAAAAATATACGAACTTGTGGTTTGTCTAAAAATATGTAGTAAATCTCTTTACTTTTAATGGGTCTTTATACAAAACAATCCGATCTTGTAAAAACCTCGTTTTTAGAGAAAATCCATCTTTACAACTTCTAGTAACTTTTGACAAAACTAGTTCTTTGTCGGATCTTTTCATTTCACAAGTGTTTACACACTTGTGGTTTATAAAAATCATGCTTGTTAATGTAAGATCCATCTTTTAAAATACATGATTTTCTTGGTACATGGTTCTTTGAAAATACCGGTTGTAGATACGTAGATCTACTAGTTTTAAACACTATTCCACGAGTAAAACATTTTTACACAAGTTCATGTTTCATGTGTGGTAGAGTTTCACCTTTTAACCCTTGTATCATTCAAAACAAGCTTATGTTAAGATCCATGATCTTACCAAACCGGGTTAAACGATGATCCGAGCTACCACATCATAGATCGGGCCTAAATAATCATACATTTCGAATACTACATCATTTACACAACATATGAGTTATTAACCACCATCTTTAGTGTTTTAAGTAGACTTTAAAGCTTCTACTTGCATGTTAATGAGTTTTAACCGATAAAAATCCTTTTAACCACTTTAGATTAGTTCGAATACGAGTTTTAAGCATTATACCTCTAGCTCGAGGCTAGGGAAGAAACTAGTCGAAAAACGAGTGGTTAAAGGCGTTGAGGTGAGGTCCTTGCGATTCCGTGAACACCGGGCTTCATTATACGCGATCCTCCACCTTTGTATGTGTATTAAATTGCAAGATGGGATTTAAAAAAATAATGGTGGGTGTAGAGGGTTGTGTTCGGCCGAAGCTTATGGCAAGGGGAAAGGAATTGTTTTTTTTTTTTTTTTTGTTAAGTGTGGGTGTGTGCTTGGTCTTATCCCATGTGCCTATATATAATCTCTAACCATATTAACCAAAAGATAATATGTAGTGAAGATATTTAACATAAGAATAAAATAATCAAGTTTTGTAAGAATGGTGGTTCCCTAGGAGGGGAGGGGTTGTTTGTGGTTAGAAATTAACTAATTAGTTAAGGTTATAATTTAGTTTAGTTAGGAAACAAATAAGTGTATTATGTGTGTAGTAAATTATAACGGGTGTTAGGGTGTTCGGGTACCCTAACTAGCTCAGAAAAAGAAAACAGTGTCAATGACAATATTTTTATGTCCCGGGTTAAGTCCGGTTGTTCGGTTGGATACTAGTCCGTTAAAGTGCTAAATAATTATTTAAAGTGTCGTTAATTTTTATCTCTAGTGACACAATTTATTCCCGACACGTTGGAAAGTGTCTAGTAATATTTTTCCAACTTTTTGCACTTTACTAGTTTAGATAAATGCTGAATTTTTATTTAAAGTGCAGAATTTTTGTACTTAGAGTACGTTTTAGGCACATCCAGTCATAGTGACTTATTCCTAGAGACGCAGTTCCACAACCCTTTTATCCCTACACTCACTACTAGTGTAGCAAAACATTTCAGGCTCTTACAGGCCTTAGAGGCAGTGTTTGCCTGATGCTGGCTTTATCAGCATGTTCAATAGGTTATCCGTTCATGTGCTACTGTGCTTTTGTGCATCATGTTTGTCACTAGGGTTCAACATGTAAATAATGTAGTGACGATAAGTAAAGTATGATGCAAGTACGTACATGTATCAGATATCAAGTAGCAGTTCATCAGCTAGTTCAAACAAGCACAGTAATTAAGCAGTAATTAATCATTAGTTAAGTCGTACGGATACCTGGTTTAGTGCGGGTTGTCACATTCTCCCCCCGTTAAATAAATTTCGTCCCGAAATTTAAGCTCTGCTTGTAGAAGCAGGGTTCTTAGGAAAAAGGTGGGAGTATTTCTCTTTCATCCGGTCCTCACGTTCCCAGGTGTATTCAGGACCATGTCTGGCATTCCAACGAACTTTGATGAGTTTGACACTGCTCCGGCGGGTCTTGTTCACTTTCCAATCCGTGACCTCAACAGGTTCTTCAACGAAGTGGAGCGTGTCGTCAACATGAATCTCGTCGATGGGAATGGCAACGTCAACTTGAGTTGGACTTTTCTTTAGATTGGATACATGAAATGTATCGTGAACACCATTTAGTTCAGCAGGTAGGTCCAACTTGTATGCTACTAGTCCTATTCTTTCCAGAATTCTGAAGGGACCAATGTAGCGCGGATTTAACTTCCCACGCTTTCCAAAGCGTGCCACCCCCTTCCAGGGTGAAACTTTCAATAACACCATTTCTCCAACTTGGAAATCCACATGTTTCCGGTTTGGATCCGCATAGGCCTTTTGTCTGTGGCGAGCTGCTTCGATGCGTTTAAGAATTTGCGCAATCTTGTCTGTCGTCTCTTGGACGATCTCGGGACCAGCAAGCTGCCTATCACCTGCGTCAGACCAACAGAGGGGTGATCGGCACTTGCGTCCGTAAAGGGCTTCAAATGGCGCGACACCAATACTGGTGTGGTAGCTGTTGTTGTATGAAAATTCGACCAAAGGTAAATGTTTATCCCAGCTACCGCCCAAATCCATAACACATGCCCTCAGCATGTCTTCCAAAGTCTGTATCGTTCGCTCGCTCTGGCCGTCAGTTTGCGGATGAAACGCAGTGCTTAGATTCAATTGTGAGCCAAAGGCTTCTTGGAAGGATTGCCATATCCTTGATACAAACCTTCCGTCTCTATCAGAGATGATCGAGAGAGGTACTCCATGGCGCGCAACGATCTCTCTCATGTATATTTCCGCAAGTTTACTAGTGCTGTCTTTCTCTTTGATTGGCAGAAAGTGTGCGGACTTTGTTAGGCGGTCGACTATCACCCAAATCATATCATGGCCTCTTGGCGTTCTTGGCAATTTCGTAATAAAGTCCATGGAGATTTGTTCCCATTTCCACTTGGGAATCTCAGGTTGTTGCAGCAGCCCCGAAGGCTTCTGGTATTCCGCCTTAACCTTTGCGCAGGTTAAACAATTGCTCACATAGACAGCAACGTCGCCTTTCATCCTAGGCCACCAATAATAACCTTTGAGATCCTGGTACATCTTATCCGCTCCCGGATGGATAGAGTACCGTGACTTGTGAGCTTCATCGAAAATAACTTTCCTTAAATCTCCAAACAAAGGAACCCAAATCCTTTTCTCAAAACATAATGTTCCTTCCTCGTTTGGTACCAAAAGCTTCTCCATTCCACGGAGATATTCTTCTTCAAGGTTCCTTTCCTTGAGAGCTTCCTTTTGTGCGGCACGAATGCGCAAGGAAAGATCGGTTCGTATAATCATTTCCAAAGCCCTTACCCTTATGGGCTTGATTCTCTCTTTACGACTTAGGGCATCGGCGACCACGTTCGCCTTCCCTGGATGATACTTTATCTCGCAGTCGTAGTCGTTTAGCAACTCAACCCATCGTCTTTGCCTCATATTCAACTCCTTCTGGTTGAATATATGCTGTAGGCTCTTGTGATCTGTAAAGATTGTACATTTCGTACCATAAAGGTAGTGTCTCCAGATCTTTAGTGCAAGAACCACTGCGCCAAGTTCCAAATCGTGAGTGGTATAGTTCTTTTCGTGCACTTTTAGTTGACGCGATGCGTAAGCAATAACCTTCTGGCGTTGCATCAACACGCAACCCAATCCTTGGCGCGATGCGTCGCAGTATACCACAAAATCATCAGTACCTTCTGGTAGAGTTAAGATAGGCGCGTTGCAGAACTTATCCTTCAATATCTGGAAGGCTTCCTCCTGCTTGATTCCCCAATCAAACGTCTTATCCTTCTGGGTGAGGAGCGTCAAAGGTTGAGCGATTTTTGAAAAATCCTCAATGAACCTTCGGTAATAGCCAGCCAAACCCAAGAATTGTCGAATCTCGGTTGGCGTCTTTGGCGTTTCCCAATCCTTGATTGCTTCGATCTTTGTTGGATCCACGTGGATTCCATCTCCATTTACCACGTGCCCAAGGAATTGGACTTCACGTAGCCAAAATTCGCATTTGGAGAATTTGGCATACAGCTGTTCCTTCTACAGCAGCTCCAAAATAGCTCTTAGATGCTGTTCGTGCTCGGCCTTTGTTCTTGAATAGATCAAGATGTCGTCGATAAACACAATCATGAACTTGTCCAAGTACGGCTTGCAAACTCTATTCATTAGATCCATAAAGACTGCAGGTGCGTTTGTCAAACCAAACGGCATAGCAAGGAACTCGTAGTGTCCATAACGAGTTCGGAAGGCTGTCTTTGGGATGCTTTCCTCTTGTATTCTTAACTGATGGTATCCAGATCGAAGATCGATCTTAGAGTAAAAACTTGAGCCTTGCAGTTGATCAAACAGATCGTCGATTCTTGGCAGAGGATATCTATTCTTGATTGTCAGCTTGTTCAATTCTCTGTAGTCAATACACATACGGAAACTACCGTCCTTCTTCTTGACAAACAGGACTGGAGCTCCCCAAGGCGAGAAGCTTGGTCGGATAAAACCCTTGTCTAACAACTCTTGAAGTTGTGTCGACAGTTCCTGCATCTCAGACGGAGCAAGTCTATAGGGTGCCTTAGCCACAGGCGCGGCGCCTGGAACTAAATCGATGCGAAACTCTACTTGCCTCTGAGGTGGCAGTCCAGGCAAGTCTTCTGGGAAGACTTCTGGATACTCCCTCACGACAGGGATGTCTTCGATTCTTGGCTCAGCAGCCTTCTTGTCTACAATGTGTGCCAGGAAGGCAACACATCCCTTCTGTAAACACTTTCGCGCTTTCAGGCAGCTGATAATCCTCAACGGCGTCTCACGCTTCTCTTCAGGAACAACAATGGTCTCACCATCATCGGTTGGGATACGAACAACCTTCTCGTGACAAACTATCTCAGCTTTGTTGCTTGATAACCAATCCATTCCTACCACTACGTCGAAGCTTCCCATCTGGATTGGTAGTAGATCCAGAGCAAACTCACGCTCTCCTAATTCGATCACACAACCTCTGATCACTTCTTTGGCTTCTACTAACTTTCCATTAGCCGATTCGATTGAGTACGGAATATCTAACTTACTAGCGGCTAAACCAAGCATATTCTTAAACTCTAATGATACGAAGCTATAATCGGTACCAGCATCAAACAAAATAGATGCAAAAGTTTTGGTTGTTAGAGAACGTACCAGAAATCACACCTGGATCCTGGCATGCCTCACAAGCTCCGATGTTGGATGTTCTTTCACGGTCTTGTTTCAACCTCGGGCATTCCCTCTTAAAATGTCCAACGTCCCCACAATGGAAGCATCCAAGCGCTCGGCTATTTCCTTTCCCATTTCCACCTTGAGCGTTGTTACTGTTTTCTCCTTGTATGGGACTCTTCATCCCACAACCTTCCTTGTTGTGTCCTTTTCTCCCGTACCTAGGTTTCTGACATCCATAATTATGGTGACACTTGCACTCAGCACGTCTTGGTTTAGCTTCTAAATAAATCTTACCACTGGCCTGTTTGTTAGAGCAATCCTTCTTGAAATGCCCTTTGTCCCCGCAGTCAGAACAACCTCGAATAGATCTTTGTTCATCATTATTCGTTCGGGTATCTTCAGTGAGCTTCCTTTTGTTCTTTCCGGACGACTCTACCTGAGTCTCCTTGTCCGGGTTTGCAAGTTTTTCTAGTCTAATCGCTTCCGTAACGAGTGCCAAACCCATCTTACTTGCAGCAATAGTTGTTGGCGGCGTAGATGCTGTCATCAAGCTCAAGACTTGAGGCGCCAGTTCCCAAATGAATTGTTCCAATTTCTTTAATTCTGGTTTCACCAGGTACGGAACAACTCGTGACAAATCATGAAGTCTTTGCACGTACTCCAACACCTTCGGACCTTCCATCATCAGGCTCCGAAATTCATCTTCCCACTTCTGGGTTTCCGTTTGGGGGCAATACTTCTTATGCATCATTTCTTTTAGTTCACCCCAGGTTAATGCATATGCTGCAGTAGCACCCTTTATATGGGTCTGAAGATTCCACCATAATCGGGCTTCATCTAGAAACAGCTCAGAAACGTATAGGACCTGTTGTTCCGGCGTACAACCGCTCACTTGAAAGATGGAATCCATACTTTCGATCCATTTCACAAAAGCCATGGCACCTCCAGTGCCGTCGAACTTCGGAGGCTTGTATTTGAGGAAGTGCCAGTAGGAACAACCGTTATTTTCTGTGGTACCTCTGCTAGGTTCGGAGCGTAGGGCCTCGTGCCGTGCTATAGCTGCAGCAATTATCTCTTGAAGTTCCGCCTCTGAGGTGGGCATGCGCATTTCGCGACTTGGTGGCATCTTCTAAAAGATGTTTCACGTAGGTTAGGTCATAGCAAGTAAAACGTACGTATGTATTCAACAATACATAACATCTCATGCTATAAATAAATCAACCACATAACATCTCATGTCATAGAACCTAAACAGTAAATCAAGCATCATAAGTGATGAGAATACTGCGATTGCCATATATCGAGACCACATAGTAAGCGTACAAGTACACAACTGTATCATACAACGTCAATGACTTAGTAGGGGATGACCCTAGACAAGTTGTGCGATCGCTGGACAAGTTCAGGAATTTCTGGTTCGTCCATCTTCAAATTCCTGAACTCCACGTCAAGCTTCTAAATTCCAGTCCTAAAGCAACATTTCTTCTCAATCGTTTCCTTGAGCTCGTCCCAGCTCAGTGCATAAGTGGCGTCTGTGCCAAGGGTCTGAACCTGGAGGTTCCATTAAGAGAGTGTGCCATCTAGAAATATCCCCGAGATATAGGTAACACTCTGTTGGGGCGAACAGTTACTCATTCTTAGAATGGAGTCGGCCTTTTCGGACCAACGAATAAATGCAACGGCGCCTCCTGTTCCGTCAAAGTTCAAAGGCTTGCAGTTCAGGAACTGTTTATAGGTGCAGCCAGTTGGAGGGTTATTTCCAGTAAAACCATCGTTGTACTTAGAGCGGAGGGCTTCATGTCGTGCATTTATCTGTGAGATGCGTTCTTGCAGCTCGGCTTCTGTCCTTGGCAACGTACTGGTGTTTGTGTCACGCCTGGGTGACATTCCCTTTTTGTCGAAGTGGTGTGAAGCGGGTTAAACAATGTTTCAATTGTCTATGAGGTGTGTATAGCAACATAAGCCATCATGTAATCACCCAATTTCACACGCAAATATACTCACTGTATGAGTGGGGAAGTAAATTTCTGAGCCTTCACATTGGCTTGCCAATTTGGCTTGTTGCTCGTAATAGAATGAACTCGAGGCTACATCGCCTTGGTCATTCGTGTTTAAGTTATTTCCTGCTGCATTGGTTATCATTAGCTTGACCCGCAGAGTCCACCAGGATTCCTGTGCACTACAAATCGTTATTACGTGGGCCCCCGTAATAATAAATTGTCTTGCACAGTTACCCCTAATTTTCTCTCGTCCAAGCAGATGATCAATCAAGGAGCAATAGTAGGTGCATTGGCATGAACAGGGTCATGCTCCAATGCGGGGTCAGGAGCAGTGCCTGGCTCAGGGGCCACGGCCGGCTCCGGATCAAAAACTCCATCTCAAGATCAGCTGGATCAACAAACACAGGGGGTTACAGGATCCTCCAAGGGCTGGTCTAAGTGTATGAACTCAAGGTCATGGTCTGGATCAAAACCAGGTGGAAAAGCGGGATCAACCTCAATATCGTGATCAAGCTCAAAGCTGTGGGCGGGATCCGGTGCAGCTGATGATGCCACATCAAGGTCGGCGTCGTGTGAGTGGTGCTGCATTCCCTATATGTGCGAAGATGCGGATGTCAGAAACTCAAATGAGTCTGGGATAGGGGAATGGACATGAGTTTCCCCTACAGGAGCGTCCGCATGCAGTAGTCTAATACCAGCAGCAATAGGGCCCTGCCCTCGAATGGGTCCTCCTCCAGTAGATCGTTATCGTCGTCAGAGGCCACGTCGGGAGGGGGGGCATATCAACAACAGGATAAGCGGCAAGGGGGCAAATTCCCAACAAGATGGCCATCAGTAGGCTCTGCTACGACTTCAGGCAGCGCAAAAGGGCTGAAAGTCGTCATTGTCTGTGCCGGTAGTATCGGAAATGTACACCTCGTGCTTCGTTGAAACTATGTCGTCTGACACTATGGCCATGGGATTCGTAGTGTCCATCTTTCTAGTATATGATGAAAGCATGATGTTTGTAACACAAACGCATATACGTATAATAATTAATCATATAATCAGTTAATCACATAGTCACCAAGTACGTATTCACATAATTCTCCTAGTTTCACTAGCCTCCCAGTCTCGAAGACTGCTCTATCCTCCACCTCGACCACTTAGATCGAGCCTCGGTCCCCTTGACCGAGCCTCAGCCTTTAAGACTGAGCCTACTCTTCCTAGCCTTGCTAGCCAACTACCTTGGTCACCTAGACCAAGCCTCGATCCTCCAGACCGAGCCTCAGCCCTCCAAGCTGAGCCTATAATAAATCAACGTACTCAACTACCTCGGTCACCTAGACCGAGCCTCGATCCTCCAAACCGAGCCTCAGCCCTTCAAGCTGAGCCTATAATAAATCAACGTACTCAACTACCTCGGTCACCTAAACCGAGCCTCGATCCTCCAGACCGAGCCTCAACCCTCCAGGCTGAGCCTATAATTAATAAAATGTGCTCAACATTTGTTTGTAAAAAGTTTGGATCTGGACTTAAGTGGTATGCAGAAAAATGTTTTCGTGAGAGCCCTAGTGATCATAGTCTAGACTCGAGAAAGAATCCTAGTTCGCTATGATCAGAGCTCTGATACCAAGCTGTCACACCCTGGCTTTGCGGAAGCGTGGTTAATTTGGTGTGACTTCTTAATACCATAGCTTAATCATAACAAAGCTATATGAAATAAAAACATGCAAGATCATCCATTAAGTTTTGAAAACCAAATACAGTACCATTGTTTTAACGGGAACATACCCTAACAACCATAACCTTGTTCAACAGACATTACAAACTTAACATAATATAAACATGGTTTAAGGATTGTGTCTTGTCCAGGGAAGAGACACATCCCCTAAACCCCGGATGACCTCGGAAACTAGTGCAGCGGAAAACATGCCATACCGTGCCAGATCTCGTTAATTTCCTGAAATACATGTAAGTTGAAAAATCAACAATAATGTTGAGCGAGTTCATGTGCAAGTGAGTAAGTAAAACACTGGTAAGTATAAAAGTTCCCTGGTATGTAGCAGTGTAAGGAAAAGAGATCACCAATGGTTTGCAAGGCCATTAGCATGTGTGAAATGCAAGTAGGAAGACTCAACCCTAGCCGATTTATGCGTCGGGCAACCAAGTCACTCAAGGTCCGTTCTGTTGGTCCTCTCAGAGGTCCGTTCTGTTGGGCCTAGAGTTGGGCTCGCTACACCCAGATAGATCTACCGCTTAAGTCCCTCGGTGTTCTGCCTACCCATTCACATGATCTAAGTAGTAAACCTCCTTACGTTAACATACCGTGTATAATAGTACTTGTAAACAAAGTAACATGTATTTCACCCCCGCAGTTAAGAAAACTGAAAACAGTTAGAGAAAAGGGGGACATGAACTCACAGTGAAGCGTCTCTACCAAGTATCTCCTGTTCACGCAGCTGTGCGACGACCTACAGGTGCTAATTCTATTAGACGGACGGCCGTGCCTTAGCTTTATAGTTTAAGTCTTTGGGAAATAGTTAGGCAACTATTTCGTGTTTACATTTTGTATATACTTGGTAGCTAAACTCCTTCCCAAGGATGGGGGATACAATACATGTGCGTAAGTTACGTTTTACAATCGAGTGGTAATATAATTACCGGCGTAACTTATATATTCATGGTGAAAGCGTTCGTATTATTTTGGAATCGTTGACGTTTGTAAATATTATTTTTACTCTAAAAATAATATTTATGTATTTTCACAAAATAATCATAAACAGTGTGTGACCATATATATTTATCACGTTAAATCTTGTGAAAATCCCACCTCCGAATATTTAGTAAATAAAGTCATGGCGAAATTTATATTTCGAGAATATGTCAAAAATAATTCTAACACTTGTTGTATAAATAATTCTAAGTGTTAGGTTTTTAGAAAAATTTCGCCAGAGTTTCCTCTGTAACTGGAGGTGGCCACGCTTTCAAGCGTATCTTTTTCTTTATCAAATCAAATCAACCAATGTTCTCAACATTATCAAACAACTTTTCAACATTTTAACTAGTCAAAGATAGACATAATCGCAAAAATATACGAACTTGTGGTTTGTCTAAAAATATGTAGTAAATCTCTTTACTTTTAATGGGTCTTTATACAAAACAATCCGATCTTGTAAAAACCTCGTTTTTAGAGAAAATCCATCTTTACAACTTCTAGTAACTTTTGACAAAACTAGTTCTTTGTCGGATCTTTTCATTTCACAAGTGTTTACACACTTGTGGTTTATAAAAATCATGCTTGTTAATGTAAGATCCATCTTTTAAAATACATGATTTTCTTGGTACATGGTTCTTTGAAAATACCGGTTGTAGATACGTAGATCTACTAGTTTTAAACACTATTCCACGAGTAAAACATTTTTACACAAGTTCATGTTTCATGTGTGGTAGAGTTTCACCTTTTAACCCTTGTATCATTCAAAACAAGCTTATGTTAAGATCCATGATCATACCAAACCGGGTTAAACGATGATCCGAGCTACCACAACATAGATCGGGCCTAAATAATCATACATTTCGAATACTACATCATTTACACAACATATGAGTTATTAACCACCATCTTTAGTGTTTTAAGTAGACTTTAAAGCTTCAACTTGCATGTTAACGAGTTTTAACCGATAAAAATCCTTTTAACCACTTTAGATTAGTTCGAATACGAGTTTTAAGCATTATACCTCTAGCTCGAGGCTAGGGAAGAAACTAGTCGAAAAACGAGTGGTTAAAGGCGTTGAGGTGAGGTCCTTGCGATTCCATGAACACCGGGCTTCCTTATACGCGATCCTCCACCTTTGTATGTGTATTAAATTGCAAGATGGGATTTAAAAAAATAATGGTGGGTGTAGAGGGTTGTGTTCGGCCGAAGCTTATGGCAAGGGGAAAGGAATTGTTTTTTTTTTTTTTTTTTGTTAAGTGTGGGTGTGTGCTTGGTCTTATCCCATGTGCCTATATATAATCTCTAACCATATTAACCAAAAGATAATATGTAGTGAAGATATTTAACATAAGAATAAAATAATCAAGTTTTGTAAGAATGGTGGTTCCCTAGGAGGGGAACCGATCGGTTCTAGGGGGTTGTTTGTGGTTAGAATTAACTAATTAGTTAAGGTTATAATTTAGTTTAGTTAGGAAACAAATAAGTGTATTATGTGTGTAGTAAATTATAACGGATGTTAGGGTGTTCGGGTACCCTAACTAGCTCAGAAAAAGAAAACAATGTCAATGACAATATTTTTATGTCCCGGGTTAAGTCCGGTTGTTCGGTTGGATACTAGTCCGTTAAAGTGCTAAATAATTATTTAAAGTGTCGTTAATTTTTATCTCTAGTGA
This sequence comes from Helianthus tuberosus, assembly GCA_030545235.1. NCBI lineage: Eukaryota > Viridiplantae > Streptophyta > Magnoliopsida > Asterales > Asteraceae > Helianthus > Helianthus tuberosus. The sequence continues at coordinate 41,117,898 of CM060429.1, forward strand.
CACAATTTATTCCCGACACGTTGGAAAGTGTCTAGTAATATTTTTCCAACTTTTTGCACTTTACTAGTTTAGATAAATGCTGAATTTTTATTTAAAGTGCAGAATTTTTGTACTTAGAGTACGTTTTAGGCACATCCAGTCATAGTGACTTATTCCTAGAGACGCAGTTCCACAACCCTTTTATCCCTACACTCACTACTAGTGTAGCAAAACATTTCAGGCTCTTACAGGCCTTAGAGGCAGTGTTTGCCTGATGCTGGCTTTATCAGCATGTTCAATAGGTTATCCGTTCATGTGCTACTGTGCTTTTGTGCATCATGTTTGTCACTAGGGTTCAACATGTAAATAATGTAGTGACGATAAGTAAAGTATGATGCAAGTACGTACATGTATCAGATATCAAGTAGCAGTTCATCAGCTAGTTCAAACAAGTACAGTAATTAAGCAGTAATTAATCATTAGTTAAGTCGTACGGATACCTGGTTTAGTGCGGGTTGTCACACTACTTTGCGTTCCTTGCGTCGTAAACTTCACCGGATTTGCTTAATTAACGTCGTAACCTATACGCGTTTTCTTAACGTTAGTCACTAGACTTGCGTCGCACAAGTACAGTCACTCTCTTTTGTATATATTCTTGTGTTAAAAATATTCTATATTTTTAACTACGTATCTTACTTATATTATTTTCTCCAAAAATTAATATAAGTCTTTTGTGTTTTGCACTTTGCACCCGAATTATGTATCTTGTATGTTGTATGTGTATTTTTATATTTCTACTCCTCATGAGTAATTAGTGTCTTTTTAAGTCTTAATACACTAGCACGTATAACACATACTATATACACTTAGCACAATAGTTGGTGATCAAATAATATATATTTTTCTTTCAAAAATATATACTTAATATCCATTTTTATTCTTGAAAAATCACCATTTCTTATCACCAAAAATTAGGGAAACCTTAGTAATACTTTTAAACACATTTTTAGGGAATAAGTTTCTCAAAAACTTATATTTTTCTAAGTGTCAAAATTTATAAAAATTTTGACAGAGTTTCCCCTAAAAATGGAGGTTTCCCACGTTTTCAAAACGTGTGTTTATTTTCTTTTAAATCATTATCAATCATCAACAATCATCAACAACAATTATCAACAATAATCACTACTTTTCCCCACTTCATGAACTTGGATATTTACCAAAATTGTGTAGTATCTTACTAGCACATTTAGTAAGTCTTGTTATCTTTAAAAATAAATTTTAGTTTCTTAAAAACTTTATTTTTAAAGAATATGAAGTTTCACAACTTCTAGTCGAGATTCGCAAAAATACTTCTTTGTTAAATTTTCTTGTGACACAAGTGTCTACACACTTGTTTATTTACTAAAAATGCTTTTAGTTTGGATAAGATCCGGGTTCTAAACAAGACTAATATTTTTGCTTGGTTCTTCCGAAAAACCACTTGTAGATACGTAGATCTACATGTTTAGAGTCTTATTTTACAAGAAAATTTACTTTTACACAAGTTCATGTCTTATGAATGGATGGATTCATCATCTTTTAATTTTATAACTTTTACATCCTACTAGTTCATGCTTTCTAACATGGACTAGTATGTCTAGATGATGATCCATCTTGTTTTTACTAACAACAACATCAAATAATAACAATCATACAAGATTCACATGATTTACACACATATCTACTCTTTATCCAACTAGTTTATCTTTCTTCCAAGACTTTTAGTTATTTTCTTGTGTGTTCTTGCTTTTTAACCAATAAACTTCTTATTAACCACTTTAATCATGAACAAGGAAGTGTTTTAGAGCACTTACTACTAGCACAAGGCTAGGGAAGTTCAAGAGTGCAAATGGGTTGGATAAAAGCAAATGGAGGAGGTTCTTCAAGTTCCACAAGCTCCACGCTTCGTTAGTCACCTTCTAGAACCTTACGTTAAGCTTTGAATGGTTGATTAATGGATGAAAATGATGGTTGTGTGGTGGTGGATGAAGGCCGTAGGTGGGCAAGGGGAAAGGAGGAAGAAGTGTGGTGTGTGTGAATGAATGAGATCTTATATAATCTTCCACCATATCTATACAAGATCTCTAGTATCTTATCATATCATATAAAATCTAAATAAATCCAAGAAATATCCAACTAAATCTAATGGGATATGGTGGATCCCCTTTGGGCCGTAAGTTTCATATGGGGAGGGGGGGTTAATTGTAACTTGCAAGATCTTTCCACATCTTTTGAAATCTCATAGAATCTAAGTAAGATCAAAATGAATCAATGTGAATCTAAGGAAGATCTAGTGAATCCAAGAAGATATAGGCAAGATCACATACAATCTTATAAGATCAAGTGGGGTCTTTGATGGGGGCCACCATGACCGTCCACCATATATGGGGGGGGGGGGGGTAATGTGAAATTTCCAATTACTAATTACAAAAATCAAGTTAAGTTTCAAGCATTTTGATTAGGGACTTGATGTATTATAAGGGGTGTTATGGTGTTTGGGGACCATAACTAGTTCAGAAATAAATAAATAATGCTTCTAGCAATATTTTAGTGTTCCGGGTAATGTCCGGTTGTTCGGTTAAATACCGATTCGTTAAAGTGCTAAATTACACTTTTTAGTGTCGTTTAAGTACCTTTCTTGTACTCTTTCAATTCCCAACACTTAGGGAAATATTCTGGATAATAAAACGACATTTCTGCATAATATTTATATGTCTAAATGCTGAATTATTGCTGAATTATATAAATTATGCACTTAAAGTGCGTTTCGGGTGCTTTTTAGTGCTTATTTTTGCTTTCGTATTGCATATATATTAACCCTTGTATGTACTCTTGGGTTTTAATGCATTATTGTCGTCGGACCTACACCTAGGTTCCAATTTTATTGTGTGACTGCTTTCTGCAGTTCTGTTGACACATTGTGTCTTACCGGTGAGTTTACTATTATTTTTGACGCAACGCTCTCGTTTATGCATAAAGCAATATTTTGTAGTATACAACGTGCATGAATTCACTTGTTTAATCATGTGTTCAGACATCGCTGACAATTAAGCACATAATTGCAATCATTAAATAATGATTAAAGTGTACGGAAATTACCGGTTTGTACGGAAAGAATTTCGTCCCGAAATTCAGGCTGAACTCACTCTCGCTGGAGTCTTCTTGAATAGGTGGGGATACTTTTTCTTGAACTGGTCTTCACGTTCCCATGTGTACTCGGGTCCGTGCTTAGAGCTCCAACGTACTTTGACAAGCTTCACACTGCTCCTCCTGGTCTTGTTGACTTTCCAGTCGGTAACCTCAACGGGTTGCTCTGTAAATCGGAGGGCTTCATCAATATGCACTTCATCCATCGGGATGATCACGTTTTCTTGTGTTGGACTCTTCTTCAGGTTGGATACATGAAACATATCATGTACTCCATTAAGTTCTTCCGGTAACTCCAACTTGTATGCCACGGTACCAATTCTTTTCAATATTCTGAATGGTCCGATGTATCATGGATTCAGCTTTCCACGTTTTCCAAACCTGACTACGCCCTTCCATGGTGAAACTTTTAACAACACTTTGTCTCCCACCTTGAAATCTACCGATTTTCTATTCGGATCAGCGTAGCTCTTTTGTCGCTCTCGAGCCGCCTTAATGCGCTCTCGGATCTGCGTAATCTTGTCGGTTGTCTCTTGTACAAGTTCAGGACCAACCATACGTTTATCTCCGGCATCTGCCCAACATAAGGGTGATCGGCATTTGCGGCCATACAGAGCTTCGAACGGCGCGGCTTTTATGCTCGTATGATAACTGTTATTGTAGGAAAACTCAACTAGAGGTAGATGAGTATCCCAGCTGCCGCCTAGATCCATGACACATGCGCGAAGCATATCTTCTAACGTTTGCATAGTCCGTTCGCTCTGGCCGTCTGTTTGCGGATGGAATGCCGTGCTCAGATCTAACTGGGATCCAAAGGCTTCCTGAAATGATTGCCAGATTCTTGAGACAAAGCGTCCATCTCTGTCTGAAATGATTGAGATTGGCACTCCATGACGTGCCACAATTTCTCTTAAGTATATTTCAGCAAGCTTTCCAGTGCTGTCTTTTTCTCGGATCGGTAGGAAGTGCGCAGACTTCGTCAACCGATCAACTATTACCCATATCATATCGTGCCCTCTCGGGGTCCTGGGTAATTTCGTTATGAAGTCCATCGAGATTTATTCCCACTTCCACACGGGAATCTCTGGTTGTTGTAGTAGGCCGGACGGTTTCTGATATTCTGCCTTAACCTTGGCACAGGTTAGGCATTTTCCAACATACACAGCAACGTCGCTTTTGAGTCTCGGCCACCAATAGTACTCCTTCAAGTCTTGATACATTTTGTCCGATCCTGGGTGGATCGAATATCTCGATTTGTGGGCTTCATTAAGGATGACTTCTCGTATGCCACCATAGAGTGGAACCCAAATACGCTTCTTAAAGTATAAGGCTCCCTCTTCGTTTGGCACCATGTATTTCAGCATACCCCGTAGGTATTCAGCTTTACGGTTTTCTTCTTTAAGAGCTTCTTGTTGTGCATCTCGAATGCGTGCTGTGAGGTTCGTTCGAATCGTCATTTCCAGTGCTCGAACCCTTAGGGTCTTAACCCTTTCTTTTCGGCTCAACGCGTCTGCTACAACGTTCGCCTTTCCAGGATGGTACTTAATCTCACAGTCATAATCATTCAGCAGCTCGACCCAACGTCGCTGGCGCATATTCAATTCCTTCTGATCAAATATGTGTTGCAAGCTTTTGTGATCTGTGAAGATTGTACATCGAGTACCATATAAATAATGTCACAAAATCTTCAAGGCGAATACCACTGCACCCAGCTCCAGGTCGTGAGTGGTATAATTTCTCTCGTGAACCTTCAGTTGTCTTGAAGCATAAGCGATGACTTTTTGGCGTTGCATTAGCACACAACCCAAGCCTTGTCGTGAGGCGTCGCAGTATACCACGAAGTCTTCAGTGCCTTCGGGTAGTGATAGTATGGGTGCATCGCATAGCTTGCTCTTCAGTAACTGGAAGGCTTCTTCTTGTTTGTGACCCCAGTCGTACTTCTTGTCTTTCTGAGTAAGGGTCGTTAGTGGTTGAGCTATCTTCGAGAAATTCTCAATGAATCGCCGATAGTAGCCCGCTAAGCCCAGAAATTGTCGAACTTCAGTTGGGGTCTTGGGAGCTTCCCAATTCTTTATTGCTTCAATCTTGGACGGGTCTACATGAATGCCCTTCTCATTCACCACGTGACCAAGAAATTGTACTTCGCGAATCCAGAATTCGCATTTCGAGAACTTTGCATAAAGTTTCTCTTTCTTCAGTAGCTCCAAGATGGTTCTGAGATGTTGCTCATGTTCTTCTTTCGTTCGCGAGTAAATCAGGATATCATCGATAAATACAATCACGAATTTATCGAGATATGGTTTGCATACGCGGTTCATTAGATCCATAAAGACCGCTGGTGCATTCGTCAGCCCAAATGGCATCACAAGAAATTCGTAGTGCCCATAGCGCGTTCTGAATGCAGTCTTTGGCACGCTTTCATCTTGGATTCTCAGCTGATGGTATCCAGATCGAAGGTCGATCTTGGAGTAGTAGCTTGATCCTTGCAGTTGGTCAAACAAGTCATCAATCCTCGGTAGCGGATACCGATTCTTGATTGTGAGCTTGTTCAGTTCCCTGTAATCGATACACATCCGTAGAGATCCATCCTTCTTCTTCACGAACAATACTGGGGCTCCCCAGGGTGAGAAGCTTGGCCTTATAAATCCTTTATCCAACAACTCCTGGAGTTGTGTAGATAATTCTTGCATTTCGGATGGAGCAAGTCGATAGGGTGACTTGGCTACAGGAGCAGCTCCCGGAACCAAGTCTATACGGAATTCGACTTGTCGTTGCGGAGGTAGTCCTGGCAGATCTTCAGGGAACACCTCAGGAAATTCCTTCACGACAGGAATGTCTTCGAGTTTTGGCTCCACAGCCTTCTTGTCTATAACGTGTGCTAGGAAAGCGACACATCCTTTCCTCAAGCACTTCTGTGCCTTCATGCAACTGATGATTCGAAGAGGCGCGTCTCGTTTTTCTCCATGCACGATGAGAGTTTCACCCTTCGCTAAAGGGATGCGAATGATTTTCTCATGACAAATAACTTCAGCTTTGTTCTTGGACAACCAGTCCATCCCGACTACTACATCGAAGCTACCCAATTGAATAGGTAAGAGGTCGATGCTAAAATTTCGTTCGCCAAGTTCTAGTGTGCAGCCTCTGACAACTTCGCCCGATTCAACAAGTTTACCATTGGCTAGTTCTATGGAATAAGGAATTTCTAATCTACTAGATTCTATTCCGAGTATGCGTTTAAATTCCACAGACATGAAGCTATAATCGGCGCCAGTGTCGAATAATATGGATGCAAAGTGATTGTTAATGAGAAACGTACCGGTGACCACGTTAGGGTCCTCGCGTGCGTCTCTTGCTCCAATCACAAATGCTCGAGCCGGAGCGTTGTTTCTCTCTGGGCAGTTCTTCATAAAATGATCATTGCTTCCACACTTGAAGCATCCTTGCCCTTTCCCGTTGCCATTCTTGTTACCAGCACCGTTCCCATTTCGGTTCTTTCCTTTTCCCCAACAGTCTTCTGTTTGATGACCCAATTTACCACATTTGTCGCACCTTGGAATGCGACAAGCTCCATCATGATGATACTTACATTTTTGGCATCTAGGCATGGAGCCTTGGTATGCTTTGGTTGCATGGGTTTTTGTCTCCTGAGGCGGATTAGTGTCGCGCTTCTTGTTAAAACCCTTGTTGTTGCGAGTAGCTTGGTTCGAACTTGTATGCTTTCTCTTTTTGTCACCGGACGACTCAGCATGTGCCTCGGTCTTTTCTGTTGGGTTTAGTGATAACTTCTTCATACGAACACAATCTTCAGTCAGGCTGACAGCCAGAGTTACAGCCTCGGTGATTGTTTGTGGTTTGGCCGACGTCACCATGCCACGAAACTCTGAGGCCAGTCCCCAAATGTAGCGTTCAACGCGCTTGAATTCGGGAGTCACCATGTAGGGAAGCACTCTGGACAGATCGTGGAACCTTCGAGTGTAACCATTGATGTCAGCACCTTCCATAGTCAAGTGCCAGAACTCTGTTTCCAGTCTTTGGAGTTCAGCACGAGAGCAGTACTTCTCTCTCATTCTTTCCTTCAGTTCCTCCCAAGTTAGGCCATAAGCGGCGTCATCACCCAAAGTTTGGGCTTGCAGGTTCCACCAAGTCAGAGCTTCATCGACAAACAACCCGGTAGCAAAGGTGACTTGTTGATCCGCGGTGCACTTGCTCATGCGGAAAGTAGCGTCAGTCTTTTCCGTCCAGCGCACAAATGCTACTGCACCTCCTGTGCCATCATAGTTCATCGGCTTGCAGTCGAGGAACTGCTTGAAAGTGCAGCCTGGAATTAACCCAACCAATTCACTTATGAGCCATCGAAGAAATAATGAAACAAGGACCGTTCATAAATTCCTTCATGCTTAGTAAATTGTTTTAAGGTTACCTTGACCTGCGTTTCCTCCAGACGAATCTCCATTCCCATTACGCCTAGCGTTGCTTGGTCCTCCACTGTCTTGAGTACGGTTCGCCTCGTACTGGGCGATAGCAGCGGAGATCCTTTCCTCCAGTAGAGCGTTCAGCTCATCAGCAGTTCTTGGCAGTGGGGGAGGAGGAGGTTGATCGTCATTGCGAGCATTCACAGCTTTCCTGGGTGCCATGTTCTGACAGAACATAACCCAACAGGGTTAATCATTTGTTTGATATCGTCACCCTAGCCAGTAGTATCATATATATTCACAGGTATATATACCACATAAGTGACATCAAACAATTATTACTCTAGCAGAGTACTTAGTAGGCTTGCACTGAGGGGATCCACACGTGACAAGACTTGCTGTGGTTTCTGTGCACTGAATTCCATAATTATGTATGCATCCATAATTACGTAACTCCTTGCACAGTCCGCACAGTTCGTTTCATCCTCGTGTCTCTTCCTTCAGGTAGGCCATTGCTTTCAGGTAAAGTCACATATACTTGTGACATTCTACTTCAAGTACATGCTAATTATCACACCTAATTGCAAGTAGTTTCTAGTCAACGACAAGTGCTACTCAAGTGCACTCTAAGTCTCGTAGTGTCTTTTCTAGACTCATGTAGACAGTTTCAGGCAGTGGATGTCGCGGGACGTTTTATGCAATGAAAACTCTTTGAAAATTGTTTTCGTGAAAGGATCCTAGAGATTGTAGACTAGACTCGAGAAGGAATCCTGGTTCACTACAATCGCAGCTTTGATACCAATCTGTCACACCCCTTTCTACGGCGGAAGCACGAGGTGTGATCATGAAAGGTTCTCATTGCATACGAAGAGTAAACATGCTACATGCTCGTAAAATAACATCAAATACCATGATTTGAAAACATAAGTTTAGCGTTTACATCGCTAGACAGCTTAAAACATTGTCTTATAAGTTTACAACTTTATTTAAAGATAAACATAAGCGACATCCACGAGCATGAGTAAGACCACGCGCACATCCATCCTAGTTACCTGAAATACATGTGAGTTTTGGAAAAACGTCAACATAAAGTTGGTGTGAATTCATGCAGTTTTGTATTTCACGTTTGTATACTTTGTATAAAAACATAGTTGTGAATAAATCAAGTTTTTCTCGAGTACTCCACGTACTTCAAGTTATATATCAATCCTCTTGAGTACCCCACGTACTTCAAGTTATATATCAATCCTCTTGAGTACCCCACGTACTTCAAGTTATATATCAATTTTAGTATGGTATGAATTTTATGTAAATACAGTATTTCTGTAATTATCAGATTGTTAATGGGTTGCAAAGCCATTAACATGTGGCACGACATAGGAAGTCACCAAACCTAAGGCATTTAATTGGTATATTCTGAGACACAAAAGCACTACTCGATTCTCGCCCCGACCGAGTGTGTGGCTACCAGGCACCCGTTAGATCTAACCTTTTGTTCTGCGGTCTAAGTATGTACACGATTAATGGTGCTTCTGTACCCTATTCGTGACACTATTTCTCATAACGCATCCTACTTGGTTCTCGTTCTCACCAAGCGCGTTTCTTGTTATCATTTCTCATAGCGCCTCATACTTGGTTCTCGTTCTCACCAAGTGCGTTTCTCATATTCTTATATTTCGTCACACTTGGTTCTCGTTCTCACCAAGTGTACTTCTTGTCACACTTGGTTCTCGTTCTCACCAAGTGTACTTCTTGTATTTATATCATACCAATTATAATTTTTGTACATTTGTACATGTATTTCACCCCCGAAGTTATAAAAACTGAAAACAGTTAAAGAGAAAAGGGGGAGCATGAACTCACTACTTTGCGTTCCTTGCGTCGTAAACTTCACCGGATTTGCTTAATTAACGTCGTAACCTATACGCGTTTTCTTAACGTTAGTCACTAGACTTGTGTCGCACAAGTACAGTCACTCTCTTTTGTATATATTCTTGTGTTAAAAATATTCTATATTTTTAACTACGTATCTTACTTATATTATTTTCTCCAAAAATAAATATAAGTCTTTTGTGTTTTGCACTTTGCACCCGAATTATGTATCTTGTATGTTGTATGTGTATTTTTATATTTCTACTCCTCATGAGTAATTAGTGTATTTTTAAGTCTTAATACACTAGCACGTATAACACATACTATATACACTTAGCACAATAGTTGGTGATCAAATAATATATATTTTTCTTTCAAAAATATATACTTAATATCCATTTTTATTCTTGAAAAATCACCATTTCTTATCACCAAAAATTAGGGAAACCTTAGTAATACTTTTAAACACATTTTTAGGGAATAAGTTTCTCAAAAACTTATATTTTTCTAAGTGTCAAAATTTATAAAAATTTTGACAGAGTTTCCCCTAAAAATGGAGGTTTCCCACGTTTTCAAAACGTGTGTTTATTTTCTTTTAAATCATTATCAATCATCAACAATCATCAACAACAATTATCAACAATAATCACTACTTTTCCCCACTTCATGAACTTGGATATTTACCAAAATTGTGTAGTATCTTACTAGCACATTTAGTAAGTCTTGTTATCTTTAAAAATAAATTTTAGTTTCTTAAAAACTTTATTTTTAAAGAATATGAAGTTTCACAACTTCTAGTCGAGATTCGCAAAAATACTTCTTTGTTAAATTTTCTTGTGACACAAGTGTCTACACACTTGTTTATTTACTAAAAATGCTTTTAGTTTGGATAAGATCCGGGTTCTAAACAAGACTAATATTTTTGCTTGGTTCTTCCGAAAAACCACTTGTAGATACGTAGATCTACATGTTTAGAGTCTTATTTTACAAGAAAATTTACTTTTACACAAGTTCATGTCTTATGAATGGATGGATTCATCATCTTTTAATTTTATAACTTTTACATCCTACTAGTTCATGCTTTCTAACATGGACTAGTATGTCTAGATGATGATCCATCTTGTTTTTACTAACAACAACATCAAATAATAACAATCATACAAGATTCACATGATTTACACACATATCTACTCTTTATCCAACTAGTTTATCTTTCTTCCAAGACTTTTAGTTATTTTCTTGTGTGTTCCTGCTTTTTAACCAATAAACTTCTTATTAACCACTTTAATCATGAACAAGGAAGTGTTTTAGAGCACTTACTACTAGCACAAGGCTAGGGAAGTTCAAGAGTGCAAATGGGTTGGATAAAAGCAAATGGAGGAGGTTCTTCAAGTTCCACAAGCTCCACGCTTCGTTAGTCACCTTCTAGAACCTTACGTTAAGCTTTGAATGGTTGATTAATGGATGAAAATGATGGTTGTGTGGTGGTGGATGAAGGCCGTAGGTGGGCAAGGGGAAAGGAGGAAGAAGTGTGGTGTGTGTGAATGAATGAGATCTTATATAATCTTCCACCATATCTATACAAGATCTCTAGTATCTTATCATATCATATAAAATCTAAATAAATCCAAGAAATATCCAACTAAATCTAATGGGATATGGTGGATCCCCTTTGGGCCGTAAGTTTCATATGGGGAGGGGGGTTAATTGTAACTTGCAAGATCTTTCCACATCTTTTGAAATCTCATAGAATCTAAGTAAGATCAAAATGAATCAATGTGAATCTAAGGAAGATCTAGTGAATCCAAGAAGATATAGGCAAGATCACATACAATCTTATAAGATCAAGTGGGGTCTTTGATGGGGGCCACCATGACCGTCCACCATATATGGGGGGGGGGTAATGTGAAATTTCCAATTACTAATTACAAAAATCAAGTTAAGTTTCAAGCATTTTGATTAGGGACTTGATGTATTATAAGGGGTGTTATGGTGTTTGGGGACCATAACTAGTTCAGAAATAAATAAATAATGCTTCTAGCAATATTTTAGTGTTCCAGGTAATGTCCGGTTGTTCGGTTAAATACCGATTCGTTAAAGTGCTAAATTACACTTTTTAGTGTCGTTTAAGTACCTTTCTTGTACTCTTTCAATTCCCAACACTTAGGGAAATATTCTGGATAATAAAACGACATTTCTGCATAATATTTATATGTCTAAATGCTGAATTATTGCTGAATTATATAAATTCTGCACTTAAAGTGCGTTTCGGGTGCTTTTTAGTGCTTATTTTTTCTTTCGTATTGCATATATATTAACCCTTGTATGTACTCTTGGGTTTTAATGCATTATTGTCGTCGGACCTACACCTAGGTTCCAATTTTATTGTGTGACTGCTTTCTGTAGTTCTGTTGACACATTGTGTCTTACCGGTGAGTTTACTATTATTTTTGACGCAACGCTCTCGTTTATGCATAAAGCAATATTTTGTAGTATACAACGTGCATGAATTCACTTGTTTAATCATGTGTTCAGACATCGCTGACAATTAAGCACATAATTGCAATCATTAAATAATGATTAAAGTGTACGGAAATTACCGGTTTGTGCCAGTTGTCACATTGAAATCATGAAGGTTGTTTTTGAAAACATAGGCAATGTTTTTGAAATCATGGAGGTTGATTTTGAAAACATAGACAATGCTTTTGAAATCATGCATTTGATATAAGTAATTATACTATATTAATAACATTTTGAAATCATGAAGGTTGTTTTTGAAAACATAGACAATGTTTTTGAAATCATGGAGGTTGTTTTTGAAAACATAGACAATGCTTTTGAAATCATGCATTTGATATGTTAAGTAAATATACTATATTAAAAATGTTTTCGAACTATATGTATAAAATGTTTTTGAAATCATGAAGGTTGTTTTGAAAACTTAGGTTATGCATGTTGAAAAAAATCAGAACGTAATGGGTATGAGATTTGAAAATACCCTTAGTTATCTAACCAAGGATTCAAGGGCACAGATGTGCAAAAGCACGATTACCCATAATGTCACTTTATTTCTTGTACTTCGTCTCCTAGAATGAAATGAGTACTTAAAATTTTTCAAGGAAATCATGAGCGATCACTTGAAAGGGAGAATCACAAGAGTAGCTTGTAAAGAACATAGTTCCTTAATGCAGGAATCATAGGGAAATGCCATACACATATGTAGCTACACTTGTATATCAGAATTTGCGAACAACAATTTATTTATAAACAAAACTGATTGTTTCATATTACAAGAAAAACAGAGAAAACAAAAGCATAAGATTAAAACAGCAATGTCTTATACTCAGCCATATGCTTGTCCGTGCGTCAGACTTGTATTGACAATCTCTGATTACTTGTTCCTGAAATAGCTCGTCTCGCCGTAGCTGTACCAAGTACCAGACGGTAAACGAGCTTGAGCAGGGTTGACTTCGGGTTGGTTTGGACCACCTTGGATTGGGTTGAAAAGACGAGCATTTGCCAGGTGACCGAGTCGTCCACATGAAGCACACAGACGACACTGCAGGTATGCTTGGTGAGGTACATTACACTTGTTGCACATCAGTGCAGTACCGGCATAAGGTTCCCTGGCAGGAGGTTGAGCAGCAGCAAGGCTTATAGCAGCTTTATTTTGGATAGCAAAGCGGCATATGTTAACCAAATGTCCCCACCGTCCACAGTAGGTACATTTGAAGCAGGGTATGAGGTTTGAATGATGACGATTGCATCGTTTGCACCATGGGGCAGCTCCTAAGTACGGCTTCCTAGTTGGTGGCCTTGCCACTTGGCTAGGTCCCGCTTGATTAGGTGTAACTGCTGCGGGTTTCCTTGAAGCCTTACGCTTCCTTGATTTTGGTGCAGGCTTGACTTCGCTTCCTTCAGTGACTCTTGAGTGGCTTCATCCTGGAGATGATACATGGCAGTAGCTAATTCAACAGTCTTCAGCACTACTTCGCCTATTCGCTGGAAAAATTTGGCGGTCTGCTCGGACATTTGAGCGTCGTTGTGAAGAAGAGACATTCTAGAAGGAAATGAAAGACATAGGAAGAAACAAGTGAAAGGTTATCGGATAAACAAAACAGAATGGCAATGCATAAGAATTGCGATCATTTGTTTGTTATCTAAGGCGAACAAATGAGATGGTGACAAATCAAAGTAAACAGGTCATATTAATGTATCACTGAAGACATGCTTGCCTATAAGTGAACACTCACCCCAAGAATTCCCAGGTAAGAGTGACTGGTCCGATACTACGGATTTGTACGAACACTCTAGCCTTAGACAGAAAACTCAGGGTACAGGCATTCACTCTTCCAGTTTGCACGTGTTCACATTATTTAGAACCCAAAACCTTGACGAGATTTTGAAAACTTAGAGGGTTTAAAACCTAGTAATCAATCATCCTAGAACAGATGATTGGTTTTCAAGGCGGTTTTGAAATTTATCTTCTTGTTGTGGTTGTCAGCTAAGGATAGGTGACGGTATTGTTTTAAGATCTAAACACAAGAATCTTGTGTTAGGGTCCTAGGAAGGTTATAGACTAGGTCAAAGCATTACTAATAACCTAATTCCCTATAACCATGAGCTCTGATACCAACTATTCAGTCACACCCCGACCACGTAAAACAACAAAACGTGGAGGAATCGTCGGGGAGTGTTGTAACAGAATCATTGTTTCATAACACATAGAAATTTGAAATTTTGCTTTATTGATTAAAAGAGTTACAATGTCTTAACAACAAAGAAACATAACAAAATTAACAAGTCTTGCATCTTTTAATGTCACTAAAGCCCAAGTCCACCTAAGTGTATCTTGATCAAACCTATGCATCATTTCCTGAAACACATGTGAAAATAGGTACGTCAGCATAAAAATGCCTGTGAGATACATAGGTTTTGTGAAAATAGGATTCATGACTTATAAGTTTAGAAAAAGTTGTTTAACAAAAGTCAGTCATGATCCTTGTAAAATGTTTTGTTTTTATAAATCATTTGAAAAGCGATGATAAAGTAGATGATATGTAAAAGAGTAATGTAAGGTTAAATGAATAACCAAGTAAAAATGAGTTTGTATAAAATGAGTTGTTTTGTGAAACAATTGTTTAGTGAAAACATGTCATTTGTGTAAAATGCAATATGTCAAATATTGAAATGGTTTAAATAACGCTACGATATGTAATACTATAAAAGCACTTATATATAGGAAGTACCAGCGGCGTATCCACCATGCTTTTATCTTATTACACACGCCTCATTATTTAAATCACTTAAACAAAACCAACCACCAATGTAAAAATGTTTATGTATAGTCAAATGTCAAATGTTTGTGTGAAAACCATCAAATGTAAATCATGTAATGTGTAAACAAAAGTTATGTATGGTAAGTAAAATGAGACTACTTAAACCACAAGTAAAAATGTACAAAACAAAGTATTTGAATAAATCAAAAGTTATGCTTTGTAGAATAATGCATGCTTTACTGATACAACATCTATGCGGTTATGTTAAACGCCTACATTCAAGCCTTGAGACAGCAGGATAACCTTTGAGTAAAACTTATCAAAAGAAAATGTTTTCGGATTCGGTCATTCCTTCCACCCAAACAAACCTAGGGTTTTAGGAACGGGATTTTTCAAGTCCTATGGTACCACTACCTACTACCGAGCGGCATGATCGGTGTTAATGAATGTAATTTAGTCCCGTTAAACAAACCAAATGATATACCAAATGTAAGCATGTTTTATGAAAATAATGTACCTAGTATGCTAAGTGAACATACACGGTAGAGATATAAAACAATGTGTCCATATGTTACGAGAACATATGCAACAGAGATGCAATGTAAAACAATGTACTAAGTGTGCTAAGTTAACATACAAAGCAGAAAAGTCATGTAAAACAATGTGCTAGCATGTTAAGTAAACATACATAGCAAAAGAAATGTAATGTAAAACAATGTGCTAGCATGTTAAGTATACATACATAGCAAAACATAATGAAATCATGTACTAATAGTGTACTAATGAACATAGCAAGTATATGATATGAAAACATGGAAAGCACGAAAATAACAAGTAGGCACATGTGTTTCACCCCAAAATGTTTGAAAAATAGTAAAAGAGGGGACTATGTACTCACTTGAGGGTGCTTAGAAGTCTTGAACAACAACCAAGCAAAGCTAGAGGGATCACGGAATCAAACGGCACCCTATATAGATAACTACATAAATAACCGGACCTAAATCGAGAGATTGGATAGTATGAGTTTTCGTAACCCAAATGAGTATTGGAACTCATATGATATGGTTTAACAAAGCCTACATACTAAAATGAAACCCAAACTAAGTGCTTACGACCCATTACGACCCGTTTAGGTAGCTTATGCTACTTTAACGCGTCGTTCGCGTAAAACGCGTTCGAACCGCTTAACTAGTCCTATGACAAGTAAAATATGCCTTAACATGTCTAACATAGTTGCCTAATCAGTTTAGATGTCAAAATTTATGTTACATATGCTTAAAATGAATTTTGGCGTAAAAAGGGCATTTTGGTAAATTTCCTAAGGCATATAATCTACCTATCATACAACTACTTAAACGAAGTGACCATAAGGTATAACCTCGGAAGGTTATTACCTATACAACTATGGTCACCTAATGTGTTTGGTCGGATCCTAATGATCGACCAAACGGGCCGGGTTCGAAAGTATAAGCGATTGTTTAGATCGCTTACCTTTACGACCCTATATAAGCACAAATCTAATAGTGACGAGTTAAACATGTTAAAACATGTTTAACGAGGTTTGAAAACAGGTTTAGTATCAAGACAAAGGGTCGTGATACCCAAAAGTAGTTTGGTTACAAAATACGCAAGAATACGCATTTTGGCCGAAACTACGACTCGTCATTGAGCCTAGATAACGTGGTAATAAGTAGGTATAGTCACTAGCGACTTTAACCATCGTGATTACGCTCACGTTATGAAGTTCAAACGAACTTCGCATTGACCATAAACTGGTCAATGCAGAAAGTCAAACAAAGTATGACTTTAACGCTAAAACGTAAAAGAACGAAAGAATACTTACAACGGGTCCAAGAACGGAAGCTTTGATCCGATTACTCTCAGGTATGAAGTAGATACTTCAACTTAGAGAGATGAAATCCGATTCAAAGGTGTGAGTTGCAACAAATGAATGGGGGTATTTATAGATTTCATGGAACCGTTAAGATCGTTCGTCGAATAACGTGCTTTAATCTTAACCGTACACATGTGCCCATGGTTTTGTAAAACCATGGGAGCCCCTATAATGGCCCATAGATTGATAAATACCATTGAATACCAGCCCATGGTATTGCAAAACCATGGGTTCAAACCATCAAAATCTCAAAATGGACCAGGTTCAATGAATCTGGTCAGAAATTTCAAAAATGGTCCCCGCACTTGTAAAACTTGATTTTTTTTGCGCTTTTAAGCCCCGTTAACCCCATTTCAAGGCTCTAAAATAAAGTTAAAGTATAGGGAACTTAAAATATGCTCAAAAACATCTCGGATGTCGGTTCGTTTGGTCGTACGGTTGCGTTGTTCGGTTAATTACGACGGAAATCGTAATGAACGCAAAAACGATCCAAATTACGCAACGAATGGAATTTTATCATGCCAATCACTAAAATAAAATATTTTAATGATTACATAAATTTTTGGATGTCCGGATATATTCAGGACGTAAGATATGCGCGAAAATGCAAACTTATGCACTTTTGACGCTTTTAGTCTCTATTGATCAAATAAGTTTATTTTAGCATACCGAACCCCTCAAAGCCTATTTCTAAGCTATGTAAAGGATATTTAGAGTATGTTTAACTTATGATCAAGTTCTGGAATGTTCGTTACAGTACGAATCGACATACTTTCGCATTTTGTCGAATTTAGTCCCTGTAAGCGAATAAACTTGATTTCGGCACACCAATCCTTCCAAACCTTATTTCTAAGTTATGTAAAGGTTATTTAAGATATGTTAAGCCTATGTCACTATTCCGGAGTGTTTGTTGCATTAAACTGGTTATATTTACGCATAAGTGCGCGTATAACCTTCCAGAAAGCGATTTAGAGCCCGAAATCGAACAAGAGTTGATATGTGCAAATGATACACATATTTATACAAATCCCAAGTATGAAATACAATATTTCATTGGTTTGGTATATGTTTGATGATTGAGGTGACACAGGTGTCACAATCCAAACCCTTGAAGACATGCTTCGGGCATGTGTAATCGATTTTGGCAATGGTTGGGAAAGACACCTCCTTTTGGTGGAGTTTTCGTATAACAACAGTTACCACAGCAGCATCCAGGCTACTCCGTTTGAGCCTTGAGGCATTGTACGGGCGTAACTGCCGATCACCTCTTTGTTGGGCAGAGGTTGGCGACAGCCAAATCACTGGCCCAGAACTCGTCGTAGACACAACCGAGAAGATTGCTCAGATACGACAACGAATGGCGGCTGCTCGTGACCGTCAGAAAAGCTATGCTGATAAGCGTAGGAAACCACTCGAGTTCCAGGTTGGGGATCGAGTGCTACTCAAAGTTTCACCTTAGAAAGGTGTAGTTCGTTTTGGCAAACGAGGCAAACTCAGCCCGCGATATGTTGGACCCTTCGATATCACTGAGAAAATTGGCAAGGTGGCCTACAAGCTGAATTTACCTGCAGAACTCAGCGGAGTTCACAACGTATTCCATGTGTCGAATTTGAAGAAGTGTCTGCAGATGAAACCCTCATAGTTCCTTTCAAGGAGCTCACCATCAACGATCAGTTGCGTTTTGCCGAAGAAACAGTGGAAATCTTGGACCGGGAGGTCAAGATTCTCAAACGCACCAGGATACCTATCGTTCGAGTTCGTTGGAACTCCCGTCGTGGCCCAGAGTTTACCTGGGAACGAGAAGACCAAATATAACACAAATATCCCCAGTTGTTCGAGAACAATGAAACCACTACTGAATTTCGGGACGAAATTCCAAACCAACGGGGGGATGATGTGACACCCCAGGAAAACCAGGAAACCATGCAACCTAAGTAGTTTCCTCAATAACTACGTGCTAAATTTCTGGACAAAATTTCTTTCAAGTTGGAGATGATGTGACAACTCGTAATTTTAAGTCTTCTCTATGTACGGATTTCTTTTCACATTACATGTTATGTTGTAACTTACGAATGTGCTGCATATTTAGTTAATGTGTTTAATTGCCTTTATATTGTGACCATGTGAAACTTATTTGGCTACACCCATGCACCGTTAAATGTTTGTATGTGTGTGATTGGTTAGGTATATTGGAACCGTTAACAGTTAGATGTGTTGGCTAGTTATTTTGGGAACTTGTATTAACTTTGATGGGCCGCAAACTTACTTGACACATACGCACACTTTTGGCGACATGGGCCCCTCCTATATTGGCTCACACGTTGGATTGGGCCTGAATCAAAACCCCAACCCATGCGTTATATGTATAGATATGGGGAGGGCATCATATTACGTTGTTTTGGAAGCAAGTTGCAAACCCTAGAACCTCATCCTTCTCTCCATTCGATGATAGTAACTTGTTCGGAGTTCATCCCTCTCGGAGCTTGTCCAACATATTCAGCGACAACCCCTTTTGATCGATCTAGGGTGTTACTAGGAGACTTGATAGATAATACAAACCATGATAAATTGCATGAATACATGATGAAGAAACATGGGTGCACTTGTTGTAACAAAAACAGGTTAGTTATAATGTGCTAGTTTTTTGTTAATCGATGACTTTGTGTTATAACATTTTATAGATGTGTTAATACGATGTACAGATCTTGAATTACACTTGGTTTGATTGGTCTGATATATGAGGTTTGCATGATAACAGAGTATGTGTTGGATGTTTTATGTTAATCAACTGATAGATCCGAGCTAGATGTAGGGCGACTGATGTTTGATGAACTTGGGTTATCATAAATCATAGGAATTGATTAAGTGTTTGCATGTTTGCGTTCATTGTCTACCGGCGACAGTTAGGGTTTGCTGCCCATAAACCGTCCGACGAAAATACCAGTCCGACAAAACCTGGAGTTTCGCCATGCTTTAGTCCCATGAAACCTGGAGTTTCCTCACACACATTTACACGGCGAAAGTTGGAGTCCGTCACGTGATAAACTAGATGTCTTATGATCTTGACTGAATATTATTTAAGCATTAGTGTTGTGGCCATGTGCTTTGATTGAATGCTATTCTATCGGCCCAATGGAGGTTGCACACCAGTAATCACATGAATCACTTTGAGCTTTATAAAATGATGGCCTATGTGTTAACTAAAAAGAGTAATAAATGAAATGTCAGCCCACTAAACCGACTTTATCATATTAGTATTTTGACAGCCACGTGATTGCACCTTGACTGGCCCGATAAATTGTCAGCCCATTAATTAAAATAATCGGTCCAATAATAGCTTGAATACCCAAACAGTTGTCGGCCATTATTGTGTGTTTAGATAATTACATAAAGATAGTAGGTTAAATTATGATGCATATTTACTTGTCACAATTAGCGGGTGTACTTGAATGCAAACCAAACCACTTGTGATGTAGTGTGATATGAACTTGTGTTGTTTTTAGACCCAACTGCTTGTTATGATCTACGTAATAATATACGTGTTGTTTATTTGTAATAAGTGTAATAAATGCAAAGGACACCTGTTTTATGTTTACATGAAACTGACTGATATTGATAACCATTATTGAGAACATGAACATGTATTATAACGGGCGTGAGATTTAACTGCTGGTTATGTGTCCGCTGTTTGTGTAATGTGAATATGGAATACATGAATTATGTGCATATAATCTGATTACCGTTGGTAACTATGCTAGGATTTGGTTGACCAACTGTAAACGTAAACAAAGTAACTAGTCATACCGAGCAAACCAAGGTGAGTTCACACTTTCTAAGGCATGGGATTCCCGGTGGTTGGGAATGGGTTAAAGAATTAAAACGGAACCTACATATCCTCCTTGGGTAGGATATGTACCGCCATCCTCCATGGGTAGGATGCCAATATTAATCATGCGTATTCTCCTTGGGTAGAATACTTACGTTCGTCCTCCTTGGGTAGGACAACAACCTTAACTTACTAGACAAAACTCTATCATTAAGTCCCTCATTTTATATCGACTTAATCGCTGAGGCCTGTGGCGAGCGGGTTATTAGTTAATAGCGCTATTAGGTTTGACAAACCTCACACCGTGCCGGTCGGACGGGCGTGTACTAATGGATCATAGCAAACAGTCAATGATGAAAGACATTTACTTAGGGCTCAACTTACTTTCGTCAGTAGTCGATATGGTAACGGTCTAGTGGTTCACATGGGGAAGCCCCCACTGGTTATGGTTTGGGAAATAAGGAATTGGTTAATCATATTTTCAACTATGGGGTAACCCCCACGGCAAGTAAGCCAGCTAAAGAAAAACTATGTTTTTGAAACGACTTAAAACGAACACCCAACTGTGAACTCGCTCAACTTTGTTGTTGATTCGTTGTTACATGCCTTGCAGGACTTTAGGTACATATCAATTGGAACTTGCTGTCTGGGAAGCTGGAGTGGTCATGGGTCGAGATACATGGAATCTCAATACAAGCTCAATGGTTTATGTACTCTTGGTTTACTAAAAACTTAACAAATGATTTATGCTTCGGCTGTACACAATGAATGATATGTATCGTTTGTAACGCTTTATGTTAATAAATGAAAGTTTTATTTAATTATAATTATGATTTCAATGTGATTGGTGGCTTGGATCCTGGTCAGTCATTCCTCCTGCGGTGATACTCCGCTTGTGGATTTTGGGGGTGTGACATCGGATTCATGGCTAGAATACATGTTGCAATACCTTATTAAAAACCTTGTTTTGAAAAGAGTATAATATTGCAACGAAATTAACCAACTCAAATCATGCGGGTTATAATTTATAAAACCTAGTAGCCATGATTCTTAACCCAAAAGCATTTGTTTTAGTAAACTAAATTGTAAAAACATCTCGTATTAACTCGTTTAATAAAACTCGTATGGTTTATATCCTTTCGAAAACATCGTTAAGTGACATCGTTTCAAAATCATTTACCCAAGTGAACTAAATAACGCCACTGTATGTAATATGTTGAAAATACTTATATATAAGAAGTACCAGCGGCGTATCTACCATGTTTTCACCAAATTACACCTGTCCCATTATCTAAACACTTAACCAAAAACCAATCGTTTATCCAACTCGTTTAATCTTGTTCAAATCGTTTCCAAATCGTTAACTCGTTTAAATCGTTTAAATCATCCTCGTTTTAATTGTGAAAACTATTTTTGGTCGTCTCGCTAATAACATTCAAACCTTCGTGACCCGACTATCTCGCTTCTCACATTAACAAACCACCAAAGGGGAAGTTAACTATCACAAATTCAGTCCTTACCCACCTAACCCACACATAACCATGGGTGCAGCCTGATAACGGGATTTGTCAGATCCTATGGTACCATAACCTAATACTGGTCGGTTCGGCCAAAATTAATGAATGTCATTCGTTATGTAACTACAACCAACAAGTTCGTTCACATTATTGAAATCGTTATTAGTTTAGTATAAACCATCTTAATCATTTTTGAAACCATTGTTAAAATATCGAAAATCCTTTTGATACATATGAATCACCCCAAAACAATTTAAAACAATAAAATAGGGGAACTATGTACTCACATGAAGTGCAAAGTATCCTCAATCAAAAGAACTTCAACAAACTCAAGTAAACCAGAGAAATCAAGCAGCACCTAGTAATCGAATCACTAGTAAATAAATTGACACCTCAATCGGAAGATTAGATAGAATGAGGCCTTGTAAACCAAATGAGTGTTGGAACTCATGTGATATGGTTTAACAAATTCTACATTCTAGATCGGAACCTAACCTAAGTGCTTTCGACCTATTGCGACCCATTAAGGTAGCTTACGCTACTTTAACGCGTCGTGCACGCATAAGCGCGTTCGAGACGTCTAACTAGTCCTATGACAAGTATTATATGCCTAAACATGTTTAAATATGTTAAATAATCAGTTACGTGACAAAAGTTTATGTTACATATGCTTAATTACCAATTATGCATGAAAAGGGCATTTTGGTCATTTTCCTAAGGCATATAAACTACCTATCATACAACTAATTAAACCTAAGTGACCATAAGGTATAACCTCGGAAGGTTATTCCCTATGCAACTATGGCCACTAAACATGTTTGGTCGGATCCTAATGATCGACCAAACGGGTTGAGTTTGAAAGTCTAAGCGGGTGTTTAGTCCGCTTGACTTACGACTCTACACAAGCACTAAACTAAAAGTGACGAGCTAAACATGCTAAAACATGTTTAGTTAAGTTAGAAAACAGGTTTTGGTATCAAAACAAACGGTTTTGATACCCAAGAGTAGTTTGGTTACAAAATACGCACAAATGCGCATTTTGGCCGAAACTACGACTCGTCACTACGCCTAGTCAACGTGATAATCAGTAGGTATAGTCACAAGGGACTATAACCATCGTGATTACGCTCACGTTGCAAAGTTCAACGGAACTTTGTGTTGACCATTGACTGGTCAAAGCTGAAAGTCAAACTCTGTTTGACTTTCATGCTTGAAATACAAGAACAAGCAAGAAGAGGACTTACAAAGGGTCCAAGAAGGTGTTTTGATTCAAAGTTACTCAGGTATCAGGTGTTAAAACCTCAACTTAGAGCAGAAGTTGAATCAAGGTGTGAAAAAACCCAAATGAGGAAGCTTGCTATTTATAGGACGTAAGGATCAATAGGATCATTCCATGTGTTTTGAGGGTGTAATCTTGGCCATACATGTGGGTACATGGTATTAGAATACAATGGGGGCCGAAAACCAGCTCAAGGTTTTGCAAAAGTTACAAAAAAGACCCCCAAGTTCAATCCCATTGCTGAAAAATGCTGAAAAACAAGTTTCTGTCCAGATCAGGATGTGGCGTCGCACCACGGCAGAGACAGATGGTGGTGGCGCAGCGCCTCCTGGTGCCAGTTCCAAAAATTTTGCCAAAATGGCAGAAATGGTCCCTGCACATGTTTAAGGCCTTTTTCGATGCGTTTAAACCCCGTTAACCCCATTTCAAGGCTCTAAAATGATGTTAAAGTATATGGGACTCAAAACATGCTCAAAAATATCTCGGATGTCGGTTCGTTTGGTCGTACGGTTGCGTTATTCGGTTAATTACGACGGAAGTCGTAACGAACGCAAAAACAATCCAAATTATGCGACGAATAGAATTTTATCAAGCCAATCACTAAAATAAAATATTTTAATGATTACATAAATTTTTGGATGTCCGGATATATTCAGAACGTAAGATATGCGCGAAAATGCAAACTTATGCAGTTTTTGACGCTTTTAGTCCCTAAATGACCAATAAAGTTTGTTTTAGCATACCGAACCCCTCAAATCCTATTTCTAAGCTATATAAAGGATATTTAGGGTATGTTTAACTTATGATCAAATTCCGGAATGTCCGTTACTATACAAATCGATATAGTTTCGCATTTTGACACAAATAGTCCCTGCGATCGAACAATCTTGATTTCAACACACCAAACCATCCAAAACTTATTTCTAAGTTATGTGGAGGTTATTTAAGGTATGTTAAGCCTATGTTACTATTCCAGAGTGTTTGTCGCGTTATACTGACTGCGTTTACGCACCAGTTTGCGTATAACCTTCCAGAAAGTGATTTAAAGCTTGAAATTGGAATCGAATTAAATTATAAAATCGTCAAACACAATTACACACATAATAACATCAAAACACATATAATAACACCAAAGCACATTGTTTTATTGATAATTGACATTGTTTCACATTATACGACGATTACAGAACACAGTTGTCACACGCGAAGCTATTAGTTAGTAAATTAATAGTGAAAGGTATTTTAGACAGGTCAATACTTTGACCCGAGCCAGGTACGTGCAAATAAGATTATAGCTATAAGTGCGATTTTGTTCAAACATGTTATTGAAAGTCCTTCGTCGTAAAAGAATGGACCAAGGTTGACCAAAATGCCCATGAACGTAAAATCATGTAAACGGTCGTTAGAGGTCGTTTAAGAACGTGTATTATGATCATGTAAGTTATAGAATAAGTATAAAAGTTATAGGTTTAAGTCTTTTGGGTCATATGTATCAAAACGGTTTTTGACGCAAAATGGCATTTCGAATGGCACACTTTAGAATAAGTAATATACATCTTTAAAATCTCCACAATTATAGTTGTGGTGGCGGTTAATCGGTGTCTTAATATGGAGTTGATTATGTATAATTGAGGGAAAGATTTAAACTTGAAGGTTTAAATCCTCTAAACGGGTCAAAATGAATTATGCGCATAAATTGGATATGGGCCGCATAATTCATAACGGTTAAGAATCCGAGTTAAATATTTTGAGTTAAATACATGGGCGTATGCCCCATGACTATTTTGAAATAAGTTTGTGGTTTTAGATACAAACGGGTCAAAATGTTGAATTTGAATACTAAGCCGAATGCTTGAAAATTTAGATTTTTATTAGTTCGAATGTTGAATTTTAACTTCATATGATGGGGAATTAAATTACGGTCGCGTAGCAAAACGGACATTTAGGTTGAAAGTTATGAGGTTTTAAAGTTAAAATTTTGGTAAAATTCGGAGCTGGGCGTTTGCAGCTCAAATAAATGAAACATTCTGTGAAAAAGTGGATGTCGCGCCCCGCGACGGAGAAATGGAAGTATGTCGCGGCCCGCCACGGGCTGTCACGGCCCGCGAAGGCCAAGGCCAAATCTGTCGCGGCCCGCGACAGACATTCAGAGCTGGAAAAGTTTTATATTTTGTTTATTTTGAACTCCGGACTCGTTTATACTTGTTATTTAACTATCAAAACTAACTTCTGAGTTGGTTTTGATCATAGGTGAACATCACGAATACACGGATGAAGATCAAGCTACGTACAAGAACCGAACACATGAAAAAGAAGCTTCCGCACGTTGCCTCGTCGTTATTTCAAAACGACGAATTCTATTATATTGTTGTATTATTTTTTAATTTGTAAAAGTTTTAATTACCCATATTTTTCAACGTAAATGTAATCATAATTACATGTTTATTTTCGTAATTTATACGAAAATCGTGAAATATTAGCGAGGGTCTTACATTATTTTAGCTATTTTGAGCTAAAAGTCGAACAGTTTGGCTTCCTGTTTGACTTTCGGTTCTGACCATTTTGGTCAAGTCAAAGTTCAATTAAACTTTGCAACGTGATCGTAATCACGAAGATATTAATCCCTTGTGATTGCACCTTCTGATTACCATGTTTACTAGGCGAAGTGACGAGTCAAAGTCTTATTTATTAAAAATAAAAATGCGCATAAGTGCATTTTACGACGAAACTATTTTCGGGTATCAAAATTCCAAGTTTTGATACCAAATCGGTTTTATAACTTAGTTAGACATGTTTTAACATGACTAACTCGTCACTTCTAGTTTAGTGCTTTATTTGGGTCGTAAGTCGAGCGGTTTGACTACCGCTTTCACTTTCGAATCCGACCCGTTTGGTCAATCTTAGGATTCGACCAAGCATATTTTTAGGACCATAGTTGTATAGGGAATAACCCTCTGAGGCTATACCTTATGGTCTTGTGGTTTGATTAGTTATATGATGAGTTGCTTTTATGATCTTTTAAATTGACCAAAATACCCTTTTTGCTCATAAATTGATTTTAAGCATATGTAACCAAAGTTTTGACATCTAAACTGATGCTATAACATAACCAAACTTGATATGGTATGTAAGACTCATCATATGACATATTTGACCATCCAAACTTATAATTACGCTAATGGCCCATTGAAGTAGTGTAAACTACTTTAACAAGTCATAACGGGTCAAAAGCACTTAGGACCCTTTTCCAAATTAAAATGTTAAGTTTATTAAACCATATCCCATGAGTTCCAACACTCATTTGGTTTATAAGCCACCATTCTACCCGAATCCTCCAATTTAAGTCCCAGCACAATAACACAGTTATCCGACACATTAGGACGCACTTGAGCTTTATTTATTCCATTGATCAAGAACACATACGCAATCCCAAGTGAGTACATAGCTCCCCTCTTTTATGTTTTGCAAATGTTTTGGTGTGACTCATATGTGCTAAATCATTTTCAAGTTTTTAAAAACAAAGTCTATGGTTTATATATACAATACGATTTCAATAATGTGAACAACTTGTTGGTACGTTATCCATAACACGAATGACATCCATTAGCTTTGGCCAAGCCGACCAGTAGTATGTTATGGTACCATAGGACTGACAATCCCGTTACCAAAATTCCCTGTGTTTGTGGGGAAGTTTGGGGAACGATAGAAACTATATTTTAACAAACCCTATGGTGGTTTGTTAGTCGATTTAAAGAGACCCTTTGGTGGTCTAGACGAGTCATCACATTTTTTAATGTATTCATTAAAGAACGATCACAGTTTTCACAATTAAAACATGGACGATTTGTTTATACAAAACAAGGACGAATGATTTATAACACGGACGATTGGTTTATAACACGGACGATTGGACGATTGATTTATGGTAAGTGATTTAGATAACGAGACAGGTGTAATATGATAAAAGCATGGTGGATACGCCGCTGGTACTTCCTTTATATAAATGCTTTTATTGTATTACATATCGTAGCGTTATCCAAATTACTTCAACAAGGACAAATGGTTTTGAACAATTTTCAGTTAAAGATATAAACCATACAATGTTTTCTTTTAAATCGATTTATTACTCGGTTTTACAAAAGAAAAGCTTTTGGTTAAGATTCATGGCTACAATATTTTACAACTCATACCAACTTGTTTAGTTGGTTAAATATATTGCAATATCAAATACTTTTGATACGAGGTTTCCATTTATCGACTTTTGTAGTCGGATGAGGTATTGCAATAACAAATAGAACGCCATGAATTTGACACACACAAAGCCTATGTACTCGCCGGCTTTTTATGCTGACTGTCTTTTCACATATGTTTCAGCAGCTAGTGTTTGATGATTAGGAATGCATGCTTCACATAGGATGGACGCGGACCTTAGTTTACTTTAAAACTTAAAGTCAAATATTGTATTTTATTTGTGTTTTGTCCCAAGACAATGTAAACATTTAACTTAATAAAACAAAACTTTAAATACCATGTGTTGTGAAACAATTTCCTGTAACGTGACTCCCCGATGTTTTCATCGCGGTATGTTGTTTTACGCGATCGGGGTGTTACAGACATTGGTATCAGAGCCATGGTTATAGGGAATTTGGTTATTAGCATCACTTTCGACCTAGACTATAACCTTCCTAGGACCCTAACTGTGACATATGTGCTTGTGTAGTCATTGTAATTCCAAACAGTTCAATTATCGATAAAACAATGTGATTTGACCCCAATATTTGTTTAATTATGTTTGACATTTTGCACGTTTTGATTTTTGTTTAATTTCAAACTCTATATCTCTTTATGGAAAGTTATACGCAAACTGATTCGTAAACGTAATCAGTTTAACACGACAAACACTAAGGAACATCATCATAATCTTAACATACCTTAAATAACCTATACATCATTTAGAAATAAGTTTTAAAGGGTTTGGTATGGCAAAAACAAGTTTATTCGATTACAGGGACTATTTGCGACAAACTGCGAAAGTCTGCCGATTTGTATAGTAACGTACACTCCGGAACATGATCATAAGTTAAACATACCCTAAATATCCTTTACATAGCTTAGAAATAGGCTTTGAGGGGTTCGGTATGCGAAAATAAACTTTATCAACAGGGACTAAAAACGTCAAAAAGTGCACAAGTTTGCATTTACGCGCATATCTTACGTTCTGAACATATCCGGACATCCAAAAATTTTTGTAATCATTAAAATATTTTATTTTAGTGATTGGAATGCTAAAATACCATTCGTCGCGTAATTTGGATCCTTTTTCGCGTCCTTTCGTGTGTCGTCGTAATTAACCAAATAACGTGACCGTACGACCAAACGAACCAACATCCGAGATGTTTTCAAGCATATTTCAAGTTCCCTATACTTTGACATCATTATTGAGCCTTGAAAATGGGTTAACGGGGTTAAACGTGTCAAAAATCAGCTCTAAAGCATGCAGGGACTGAAACTGTAATTTATAAACTGTTGCTGAACTGTAGGTCGCTCGCGGGGCGCGTAAGACTGGCTAAGTCTTACGCGGGGCGCGACAGCCCCTATCTGGGTAGAAAACTTGATTTCAGCAAACAGCAGTTGTTCCTTGGGTTTTAGACATGGATTTTCAATGCTATGGGCTTGTTTTTGGACTCCCCTGGTATTCTAAACAATGGGCAACAAGTGTATGGTCTTGATCAAGTCTCAAAAACACTTGTAAAGATCCTATTGATCCAAGAAATCTATAAATAGCTTGGATTTTTCATGGGTTCTTTGCATATTCATTCCTTTTCCTCTTAAATCTGCTTATTGGAGCTATCCCCTATTGGTTGAAGGCTCCATTCTTCAGTATTCTTGTTCTTGATCCAAGCTTGGACCCTTTGTAAGTCTCATTCATGCTTGGTTATGCATTTCAAGCATGAAAGTCAAACAGTGTTTGACTTTCTGCTTTGACCATGAATTGGTCAACACAAAGTTCGTTCGAACTTTGCAACATGAGCGTAATCACGATGGTTATAGTCCCTTGTAACTATACCTACTAATTACCACGTTGATTAGACGTAGTGACGAGTCAAAGTTTCAGTCAAAATATGTATTTATGCGTATTTTGCAACGAAGCTATTTTCGGGTATCAAAACACTTTGTTTTGATATCTAACTTGTTTTCTAACTTAGTTAAACATGTTTTAACATGTTTAACTCATCACTTTTAGTCTAGTGCTTATATAGGGTCGTAAGTTAAGCGGTCTAAACAACCGCTTAGACTTTCGAACCCGACCCGTTTGGTCGATCATTAGGATCCGACCAAACATATTTTATGACCATAGTTGTATGGGGAATAACCTTCTGAGGTTATACCTTATGGTCACTTCGTTTAGTTAGTTGTATGATAGGTAGTTTATATGCCTTAGGAAAATGACCAAAATGCCCTTTTTACGCATAATTTCATTTTAAGCATATGTAACCTAAATTTTGACATCTAAACTGATTATGCAATGTTATTAGACATGTTAAGGCATATAATACTTGTCATAGGACTATTTAGGCGGTCCGAACTCGCTTTTGCGTGAACGAAACTTTAAAGTAGCGTAAACTACCTTAACGAGTCGTAAAGGGTCATAAGCACTTAGGATAAGTTCCGATTTAGAATGTAGGCTTTGTTAAACCATATTATATGAGTTCCAATACTCATTTGGTTTAAGAAACCTCATTCTATCCGATCTTCCGATTTAGGTCCGGTTTATTAACATAGTTACTTATATTAGGTGTCGTTTGATTCTGTGATCCCTCAAGTGTTATTTGGTTGATATATCAAGACTTTTAAGCAATATCAAGTGAGTACATAGTCCCCTCTTTTACTGTTTTCAAGTATTTTGGGGTGATACACATGTGCCTACTTGTTATTTTCGTGCTTTCATGACATATACTTGCTATGTTCATTAGTACGCATATAGTACATGATTTATATTATGCTTTGCTATGTATGTTGACTTAGCATGCTAGCGCATTGATTTCATAAACATTTTTGTTACATATGTTTACTTAGCATATGAACACATTGATTTACATTGCATTTCTGCTATGTATGTTTACTGAGCATGCTAGCACATTGATTTACATGATATTTCTGCTTCGTATGTTTAGTTAGCATACTTAGTACATTATTTTCACATAACATGCTTACATTTGGTATGACATTTGGTTTGTTTAACGGGTCAAAAATACATTCATTAACACTGATCACGTCGCTCGGTAGTATGTAGTGGTACCATAGGAATTGACAACTCCCATTCCTGGAATCCTAGGTTTGTTTGGACGTAAGGAATGACAGAATCCGATATACATAATTGATAAACCGTTAACTTGTTAAGGGTTTGTCCAACAGTCGCAAGGCTTGGATGTATGCGATAAACAATACTGCATAAATGTTTGTATCAGTAAAGCATTGATTTTGCAAAACATAACTTTTGACTTAAACTATGATTTATTCAAATACATTGTTTTGTACATTTTACCTATGGTTTGAGTTGATACTTTTCGCTTGCCATACATACCATTTGATTATGCAAGACATGATTTACATTTGACATTAGACATTGTTTACACATAAACATTTTGACATTGGTTTAAACAAGACATTTTGGTGGTTATTTTGGTAAGTGATTTAAATAACGAGGCGTGTGTAATATGATAAAAGCATGGTGGATACGCCGCTGGTACTTCCTATATATAAGTGCTTTTATGGTATTACATATCGTAGCATTATCTAAATCATTTCGACAAAGACATGTTACATTTTATACAAACGATATAATTTATACAAATTCATTTTCACTTGGTTATTTATTTAACCATGCAATATTCTTTTATATCATCTGATTTTCTTATTGATTTTCGTATGTTTTATAAAAGAAAACATTTTCATAAGGTTCATGACTACTTTTTGTTAAACATTTCTTTTAACTTACAAGTCATGAATCCTGCATCAACAAAACCTATGTATCTCACAGGCATTTTTATGCTGACGTACCTATTTTGACATGTGTTTTCAGGAGCTAATGCATGATATGGAACGCGATACAGTTAGGTGGACTCGGGCCTTAGTGACATAAAATGAAGCAAGAGTAGTTCAATTATGTTATGTTTCTTTGTTTTTAAGACAATGTAATCACTTAAATTTAAATAAAACCAAATTTTAAATACCATGGTTGTGAAACAATAATTCTGTCGCTCCACTCCCCGACGTTTCCGCCACGGTTTGTTGTTTTACGCGGTCGGGGTGTGACACTAACGCAAGTTATCTTGTGTTTAGATCTTAAAACAAGACCATAACCTATCCTTAGGTGATTACTAAAACAAATCCACAAGTTACAAATTCATTTTGAAAATCATTTATCTATCCTTAGATGAGTCATTTTTGGCTTTAAGCCTTCAAAGTTTTCAAAATCTTGTCAAAGTTTGGGTTTTAATAATGTGAAGACGTGCAATCTGGAAGGGTGGGTGCCTTTACCATGAGTTTTCTGTCTAAGGCTAGAATGTTCGTACAAATCCGCATTATCGGACCAGTCACTCTTACCTGGGAACTCTCGGGGTGAGTGTCCACTTATAGGCTAAATCATGTCTTCGCGATACATTATAAAGACCCATTTACTTTGATTAGTCACCGTGCATCGTTTTTTTTAAGTAACGAACGAATTACCACAATCCTTATGTTTCGTCAATATTTTTAACACCTCTTTTGTTTATCAATGTCACTCTCACACATTTTTCCCATATTTCCTCTCTTTTAGAATGCCTCCTCGTCGCAACGCTACCCAAGACGCCTAAATGGTGACTTTAATTGCTCAGCAATGGCCGCTGTACTCCCGAACCTTGTGACCCAACTTAATCAAGCCTACAATAACAACAACAATGCACCTGCTCCGTGCAACTATAAACAATTCAGTTCGGCTAAACCACTCAAGTTTAGTGGGTCTAAGGGAGCTACTAGGCTCCTACAATGGTTCGAGAGTATCGAGAGCACTTTCCATTATGTGTAGTGTCCTAATGAACGCAAGGTAGAGTTCGCTTCGAGTGTTTTTCAAAAGAGAGCACTCACATGGTGGAATGGAGTGATGACAGACAGAGGTGCCGATGTAGCAATGGCTCAAACGTGGGAAGAGCTTAGGGCTATTATGATGAAAGAATTATGTCACACCCCCAAAATACCACATGCGGTATCCCCCGTGAGGCGTGTGACGTACTAGGATCTAGCCACTAATCACATTGAACTCATAACAAGTTTTCAAATAAAAGTTTTCATTCATTAAGATATGTAGTACAAAACATTATTTATAACCCGTTGTGTTCAGCGGAAGCATAACACAAAGTTTAACCAAAGCCCAAGTGTATGTAATCTACTAGTCTTATTTCAAATTCCATGTATCCCGACCCATGACCACTCCAGCATCCCAGGCAGCAAGTTCCACATCCACAAGTATCAATAACCTGCGAGCATGCACACACGTGTATCAGACAACGCTGGTGAGTTCATAGTTTTACAAAATCGTTAGTTACCAAGTGTTTAGTTCTGTTCATTGATTACAATGTTGATAATAACTCGAGTACCGTACAAGATGGCTTCCAGATTGTTTTGCCCGTCCCCAATGCCCCCTATCTTAAGCATTGGTCATGATTTAAGGTCATTAGTTCACGCCAGTCCTCTCAGGTACGGTGTGAGGTTGCCAATCCTAATAGCGCTATCAACTAACACCCCGTTACCTCTCAGGTAACTATTCGGTATAAGATGGGACTTAAATGATAGGAAAGAGTGTATTATCTAACATTCCAGTTTAACTCACAAGACGTATTCCTCTCAGGAATACCCAATTAATTTATCCAAAAACCCATCCCTCTCAGGGATACCCAAAGACTGTCCCAACCACCGGGACGCATGCTCAAGAGATGAACTAGCCTTACATTTGCTCGGTAGGTTATATTACCCGTTCCTAGTTGGTCAATCCAAACCCTACCGTGGTTTCCAAAAATAATTATCTTGCATGCATATAAGTTACGTAACCCACATTCACAACACAGGTATCATACTAGTAGTGCACATAACGTTATACAAATCGTAACAAGAAATCACGCATCACACATATCATAGCATCCATTGAAACAATCAATTTCGTACCCATTTATACCACGCATTCTAGTAGATAACATCACATAGCACATAATTGACATTCGAATTTCATACAATTCATTGTCACAAGTTCATGCTTCACTTTCACACCTAACAGTTAATCCATCACCCACAAAAGTGTTCGATCCCACCATAATTCAAACCCAAATGAGAAGTGTACTATCCATATTAAAGTGTGCGATCCATTATTCTATGTATGTGGCCCAATGTTTAGTGTACAGTTCACCCAAAGACGGCCCATCCGAAGTGTGCAATAAGCAATTGACTCCGAATGTGCGACTCCGGGTTTGTGCGGCCCATTATAAGTGTTCGGCCCAAGGTGTATAAAGCCCAAGGCCGAAGTGCGATCATGTCAGTTTTCATGTTTGTTACAGGATCAGAAACATGAAATTCAATTATATGCTATATGAGTGTGCAATACAAGTGTGTGGTTAACCAAGTCATCCCTTTTCAATCCCCATGTAACCGTCCCACTATCTCGATCCCTTCAACCACATGATCAAATGATAGCAATTCTAATTTTATTAGAATTTCAACAACCCTTTTAATGTTTCACATGTGCCTTAATCATGTTCTGACACCTTGTGCATGACATCAATTCACTTATTATAGATCATACACATACACCTTTCCTTATCCGATCCATCCATTACCCATACATATGCCACAACCCCTAAATCAAGTTCTAACAATTTCATCTTTGCATAGTCAATGACATCTATGATTTGCAATAACCTCAGTCATCACTAGCACATACTGAACATTCAGATCGCATTTATGTACATCTTTTCCAACTTCACAAACCAAGCACCATCTCATTAATTAATTCGCACACTATTACTACCATCACAACCTATCCAAGTTTCATGTGTGTTTGTGCAGGCCTAAACTATTGGTTTTAAGATCGATTCACCAACAATCAGATCCATCACATACGTTTCATCACCCATAATCAATCCTAGGACGATCTCTAAATCATTTATTTATCAACATATATAACCAATTCATTCATTACCGCATACGGCAATTTTGAATCATATTAATCTACTCGTGACCAAGAACAATTAACAATAACTAAAATCATGTGCTCATTATCGTTACAGTTATCATGTGCTATGATACGAATACAGGCTATAATCAAGGAACTACAATCATGTAATCAATCATGGGTTGAGAACAAGTATGAACATACTAACCAAATGTTTGTAGGTCGGAAGCAATAAGAACGAAAGAGTGGAGAAGAAGGCTGCCGTCCAGCTCGGTAGTATTAGGGTTTGTGTGCGTGAAATTATGAGAACATGCCATGCATGACTGTGATATAAATTAGGGGTGTGTGGGCTCGGGTTGGGCTTAAAGTGAAACCGAGAGGATCAAAGGCGCGAGTGTGGGTCAGGGTAAAGGTATACAGTCTGTTACAAGTGTTTGGCTTTTGGGCCTGATCTAATGCATGGGCTGAGAGTGTGCAATGTGTGCGAGTTGAGAGGTGTGCGACCCCTATACATTGTGTGGCTAAGTGTTTGAAGCACCAACATCAAATAATCCGTAACTATTGACTAAAACTGATCACCTCATTTACTTCATAACACATACACATAATAACATACAAACTTATAACATTCACGTAATGCATAAACTCGTAACCATTCTCATTTAATTAAACACTTCACATAGCGTACACGTAAATTACATCAAAGCACCATGCATGCAAAGAACCAATACAACGAAAGAGTCTCGAAATTACGGGTTGTCACATCATCCCCAGAAAGAAATTTCGTCCCGAAATTTGAATAGCGGTCACAGAGGAGTGAAGTGATAGATCAGGATGACTGTGGGTTTTCCTCGGGTGCCACATCATCCCCAACTTGAAAGAGAATTTCGTCTCGAAATTCACCAGTTGCATCCGGATTCAATTCAACAGTGCCAAACAGGTTAGGGTGCTTGAGCTTCATCTGATCTTCACATTCCCACGTGAACTCCGGTCTATGTCTTGAGTTCCAACGAACTCTCGTGATTGGGATTCGACCATGTTAACTAACCTTGGTTTCCTGGTCCATGTTTTCGATAGGTTTCTTGACAACCGCAACTTGTCGTTAACTTTAGGCTCTAACAAGGGTATCACAAGTGTTAACGTTATTCAATTCACTAGGTAACTCGAGTTTGTGAGCCACGTCACCGATTCTTTCCAGAATTCTGAATGTCCCAACATATCGTAATTAAGTTTTCCATGTTTCCCAGAGCGTACCGCACTCTCCCAGAGTGAGACTTCCAATATGACACGTTCGCCTGCAGCGAACTCCCAGTGTTTCCTAAGTTATCAGGTTTCCTGGCGATCACGCGTTGTCGCCACACGATTTCCAATCTAAACAATCCTTCCAAGAGTTTCGAGTGCAAGTCCTGGACCCGTGATTAGATTGTCATCCACCCCAGTCCAACAAGGAGGTTGGCATTATCATCCAAGCAATGCATCAAACAGAGTGGTATGCATACTAAAACGGTAGCGGCTGTAGTAGCACTCACCCAAAGATAAGTGTCCTTCCAAATGTTTACTAAAGTCAATCACACATGCTCGCAGCATTTCTTCGAGTGTCTGGGTGGTTCCTTCATTATGACCGTCTGTCTGAGGGTGATAAGTAGTGCTCTTGTCTAGACGTGAGCCAAGGGTTTATGTGCTGCCTGCCCTAAATTGAAGGTAAACACAGATCAAATCAGAGGTAATAGAAGTTGGCACCTCGTGCCTAGAAACCGCCTCTCCCAGAGGAATATTCACAAGCTGTGAAGACTCGTCGGTTTCCCTGATTGCAAGAAGGCGTGTTGGTCACATGTGGCAATCAACGATCGCCCAGGTGATTTTGTTCCCATTTTGAGTTTTAGGTAGTCTAGTGACAAAATCTACGGCAGTCTGTTCCCATTTCCAAAGGGGTGTTCCTGGTTGCTGACACAACTCAGAAGGTTTCTGATACTCCACCTCGACTTTCACACAAGTCAAACATCGTACACATACTTTGCTATGTGGACCTTCATTCCCGGTTACCCGTACAAGGTTATAGATCCTAATATCTCATATCAAAACCCAAACGACTAGAATATCAAGACCGGTGTGCTTTGCTCAACACAAGTTCCCTACGGTTGCTGTATAGTGGGGTCCATATTCGTTTCATGTAGTAGCGAATATCGTCCGTCTTGCCAAAAGTTGTTCCTCCACGCCCCGCATGGACCCATGTTGATAGTTCTCGCCCTTCAATGCTTCAGTTGAACAGGGCGAATCTGTTCGAGTAGGCTTGAGTCGATGGTGTGCTGAGAGGCTCGTACACGTTCAGGTTTCACAGTTGAGATCATTCAGAAGTTCCATCCAGCGATGTCATCATATGTTTAGCTCTTTCGAACGAGGGTACACGGGAGGCTCCTGTGATCGGTCTAAGCAGTGCATTTGGTACCGTCCAGGTAATGCCTCCAACCTAAATCCAAGGACCATGGATTCCACCGCAGGTTGTGACTCATGCCATTCTTCTTGTAACTCCACTATGTAAGTCATCACCTTCACATGTTGTATCAGTGCGTAACTGGGACTCTGATTCGAACCATCATGGTATACCACTGATTCATCAATACCCTCGGATAGAAATGATGCTCAGTGCATTGCAGAGTTGGGTTTCAAAAGCTGAAAAGATGTCCTCCTGTTTTGTCTTCCACGAACACAGCACCCTGCTGTGTTGAAGAGATTAAAGCTGCGTGATCTTCGAAAATCCTGTGATGAATTTGCGATAGTATCTAGCGAGACCAAGAAATTGTTGTATCCTCGAAGGGATCCTTGGTGTCGATCTGTTTCTAACAAAATGGATCTTAGCGAAATCCACGTGTATTCCCACTTCGTTGTTTATATGACCAAAATTATATACCTCCCAGATCCTAAAGTCACACTTAGGTAGACTTCGGATAGAGTTGCTCCTCCCCCAGGAGCTTTAGAACGAAATACCAGTGCCGTTCATGGGTCCCTTTCTCCTCGTAGTGTTTTGAAACGTCATTGATAAACTCGGTTGACAAATCTGGCGAGACGAGGTTGACACATACCACTCATGTGCTCCCTGAGGCTGCTGGTGTGTTGGATATCTTATATAACTTAAACAGAAAATCGTAGTGGTCGTACTGGGTCTATATCGCCGTGTTAGGAATCATCCTCCCCGTGGTCTTCCATCAAATGACAGTCTGACCTTAAGTCAGGTTCTGGATAGAAGCTTGATCATTGCAACGGGTCAAGTAGGTCGTCGATGCGAGATATAGGGTGACGGTCTATGATAGCCACCCTGTAATAGTCTGTACACGTATGAAAGGACCCGTCCTTCGTTTCCACAACAGAGCTCCTTTTCCCCAAAACGAGGAGATAGATCGATAAGAGTCCCATCCTGTAGTTCCTGAAGTTGATTAGTCAATTCTTGCAACCCTTCTTGTGCGAGACGGTAAGAAGTATGAGTAGTCGGGGCTGCCTCTTGGTCGTGAGATCAAACTGAGATTCTACCTAATCTGTTGCAGAAGTAAACCTGAAAGTTCCTCAACTAGCACACTGACTTGCCACAAGGTCGAGTTTGCATCCCAACGAACATAGGAGGTTTCCATTGACTTGCCATCAGTCGGTTCCACAACAGGTTTGGTTTACAGAAACATCAGGGTTAAAAAGAACAGAGACAAAGCGATTAGTTACCAAGAAAGTGCAGGCCACCATGTTGCTATATTCCTGGCATCGTCCATGCCAATCCTAAATGGTCTTCCACGAGCATCATTTCTAGTGTTGTTTTTACGGTCATGTGGATTTCCAGCACTGTCATTGTTCCCTTGGTTAAGCTACGATTACGAGCACCTCAATGTTGCCGTGACCGTTGCCTCTAATGTCGCTGCTTGTAACGGGATCCTATGACCTTTCACCAACAGGGTCCATCTTTTCACATTCCGTGTCATGTACTAAGGCACTACTTGCGGTGCGGAAAGTTAAACATTCCACTCTAAAGTTAATTGTCATCATTCATATCCTGGTTGATTCGTAAGAGTTGACTCCCATAGGTCGCTGAGTGGGGTTAAGGATTGGATTGAGGTCAATTCGCTGGTGTTCATTGCCAGTAATCAGGGTTGTCCAAATACTGAGGTCGGTAAACTACTACGCTCATCCCCTTGTCAATCGATCCAGCAAGTCAATTGAGTAATACATGGTATGTTACGAGAGTGTTCCAAGAGTGATCGCCCTACAGAATCTAAGGCGTCAATACATTGAGTTCCAGCCAATGAAGAGGGGTGAAAAAGGTATCGACCAATCATTCGATGCTGCGACATCCAACTCAGGGACGTTCGTGCAAGCACCTAACATTCTACACAGTTCGCTAGG
Organism: Helianthus tuberosus; assembly: GCA_030545235.1. Lineage (NCBI taxonomy): Eukaryota > Viridiplantae > Streptophyta > Magnoliopsida > Asterales > Asteraceae > Helianthus > Helianthus tuberosus. The sequence continues at coordinate 41,156,728 of CM060429.1, forward strand.
CGTTCGGATGGGTGTTCAGGTGATACTCAATAGCATCGAGATTCTTAAGGATTCAGAGAGGAGTAAAAAGATTATGTTCAAGTAGGAGACAATCACTGCTGTGACTCCTATGGATTTGGTACGTTTCTCATGATCGAATAACAAAACAGAACCCCTTTCTCACTTGTTAAGGCTCACTGGGACCCGCATGCACCCCACATTATTATTATGTGTGCACCCACAATAATATTGTGATTTGCATGCTCATCTCAGTTCCTCCTAACTCGTGTCAAATGGTTCTTCAACCCCAGATATCAACGGAGGTTGTCAAAGTAATAAGATCACAAAACCCCAGGACTATGCCATACTATCAACGCATCTTAAAGTAAGCAAGCAGTCCATGCCATCATGCTATAGTGGCGAGTGTGTGTTCATATGTTACGTCATAAACAAATGTGTACTAGTCATGTAATGTATGCAACAAGTGAGAAAGACGAACCTTGCAATCTGGAGCTGAGCGTCATGGTCGTATTCACGTATTTAGAACTGTTCGGTTATAGTCTGGTTTTACAAAACGTTTTAAAACCAAGTTCACTATAACCAGTGGCTTTGATGCCAAACTGTCACACCCCCAAAATACCATATGCGGTATCCCCCACGAGGCGTGTGACATACCAGGATCTAGCCACTAATCACATTGAACTCATAACAAGTTTTCAAATAAAAGTTTTCATTCATTAAGATATGTATTACAAAACATTATTTATAACCCATTGTGTTCAGTGGAAGCATAACACAAAGTTTAACCAAAGCCCAAGTGTATGTAATCTACTAGCCTCGTTTCAAATTCCATGTATCCCGACCCATGACCACTCCAGCATCCCAGACAGCAAGTTCCACATCCACGTGTATCAATAACATGCGAGCATGCACACACGTGTATCAGACAACGCTGGTGAGTTCATAGTTTTACAAAATCGTTAGTTACCAAGTGTTTAGCTTCGTTCATTGATTACAATGTTGATAATAACTCGAGTACCGTACAAGATGGCTTCCAGATTGTTTTGCCCATCCCCAATGCCCCCTATCTTAAGCTTTGGTCATGATTTAAGGTCATTAGTTCACGCCCGTCCTCTCAGGTACGGTGTGAGGTTGCCAAGCCTAATAGCGCTATCAACTAACACCCCGTTACCTCTCAGGTAACTATTCGGTATAAGATGGGACTTAAATGATAGGAAAGAGAGTATTATCTAACATTCCAGTTTAACTCACAAGACGTATTCCTCTCAGGAATACCCAATTGATTTACCCAAAAACCCATCCCTCTCAGGGATACCCAAAGACTGTCCCAACCACCGGGACGCATGCTCAAGAGATGAACTCACTTAGATTTGCTCGGTAGGTTATATTACCCGTTCCTAGTTGGTCAATCCAAACCCTACCGTGGTTACCAAAAATAATTAGCTTGCATGCATATAAGTCACGTAACCCACATTCACGACACAGGTATCATACTAGTAGTGCACATAACGTTATACAAATCGTAACAAGAAATCACGCATCACACAGATCATAGCATCCATTGAAGCAATCAATTTCGTACCCATTTATACCATGCATTCTAGTAGATAACATCACATAGCACATAATTGACATTCGAATTTCATACAAGTCATTGTCACAAGTTCATGCTTCACTTTCACACCTAACAGTTAATTCATCACCCACAAAAGTGTTCAATCCCACCATAATTCAAACCTAAATGAGAAGTGTACTATCCATATTAAAGTGTGCGATCCATTATTCTATGTATGTGGCCCAATGTTTATTGTACAGTTCACCCAAATACGGTTCATCCGAAGTGTGCAATAAGCAATTGACTCTGAATGTGCGACTCCGGGTTTGTGCGGCCCGTTATAAGTGTTTGGCCCAAGGTGTATAAAGCCCAAGGCCAAAGTGCGATCATGTCAGTTTTCATGTTTGTTACAGGATCAGAAACATGAAATACAAGTGTGTGGTTGACCAAGTCATCCCTTTTCAATCCCCATGTAACCGTCCCACTAACTCGATCCCTTCAACCACATGATCAAATTATTGCAATTCTAATTTTATTAGAATTTCAACAACCCTTTTAATGTTTCACGTGTGCCTTAATCATGTTCTGACACCTTGTGCATGACATCAATTCACTTATTATAGATCATACACATACACCTTTCCTTATCCGATCCATCCATTACCCATACATATGCCACAACCCCTAAATCAAGTTATAACAGTTTCATCTTTGCATAGTCAATGACATCTATGATTTGCAATAACCTCAGTCATCACTAGCACATAATGAACATTCGGATCGCATTCATGTACATCGTTTCCAACTTCACAAACCAAGCACCATCTCATTAATTAATCCGCACACTATTACTACCATCACAACCTATCTAAGTTTCATGTGTGTGTGTGCAGCCCTAAACTATTGGTTTTACGATCGATTCACAAACAATCAGATCCATCACATACGTTTTATCACCCATAATCAATCCTAGCACGATCTCTAAATCATTTATTTATCAACATATATAACCAATTCATTCATTACCGCATATGGCAATTCTGAATCATGTTAACCCGAGATTGGCCTAACAAATCATATCAATCTACTCGTGACCAAAAACAATTAACAATAACTAAATTCATGTGCTCATTATCGTTACAGTTATCATGTGCTATGATACGAATACATGCTATAATCAAGGAACTACAATCATGTAATCAATCAAGGGTTGAGAACAAGTATGGACATACTAACCAAATGTTTGTAGGTCAGAAGCAATAAGAACGGAAGAATGGAGAAGAATGCTGCCATCCAGCTCGGTAGTATTAGGGTTTGTGTGCCTGAAAATATGAGAACATGCCATGCATGACTATGATATAAATTTGGGGTGTGTGGGCTCGGGTTTGGCTTAAAGTGAAGCCGAGAGGATCAAAGGCGCGAGTGTGGGCCGGGGTAAAGGTATACAGTCCATTACAAGTGTCACACCCTGACCACGTAAAACAACAAATCGTGGCGGGAACGTCGGGGAGTGTCGTAACAGAATATTGTTTCACAACCATGGATTAAATTGTTTCGTTTTATTGAATTATTGAACTCATTGTTTAATTACAAATCAGATAAATACAAATATTGTCTTTCAAGTTTTAAAGTTGCTAAGGCACATTTCCATCCTATGTATAGCATGCATCAAATAATCATCACATAGTAGCACCTGAAACACATGTTAAACAGATAGTATATCCAATATACTTTAGTATATTTTAGTTCCAAAATAGTTAAACAGATAGTATATCCAATATACTTTAGTTGTTAAAATAATAGTTTTCGGTAGTATATCATAAGTACACTTTGGTTTTGTAAATAACATATCAAAACTATGCTTTTGTTTTGTAAATAACATATTTATTATATTTTAGTAAATAACAAAATATATGTTGGATTTGTACATAGTATATCAAATTATACTTTGGAAAATAATATCACATATGGGAGCATATCAAACTATACTTTTGGAAATAAAAGAAAATGTGATTTAGAATTCATTCAAACCTTAGTGTATGAATCTACACCTTAGAGACTATAGAAATACCACAAAGGCAATTCCTATTTGGATAAAATTTGGTTTCTGACATTCCATACAACAGGAATGGGGTGTCTAATCCTATAGCGCTATATCGTACTACCAATCGGTTTGGTGAATGTATAAAATAAGTACAACCCAACAATTAATTTTATAATCTTTGAAAATTAGTGTATAAACAATAGATAATCAATCAATTTGTCAAAAGATATGTACTAGCATGTATAATCATATAGTCGAAATCATGAAAATAACAAATAGGTACACATGTTTCACCCCAAAACATTTGAAAACAGTAAAAGAGGGGACTATGTACTCACTTGAGATTGCTTAGAAGTCTTGAATAACAACCAAGCAAAGCTAGAGGGATCACGGAATCAAACGGCACCTAATATAGGTAACTATGTAAATAAACCGGACCCAAATTGGAAGATCGGATAGAATGAGGTTTCGTAAACCAAATGAGTATGGGGACTCATGTAATATGGTTTAACAAAGCCTACATAATTAATCGAAACCTAACCTAAGTGCTTACGACCCATCACGGCCCGTTTAGGTAGCTTACGCTACTTTAACGCGTCGTTCGCGTAAAACGTGTTCGGACCGCCTAACTAGTCCTATGACAAGTATTATATGCCTTAACATGTCTAATAATGTTGCCTAATCAGTTTAGATGTAACAATTTAGGTTACATATGCTTAAAATGAATTTATACGTAAAAAGGGCATTTTGGTCATTTACCTAAGGCATATAAACTACCTATCATACAACTACTTAAACGAAGTGACCATAAGGTATAACCTCGGAAGTTTATTCCCTATACAACTATGGTCACAAAATATGCTTGGTCGGATCCTAATGATCGACCAAACGGGTCTAGTTCCAAAGTCTAAGCGGTTGTTTAGACCGCTTGACTTACGACTCTTTACAAGCACTAAACTAAAAGTGACGAGCTAAACATGTTAAAACATGTTTAACTAAGCTAGAAAACAGGTTTTGATATCAAAACAAAGGGTTTTGATATCCAAGAATAGTTTGGTTGCAAAATACGCATAAACGCGCATTTTGACCGAAACTATGACTCGTCACTACACCTAATCAACGTGGAAATCAGTAGGTATAGTCACTAGGGACTATAACCATTGTGATTACGCTCACGTTGTGAAGTTCAAACGAACTTCGTGTTGACCATACCTGGTCAAAGCAGAAAGTCAAACGCAGTTTGACTTTCGTGCTTAAAAACGCATAAAAGCACGAAAGAATACTTACAAAGGGTCCAATTTAGGAAGATCTTGATCTAAATACTCAGGTATGAAGCATAAAGCTTCAACTTAGAGCATAAAATCAGATCATGAGGGAAGAATGAAGTGAAGAAATGGTGGGTATTTATAGATTTCCTAGAACCGTTAGGATCGTTCATCGATAAACGAGCTTCGATCTTGACCTTCCTTGTGTCACCCATGGTTTACAAAACATGGGGAACTCAAAAATCATCAAATGGTATTGCAAAAGAAGGATCAAAACCATCCATGTGTGACACATTGTTTTACAATTCTAAGGGTGTCCAAAACTAGCTCTTGGTATTGAGAATGTTACATAAAAGCCCCTGAAAAACAAACCAGTTGTCAAAAATAGGCCTGCTGTTGCTGAAACTGATTTTTTTCTACACAGATGAGGCTGTGGCGTGACGCTACCACTAGCCAGATCCAGAAACTTTGCCAAAATGGCAGAAATGGTCCCTTTAACACTTTTAAGCCATTTTCGATGCGTTTAAACCCCGTTAACCCATTTTCAAGGCTCTAAAAGGATGTTAAAGTATAGGGGACTGAAGCATGCTTAAAAATATATCGGATGTCAGTTCGTTTGGTTGTACGGTTGCATTATTCGGTTAATTACGATGAAAACTCGAACGGACGCAAAAACGACCCATATTGCGCGAAAAATGGTATTTTTGCATTCCAATCACTAAAATAAAATATTTTACTGATTAAAATTTTTTTTGGATATCCGGATGTATTCAGAACGTAAGATATGCGCGAAAATGCAAACTTATGCACTTTTTGACGCTTTTAGTCCCTATTTATAAAGAAAGTTTACTTTTGCGCATCAAACACCTCGAAGCCTATTTCTAAGCTATGTAAAGGATATTTAGGGCATATTTAACATATGATCAAGTTCCGGAATGTTCGTTACAGTACAAATCATCATACTTTCGCAGTTTGTCGAAATTAGTCCCTGTAAGCGAATAAACTTGATTTCGACACACCAAACCATCCAAAACTTATTTCTAAGTTATGTAAAGGTTATTTAATGTATGTTAAGCCTATGTCACTATTTCAGAGTGTTTGTCGCGTTAAACTATTTACGTTTACACATCAGTTTGCGTATAACCTTCCAGAAAGCGATTTAGAGCTCGAAATTGAACAAGAATTAATATGTGCAAATGATACACATATTTATACAAATCCCAAGTATGAAATACAATATTTCATTGGTTTGGTATTTGTTTAATGGTTGCAGTGACACAGGTGTCGCTGTCTCCCCTACTTTAGGAAATTTCGTCCCGAAATTTAATTTTAGAGGAAACATGTGAAGACAACTGTGATTGGTTTCGCTTTCGAATGAGTCCTTCGTACCCTAAGTAAAACTCTGGGCCATGTTTGGATTCTTAGCGAATTTGCCAACTGTCAAAGTGATGCCGTTGTTGTAACAAAAGCATGGAGCTTTGAACAACGGATATGAGAATGTTTCCTATGAAGACGATTATAGGAAACTTGTGTGTGCTTGAAATTAGAGTCGGAGATTGTAAGATAAAATAACATTGGTCTAGGTCCAGGACTTCTAGTAACTTAAATAACGCTACGTTCACAATGTAATAAGGAACACTTACATATAGGAAGTACCAGCGGCGTATCCACCATGCCCCCTTCTACGTTGTTCCCGTTTCGTTATTCTCATCACTATAGGTCTTAACACATGACAAAATTTGCTGTGGTTTCTGTGCACTGAATTCCATAATTATGTATGCATCCATAATTACGTAATTCCTTGCACAGTCCGCACAGTTCATTTCATAATGCGTAGGAGAAAAATCAATCGAATAAACATGAAGTAACTTGACTAGACCACCAAAGGATCTTTTTAACTAGATCAACGAACGATCTTTTTAACTAGAACAACACATGATCTCCTTAACTAGACCGTTGTACGATCTCCTTAAATAGACCACTTAAGGGATCTTTTCAACTATATCATCACATGATATTCCTAACCAGATTTTTGAATCAATCTTTTTAACTAGACCACTCAAGGGGTCCAATTATAGAATAGTACTTCATAATCCAAGGGTCTTAACTATTACGTAGAAGCCCATTAAGGATTTATGGTAGTACCTTTGGATATCCTACTATGAATCCCTCATATGGAGATATGGGAGGATTCTATGAGGATTTGGATAATGAATATTCAGATTACACAAAACACAAAGCATAAAAGAAAACATATAAGCACATAATCACATAATTATTTAACTTGATCTTCATTTTGTTAATTTTCTTGTTAATTGAGCACACGAGTATTTAAAGCATACCAGGAATTCAATCCGTGGATTCCATTTGGCACTTTAAACATCTTCAAGAATCTAACTATGAAGATAGGAAGATCTTAATAGGAATTCGTCTTTGTTTCTTAAAAAGAAACGAGTATTTAAGATATTTGGGGAGATCACAAGTGATCATAAAAATTACAGAACGACACGAGTAGTTTGTCTTGGTGTCGGCATCATAGGGTTGTATTAAACATACACACAATCATATCTGTTTCATAAAATAAAATTGAAACAACAAATTTTATTTATATAACAACTGAGTCGATTCAAACATCCAAAAGATAACATACAAGGAAATACAAAAGACTAATTGTTCACTGCTGCATTGTCGTTCGCGTTTGCCTTGTTTATGTTATACACTCATCCACGCGCTGGATTTTCGTTAACAAGTCTTGGGCAATTGTTCCGGTAGTGAGTAAGGTCACCACAGTTGTAACATGACCCAGGCGGAAACTGTGCTTGAGCAGCAACAGGATTTGCAGCAGCTTGGTTAGCATAACGGCAGGTATTGACCAAATGTCCCAATCGCCCACAGTGGGTACATTTGTGAAACTGCACTTGCTCCAGATGATGAAGGTTGCATTTGTTGCACAAAGGTGTGGTACCAACATAGTTTTTCCTTGTACGAGGTTGTGCTGGCTGGTTTGGTGCAACCTGATTGTTCTGAGCAACTACGGCAAAGTTTTGCGAAGCCTTGCGCTTCTTCTTCTTGGATGTCTCGGCTTGTTTATCCTTTGGTTCTTCTTGTGCAGACTTGTCAGATGGTTTCGGGTCGCCCTTTCGAAAAATCTTACCCTTCCTGATCTGGGATTCAGTCAGAGTAGCAGACAATTCAATGGCCTGTCTGACGGTAGTAGGGTTGCTGCGAGTAATGATATCCTGAACTAAGTCAGGAAGACCATCAATGTACTTTTCAATCGCCTTTTCCACAGGCGTAACCATGGCAGGACATAACCGGCTCAGTTCCTCATAACGGTCAGTGTAGGCTCGATGTTCACCACTGTCTTGCTTTAGATCGTCGAATTCCCTTTCCAACGCTCTAAGCTCATGACGAGGACAGAACTCCTTCATCATTAGAGCTCGAAGCTACTCCCAAGTTTGAGCTAGTGCTACATCGGCACCCCTATCACGCATCACACCGTTCCACCATGTAAGAGCATGCTTCTCGAATTCATTGGATGCAAACTCAACCTTACGCTCATTCAGACATTGCACATGTCTGAATGTGCTCTCCAAACTTTCAAACCATTGCAAGAGCGCGGTTGCTCCTTGAGACCCAGAAAGCTTCAAAGGTTTAGCAGAATTGAAGGTCTTGAAACTACACTGAGCATTGTTGTTGTTATTGTTGTTGTATTACTGATGGATCTGGGTTACTATGCCCGGAAGCACAGCAGCCATTTGTTGAGCGACAAGGGCTGCGACTTCTTCATTAGTTAGAGGTTGTGCTTCTCGTCGAGGAGGCATTGTCTATAAAGAACAAGGAAACATGAGAGAAAACAAGTGAAATGGCATTGGATAAGAATAGGATGTTACAATTACCGACCAAAAAGCATGGGTGATGGTCATTTGTTCGAACCACGAAGCAAACAAACGACACAAAAGCTGAATCAAAGTAAATAGATCCTCATAATGTATCGCGAAGACATGCTTTAGCCTATAAGTGGACACTCGCCCCAAGAGTTCCCAGGTAAGAGTGACTGGTCGGATTATGTGGATTTGTATGAACACTCTAGCCTTAGACAGAAAACTCAGGATACAGGCATCCACCCTTCCAGATTGCACGTGTTCACATTATAAAACCCAACCTTGACAAGATTTTGAAAACTTTGAGGGTTCAAAACCTTATAATAAATCATCCTAGAACAGATGATTAGTTTTCAAAGAGGATTCGAAATTTGTGTTCTTGTTGTGGTTGTCACCTGAGGACAAGTGACGGTATTGTTTTAAGATCTAAACACAAAAATCTTGTGTTAGGGTCCTAGGAAGGTTATAGTCTAGGTCAAAGCATTACTAATAACCTAATTCCCTATAACCATTGGCTTTGATACCAACTTTTCTGTCACACCCCGACCACGTAAAACAACAAATCGTGGCGGAAACGTCGGGGAATGTCGTAACAAAATCATTTTTTTCACAACCATGGATTAAATAGTTTCGTTTTATTGAATTATTGAACTCATTGTTTTATTACAAATCAGATAAATACAAATATTGTCTTTCAAGTTTTAAAGTCGCTAAGGCACATGTCCATCCTATGTATAGCATGCATCAAATAATCATCACATTGCAGCACCTGAAACACATGTGAAAATAGGTACGTCAGCATAAAAATGCTTGTGAGATACATAGGTTTTATTTAAACAGGATTCATGACTTGTAAGTTTAAAGAAAATGTTTAACAAAAGTAGTCATGAGCCTTAAAATATTTTCTTTTATATTTTATACAAAAAGTGATAAGAAATCAGATGATATAAAAGAATGATGCATAATGAAATGAATAACCAAGTAAAAATGAGTTTGTATAAAATATGTTTTTTGTAAAACAATGTTTTGATAAAAGAGTTTGTAGTATATAAAAATATACCTTGGTTTTAAGAATATCGGATAAGTAATATATTAAAGTATATTTTAGTTACAAAATAGTTAAACAGATAGTATATCAAATATACTTTAGTTGTTAAAATAATAGTTTTCGGTAGTATATCATAAGTATACTTTGGTTTTGTAAATAACATATCAAAACTATGCTTTTGTTTTGTAAATAACATATCAAAACTATGCTTTTGTTTTGTAAATAACATATCAATTATGTTTTAGTAAATAACAAAATATATGTTGGATTTGTACATAGTATATCAAATTATACTTTGGAAAATAATATCACATATGGGAGCATATCAAACTATACTTTTGGAAATAAAAGAAAATGTGATTTAGAATTCATTCAAACCTTAGTGTATGAAACTACACCTTAGAGACTATAGAAATACCACAAAGGCAATTCCTATTTGGATAAAATTTGGTTTCTGACATTCCATACAACAGGAATGGGGTGTCTAATCCTATAGCGCTATATCGTACTACCAATCGGTTTGGTGAATGTATAAAATAAGTACAACCCAACAATTAATTTTATAATCTTTGAAAATTAGTGTATAAACCATAGATAATCAATCAATTTGTCAAAAGATATGTACTAGCATGTATAGTCATATAGTCGAAATCATGAAAATAACAAATAGGTACACATGTTTCACCCCAAAACTTTTGAAAACAGTAAAAGAGGGGACTATGTACTCACTTGAGATTGCTTAGAAGTCTTGAATAACAACCAAGCAAAGCTAGAGGGATCACGGAATCAAACGGCACCCAATATAGGTAACTATGTAAATAAACCGGACCCAAATCGGAAGATCAGATAGAATGAGGTTTCGTATACCAAATGAGTATGGGGACTCATGTAATATGGTTTAACAAAGCCTACATACTAAATCGAAACCTAACATAAGTGCTTACGACCCATCACGACCCGTTTAGGTAGCTTACGCTACTTTAACGCGTCGTTCACGTAAAACGCGTTCGGACCGCCTAACTAGTCCTATGACAAGTATTATATGCCTTAACATGTCTAATAATGTTTCCTAATCAGTTTAGATGTAAAAATTTAGGTTACATATGCTTAAAATGAATTTATGCGTAAAAAGGGCATTTTGGTTATTTACCTAAGGCATATAAACTACCTATCATACAACTACTTAAACGAAGTGACCATAAGGTATAACCTCGGAAGTTTATTCCCTATACAACTATGGTCACAAAATATGCTTGGTCGGATCCTAATGATCGACCAAACGGGTCTAGTTCGAAAGTCTAAGCGGTTGTTTAGACCGCTTGACTTACGACTCTTTACAAGCATTAAACTAAAAGTGACGAGATAAACATGTTAAAACATGTTTAACTAAGCTAGAAAATAGGTTTTGATATCAAAACAAAGGGTTTTGATACCCAAGAATAGTTTGGTTGCAAAATACGCATAAACGCGCTTTTTGACCGAAACTATGACTCGTCACTACACCTAATCAACGTGGAAATCAATAGGTATAGTCACTAGGGACTATAACCATCATGATTACGCTCAGGTTGTGAAGTTCAAACGAACTTCGTGTTGACCATACCTGCTCAAAGCAGAAACTCTAACGCAGTTTGACTTTCGTGCTTAAAAACGCATAAAAGCACGAAAGAATACTTACAAAGGGTCCAATCTAGGAAGATCTTGATCTAAATACTCAGGTATGAAGCATAAAGCTTCAACTTAGAGCATAAAATCAGATCATGAGGGAAGAATGAAGTGAAGAAATGGTGGGTATTTATAGATTTCCTAGAACCGTTAGGATCGTTCATCGATAAACGAGCTTCGATCTTGACCTTCCATGAGTCACCCATGGTTTACAAAACATGGGGAACTCAAAAACCATCAAATGGTATTGAAAAGAAGGATCAAAACCATCCATGTGTGGCACATTGTTTTATAATTCTATGGGTGTCCAAAACTAGCTCATGGTATTGAGAATGATACAGAAAAGCCCCTGAAAAACAACCCGGTTGTCAAAAATGGGCCTGCTGTTGCTGAAACTGGTTTTTTTCTACCCAGATGAGGCTATGGCATGCCACCACAACGCAGCCATTAGGCTGTGGCGCGACGCTACCACTAGCCAGATCTAGAAACTTTGCCAAAATGGCAGAAATGGTCCCTGCAACACTTTTAAGCCATTTCGATGCGTTTAAATCTCGTTAACCCATTTTCAAGGATCTAAAAGGATGTTAAAGTATAGGGGACTTGAAGCATGCTTAAATATATCTCGGATGTCGGTTCGTTTGGTTGTACGGTTGCGTTATTCGGTTAATTACGACGAAAACTCGAACGGACGCAAAAACGATCCAAATTGCGCGACAAATGGTATTTTTTTCATTCCAATCACTAAAATAAAATATTTTAATGATTACAAAAATTTTTGGATATCTGGATGTATTCAGAACGTAAGATATGCGCGAAAATGCAAACTTATGCACTTTTTGACGCTTTTAGTCCCTATTGATCAAGAAAGTTTATTTTTGCGCACCAAACACCTCGAAGCCTATTTCTAAGCTATGTAAAGGATATTTAGGGCATATTTAACTTATAATCAAGTTCCGGAATGATTGTTACAGTACGAATTGGCATACTTTCGCAGTTTGTCGAAATTAGTCCCTGTAAGCGAATAAACTTGATTTCGACACACCAAACCATCCAAAACTTATTTCTAAGTTATGTAAAGGTTATTTAAGGTATGTTAAGCCTATGTCACTATTTTGGTGTGTTTTTTGCGTTAAACTGTTTACGTTTACACATCAGTTCGCGTATAACCTTCCAGAAAGAGATTTAGAGCTCGAAATTGAACAAGAACTGATATGTGCAAATGATACACATATTTATACAAATCCCAAGTATGAAATACAATATTTCATTTGTTTGGTATTTGTTTGATGGTTGCAGTGACACAGGTGTCACAACAAGTGTTTGGCTTTTGGGCCTGTTCTAATACATGGGCCGAGAGTGTGCAATGTGTGTGAGTTGAGAGGTGTGCGACCCCTATACATTGTGTGGCTAAGTGTTTGAAGCACCAACATCAAATAATCCGTAACTATTGACTAAAACCGATCACCTCATTTACTTCATAACATATACACATAATGACATACAAACTTATAACATTCACGTAATGCATAAACTCGTAACCATTCTCATTTAATTAAACACTTCACATAGCGTACACGTAAATTACATCAAAGCACCATGCATGCAAAGAACCAATACAACGAAAGAGTCTCGATAGCGGTCACAGAGGAGTGAAGTGATAGATCAGGATGACTGTGGGTTTTCCTCGGGTGCCACAAATTAAGCCTATGCTACGAATAAAAAGAACTCAAGAACGAATTCCACGCTCTCAAGCAAGATAGTGGCGAGAATCGTGCCTACACAGATCGATACGAGGAGTTGAGCCTGTTATATCCCACCATGGTGACGCCATTGGATAAGGCAATTGAGAAGTACTCCGATGGTCTCCCTGACCCAGTTCAGGACATTCTCACCGGTAGTAATCCTACCACTGTTAGACAGGCTATCGAATTAGCGGCTACCCTGACTAAATCTCAAGTCAGGAAGGGGAAACTGTTTCGCAAGGGCGACAAGAAACAGGCTGCTAAAACTAACCAGGAGAAACTAACCGAAACGAAAACCAAATCCTCCATGAAATCAAGGAAGTGTAAGGCTTCAAAGAACTTTGCTATTGTTACTCATCCCAATCAAGCTACTCCCAACCAACCAGCTCAACCTCCTGCTAGGAAACCTTATGCTGGTACCACACGCTTGTGCAACTGGTGCAATGGTCACCACCAAAATCACCTACCCTGTCGTCAATGTACTTCATATGGACGACTCGGTCATTTGGCCAATATCTGTCGATCTGTTCCGAATCAAGCTAACCGGAATCTTGTTCAACCTCAAACGAATCATGCTCGACCTCACTTTCCAGCTGGGTCTTGTTACAATTGTGGCGAGATGGGTCACTTCAAGAACAACTACCCAAAACTTGTTAATGCTAATCCCGCGCGTGGGCGAGCATTTAACATAAATGCTAATGAGGCTCGTACTAATAACGACGTGGTTAACGGTATGTTCCTTGTTAACAATCATCCTACTTCTATTCTTTTTTATTCGGGTGCCGATAGAAGCTTTGTATCCCTAGCTTTTGAATCCTTCCTATCTATGCCTAGAACTAAACTAGGAAAGCCCTTAACAGTAGAAATAGCTAATGGCGAACCCCTTATGCTCGACTTTGTCATTCGTGGTTGCTAGTTAAACCTCAGTAACCATCTTTTTCCCATTGACCTCACACCAATGCAACTTGGGAGTTTTGACGTCATAATATGAATGGATTGGTTAATCAAACACCATGCTGAGGTTATGTATTTCGATAAGATTGTTCGTATACCTCTTCCATCTGGCGAAATCCAAGAAATTCACGGAGAGAAACCCTCTAGTAGCCTAAAACTCATGACCTGTACCCAAGCCCAAAAATACCTACGAAAAAATTATGTAGCCTTCTTGGCACATATCGTAGAAGAGAAAGGAAGGGCAAAACTATTCAAAATATCCACATTATACGGGATTATCTTGAGGTGTTTCCAGAAGAACTACCTGGTTTACCCCCAGCACGTCAAGTCGACTTTCGTATAGACCTAGTACCTGGTGCCTACCCTATAGCCAAATCCCCTTACCGTCTTGCACCGTCTGAAATGCAAGAATTATTGAAACAACTCCAAGAGTTATCAGACAAAGGATTCATTCATCTTAGTTTTTCACCTTGGGGCGCTCCGGTCCTATTCGTGAAAAAGAAGGATGGATCCTTCCACATGTGCATCGATTATCGTGAGCTCAACATGTCACACCCCAACCGATGGCGGAAACATCGGGGCGCGACACTAAGCGAATCAGATTGCTCAAGAGAATCCATAACACTATTTGTTTCGGTAATGATTAATCAAATTTCATAGATATGTCTAAAAACGTCAACCATAATTCACAACCAATAGATTGTATCAAACTACCACAACAACTCAAATATTGTTCAAATTGTCTAATTATCTAAGATGAGTTTCTAGGCATCGTCCTAGCTTGTTTTCTTGATTCCCAGCTACTATCAACCTGCAACATGTATTAAAATACAATAAACAAAAATGTTCGCGAGCATACAAGTTTGAATACGTAGCATAATAGTTTAAAAACTCATATCCAACATAAAAACATATAACAAGTTTCACCATGATAGTTAACGCAGTCCAAGTGATAGCCCAAGTTTCCAATGCATTAAAGTGCCTTTCCCAAAGAATAACGGGAGGTTAATATGTCTCATCCTAACAATACCCCAAGACTCAAGGGGGGCGGGAGTTACTCCTATAGCGCTATAATTGTTAAGGCGGAACTACACACAGGGATTAAATGTTCACATAGCATAAAAAGTCTCAAGTATCACAAGTATCATGTTTCATGTTTAATGCAGATAGAGTATGTTTCAAACAAATTTCAAGTGTCAAGTGTCAAGCTTTTTTGATATAGAATACATGTTGCATCCCAAAAGTGTTTAAACAAAAAGGGATCGAGTATACTCACAGTGGGTGCTTAGAACCAATCACTGTCCAATTGGATCGAAGGGAGTGCTGGATCAGCCTGCGTGCGGGGAACAGAGCATAAGTCCTCTAAGTGCTGACCTGGTCGGGAACAGATTGTCAAATGGTGCGAAAAATAGAGTAAAAGTGTTTGACAGAATACCTGAGCGGATGGTCATCCGGACGGATGACCATTCGAACGGATGGCCATTCGAACAGTGGGTGTTTGTGAACTGTTAAAGTTTTCAATGTGGTGATCATAGTGTCCTGTAAAACAAACAACAAGTGTTATCATAATCTGATCATCTGGACATCTGATCATCTGGACGAACGGTCATCCGATGGAATGGCCATTCAGACAGATGGTCAGTGAGTGAAGTTTGTGAAATTTTCTAAGTTTGAGTTAACAGAGATGGTGTGACGACATGTCAAAACAACAGAAACACACCAAACACAGCTCGCGCGATCAAATGGGTATCACCCCTTTCGAACCTTTAAGTTGTTCCTAATGGAATTTCATGTTTGGACCCGTCGATCAGCTTGCTTTCTGGTGAAATTCAGTTTTCAAGCCACCTTTCGACTAAGGAAATAGTCAAAAGTCTATTTCAGTCTGATTTCACCAATGTTTTGTATAAAAGTTGAAGAGAAGTTCGAAAATCAGTTGTAAAACGTGATGGTCATCAGATCTGAGCCAGAAACAAGTGAAATTCCGTCAAACCTGGTGTAAGAGTGTGAGATTTCTTTAGATTTTGCTTAAAAGTTGTGAAAATCCTTTAGATCTGAGGCCGATCTTGGTTAAATGGTGCTCCACAACTGCTTGCATAAGCAACTGAGTAGAAACCACCTTCAAGAGGCCCAAACTAATTGATTTTCGAGAAAATGTTGAAGTTTCCATGTGATTTTGATGAAGAATATCGTGTAGAAGTGTTGAATGATGAAAGTTGTACAAGGATTTAGGAGAAATACTTATGAGTTTGCCTTGAATCTCGATTAAACTGCCTGAGAGTGCGTGAGGTCGAATGGCAAAGAGTAAAGGTGACAATGAAGGGTCAAGGGGTGTATTTATAGGTGATGTTGACAGCTAAGTCAGTGTAAGTGTGTAAGCGATCGAATGGTTATTCCGTCGAATGGCCATCCGGTCGGATGGTCATCCGAGCGGATGGTCATCCGATCGGATGTCCATTCGGACAGCCGAGACCCGTTTGCTAGTTTTCCGACTTTGATTCGTTTTGCGAGCTAGGTTAAGTGTTGCGTTGCGTATTATTGTGAGTAACCATTACATGGTATTATTATATAATTAGTACAAAAGTTTCCGTGTTTCAAGTCTGCGTTTAAGCTAGTTTCCCGTTCAATAAGTATCAGGTTTCTCGCTCAACCAAGTATCAAAGTTTATCGTTTAATAAGTATCAAAGTTGCTCGTTCAATAAGTATCAAGGTTTCTCGTTCAATAAGTATCAAGTGTCAAGTTTCTAGCATCACAAGAGTCAAGTTTCAAAGTATCACAAGTGTCAAGATTCATATCTGTGACAACCCTCATGATTTCATGTATCTGTACGATTAATTAATGTTAATTAAAGTGCTTGATGACTGTGCTGAATTACTTAACTGCTTTCTGATTACTGCGCCATGCTTACATGTGCTTGTTAACATACTAGTCTTGTACAGGAAATTGATTAAATGGTCCTGAATGTTTTCCTAAGTGTTAGGAATTAAAAGTGTTACAAAAAGATATATAAAAGGCATTATTCGGAATAATTAAACACTTTAACGGGACGGCATCTAACCGAACAACTGGACATTACCCAGGACACCAAAATTTTACCAAAAAACATTGTGTTATTATTTTTGAACTAGTTATGGTCCCCGAATCCCCCAACACATGATAAAAAGTGCCATACACATAATACACTAGACTTTTTACACTTAACTTCCAATCATTTACCTATTACCATCAAGTTTTTACAATTAATCCCCCCCCCCCCCATCTTATTTACGGTCACATGGACCCACAAAGATCACCACCATGCCTCCACACCTTACCTCAACATTTTAATTCAATTTTATAATGGATCTTGCTTGATTGTTTAAACAAAATATAAAGTAGGAAGATTATAAGTATGGAGGCCTAGATCACAACATCATTTCATATCTTTCAACCTCACTCATCCCTCACACTCTCCTCTCTCCCTCTCAGCTCACCATAACCGCCACCACCACCACCTTAACTCAACCATCTTCTTTCATTTTCAAGCTTGTTTCAAACATTAGGAGGTGCTTTGAGAAGATGGAAACTTGAAGAACTTCAAGGAGCTTCATTACTTGCTTTCTCACACCATTTTCACTAGAGATCTTCCCTAGCTATAAGCTAGTAGTAAGTCTTGATTTAATCTTGTTTACTTCCATTTTGAGTAGTTAAAGTTATAGTATGATTGAAATCTACAAGAACACTAAAAGGGTTTTAACAAGAAACTTGAACATAAAAGTTTACATAAAGATGAAACATAATGAAATGTTGTTAGTATGATGTTGTAGTGAATATGTTGTTGATTGCATGTCGATTCTTGGTTATGTGATGTTAATCACCATATGGAGCTTGTTAAATGATGTTTAGAAACATGATTTAACTAGACTAGGAAGGTGATTATGTGATACATGAAATAATCATCTTCTAGTTTAAACATGAACTTGAAAGAAAATATTTTTCTTGAAATATAATTAAACAAGTAAGTTGATGATCATGTAGATCCGAGTTCTACAAAAGAGTTTTCTAAATAAACCAAGTTTAAGAATCGATTTTTGGAAAATCATGACTTGTACATACACTTACACCATTTTTGGAAACGAAATAAGTGTAGAAACCTTTTATTTACAAGAAGAGTTCAAAAGATTAATTTTTGTAAAAATTAATTACAAGTTGTAAACACTTAACCCTTTCAAGAAAATGATTTTTAAAGAAATGAATACACTTTGGAAGGTAACTAAGACCACTAAACACCTTACCAAGTTCCTACGTGTTTTTACGAAAACTCAAGTTCATGTTACTACGTAGAGTGCATTGTTTTTACACTTGGTGAATGTAATAGTGTTTAGTGAATGATTGTTGATTGTTGAATGATTTTGGAAAAGAAAATGATATGCTTATTAGCATGGACTCTTTCAATTAGAAAGGAAACTCTGGCAAAATTTTCTAAAAACTCCAACACATAGAAAATATTTTCTAACAAGTGTTACAAGCGTATATTTTAACTATGATCTTCCGCACAAGCCAGTGTGTTACATTTGAATTATGTGGTATGTGATAGAAGTAACGAGTAGATAAACCGTACGTAGGATACTTGTTATGCATGCACGAGAAACTGATTGTTATATGTACCTTATTAGGACGTGCTTGATTCCTGTTTATTAGAGTAACTAATCTAACCGAGCAAACGAAGGTGAGTTCACACACTTTCTAAGGCATGGGATTCCCGGTGGTTGGGAATGGATTAATGAATTAAAACGGAACCTACATATCCTCCTTGGGTAGGATATGTACCGCCATCCTCCATACGTACGTTCGTCCTCCTTGGGTAAGACAACAACCTTAAAACTTACTAGACAAAACTCTATCAGGAAGTCCCTCATTTTTATATCGACTTAATCGTCGGGCCAATGGCGAGCGGGTCATTAGTTAATAGCGCTATTAGGGTTGACAAGCCTCACACCGTGCCGTTCAGACGGGCGTGTACTAATGGATCTGGGCAAACTGTCAATGATGATAGACATTGACGTAGGGCACAACTATTGTTCGTCAGTTGTCGATATGGTAACGGTCTAGTGGTTCACATGGGGAAACCCCCACGGGTCATGGTTTGGGAAAGAAGGAATTGGTTCATCATATTTTCAACTATGGGGTAACCCCCACGGGAAGTAAGCCAACTAAACGAAAACCATGTTTTTGAAACAACTTAAAACGAACACCCCACTGTGAACTCACTCAACTTTGTTGTTGACTCGTTGTTACATGCCTTACAGGTCGTTAGATGCTTAAGGAACTTGCACGAGCAGGAGGAGTCGTTGTGGGACATGGACCGTTGTGTGCCATGTTAACTTTATGAACTTATTGAACTTATGTTTTGGTTCTATGTTTTATGCTTCCGCTGTTAACTTAAAGTTGGTTACTATCTTTTGGTCACCAATTGTATTGTGGTTGGTTTTATTTACTTAATTACATTGTTCAATATGATTGGTGTCTCGATCCTGGTCATGTCACGCCTCCAAGCGGTGATACTCCGCATGGTGGATTTTGGGGGTGTGACAATATCGTTCATGTTTAAAGCATCTCAAAAGTATCCCAACGCATCACATAGATTAAAAGTTTTAGATAGTTTCATGTGATTAAGATTCAATAGTCTCATTAAATATTACAAGGTAGGAAGTACGACAAGACTTACCCAAAGATAAAAGTTTCGGAACGCAGGGCGTTACACAACAAACTCACGATCAAACATCGATATCTCCTACTTCGTATTGATGATCTTTTTGATAAACTACAAGGTGCTACCTATTTCTCTAAGATCGATCTGCGTTCTGGGTATCATCAGCTTCGTATACTCGAAGAAGATATTCCCAAGACTGCCTTTCGCACTCGATACAGCCAATACGATTTCACTGTTATGCCCTTTGGCTTAACAAATGCTCCTGCCGTCTTCATGGACTTAATGAATAGGGTTTGTAACCCTTATTTAGATAAGTTCATCATTGTTTTCATCGACGACATTTTGATTTATTTGAAATCTCAAGCCGATCAAGAATGTCATCTCCGTATAACGATGGAATTCCTAAAGAAAGAACAACTTTATGCCAAATTCTCCAAGTGTGAATCTTGGTTAAAGGAAGTTCAATTCTTGGGACACATTGTCAACGAACGAGGTATACATGTGGATCCTTCCAAAATCACCGCGATTAAGGATTGGAATACCCCTACTACTCCTACCGAAATTCGTTCATTTCTCGGTCTAGCTGGCTATTACCGCCGCTTTATCGCAAACTTCTCCAAGATCGCGGTTCCTCTCACTGCTTTAACCCAGAAGAATAAAACTTTTGAGTGGGGACCCAAACAAGAATAAGCTTTCCAGACCTGGAAACATAAACTTTGTGATGCTCATATTTTATCCTTACCCGATGGCAACCACGACTTTGTCGTATATTGTGATGCATCGAATGTAGGACTTGGCTGTGTTCTCATGCAAAGAGACAAATTCATAGCCTATGCATCAAAACAATTGAAAATCCACGAAAGGAACTACACCACTCATCATCTTGAGTTAGGTGCTGTTGTTTTCGCTCTCAAAATTTGGAGACACTACCTCTATGGTACAGAATGTGTAACTTTCACAGACCATAAAAGTCTCCAACACATTATTAATCAGAAAGAACTGAACATGAGACAACGACGTTGGGTCGAACTTCTAAATGACTATGACTGTGAGATTCGCTACCATCCTAGTAAGGCGAATGTCATAACCGATGCACTAAGTCGTAAGGAACGTGTCAAGCTACATTGTGTTCAAGTTCAATCTGATATTCAAACCCTTATCTTCCAAGCTCAACGTACTTGTGTTACACAAGGCTTGATGGGTAATGAATTACCATATCATCTTGAGCTTCAACTTGAAACAAAGGACAACGGATTACTCTACTACATGAACCGATTATGGATTCTAAGTCAAGACAATCTTTGCACCTTATTGATGGATGAAGCTCATAAGTCTCGTTATGCAACCCATCCTGGTGCAGACAAAATGTACAAGGATCTTCGTACCCAATATTGGTGGCCGGGTATGAAGAAGGACAATCCCTTGTATGTGTCTAAATGCCTAACTTGTCTTAAAGTGAAGGCGGAACATCAACGCCCATCTAGTTTTCTTGAGCAACCAGAAATTCCGGTTTGGAAATTGGAAAACATTGCTATGGATCTCATCACCAAACTAGCACGTACTTCTAGAGGTCATGATGCCATTTGGGTAGTCATTGATCGTCTAACATAGTCAGCACACTTTTTGCTGATTCCTGAAGATCATCTGCCAACAAACTTGCAAAAATTTATGTTGATGAGATCTTATCTCGTCATGGTGTTCCTGTGAACATCATATCGGACCGCGATGCTCGATTCTCATCTCACTTTTGGAAGACCATGCAATCTGCCATGGGAACCAAACTCAATCTGAGCACTGCTTATCATCCTCAAACGGATGGACAATCTGAAAGGACAATTCAAACACTGGAGGATATGCTTAGAGTCTGCGTGATCGACTTTGGTGGTAGTTGGGATTTGCATCTATCATTGATCAAATTCCCCTACAACAATAGTTATCACGCCAGCATCAACATGGCGCCTTTCGAAGCTTTATACGGTTGAAAATGCCGTTCACCTGTCTGCTGGAATGAGATCGGTGAAGCTCAGCTCACTGGACCGGAACTCATTCTAGAAACAACAGACAAAGTCAAGAAAATTCGCAATAACCTTCTGACAGCTAGAAGCCATCAAAAGATTTATGCGGACAAGCGACGTAAGCCCTTAGAATTCCAAGTCGGTGATCACGTCCTTCTCAAGGTAGCCCCTTGGAAAGGTGTGGTTAGATTTGGAAAGAAAGGAAAACTTGCGCTACGATATGTTAGACCATTCAAGATCGTTGAGAGAATCAGAAAGGTGGCCTACCGACTTGAGCTACCTCCTGAACTTGGAAATATTCACCCAACATTCCACGTGTCCAATTTGAAAAAGTGTTTAGCTGATACAAACCTCCACATCTCCCTCGACGAAATTCACGTTGATACCACTATGCACTTTGTCGAGAAGCCCATCGAGATATTGGACCGTAAAGTCAAAAAGCTCAAACACAGACGAATACCGATAGTTAAAGTTCACTGGGATTCCAAACGTGGCCCAGAATTTACTTGGGAATGAGAGGATCAAATGAAAGAGAAATACCCACATCTGTTTTCACAAGTTTCCTCTAATCAAATTAGAGATATGCGAACAAGCGACGCAAGCCCTTGGAATTCCAATTCGGTGATAACGTACTTCTCAAGGTATCCCCATGGAAAGGTGTGGTTAGATTTGGAAAGAAAGGGAAACTTGCACCACGATATGTTAGACGATTCAAGATCGTTTAGAGAATCAGAAAGGTAGCCTACCGACATGAGCTACCTCCTGAACTTGGGAATATTCACCCAGCATTCCACGTGTCCAATTTGAAAAAAGTGTTTAGCCGATACAAACCTCCACATCTCCATCGATGAAATTCACGTTGATACCACTATGCGCTTTGTCGAGAGGTGTCACATTTGTGCCTTTTCAACCATTGTACAATTCCAAACAATTTTGTTTTTTATAAGACCATGTGTTTTATATCCGGTATTGTATAAGTATCATGACATTGCACATATTCAATCCTTGTACAATTTCGAACTCTCAAACCACTTCTGGAAGTGAAATCGCAAATTGTTACGTAAACTTAACTAGTTAAATGAGACATACACTCTAGAATAAAGACATATGCTAAACATACCCTAAATACCCTTTAAATAAATTAGAAATAAGTTTTGAGCGGTTCGGTATGGCAAAAACACGCTTATACAACTCCAGGGACTATTTGCGTCTACTGCGAAAGTCTGCCGATTCGCGTATTTCTTAATACGGAACACATACGCACATCCAAATATTTTTGTAATCAATAAAATTTTGTATTTTATTTATGAGAATACAAAAATATCAATTGTTGCGCAATTTCGGTCGTTTTCGTGTTCGTTATAGCGTTCGTCGTGATTAAGCGAAAAACGCAACCGTACAACCGAACGAACCGACATCTACATCATTATTGGGCATAATTCAAGTCATATATGCTTTAACATCCTCTTAGAGCTTAAAAATTAGGTTAACGGGTGTTAGAAGTGACAAAACACGACAAAACAAGTGCAGGGGCCTGTTCTACCAATTTTGAAAGTTTGGCTGACCAGCCCCCACCGTAAGCTACGCCCCCACCGTAGCCTACGGTGGTACCTGGGGACAGTAAGCTGTTTTGGATAGCCAGTTAATTTCTTGCTTGGTGACCAAGTTGTGTGATGATCAAGCCTTCTAATCTGATTCTAACACTTGTTGCAATCCTATTAATCCTTGGAGAATACTCATAACACTTAGAATGATCCTGGAGCTTCAAATTCACTATAACTAGCAAGTGATTTCTTCATTTCAACTTGCTCATTTCCTCTTCTTCTCCTACTTGCTCTATATTGGAGTTTGCTTCTTCTTGGAGGCCTCCTACTGAGCATTCTTGCCTTCCTAGAACACAAGTAAGTGTTCTTTCCTAGTCTTGTTCATTATTTAGCTTATTTTGAGCTAAAAGTCAAACAGTTGACTTTCTGTTTGACTTTCGGTTCTGACCATTTTTGGTCAAGTCAAAGTTCAATTGAACTTTGCAACGTGATCGTAATCATGAAGGTTATAATCCCTAGCGATTGCACCTTCTGATTACCACGTTTACTAGTCGAAGTGATGTGTCAAAGTTTCGGTCAAAAATGCGCAAAATGTGCATTTTGCGACAAAACTATTTTCGGGTATCAAAACACTAAGTTTTGATACCAAAACATTTTTATAACTTAGTTAGACATGTTTTGCCATGTCTAACTCATTACTTCAAGTTTAGTGCTTTATTAGGGTCGTAAGTCGAGCGGTCTTGACCACCGCTTTGATTTTCGAATCCGACCTGTTTGGTCGATCTTAGGATCCGAAGAAAAACATATTTGTGACCATAGTTGTATAGGGAATAACCTTCTGAGGTTATACCTTATGGTCACGTTGTTTGGTTAGTGATATGATAAGTCGCCTTTATGTTCTTTAAGAATGACCAAAATGCCCTTTTTGCGCATAAATCCATTTTAAGCATATGTAACCAAATTTTTGACATATAAACTGATGTTATAACATTTTCAAACATGTTTGGGCATTTAAGACATATCATAGGACATGTTTACCATATGATCACGCGTTTACGCAAATGACCCGTTAAAGTAGCGTAAACTATCTTAACAAGTCATAACAGGTCAAAAGCACTTAGGATCCTCCCAAATTAGAATGTTAAGTTTGTTAAACCATAACATATGAGTTCCAACACTCATTTCGTTTATAAGACTTCATTCTATCCGAATCCTCCGCTTAAAGTCACGACATTAATATAGTTATCCGACATTAGGATACGCTTGAATCCTTGAACTCTTGTGTCACACCCTGGCTTTGCGGAAGCGTGGTTAATTTGGTGTGACTTCTTAATACCATAGCTTAACCATAACAAGCTATATGAAATAAAAACCATGCAAGATCATCCATTCGATTAAGTTTTAAAAACCAAATATAACAACATTGTCTTAACGGAAACACATCCTAACGACATAAACATTGTTCAATAAACACAACATAACATAAGCATAGTTTAAGGACTGTGACTTGTCCAGGAAAGAGTCACATTCCCTAAACCCGGATGACCTCGTAACTAGTGCAGCGGGAAAACGTGTCATACCGCGCCAGATCCTTTAATTCCCTGAAATACATGTAAGTTGAAAAATCAACAATAATGTTGAGCGAGTTCATGTGTAAGTGAGTAAATAAACCTTTGTAAGTATGAAAATAGTCTTGGTATGTAGCAAATAAGGGAATTGAGATCACCAATGGTTTGCAAGTCCACTGATATATGTGAAGTGCAAGTAGGGAGACTCAAACCTAGCAGATTTATGCGCGTTGGGCACAAAGTCACCCCGAGGTCCGTTTCTAGTTTGGCCTGGGGCAGGGCTCGCTACACCCAGATAGATCTACCGCTCCTGTACCTTGGTCCTACCATGAGGACTAATGGCCTCATATTGCTCCTACCCACTCACATGATCTAAGTAGTAAACCTCCTTACGCTAACCATACCATGTATAAAGTACTTGTAATCAAAGTAACATGTATTTCACCTCCGCAGTTAAAAACTGAAAACAGTTAAGAGAAAAGGGGGACATGAACTCACCGTGGTGCGTCTCTACCAAGTATACTCCAAATCAAGCAGCTGTGTGACGACCTACACGTACTAATTCTATTAGACGGACGGCCGTGCCTTAGCTTTAAGGTTTAAGTTTTCGGGAAATAGTTAGGCAACTATTTCGTGTTTAAATTCTGTATATACTTGGTAGTTATTTTCCTTCCCAAGGATGGGGGATTTAATACATGTGTGTTCGTAATATATTATTAAGTCTCACTTAACTCCAAAATATAAATATTCTTCTCAAAAATATTATATTTTCTATTACATAAATTTTCCTCAAAATAACACTTTGACAAAATACGCGTTAAGTCACATTTTCTGAAAATGCGTAAGTTACGTTTTAATGATCGAGTGGTAATAAAAATTACCGGTGTAACTTATATTTTTATTGTGAAAGCGTTCGTATTATTTTGGATTCTTTAACATTCGATAGTATCATTTTTACCCCAAAATAATACTAGTATTTTCACAAAATAATCATAAACATATATCAAGTGACTTTATGAAAAATATATTCTAAATATACTTTTACCAAGTTTTATTTTGTGAAATCCCACCTCTGATGTTTCGTAAATAAAGTCGTGGCGAAATCTATAATTTGAAAACAAGTCGGAGAGTATTTCTAACACTTATAGTGAAAATAATTCTAAGTGTTAGGTTTTTAGAAAATTTCGCCAGCGTTTCCTCTGTAACTGGAGGTGACCACGCTTTTAAGCGTATCATTTTCTTTTGTAAAACAATTCAACAATTTTCTTATTCGATCAAAACAATGTTCAACGTATCAAACTAGTTAATAAACATGTAATTTGCAAGAATCTCATGAACTTGTAGTTTTCTAATATTATGAAGTAAATCCCATTACTTTTAGTGGATCTTTGTATAAATCAATCCGGTTTCGTAAAAACCCTGTTTTTTAAAGAAAGTCCATCTTTACAACTTCTTATCTATTTTTACAAAGATAGTTATTTAGTCGAAACTTAGTGTTACACAAGTATTTACACACTTGTGTGTTTACTAAAATCATTCTTGTTTATGAAAGATCCGTCTTTACAAATCATAATTTCTTTGATACTTGGTCCTTTGAAAATACCGCTTGTAGATACGTAGATCTACTAGTTTTAAACACTATTTCACAAGTAAAATCACTTTTACACAAGTTCATGATTCGTGTGTGGTAGAGTTTCATCCTTTAACCCTTGTTACTTCCAAAACAACCTTATGTCATGATCCATGATCATGGCTAACCCGGGTTAAACGATGATCCGAGCTACCACAACATAGATCGGGTCCAAATAACTTCACAAATCAAATACTACATGATTTACACAACATATGAGCTTTTAACCAACATTTTTAGTGTTTTTAGTAGACTTTTATGCTTCAACTTGCATGTTTACGAGTTTTAACCATTACAAATCATATTAACCACTTTAAAATAGTTCGAGAAGGTGATTCAAGCAACTTACTACTAGCTCGAGGCTAGGGAAGAATCTATGCGTAAAATGAGAGGATAAAAGCAATGTAGTGAGGTCCTTCGCCTTCCGATTGCACCAAGCTTCCTTATACGAGACCCTTAACACTTGTAGATGCTTGGAATTGCTTGATGGAAATCAAAATGATGGATGGGTGTAGAGGGGTGTTCGGCCGAGAGTTGTAGAGAGGGAGAGAGTGTGTGTGAAGTTGAGTTGTGAGTTGTGAATGATCAAATGTGTTTAGTGATGAACTTATAGACAATTTACAAGAGCATTAACCAATAGTCCATATGTCTACTAGATTTTAAACACACAAGATTATAATAATCTTGCAAGGATAAGGGGTGTCCCCTTGGGGACCGAATTCGTAAAGGGGGGGGGGGTCCCTAGTTCGATTTCAACTAGATAATTAGGATATAGTTAGGTTAATCTAGTTAAGTTAAGTGATTAACCCGGTTAGTGGTGTGTCATGCGTTACAATGGGTGTTAGGGTATTCAGGGACCCTAACTGGCTCAGAAAAAGATAAATAATGAAAATAACTATATTTTCAGGTTCCGGGTAAAGTCCAGTTGTTCGGTTGGATAGTAATCCGTTAAAGCGTTAAACAAAGCTTTAAAGTGTCGTTAATATTAATTTTAGTGACACAACTTATTTCTGACACTTTGGAATGTGTCTAGTAACATTTTTCTCATGTTTTGGCACTTTATTAGGCAGCTAAATGCTGAATTATTATGTAAAGTGCAGAATTTTGTGTTTAGAGCACGTTTTAGGCACATCCAGTCATTGTAACTTATTCCTCGAGACGCAGTTCTACAACCCTTGTATCCCTACACTCACCACTAGTGTAGTAACTATCTCAGGCTCTTACAGGCCTTAGAGGCAGTGTCTGCCTGATGCTGGCTGATGCGTGCGAAGTGTTACTTATTTTAGGTGTATATTTTAAGCCCTTTTTAACACTTATTTTAGCCAAGTTTTAAATTTATAAAACACGATATTTTACTAACACTAAACACACATATGGGCAAGTGCACCCATCGTGAGCGTAGTATAGCGTTGGTAAGATACCGAGGTCGTCCAAGGACACAAGAGCTTTTAGTACCGGTTTATCCTCAACGTCTAATCAAAATAAAAGGTTAGAAAAATGTTTTAAACAAAGAAAATTAAAAACTAACTAAAATGCTGAAAATAAAAATAAAAGAAAAAAAACAGATAGACAAGATGAATCACTTGGTTCCGACTCGTATCTAGTATAACCTTTGATTATTTCCGCACTTTTGCACATAATTAAGAGATTATCTTAGTTATTGTAGTAGGCCCCTCTTTTGAAGGTGACGTTACCCTCACCCTAGTAGTTTGAGTCAGCAGGGATACAATCCTAAAAGGGTGGATTATTGGAAGATAATGAATTAAGTTATTAATGCAGTATTGTGGTAGGCCCCGCTTTTGGCGGTGACGTTACCCTCGGCTAAGTAGTCTGAGTCAGCATGGATACAGTCCTAAATAGCCGGGTTATAGTATTAATAGTAGTTAACTTATGAGGGGATCAAAGAGTTTGGACCCCCGCCATCCAATACCGTGAAGTATTGAAGGAGGTCCTACTAAATTTGACCCAGGTCCATTGCAGGACCTCTAAACGCTGAACAATGGCAAGACCTTTACCAAACCGTTCACTTAACCCCCGACCAGGTAGCCAACATATCTCCATATAGACCGTGGAGATATGAATGGTGAAAATCCTTTATTTTATATAGACAGTAAAATAATGCCAAGACACCACGGACAAACGATAAGGAAAGATCACCTTCAACATAAGTAACTAGTTATTAAAGTCATTAATACAAAACCAAATAAAAAGTGCAAAAGATTAGAAATAAAAAGTATTATACTAGACACTTTGTCTTCACCAAGTGATGTAAGAGACTTAGGCAAACATGGCCTTGATTGTCAAGAACTCTTACGATCAATCTTGGATCCCGAGACGACTCACACACTCTACGATGGACAATGGATGATGGTGGTGGATGATGGTGTTGTGATGGTGGTGGGTGGTGGATGAAGTGTGAGAGAGGTGGTGTGCCAAGGGATGAGATGAAATGAATCCAAGCACTCCTATTTATAGGCTGAACAGAGAGCTGGGCACGGCCCCGTGTCCGCTGGGCACGGCCCCGTGTCCGTCTGACAATCTCTCTCCTCATTAATTGTAATTCGTAATTACAATAAATGCGCCTGCTGTACTTTCGACACGCCCCCGTGTCCGCTGAGCACGGCCCGTGGTGGGCAATAGAAGCTTCTATAGGTTTGTCTTTTCTGCTGCTTCTTGGGCACGGCCCCGTGCTGGCTGAGCACGGGGCGTGTTCAGTCTTCTGATTTCTCTACTTTGCTTTGGAAGGTGCCGTTGAGGGGTCGGACAGTCCACTAATATTCCTTTTCTTGTATTTATGTTGGATTTAGCTGTCTTTTTGCTTCTTTTGCGTTTTTGAGCTCATTTAATCCTGAAAATACAAAAGGAAGACAAAAACACTCTTTTTCCAATATTAGTACTTAAAAAGGGTTAGTTTTATGCCTCATTTGATGTAATTTATATGTTGCATTTTACATACATCACTGGCTTTATCAGCATGTTCAATAGGTTATTCGTTTATAATGCTACTGTGCTTTTTGTGCATCATGTGTGTCACTAAAGTTCAGCATGTAAATAATGTAGTGACGGTAAGTAAAGTATGATGCAGGTAAGTGCATGTATCAGTATTCAAGTAGCAATTTATCAGTAATTTCAAACAAGCACAGTAATTAAGCAGTAAGTAATTATTAATTAAGTCGTACGGATACCTGGTTTAGTGAGGGTTGTCACATTCTCCCCCCGTTAGAAAAATTTCGTCCCGAAATTTTAAGTTCTGCTTGTAGATGCAGGGTTCTTAGGAAATAGGTGGGGGTATTTCTCTTTCATCCGGTCCTCACGCTCCCAGGTGTATTCAGGACCATGTCTGGCATTCCAACGAACTTTGACGAGCTTGACACTGCTCCGGCGAGTCTTGTTTACTTTCCAATCCGTAACCTCAACCGGTTCTTCAACGAAATGGAGCGTGTCGTCAACATGAATCTCGTCGATGGGAATGACAATGGTATCTTGAGTTGGACTTTTCTTCAGGTTGGATACATGAAAGGTATCGTGAACTGAATGGAGTTCAGCAGGTAAGTCCAGCTTATATGCTACTAGTCCTATTCTTTCCAGAATTCTGAAAGGACCAATGTAGCGCGGATTTAACTTTCCACGCTTTCCGAAGCGTGCCACACCCTTCCAGGGTGAAACGTTCAATAAAACCATTTCTCCCACTTGAAATTCCAAGTGTTTCCGGTTTGGATCCGCATAGGCTTTCTGTCTGTGGCGAGCTGCTTCGATGCGTTTTAGAATCTGCGCAATCTTGTCTGTCGTCTCTTGGACGATTTCGGGACCAGCAAGCTATCTATCACCTGCGTCAGCCCAGCATAGGGGTGATCGGCACTTGCGTCCGTAAAGGGCTTCAAATGGCGCGACACCAATACTGGTGTGGTAGCTGTTGTTGTATGAAAATTCGACCAAAGGCAAATGCTTGTCCCAGCTACCGCCCAAATCCATAACACACGCTCTCAGCATGTCTTCCAAAGTCTGTATCGTTCGCTCGCTTTGAGCGTCAGTTTGCGGATGAAACGCAGTGCTCAGATTTAATTGTGAGCCAAAAGCTTCTTGGAAGGATTGCCATATCCTTGACACAAACCTTCCGTCTCTATCAGAGATGATCGAGAGAGGCACCCCATGACGTGCGACGATCTCTCTCATGTAAATTTCGGCCAACTTGCTCGTATTATCCTTCTCTCTGATAGGTAAGAAGTGTGCTGACTTTGTTAATCGGTCCACTATTACCCAAATAGTGTCATGGCCTCTTGGCGTTCTTGGCAACTTTGTAATAAAATCCATGGAGATTTGTTCCCATTTCCACTTGGGAATCTCGGGTTGTTGCAGAAGTCCTGAGGGCTTCTGGTATTCCACTTTCACTTTAGCACACGTTAAACATTTTCTCACATAAACAGCAACATCGCCTTTCATCCTAGGCCACCAATAATGATCTTTGAGATCCTGGTACATCTTATCCGCTCCAGGGTGGATAGAGTACCGCGACTTGTGAGCTTCATCGAAAATAACCTTCCTTAAACCACCAAACAGAGGAACCCAAATCCTTTTCTCAAAACATAACGTTCCTTCCTCGTTTGGTACCAGTAGCTTCTCCATCCCACGGAGATATTCTTCTTCAAGGTTTCCTTCCTTGAGAGCTTCTTTCTGCGCGGCGCGAATACGCAAGGAAAGATCGGTTTGGATAATCATTTCTAAAGCCCTAACCCTTATGGGCTTGATCCTCTCCTTTCGACTTAGGGCATCGGCGACCACATTCGCCTTCCCTGGGTGGTACTTTATCTCGCAGTCGTAATCGTTCAGCAACTCAACCCATCGTCTTTGCCTCATATTCAGTTCCTTCTGGTTGAATATGTGTTGTAGGCTCTTGTGATCTGTAAAAATTGTACACCTTGTACCATAAAGGTAGTGTCTCCAGATCTTTAATGCAAATACCACTGCGCCAAGTTCCAAATCATGTGTGGTATAGTTCTTTTCATGTACTTTCAATTGACGCGATGCGTAAGCAATAACCTTTTGGCGTTGCATCAACACACAACCCAATCCTTGACGTGAGGCGTCACAGTATACCACGAAATCATCTGTACCTTCCGGTAGTGCTAAGATTGGCGCATTGCAGAGCTTATCCTTCAATATCTGGAACGCTTCTTCATGTTTGATTCCCCAATCAAACTTCTTATCTTTCTGCGTGAGGAGCGTCAATGGTTGAGCGATCTTTGAAAAATCCTCAATGAACCTTCGATAGTAGCGAGCCAAACCCAAGAACTGTCGAATCTCGGTTGGCGTCTTTGGCGTTTCCCAATTCTTAATCGCCTCGATCTTTGTGGGATCAACATGGATTCCATCTCCATTAACCACGTGTCCAAGAAACTGGACTTCGCGTAGCCAAAACTCGCACTTGGAGAGTTTGGCATATAGTTGTTCTTTCTTTAGCAGCTCCAAGATAGCTCTTAAATGCTGTTCGTGCTCAGCCTTTGTCCTTGAATAAATCAAGATGTCGTCGATAAACAAAATCACGAACTTGTCCAAGTACGGCTTGCAAACTCTATTCATCAAATCCATAAAGACTGCAGGTGCGTTTGTCAACCCAAACGGCATAACAAGGAACTCGTAGTGTCCATAACGAGTTCCGAAGGCTGTCTTCGGGATACTTTCCTCTTGTATCCTTAACTGATGGTATCCAGATCGAAGATCGATCTTTGAATAAAAGCTTGAACCTTGCAGTTGATCAAACAGATCATCAATTCTTGGCAGAGGATATCTATTCTTGATCGTCAGCTTGTTCAGCTCCCGGTAGTCGATGCACATTCGAAAACTACCGTCCTTCTTCTTGACAAACAGGACTGGAGCACCCCAAGGCGAGAAGCTTGGTCGGATAAATCCCTTGTCTAACAACTCTTGAAGTTGTGTCGACAGTTCCTGCATCTCAGACGGAGCAAGTCTATAAGGTGCCTTAGCCACAGGCGCGGCGCCTGGAACTAAGTCAATGCGGAACTCTACTTGTCTCTGAGGTGGTAGTCCAGGTAAGTCCTCTGGGAAGACTTCTGGATATTCCCTCACGACAGGGATGTCTTCTATTCTCGGCTCAGCAACCTTCTTATCCACAATGTGTGCCAGGAAGGGAAGGCAACACATCCCTTCTGCAAACACTTTCGCGCTTTCAGGCAGCTGATAATCCTTAACGGCGTCTCACGCTTCTCCCCGTGAACCACAATTGTTTCGCCATCTTGTTGCTTGATAACCAATCCATTCCTACCACCACGTCGAAGCTTCCCAACTGGACTTGATAACGGGGGTAGCTCAAGACTAAATAAAATGATTAAATATGTAAGCGCTCAAAAGGTTAAACGGTTCAACGGTTGAAAAGCTGTGAGTTGGGAAAAGCAATGTAGAAAAAGTAGCCGGTCACATCTGAAGATCGCTTCACCAACCCACAGCCGCAAAGGCAAAGCAGGTCTGCCAATGCACACTATTATCCGGGGGTCAAAAGCCTTCAACCCCCGAAAGGGGAAACCCTCCACTGCAAGCGAGGTTACTAGTCTAATCCATTCCACTTCGAGAGATGCCTTCTCTTATAAAATGACACTTCATTTACTTCAGAAAGGACATCCGGACCAGCTCTGATTCTCCAATCTATGGTCATTCACATCGAATGCTTGTCTCGCACAAGTCATTCCCTTTCACATCCAACACACACATTCCCTTTGCTACAACTTCCAAATCTGGGTACGATTCAGAGGAGGATCCATAGCAAAGAACAACAATAAACTAGTAAACATCCTTCCACGTCTCGCAAACGTGGGGGGACCCCACGACCTGCGTTAGGCAAGGTTGAACCCTTCAACCATCCTGCCTAGCCAGTCCAGCTACCACCGTTGGTCTTGTATTTGTTGCATCAACAAGTTGGCGCCCACCGTGGGGCTACGCCACTATTTCTTCTCAAAAAAGACCTAGTAGTGTAGCTCTCTTCACTTAAAACCACCATGTCTGAAAGTGGATCCCCGGGAGAAGTAAATCAGATCCCAAACACTTCTACTCCGGGTAGTAGCCAAGCTCATGTGGCTGTACCAACTTCTTTCTCAACTCCGGGGAGTACACCTGAGTTCCTCACCTTCAACACACCAACTCCGTCTAGATCCGGAGCTCCTTCCCCCAATGTCGGTGTCTCTGACACCCCGGCACGTGTTGAACTTATCCCCGAGGGGGTTGCCAACAATTTCCTGGAGTTGAGGTCACTCCTCAACCAGCACGTGGTTAGAGAAAGGGAAAAGGGGGTGAGAATCCGTCTAGATTATGACGAGCCAGAACCAACGTTGTCTCCTGGACCACCTCCCCTTCCTTTTACAACTAGGAATGAGGCTGGTCCCAGTGATCCTCCCAACCATCACCCTTACCTGTCCACAATGACAAATCCTACGGTGCACCCTATCTTCTCTTCCCAACCAATTACTAGTGGTGCTCCTTTGGGACATGAGCTTACTCTTGACCAGCTCCTACAGTCCCTAGTAACAAGCTTTCCAGCATCCACAACAACTACATGGGAACAAGCTCTGTCAGTGCTTCCTTTGGCATGAAGTGCTGTTATGAGCACTCCCCTCGGAGTAAACTGCTCAGTCGCTCCAGGAAGCCTTTAAGGCTTCAACCCCATTCCCAGCATGATGACCCAGATGATGGCCAACTTCCCATGGCAACACTTCATCAATCAAGTGCTAGCCACTCAGGGAAACAATGGCAATAACAGTAATGCGGATGCAAGGAATGAAGAGGACTTGGCTAAACTATACAAGCCAAGTAACCTTTCATGCTTTTCAAGGCAGATAGCCGATTATGATTTCCAGTCAAAGATCAAAATGCCAGCCCACATCAGAACGTATGATGGGACTGAAGATCCTGAGGACCACCTTCAGATCTTCACCGGTGCAGCTCGGATAGAGAAATGGTCCAATGCTGAGTGTTGCCTAATGTTCATGCAAACTCTTGTTGGATCCGCCAGGATCTGGTTCAACGATTTGCCTGCTCAAAGTGTTCGAAGCTTTGATGATCTCAGCAAGGGTTTCCTGGCCAAATTCTCCCAACAAAGACGATATGTCAAAGATGCAACAGTGATCTTTCAGATAAAACAACGTGATGATGAAAGCCTCTGTGCTTTCATTGAACGATACAAAAAGGAAGGTCTGACTTATGTAGGGGCCGATGAGAAAATGAGAGTGGCTGGCTTCATGAATGCCATCACCTCTAAGTACCTTACAAGGGATTTCAACAAATCTCTACCCAAGACCTTAGAAGAAGCTCTTGAAAGGGCTGAAGCCCACATCCGGGGAGAGGAGGCAGTAGACATTAAGGAACAAAGAAAAAGAGGGTCCGGCTGGAGAAGCAACAGTCCGGCCAAAAAAAGAGGGAACTTCAACTCCTATGACAGACGGTCAAAGGGTTCAGAACCTCGAAGGTCTGAAGGTCGGAACCTTTCAAGCAGAGAAAAAGGCATAAGTTTCACACCCCTCACAAAGACCCCTCAAGAAATCCTTGCAACGGAAGAAGTTAAACAAAACTTTCGGCCTCCTAGACCTCTCCCCAAAAGCAGGAAAAACGAGAACTCCACCCAATACTACGAGTTTCATGAAGAAAAAGGTCACCACACCAATGATTGCTTCCAACTCAAGAAAAGAATAGAAGAAGCTGTTAAGTCCGGAGAACTCGCTCATTTGGTAAAGGGAGTCCGGGACAAAATGGCTGAAGGAAAGGGTAAGGAAGTCAATATGGTAGATTTCGATGGAAAGGTCCCTCACAAGAGGCAGTGGTTGGAAGCTTGGGAGCTTCAGTGTGTCTGTTTCCCCCCTACGAAGAATAACCCTCTCCCCAGCCCTCTCGTGGTAGAAGCTACCGTGGGAACGTTGCAAACATGCAAGGCATACATAGACACGGGGGCAGCCACTGAAATCATGTTCGAAAAGTTCTTCAACCAATTGAGCAATGAAGAACGTTCAAGGCTTCAACCCTCTGGGACCTCCATAAAAGGTATCGCTGACATACCCCTCAAGCCTTTAGGGCAACTGACACTTAATGTTCGTTTCAGTGAAGGTTTAAAAGAAAGAACCCAACCACTCACCTTTGTGGTTATCAACATCCCCTCAAGCTATGATGTGATCATCGGAAGACCAGGACAGTGTTCATTTTACATGGCGGTGTCCGTTGGCCATGGCACAGTCAAATTTCCCACCGAAAGGGGCATAGCAACCCTTCAACCCTCTCAGGAAGCTTACGTGGTTGAAGGTGAAAGTTCAAACAGTGAAGAAGACAGGCAAAGGTTGGTCATAAACCCTAAGTACCCTGAACAAAGAATAAGGGTCAACCCAGATCTTTCTCAAGAGACCCTTTCATACCTTGAAAAATTACTAACACACTACAGCAATGTATTTGCTTGGTGTCCTGAAGATATGACCGGGATCCCCCGGGACATTGCCGAGCACGAGTTGAGAATACCACCGGAGGTCAAGCCTGTGGTCCAGAAGAAAAGAAGTTTGGCACCCGATAGAAGTCTGGCAGCCTGCCAAGAGGTTGAAAAGCTTGTGTCAGCCGGTATTCTCCGGGAAGTCAAGTACCAGTCATGGGTTGCAAACCCAGTTATGGTTAAGAAACCAGACAACTCCTGGAGGATGTGCATAGACTTTAAAGATCTTAACAAAGCTTATCCCAAGGATTGCTACCCACTACCGGAAATCGATCTCAAAGTTGACTCCCTTACGGGTTATTCGTTCAAATGCTTTCTTGATGCATATAAAGGTTATCACCAAATCCTCATGAAGAAAGAAGATGAGGAAAAGACAGCCTTTCACACGGATAAAGGGATCTTTTGTTATCAAAAGATGCCTTTCGGCCTCAAAAATGTCGGGGCAACCTATCAACGGCTTGTGGACAAAGCCTTCGAAAGCCAAATTGGCAGAAACATGGAGGCATATGTAGATGACTTGGTTATCAAAAGCAAGACAGAATATCAAATGCTTGATGATATTCAAGAAACTTTCAAGAACCTCAGAAAGGTTAACATGAAGCTCAATCCGGAGAAGTGTTCATTTGGATTCGAGGAAGGAAAGTTCTTGGGCCACATTGTTGGAAAACAAAGCATCAAAGCCAACCCTAACAAAGTGAAAGCCGTCCTTGAAGCCAAGCCACCAAAGACCAAAAAGGAGGTTGAAAGCTTAAACGGGAAGCTTGCAGCCTTGAAGCGTTTTACCTCAAATTTGGCCGAAAGATCTTTGCCCTTCTATAAAACGCTCAAGAACTGCTCAGACAAGAAGGATTTCAAATGGACTGAAGAAGCCTTCAACCAGATGAAGCAACACCTAGCTTCCCTGCCAGACATTGCGGCACCAAAAACCGGGGAATTAATATCGGTGTACCTCTCAATCACGAACGAGGCCATTAGTGCAGTTCTCACCATTGAGCGAGACAAGGCCCAGGTACCTGTTTATTTTTTCAGCAAAACTTTAAAATTAGCTGAAACGAAATATCCTCCCCTCGAAAAACTTGCCCTAGCCCTAGTTCAGACAGCTAGGAGGCTTCGAAGGTACTTCCAAGCACACCCCATACAAGTGGTCACTGACCAACCCATTAAAAGTGTGCTTGAAAAACCCGAAAACTCAGGGCGATTAGCCAAATGGGCCATAGAGCTGGGTGAACATAACATCACCTATGTCCCAAGAAAAGCTATCAAAGCCCAAGTCCTAGCTGATTTCATTGTGGAAGTCCCAAACCAAACAGCCACTGAAGTAAACACTACCACCGCTGAACCTTCCAACCCTGAAGCCTGGAAGCTTTTTACCGACGGGGCTTCAAGCGTTGAAGGGTCAGGGGCTGGGTTAATTTTGATCAACCCAAAAGGTTTGGAATTCACATATGCTCTCCGTTTTGATTTTCAGACCACCAATAACGAGGCTGAATACGAAGCACTAATAGCTGGTCTAAGGCTCGCCAAAGAAATGAAGGTTGAAAAGCTTGAAGTGTTCACAGATCCGTTGCTGGTCTCAAGCCAAGTGAATGACAGCTACATAGCTAAAGAGCCCAACATGAAAAAATACAGAGAGAAAAATCCAAGGAACTGATGAATACCTTCCAAGCATGCAACATCAAACAGATCCCCAGATCTCAAAACAAAAAGGCCGATGCCCTAAGTAAGCTTGCATCTCTCACTTTTGCCCACCTCACCAAGAAGGTACTGGTAGAAGTGTTGAAGGCCCCATCCATTAATGAATTGGAGGTTCAAGATGTGGTTACCGAAGAAGAACCAAACTGGATGACTCCGATAAGAAAGTTCCTCAAAAACGGTGAATTACCCAATGATCAAGTGGAAGCTAAAAGGGTTGAAATCAAGGCAAGGCAATACATACTGCAAGGAGAAACCCTTTACAAAAAGGGTTACCTTGCTCCCTTGCTAAGATGTGTCGGTCCCGAGCAAAGTAAGTATTTGATCAAGGAAATTCATGAAGGAGTGTGCGGAGCCGACTTTGGAGCTAGGTCGGTAGTTGCAAAACTCATGAACCTCGGATATTTCTGGCCTTCAATGCATCGTGACACAGCTGAAGAATTGAAGAAATGTGATGCCTGCCAGATCCATGCACCAATCCCAAAAAGTCCCAAGCATGATTTAGTCCCAATAACCTCCGCTTGGCCATTCCATAAGTGGGAAATGGACATTGTTGGTCCATTTCCCCCAAGCAAAGGGGGAGTGAAATTCCTACTGGTGGCGGTAGACTATTTCACCAAGTGGCCCGAGGTCAAGCCACTTGCCAAGATCACAGGAAAGCAAGTCATTGACTTTGTCTGGGAAAACATCATTTGCCGTTATGGATTGCCAGGAGTACTTATCACCGATAACGGAAGGCAATTTGCGGAGAAGCCCTTCAGCGTTTGGTGCAAAGAATACAAAATCGATCAGGTTTTCAGCTCAGTGGCTTATCCGCAATCGAACGGGCAGGTTGAGAGAACAAATAGAAGCATAGTGGAAGGCATAAAGACAAGATTGGGAAGGTACGAAAGCAACTGGCTTGAAGAATTGCCTAGTGTCCTATGGGCAACTAGAACAACAGAAAAAACAAGCCATAAGAAAACACCTTACAGCTTGGTATTTGGATCCGAAGCTGTGATCCCTGCCGAAATAGGAGTTGTAACCCAAAGAATTGTCAACATGGATCCCGAAACAAACCAAAAAGAGACCATGTTGAATTTACAACTCCTAGAGGAAGCAAGAGATCAAGCCGCAATTCAAGAAGCCAAATACAAGCAACAGATGGAAGCTTACTACAACAAAAAAGTCAAAAACGAACGTTTCAAGCCAGGGGATCTGGTCCTCAGAAACAACGAAGCCAGCAAGAAAGAAAATCAAGGAAAGCTTGGCCCAAAATGGGAGGGCCCATACACCATCCTTGACGCACACAAAGGTGGATCCTACAAGCTGGCTGATTCAGAAGGCAAAAGGCTTCCAAGGCATTGGAACGGCAAAACGCTGAAAAGGTTCCATGTTTAAACAGAAAATTTGGTTTGTATCAAGCAGGATTATGAATACCTTTTGTAAAAAGCAAGTATTGCTTTAATGAATGAAGTTGTTTTTATCAAACTTGTCTTTCTATCCCAAAATCAGGTTGAGAACCTAGAAAAAAAACTCCATGGCAAAGGCCATGTAAGGGGATGAGCTCCCAGGCCACATCGCTCAATAGGTTCAAGGGTTGAACGAGCCTATATAAGGGGTGAGTTCCTAAATCAATACAACTCCATGAGACTTGTCAAGAAAAAATAAAATTGTCTCATAGACGGGTATAAGCAGCCTACACCAAATGTTCCCTAAGCCTTAGAAATACAGTCTACAAAAAGGCTAAAAAACCCAAAAGAAATGATTAAAAGGATAGGTGCCATCTCTTCTTGTTAAAAATGCCAAGGCTAAGTGTCTGCAGCACTGAACCCTTTTAGGTATAAAAAACATAAGGGCAGCACAAACCCGACAAAGACAAAGTTACAAAAAGAACAAAGCAAATCCAAAAAGAACAAAGTCAATTGGACAAAAATCACAAAGGTACAAACCAAGCCAGGACGCAAAACCAAAAAGCCTAAAAGGCTTCAAGCCACCCGGGTAATACCCCGAAACCTTAAAGGCTTCAACCTATTGACAAACAGCCAAAAGGACTGCCTTGACCAAAGAGGCACAAGCATAAAACCATAATAAAAGAATAATAGTTAAAACATAACATCATATAAGAGAAAGCCCAAAAAAGACTTTCAAACATAAGTTAGAAGCAAGTCCTAGTAACTTGCAAGCTTAAACTACTGTTCCAGCGGCCACAAAGGCCTTAAAACACAACCAACAGGAACCTTATGTAACACCCGTGTCATTTCAACCATCAAACAAATTCCTAACCAATGAAATAATGTATTTCATACTTTGGACTTGTATAAATATGTGTATCTTTTGCACATATCAACTCATGTTCGATTTCAAACTCTAAATCGCTTTCTGGAAGGTTATGCACGCACTGATGCGTAAATATAACCAGTTTAATACAACGAACACTCCGGAATAGGGAAATAGGCTTAACATACCTTAAATAACCTTTACATAACTTAGATATAAGTTTTGGAAGGTTTGGTGTGGTGAAATCAAAGTTTAATCGCTTACAGGGACTAAATTTGACAAACTGCGAAAGTATGCCAATTTGAACTGTAACAGACCTTCCGGAACATGAACATAAGTTAAACATACCATAAATATCCTTTACATAGCTTACAAATAGGCTTTGAGGGGTTGGGTGTGCTAAAATAAACTTTTGTGTC
The DNA here is from genome assembly GCA_030545235.1 of Helianthus tuberosus. Taxonomy (NCBI): domain Eukaryota; kingdom Viridiplantae; phylum Streptophyta; class Magnoliopsida; order Asterales; family Asteraceae; genus Helianthus; species Helianthus tuberosus. Next base: position 41,197,174 of record CM060429.1, read on the forward strand.
ATTCAGGGACTAAAAGTGTCAAAAAGTGCACAAGTTTGCATTTTCGCGCATAACTTACGTTCTGAATACATCTGGACATCCAAAAATTTATGTAAGCATGACTACATTATATTTTAGTGTTCGCCTTAAGAAAAATCCATTCGTCGCGTCATTTGGATCGTTTTTCGCGCTTATGCGCATTCCGTCGTAATTAAGCGAACATCGTGATCGTACGGCCAAACGAACCGACATCTGAGATATTTTTGAGCATGTTTTGAGTTCCCTATACTTTAACTTCATTTTAGAGCCTTGAAATGAGGTTAACGGGGTTCAAACGCATCAAAAAAGGCCTTAAAACACAACCGGGACCAAATCTGTAAATTTTGAAACTTTTCTGAAACTGGGGGTCAGTGGCGTAGCGCGACTGCCTAGGCCCTCACCGTCGCGCTACGCGACTGCCTATTCTGGGCAGAAACATGCAGAAAACTCATTTTTCGCATTTTCGGGACCAGATTCGATGTATCGACAGCTGTTTACAGCTGTTATCCACTCCTAAAAACCTTGCCACATGTTGATACCCTATGGTGAGTGGCCATTTAGTCACCATAAGGTTCCGACACTTGTACGGTTGCGATTAAGACACATTTTCCATGAAACGATCTTAACGGTTCGGGTATTCCTATAAATACCCAACCCATCCAACCTCATTTCTTACAAGAATTCTGATTTTGAGAGCTCTAAGTTGAAACCATTGTTTCATACCTGAGTTCTTGGATCGGGATTAGCATTCGGGGACCCTTCGTAAGTATTCTTTCGTTCTTTTCCTTATTTTATTGCTTTTCGAGTCAGAAAGTCAAACTTTGTTTGACTTTCAGCGTTGACCAGTAATGGTCAATGCGAAGTTCGTTTGAACTTCGCAACGTGAGTGTAATCACGTTGGTTATAGTCCCTTGGGACTATGCCTACTGATTACCACGTTGTCTAGGGTCGTAGGGTAAGCGATCTAATAAATCGCTTATACCTCGAACCCGACCCATTTGGTCGATCATTAGGATCTGACCAAACACATTAGGTGACCATAGTAGGTAGGGAATAACCTTCCGAGGTTATACCCTATGGTCACATCGTTTAAGTAGTTGTATGATAGGTAGTTTATATGCCTTAGGTAAATTACCAGAATACCCTTTTCAAGTATAATCAGTAATTAAGCATATGTAACCTAAACTTTTGTCACATAACTGATTATGTAACATGTTTAGGCATATAACACTTGTCATAGGACTAGTTAGGCGGTCCGAACGCGTTTCACGCGAACGACGCGTTAAAGTAGCATAAGCTACCTAAACGGGTCGTAATGGGTCGAAAACACTTAGGTTAAGTTTCTTTTAGTATGTAGGCTTTGTTAAACCAAATGACACGAGTCTCAACACTCGTTTGGTTTACAAACCCTAATGCTACCCGATCTTCCGATTAGGTCCGGTTTATTAATGTAGTTACCTATAGTAGGTGCCGTTTGATTCCGTGATCTCTAGCATTGTTTGGTTGTTACTCAAGGACTTCTGAGCAATCTCAAGTGAGTACATAGACCCCTCTTTTACTGTTTTCCAAACTGTTTTGGGGTGGAACACATGTGCCTACTTGTTACTTTCATGCTTTCCTGTTTTCACATCATATACATGCTATGTTCGTTAGTACATTATAGTACATGATTTCTTTACATCTTATGCTAGGTGTGCCCATTGTGTGCATTACTTAGTACATTGTTTTACATTACATTCTGTTACATATGCTCATCCAGTATATGAACACATTATGTTACATTTTGAACCGTTTATAACTATTTGACTATGTGAACCGTTGAAATTATTTGACTCAGTGAACCGTTTGTATCTGTGAACCGTTTGTACTCTGTGAACCGTCTGTATCTATGAACCGTTTGTATCTGTGAACCGTGTGAACCGTATTTGACCATACATAAACATTTCTACAACTGTTAAACATTACTTTGGTGTTTTGGTTTGATTAAGTGATTAAGTAACGATGCGTGTGTAATATGATACAAGCATGGTGGATACGCCGCTGGTACTTCCTATATATAAGTGTTTGTATGGTATTACATATTGTAGCGTTATTTGAATCATTTCAGTTTGAGACATAGAACATTTTATACAAATAACATACTTTTCACAAGACATTGTTTTACAAACAACTTATCTTATACAAATCCATTTTTCTATGGTTATTCATTTAACCATACATTATTCACTTATTTATACATATCATCTGAACTCATTGTTTTTCAAATGATTTACAAAACAAAGCAAATTACAAGGTTCATGACTAAACATTTTCTCAAACATAAGTCATGGAACCTATTTTCACAAAACCTATGTATCTCACAGGCATTTTTATGCTGACGTACCTATTTTCACATGTGTTTTTCAGGAGCTGTTGCATAAGATGATCAAGATACACATAGGCAGATTTGGGCTTTAGTGACAATAAAAGATGCAAGACTAGTTAATTATGTTGTATTTCCTTGTTTGTTAAGACATTTTAACACTTTAATCAATAAAACGAAACTTCAATTGCCATGGATTTGAAACAATTAATTCTGTTACAACACTCCCCGATGTTTCCGCCACGCTTTGTATGTTCTACGTGGTCGGGGTGTGACAGAAAAGATGGTATCAGAGCCAATGGTTATAGGGAATTAGGTTATTAGTAATGCTTTGACCTAGTCTATAACTTTCTTAGGACCCTAACGCGAGTTTACTTGCGTTTAGTCATAAAACAATACCGTCACCTATCCTTAGGCGACTACCACAACAAGAACATAATTTTCGAAACCGCTTTGAAAACTAATCATCTGTTCTAGGATGATTAATTACTAGGTTTTGAACCCTCTGTTACAAGGTTTTGAACCCCTTTGAGTTTTCAAAAATCTCGTCAAGGTTTTGGGTTTTAAATAATGTGAACACGTGCAAACTGGAAGGGTGAATGCCTGTATTCTGAGTTTTCTGTCTAGGCAAGCACCTCGTATACATCTCAACCAGACGCGAGACCAGTTGTGCTTACCTGGGAATTCTTGGGATGAGTGTTCACTTATAGGCGAGCATGTCTTCGCGATACATTATTTTTGACCTATTTACTTTGATTATTCACCGAGGTCGTTTGTTGCTTAGTAGTAACAAACAAATGACCACTATCCATTGCTTTCATCAGATTTGTTCATCTCATTCTTTTCGTATAATTCTCTCACTCGTTTCCTTTCATGTTCTTCCCTTTTAGAATGCCTCCTCGACGTGAAAACCAGATAGCGACTGCTGAACTGGCAGAAATCATTGCGCAGCAAATGGCTGCTCAATTCCCAAACCTCTTTGCTCAATGGAATCAAGCCAACAACAACAACAATGGTCCATGCAATTTCAAGAGTTTTAACTCGGCGAAACCACTCAAGTTTAGTGGTTCTGAGGGAGCGACTGGGCTTCTTCAATGGTTCGAGAGCATTGAGAATACTTTCCGCCACGTGCAGTGTCCTGACAATCGCAAGGTCGAGTTTGCTTCGAGTGTGTTCCAGAAGAGAGCCCTTACGTGGTGGAACGGGGTTATGAGAGATCGTGGTGCAGAAGTTGCTCTAGCACAGACATGGGCTGAACTTAGAGCCCTTATGATGAAGGAATTCTGTCCTCGACACGAGATCAGGGCTTTGGAAAGGGAATTCGACAATCTTGAGCAAGACAGCGGTGAGCATCGAGCCTACACGGACCGTTATGAAGAGTTAAGTCTGTTATGCCCAAACATGGTCACGCCTTTGGATAAGGCAATCGAAAAGTACATTGATGGCCTCCCTGACTCAATACAAGACATTTTGACTGGTAGCAACCCTACTACAGTTAGACAGGCCATTGAGCTATCTGCAACCTTGACTGAATCAAAGATCAGGAAAGGTAAACTTTTCCGAAAAGGTGACAAGAAGCCGGTCGAAGAATCGGAACCAATCGAAGAATCAAAGATCATGGATGAACAGACTGGATCCCCTAAGAGGTCAAAGAAGCGAAAGGCTTCTCAGAACTACGCTGTGGTAGCTCAAAATGATCAAGCCGTCCTCAACCAACCAGCTCAACCCCCTGCCAGGAAACCCTACAATGGAACTGCACCTTTGTGCAACCAATGTGGCCTACATCATCATGCTGGGGTGAAGTGCCGCACATGCCAAGTTTGCGGACTTATAGGTCATACAGCTAGGGTTTGCCCAACCGCAGCTGCACCAAATCAAGCTGGCAACAATCCTGCTCAAGCTCATTTTCCACCGGGATCTTGCTACAACTGTGGCGAGATGGGCCATTTTCGTAGGAATTGCCCAAGGCTTGCTAATGCAAATCCAGCGCAGGGATGAGCATATGATCAACCAGAAGACAACATCGTTTAGAAATAATCACGTCTTATGTATTATTTTCTTTTGTTGTCAAGATCCAAGAAACAGTTGTTATCGTTGTTTATAAATAAATCTTTTATTTACATTGCAATGTATTTATGTGATTGTATGTATAAACAACATATCCCCTACAATACCGACAATCAAGGAACCGCATTCCTTGAAGAACAGACTACTCCCAAATTTCTTCCATTGTATGATCTCCTGCGTTTTTCACGAAAATCCTAAGTACCCGTTTCTTCCAAGAGAAACGAAGTACGAGGTGCCAAGTTAATAGCAATCAATAACAAGATAATAACAATTAAACAACTATGTGATTATGTGCTTATGAACATTACAAGACAAACTGTGCGGACTATGCAAGGGATTACGTAATTATGGATGCATACATAATTATGGAATTTAGTGCACAGAAACCACAGCGAGCTTTGTCATGTACCTAGAAGTTAACCCTATTCATTCCAATTCTGATGAAGTATCCGTTGAGGAAAAATGAACTAGCTATTCATTTTTCACTTCTGAAGAATATCCGTTGAGGAAATGAATATCCGTTTATCCTTCATTTCCAATTCTGAAGAATACCCGTTGAGGAAAATGACTCCGGTTGTGCATTTTCGTTCTGAAGAGTATCCGTCGAGGGAAATGAATATCCGTTTATTTAATCCTTCATTTCCAAACCTGAGGAAACAACCGTTGAAAATGACTCCGTTAGTTCATTTTCGTTTCTGAAGATTTTCCGTTGAGGAAATGAATATCCGTTGCTAAATCCTTCATTTCCAAACCTGAGGAAACAACCGTTGAAAATGACTCCGTTAGTTCATTTTCGTTTCTGAAGATTATCCGTTGAGGAAATGAACATCCGTTTGTCTATCATCTTCATTTCCGAACCTGAGGAAACAACCGTTGAAAATGACTCCGTTAGTTCATTTTCGTTTCTGAAGATTATCCGTTGAGGAAATGAATATCCGTTTGTCTATCATTTTCATTTCCGTTTCTGAGGAAGCATCTGTTGAAAATGACTCCGTTTATTCATTTACATTTCTGAAGATTTTCCGTTGAGGAAATGAATATCCGTTTGTCTATCATTTTCATTTCCATTTCTGAGGGAACAAACCGTTGAAAATGACCCCGTTTGATCATTTTCGTTTCTGAAGATTGTCCGTTAAGGAAATGAATCCCCGTTTGTTTATTCCTTCATTTCCGCCTCTGAAGAATACTCGTTGAGGAAAATGACTCCGTTTGTTCATTTTCATTCTGAAGAATGTCCGTTAAGGAAATGACAGGATTATGCTTCACATATCTCTGGTGGTTATCTGACACAAAGTCACAAATAGACTCCTACGAATTAATTTCGGGACGAAATTTCCTAAAGTAGGGGAGACTGTAACACCCGTGTCATTTCAACCATCAAACAAATTCCTAACCAATGAAATAATGTATTTCATACTTTGGACTTGTATAAATATGTGTATCTTTTGCACATATCAACTCATGTTCGATTTCAAACTCTAAATCGCTTTCTGGAAGGTTATGCACGCACTGATGCGTAAATATAACCAGTTTAATACAACGAACACTCCGGAATAGGGAAATAGGCTTAACATACCTTAAATAACCTTTACATAACTTAGATATAAGTTTTGGAAGGTTTGGTGTGGTGAAATCAAAGTTTAATCGCTTACAGGGACTAAATTTGACAAACTGCGAAAGTGTGCCAATTTGAACTGTAACAGACCTTCCGGAACATGACCATAAGTTAAACATACCATAAATATCCTTTACATAGCTTAGAAATAGGCTTTGAGGGGTTCGGTGTGCTAAAATAAACTTTTGTGTCATTCAGGGACTAAAAGTGTCAAAAAGTGCACAAGTTTGCATTTTCGCGCATAACTTACGTTCTGAATACATCTGGACATCCAAAAATTTATGTAAGCATGACTACATTATATTTTAGTGTTCGCCTTAAGAAAAATCCATTCGTCGCGTCATTTGGATCGTTTTTCGCGCTTATGCGCATTCCGTCGTAATTAAGCGAACATCGCGATCGTACGGCCAAACGAACCGACATCTGAGATATTTTTGAGCATGTTTTGAGTTCCCTATACTTTAACTTCATTTTAGAGCCTTGAAATGAGGTTAACGGGGTTCAAACGCATCAAAAAAGGCCTTAAAACACAACAGGGACCAAATCTGTAAATTTTGAAACTTTTCTGAAACTGGGGGTCAGTGGCGTAGCGCGACTGCCTAGGCCCTCACCGTCGCGCTACGCGACTGCCTATTCTGGGCAGAAACATGCAGAAAACTCATTTTTCGCATTTTCGGGACCAGATTCGATGTATCGACAGCTGTTTACAGCTGTTATCCACTCCTAAAAACCTTGCCACATGTTGATACCCTATGGTGAGTGGCCATTTAGTCACCATAAGGTTCCGACACTTGTACGGTTGCGATTAAGACACATTTTCCATGAAACGATCTTAACGGTTCGGGTATTCCTATAAATACCCAACCCATCCAACCTCATTTCTTACAAGAATTCTGATTTTGAGAGCTCTAAGTTGAAACCATTGTTTCATACCTGAGTTCTTGGATCGGGATTAGCATTCGGGGACCCTTCGTAAGTATTCTTTCGTTCTTTTCCTTATTTTATTGCTTTTCGAGTCAGAAAGTCAAACTTTGTTTGACTTTCAGCATTGACCAGTAATGGTCAATGCGAAGTTCGTTTGAACTTCGCAACGTGAGTGTAATCACGTTGGTTATAGTCCCTTGGGACTATGCCTACTGATTACCACGTTGTCTAGGGTCGTAGGGTAAGCGATCTAATAAATCGCTTATACCTCGAACCCGACCCATTTGGTCGATCATTAGGATCTGACCAAACACATTAGGTGACCATAGTAGGTAGGGAATAACCTTCCGAGGTTATACCCTATGGTCACATCGTTTAAGTAGTTGTATGATAGGTAGTTTATATGCCTTAGGTAAATTACCAGAATACCCTTTTCAAGTATAATCAGTAATTAAGCATATGTAACCTAAACTTTTGTCACATAACTGATTATGTAACATGTTTAGGCATATAACACTTGTCATAGGACTAGTTAGGCGGTCCGAACGCGTTTCACGCGAACGACGCGTTAAAGTAGCATAAGCTACCTAAACGGGTCGTAATGGGTCGAAAACACTTAGGTTAAGTTTCTTTTAGTATGTAGGCTTTGTTAAACCAAATGACACGAGTCTCAACACTCGTTTGGTTTACAAACCCTAATGCTACCCGATCTTCCGATTAGGTCCGGTTTATTAATGTAGTTACCTATAGTAGGTGCCGTTTGATTCCGTGATCTCTAGCATTGTTTGGTTGTTACTCAAGGACTTCTGAGCAATCTCAAGTGAGTACATAGACCCCTCTTTTACTGTTTTCCAAACTGTTTTGGGGTGGAACACATGTGCCTACTTGTTACTTTCATGCTTTCCTGTTTTCACATCATATACATGCTATGTTCGTTAGTACATTATAGTACATGATTTCTTTACATCTTATGCTAGGTGTGCCCATTGTGTGCATTACTTAGTACATTGTTTTACATTACATTCTGTTGCATATGCTCATCCAGTATATGAACACATTATGTTACATTTTGAACCGTTTATAACTATTTGACTATGTGAACCGTTGAAATTATTTGACTCAGTGAACCGTTTGTATCTGTGAACCGTTTGTACTCTGTGAACCGTCTGTATCTATGAACCGTTTGTATCTGTGAACCGTGTGAACCGTATTTGACCATACATAAACATTTCTACAACTGTTAAACATTACTTTGGTGTTTTGGTTTGATTAAGTGATTAAGTAACGATGCGTGTGTAATATGATACAAGCATGGTGGATACGCCGCTGGTACTTCCTATATATAAGTGTTTGTATGGTATTACATATTGTAGCGTTATTTGAATCATTTCAGTTTGAGACATAGAACATTTTATACAAATAACATACTTTTCACAAGACATTGTTTTACAAACAACTTATCTTATACAAATCCATTTTTCTATGGTTGTTCATTTAACCATACATTATTCACTTATTTATACATATCATCTGAACTCATTGTTTTTCAAATGATTTACAAAACAAAGCAAATTACAAGGTTCATGACTAAACATTTTCTCAAACATAAGTCATGGAACCTATTTTCACAAAACCTATGTATCTCACAGGCATTTTTATGCTGACGTACCTATTTTCACATGTGTTTTTCAGGAGCTGTTGCATAAGATGATCAAGATACACATAGGCAGATTTGGGCTTTAGTGACAATAAAAGATGCAAGACTAGTTAATTATGTTGTATTTCCTTGTTTGTTAAGACATTTTAACACTTTAATCAATAAAACGAAACTTCAATTGCCATGGATTTGAAACAATTAATTCTGTTACAACACTCCCCGATGTTTCCGCCACGCTTTGTATGTTCTACGTGGTCGGGGTGTGACACCTTAAGGGTTCCTACTAAACCTAATATTGTTCAAGTTGACATTACAAAACATAAATTGTTTGCTAAGAAAGCTACGAATCAAGCATCAACAGATTTGGAAACTCCAGAACCTTCGCCTTGGCCTTCTTTGTTTTCTTCAACTCTTTAGTCTTCACACCTCCATCACCACCAACCGCTGAAGCCTCCAAGCTTGCATCCTTAGGAACATCCGGTTGACCTGAAAGGGTATCATCACTATCACCTGAATAGGACCTCTTCCTTGAAAGAGATCCCAGGATTTCAGCACAGACCTTCTCATTTAAGCCCTCTGGCTTCAAACCCTGCAACACAGCAAGAGGCTTACCAAAGCAACCAGAAACCTGATGGATGTAAGGATAAATCAGCTTCTCCATTTGTTCAACGGAGCCTTTAAAAACATCAGACGCCTCGGGCCGAAACAGAGGTGACTTCTCCAAAGGATGACCGGACTCATGAAGCTGATAACCTGCAATAAGACCTTGGTGTTTTCCTAAATTGAGCAGCTTAGTATAAACATCGCCGAGGGCAGAATTAAACTCTTTGGAGTGCAGCAGATAGGTAACCACTTAATGGAAACCCTGCTCAATGAGCCATTGGTTATCCCAGTAGCCTGAGCAACTGAAGCCTTCAACCCTTCTTTCTCCTTACCAAAAGCCTGTTGCTGAACAAACAAAGCTTCCCGGTCAACCCTAAGTTTCAACCTATCAGCCTCGAAGCTCTTTTTCAAATCACCCATCTCAATCTCATGTGTCTTTTTTCAGATCACTAACCTTCTTCTCCCATGCTGCTTCCTTCTAAGCAAAACCAGCTATCTCCTTTTTCATCCCAGCCATGGAGGATTTCATTTTATCCTTCTTCTTGGATAATTCTTCATATTCCCGCATTCTCTGACGAAAACGGGCAATGCCTTGAGGAAGCATGGCAGCAAGGTTGCAAGTACTCAAAATCATACGGGACAGCATCAGGTCATCATCCATCCCAGCAATAGTCTCGTGCACTGAGGGAGGAGCAATGTGACTCAGGGCATCCTCACAAACAGCAGCATCTTTGAAACTGTCATCATTCTTCACCGACCAAGTAGGCACATAAATCCCTTCCGGGTCCAACCCTTCAACGTCCCTGCTCGAAGACTCCTGAACAGGAGTGGCAACAACCTTCTTGCTTGAAACCTTTTTGCCATGAACAACCAATTCCTTAGCCTTCTCAGCACCTGCTTCAACATCTTGATCTTCCGAAACTTCAATATCGTCACTCAAGTCCATTGGTTCAGTAGAAGTGGATTGAGGACCAGCTTTCAACAACCGACGAGAAGATCGACGGGTTGAAGATTTAGGAGCATTAGACTTAGAAAAACCCTTGGCAGTAGCAGCACTAACATAGCCTGAGCCCTCAAACCTTTGATCAGCAGTCCTAACCACAACATTCTCACCAGGAACAGACAGAGCATCCTCAAAAACAACATCAGAAGTATCGTCGCTCTTAATAAAATCCAAAGCAGACATGACTGCAAAAAATAATGACACATAAGTCATAGATTAAGAAAAACATAAAAAGGACAAAAAAGGAAAATGCATACCCATGCCACTCCTCATAAGAACCGGATCCCGATCAACATTCCCCCAAATTTTACTAACCCCTAATAGAACAAGTAAGTGTTCAGGAAAGGGACGAACCCTCGAAGGGCACCCCCGGATGGCATTGAGAAAAACAGCATTCAATTCAGACTCGGAAGGTTCCGGATCATTGAGAACAGCATCCGGATTCCTCCACACCATTTTAAATGGGAGAATGGTATCGGAAACCCAGAAAAAGCGGTCTTTCCAAGCCCCAAGCGTAGTAACCATCGACGAAATAAGGCAGGTATCAACTTTGGTTGTTTCAAAAGTAAACCAATCGCCATTCTTAGCCAAACGAAAAAACCGGCGAAAGAGTAAAAGGGAAGGATCATACCCAAGAGCACGACATAAAACCTCAAAATGCAAAACCCTAGCCATCCCCTTTGGATGAACTTGCCCAAAAGAAACCCGATAATACTCCAACAAGTTCAAAACAAAAAACGAAAAGGGATATCGAAGGTTTGAGAACTCAAAATGACTACAATAAAGGGCAATCGAACCAGAAGGTGGTTTATCAACGGGAACATCACAAGCAGGGGCAGTGGGGTCAAACATCCTATCAATACCATATTCCATACAAAATAAATCTACCTCCTCTTGTGTTAACCGGGAAAAAGATTTTGCTAAGTCCTTACGAGCACCCATTTTTTGAAAACGGAAAATGCAGAATGAAAGATGAAAAGGAAACCGGAACTAACCTTAGAGAAGGAGAGAAAATGGTAGAAACTTGGAATAAATTATGAAACAAATGGATAAGTTTGGAAATATAAAATAAATATAAGCCTACAATAGGGGCAATAATGGCAAAACAGTAACTCCTGCGAAAACCGCCACCCTATCAACTGCCATACATCAATCAAATCAATTGTCAGTTATTTGAAATTCAAATTCAAAACATTAACTGCCTTCAACCTTTCAAGCCTTCAAGCAACGAACCCTCGAAACCTTCAATCAATAAAATACGTACATAAAAGTCAGAAGTCTTTGAGCTTATCACCCAAAAGCCTCTGACTTGGGGGGGCTGATAACGGGGGTAGCTCAAGACTAAATAAAATGATTAAATATGTAAGCGCTCAAAAGGTTAAACGGTTCAACGGTTGAAAAGCTGTGAGTTGGGAAAAGCAATGTAGAAACAGTAGCCGGTCACATCTGAAGATCGCTTCACCAACCCACAGCCGCAAAAGCAAAGCAGGTCTGCCAATGCACACTATTATCCGGGGGTCAAAAGCCTTCAACCCCCGAAAGGGGAAACCCTCCACTGCAAGCGAGGTTACTAGTCTAATCCATTCCACTTCGAGAGATGCCTTCTCTTATAAAATGACACTTCATTTACTTCAGAAAGGACATCCGGACCAGCTCTGATTCTCCAATCTATGGTCATTCACATCGAATGCTTGTCTCGCACAAGTCATTCCCTTTCACATCCAACACACACATTCCCTTTGCTACAACTTCCAAATCTGGGTACGATTCAGAGGAGGATCCATAGCAAAGAACAACAATAAACTAGTAAACCTCCTTCCACGTCTCGCAAACGTGGGGGGACCCCACGACCTGCGTTAGGCAAGGTTGAACCCTTCAACCATCCAGCCTAGCCAGTCCAGCTACCACCGTTGGTCTTGTATTTGTTGCATCAACAGGACTGGTAGTAGATCCAAAGCAAACTCACGCTCTCCCAATTCGATCACACAACCTCTGATTACTTCATTGGCTTCTACTAACTTCCCATTAGCCAATTCGATTGAGTAGGGGATATCTAACTTACTAGCGGCTAAACCAAGCAAATTCTTAAACTCTAACGATACGAAGCTATAATCGGCACCAGTATCAAATAAAACGGATGCATAGCGTTGATTTACAGGGAACGTACCAGTGACAACATTGGGATCCTGGCGCGCTTCCCTCGCTTCGATTTGGAACACTCTTCCACGGGCTTGGTTTAACTCTGGGCAGTTCCTCTTAAAATGCCCGATATCACCACAGTTAAAGCATCCAAGTCTTTGCCCGTTTCCACCTCCATTTCCAGCTTGGTTGTTGTTTTGGTTCACATTACCAGCTTGATTCGCATTGTTGCCTCGATTCCCGTTTCCTCCATTGTTCCCCTGTTGGCGATTCCCAATACCACCACGATTAATATTTCTATTCCCAAATCCTCCTTGGCCTCCCCGGCCAGCACTAGCCCAACAAGAATCCTTCAAGTGACCCGGCTTTCCACATGCTTCGCATACTTTCACACTACAATGGCCAGTATGGTGGCGTTGGCAGGTATTACACTTGGGCTGGGTGCCCATATATCCTTTTCCTTTCTTTCCACTACCAGCTGTAGCCTGAGCTGGCGTGCCTGATCCTCCTTTCTTAACAACCACACTGGCGCCCTGCTTGAAGTTTGAGAACTTCCGTTTGTTACCTCCTGATGACTCGACGTGAGTCTCTTTCTTCTTAGTCTCAGCATCACCAAACTTTTTCAGGCGAATAGCCTCCTCTGTGAGAGCCACGCTCAAATCGATGGCCTCAGTAATTGTCGCAGGCTTGGATGAGGTCACCATGCTTATGATTTGAGGAGCTAATCCCCAAATGAAACGTTCAATCCGCTTGAACTCCGGAGTGACCATGTAGGGTACCACATGCGATAAGTCATGGAACCTTTGAACGTATTCTGCGATCTTTGGACCCTCCATTTTCAAATGCCAGAACTCGATTTCCAATCTTTGGATTTCAGCGCGAGAGCAGTACTTTTTGCGAATAAGTTCCTTCAGTTCGGTCCAGGTTAGCGCGTAGGCAGCAGCTTCACCAAGTGTCTGTACTTGCAAATTCCACCAAGAGAGGGCTCCATCCAAGAATAGCCCTGAGATATAGGTGACTTGCTGATCTAGCGCGCATTTTCTCATGCGAAGAACAGATTCAGTTTTCTCAGCCCAACGAACAAAGGCGACAGCACCTCCTGTGCCATCAAAGTTGACCGGTTTGCAGTCTAAAAACTGCTTGTAGGTGCACCCTGCACATACATTATAACATTTGAACGGCATTAGCGTCTTTGCTATAGATATCCAATTAGGTCATGGTATGTCTAAATGACTCAGTGTTACCATGAGGTGGATTGTTGTTGCCATTGTTGTTTGAGCTGCTTCCGCTGGGTCCTCCTTGCGAAGCGGCGTATTGTGCGATGGCAGCAGCGATGATTTGCTGGAGTTCTTCCTCATTGGTGGGCATCGGTGTTTGACGTCTCGGCGGCATCTTCTAAAAGATGGGTTCACGTCGGTCAGGCCATAATAAAGATCCCATGTTATAATACGTATGCTTTATTATGATAGTAATAGTACACAACATCTCATGTTATAATCATATCAATCACACAACATCCCATGTTACAGAATATAAATAACCAAATCAAGCATCAAGTATGACGAGAATACTGCGATTGCCATATATTGAGACCACATAGTAAGCGTACAAGTACATCACAGTGTCATACAACGTCATCGACTAAGGGCTACATCACCCTAGTCCAAAAACTACATCAAATCAGTGTCAGTACATCAAATACATGTCAACAAAAGTCAGAATCAAAATGTAGTCTCCAAAAATGTTGTGCAGTCAAAAGCAATCGCTGTCTTCTCACCAGCGTCTACCCATACGGTACTGAAGAGCTCTACACGGATGGCGGTGGAGGAGGGGGAAAGTGAGTGTAAAACAAGCGACGCAAATGGAGCCAGTCCTCCTCCATGGCTCTCTGGGTACGCAACCAAGAAGCAACCTGCTGCTCAAGTGCCAAAAAGCGTGCAGCATAGTCAGGTAACAATGGTCGAAAGGGCTGCAAAGGAGAGTGTGTCTGACCCTGGCACTGACACAGCGGTGGCTGAGCTCTCTCAAGCTCCTGAATGCGTTGCGTGTGTGCCTCGTGCTGGGCGACAAAAGACATCAGAACGTCCTCAATAGTATACCCCATATGGAAAGAATGGTAGGGGTCGGTCGGTGGCATAGCAGAAGGTGACGACCAGAGAAACGGCTCACTGGTGGGATCAAAAGGTGCCACATGAAATGGAGAAACAGGGGGAAAAGTAGCAGACGGTGGTATAGCAGGGATAGATACCGGTACATGTCCAAAAGGGTGAGCCGAAGAACCTTCTCCAGGTCGTGCTGGAGGTGTAAACAGAGGAAATGAAAAGGAGGTATCAATGCGACGGGTATCAGTGATCTGAGGGGGAATAGGTGGAACCTCATCGTCAGCAGGAATCCACCCATGCTGGGCGAGCTCATCTCGTGGGTCAATCTGTGCCTCAAAAAGTGCTCGATCAAACTGTACAGGCATAGGGTCAAGGTGAGGTGCAACAAGAGGGTCAACTGGTGCATCAGCAATAAGTGGGGGATCAACAAGGTCAGCAGCAATGACATGATCGCCCTCCAACAACAGAGCATCTATAGGGTGATCATCAATAGGTGGGTCAGCAATGACAGGATCAATAGGCATGCCAGCATGAGCAGGGTCATGCTCAAGCACTGGGTCAGGAGCAGGGTCCAGTGGCTGCTCGGGCTCATCAAAGGCCATCTCAAAATCAAACTCAGGGTCGATGGGATCAACTGGGTCTACTGGGTCGACTGGATCCTCCATAGGCTGATCCATGGGTATAAACTCTATATCCTGATCTGAGTCGAATCCTGGGGGAAAGACAGGATCGGAATCCTCCACATCATCGTGGTCGAAAGCAAAACTAGGAATAGGGGCAACAGAGGATGCCTGGTCGGGATCAGATCCATGTGAGAAGTGATGCGCACTCTGGGTGTGTGAAGGTGCGGAGGCCACAGACTCGAAAGAGTCTGGGACCGGAGAGTGAGCAGGTGACTCCTCGGCGGGAGCATCTGCGATCATCAAGAGATCACCAGCAGCAAGAAGGGCCTCACCCTGAACATCCTCTTCTAAGGGCTCATCATCATACAGATCGACGTCGTCATCATCGTCGGCGTCGAGAAGCAAATCGTAAGCAGGATAAACAGCTAAGGGTATGGGAGCAGGGATCTCCACTAACGGTAGGTCCCCGGCCAAAGGGCCATCAGCGAGCTCATCAGCACCATCAGGTAAGGCAAAGGGCTGAAAGTCGTCCTCGTCCGTGCTAGTAACGTCGGATGTGTGGACCTCATGCTCTGAAGACTCTAGGTCATCTGATACTATAGGTCTAGGTCCTGTGGTGTCTGAGTCACCTGTGCCAGAGGTGTCCATGGTGTCTGTAACATAAACACAAACATGCACAAACAGTCAATCATACAATCAAATAATCACATAAGTCACCAAGTAAGCAATCAAATAATTCTCCTAGTCCCACTAGCCTCCCAGCCTCTCAGACTGCTTTTCCTAGTCCCACTAGCCAATTCTCCCAGCCTCTCAGACTGCTCTTCCTAGTCCCACTAGCCAATTCTCCTAGTCCCACTAGCCAATTCTCCCTGCCTCTCAGACTGCTCTTCCTAGTCCCACTAGCCAATTCTCCTAGTCCCACTAGCCCACTACCTCGGCCTCTCAGACCGAGCCTCGGCCTCTCAGACCGAGCCTCAGCCTCTCAGACTGAGCCTATGAATAATAATTAAAATGCGCGCAACATTTGTTTGTAAAAACGTTTTGGATCTGGACTTAAGTGGTATGCAGTAAAAAAAAATGTTTTCGTGAGAGCCCTAGTGATCATAGTCTAGACTCGAGAAAGAATCCTAGTTCGCTATGATCAGAGCTCTGATACCAAGCTGTCACACCCTGGCTTTGCGGAAGCGTGGTTAATTTGGTGTGACTTCTTAATACCATAGCTTAACCATAACAAGCTATATGAAATAAAAACCATGCAAGATCATCCATTCGATTAAGTTTAAAAAACCAAATATAACAACATTGTCTTAACGGAAACACATCCTAACGACATAAACATTGTTCAATAAACACAACAAAACATAAGCATAGTTTAAGGACTGTGACTTGTCCAGGAAAGAGTCACATTCCCTAAACCCGGATGACCTCGTAACTAGTGCAGCGGGAAAACGTGTCATACCGCGCCAGATCCTTTAATTCCCTGAAATACATGTAAGTTGAAAAATCAACAATAATGTTGAGCGAGTTCATGTGTAAGTGAGTAAATAAACCTTTGTAAGTATGAAAATAGTCTTGGTATGTAGCAAATAAGGGAATTGAGATCACCAATGGTTTGCAAGTCCACTGATATATGTGAAGTGCAAGTAGGGAGACTCAAACCTAGCAGATTTATGCGCGTTGGGCACAAAGTCACCCCGAGGTCCGTTTCTAGTTTGGCCTGGGGCTGGGCTCGCTTCACCCAGATAGATCTACCGCTCCTGTACCTTGGTCCTACCATGAGGACTAATGGCCTCATATTGCTCCTACCCACTCACATGTTCTAAGTAGTAAACCTCCTTACGCTAACCATACCATGTATAAAGTACTTGTAATCAAAGTAACATGTATTTCACCCCCGCAGTTAAAAACTGAAAACAGTTCAGAGAAAAGGGGACATGAACTCACCGTGGTGCGTCTCTACCAAGTATACTCCAAATCAAGCAGCTGTGTGACGACCTACACGTACTAATTCTATTAGACGGACGGCCGTGCCTTAGCTTTAAGGTTTAAGTTTTCGGGAAATAGTTAGGCAACTATTTCGTGTTTAAATTCTGTATATACTTGGTAGTTATTTTCCTTCCCAATGATGGGGGATTTAATACATGTGTGTTTGTAATATATTATTAAGTCTCACTTAACTCCAAAATATAAATATTCTTCTCAAAAATATTATATTTTCTATTACATAAATTTTCCTCAAAATAACACTTTGACAAAATACGCGTTAAGTCACATTTTCTGAAAATGCGTAAGTTACGTTTTAATGATCGAGTGGTAATAAAAATTACCGGTGTAACTTATATATTTATTGTGAAAGCGTTCGTATTATTTTGGATTCTTTAACATTCGATAGTATCATTTTTACCCCAAAATAATACTAGTATTTTCACAAAATAATCATAAACATATATCAAGTGACTTTATGAAAAATATATTCTAAATATACTTTTACCAAGTTTTATTTTGTGAAATCCCACCTCCGATGTTTCGTAAATAAAGTCGTGGCGAAATCTATTATTTGAAAACAAGTCGGAGAGTATTTCTAACACTTATAGTGAAAATAATTCTAAGTGTTAGGTTTTTAGAAAATTTCGCCAGAGTTTCCTCTGTAACTGGAGGTGACCACGCTTTTAAGCGTATCATTTTCTTTTGTAAAACAATTCAACAATTTTCTTATTCGATCAAAACAATGTTCAACGTATCAAACTAGTTAATAAACATGTAATTTGCAAGAATCTCATGAACTTGTAGTTTTCTAATATTATGAAGTAAATCCCATTACTTTTAGTGGATCTTTGTATAAATCAATCCGGTTTCGTAAAAACCCCGTTTTTTAAAGAAAGTCCATCTTTACAACTTCTTATCTATTTTTACAAAGATAGTTATTTAGTCGAAACTTAGTGTTACACAAGTATTTACACACTTGTGTGTTTACTAAAATCTTTCTTGTTTATGAAAGATCCGTCTTTACAAATCATAATTTCTTTGATACTTGGTCCTTTGAAAATACCGCTTGTAGATACGTAGATCTACTAGTTTTAAACACTATTTCACAAGTAAAATCACTTTTACACAAGTTCATGATTCGTGTGTGGTAGAGTTTCATCCTTTAACCCTTGTTACTTCCAAAACAACCTTATGTCATGATCCATGATCATGGCCAACCCGGGTTAAACGATGATCCGAGCTACCACAACATAGATCGGGTCCAAATAACTTCACAAATCAAATACTACATGATTTACACAACATATGAGCTTTTAACCAACATTTTTAGTGTTTTTAGTAGACTTTTATGCTTCAACTTGCATGTTTACGAGTTTTAACCGTTACAAATCATATTAACCACTTTAAAATAGTTCGAGAAGGTGATTCAAGCAACTTACTACTAGCTCGAGGCTAGGGAAGAATCTATGCGTAAAATGAGAGGATAAAAGCAATGTAGTGAGGTCCTTCGCCTTCCGATTGCACCAAGCTTCCTTATACGAGATCCTTAACACTTGTAGATGCTTGGAATTGCTTGATGGAAATCGAAATGATGGATGGGTGTAGAGGGGTGTTCGGCCGAGAGTTGTAGAGAGGGAGAGAGTGTGTGTGAAGTTGAGTTGTGAGTTGTGAATGATCAAATGTGTTTAGGGATGAACTTATAGACAATTTACAAGAGCATTAACCAATAGTCCATATGTCTACTAGATTTTAAACACACAAGATTATAATAATCTTGCAAGGACAAAGGGTGTCCCCTTGGGGACCGAATTCGTAAAGGGGGGGGGGGGTCCCTAGTTTGATTTCAACTAGATAATTAGGATATAGTTAGGTTAATCTAGTTAAGTTAAGTGATTAACCCGGTTAGTGGTGTGTCATGCGTTACAATGGGTGTTAGGATATTCAGGGACCCTAACTGGCTCAGAAAAAGATAAATAATGAAAATAACAATATTTTCAGGTTCCGGGTAAAGTCCGGTTGTTCGGTTGGATAGTAATCCGTTAAAGCGTTAAACAAAGCTTTAAAGTGTCGTTAATATTAATTTTAGTGACACAACTTATTTCTGACACTTTGGAATGTGTCTAGTAACATTTTTCTCATGTTTTGGCACTTTATTAGGCAGCTAAATGCTGAATTATTATGTAAAGTGCAGAATTTTGTGTTTAGAGCACGTTTTAGGCACATCCAGTCATTGTAACTTATTCCTCGAGACGCAGTTCTACAACCCTTGTATCCCTACACTCACCACTAGTGTAGTAACTATCTCAGGCTCTTACAGGCCTTAGAGGCAGTGTCTGCCTGATGCTGGCTTTATCAGCATGTTCAATAGGTTATTCGTTTATAATGCTACTGTGCTTTTTGTGCATCATGTGTGTCACTAAAGTTCAGCATGTAAATAATGTAGTGACGGTAAGTAAAGTATGATGCAGGTAAGTGCATGTATCAGTATTCAAGTAGCAATTTATCAGTAATTTCAAACAAGCACAGTAATTAAGCAGTAATTAATTATTAATTAAGTCGTACGGATACCTGGTTTAGTGAGGGTTGTCACATCTTGAGCTTTGTTAATCATTGAAACAAGGACACTCTTGCAATCCCAAGTGAGTACATAGTTCCCCTCTTTTACATTTTGCAATTGTTTTGGGGTGATTCATATGTGCTAAATCATTTTCAAGTTTTTAAAACACAATCTATGGTTTATATAAACAATACGATAACAATAATGTGAACAACTTGTTGGTACGTTATCCATGAAACGAATGACATTCATTAGCTTTGGCCAAGCCGACCAGTAGTATGTTATGGTACCATAGGACTGACAATCCCGTTACTAAGCTATTCACTGGAATTTGGTGGGTAGTTTGGGAAACGAGAGAAACTGTTTCTGATTAACAAATCATTTGTTGATTTGTTAGTCTAGTTAAAGAGACCCCTTAGTGGTCTATTAAAGATACCCTTTGGTGGTATAGTCAACACAGGTTTGAATGTGTTCATTAAAGAACGACCAAAAGTTTTCACAATTAAAACACGAACAATTAAATCACGGACAATTTATTATAACACGGACAATTGATTTATGACACAGACAATTGGTTTATGACATAAACAAAGGATTTATGACATGTACAAATGGTTTATAACTGTGACAACTCGTATTTCAGAACCTATCTTCGTGTTTAAATGTAATGTATGTGAACTTTGTGTGATTATCTGATATGTTGGTTTAATAAATATTTATGAGATAAATGTTACATGTTATATGATTGTGTGTGAGGTATGTATTTAACATCGTTGCACAACACAACCCGAGCGCACAACACTTAGCCGATCGCACAAGCCTTTGGGCTACACGTTCCACACCTCTCTCGGCCCACACTCTTGTAATTGAACCGAATGAGCAGCCCATTAGGGGTTCGGCCATTCCCCTTTATAAAGCAACACATAATACCTTTGTGAGGGTTTTCCCTATTCTTGCAAATCACACAAAACACACACTAAAACCCTAGTTCTCTCCTTCCCTCTAACTCGCAATCGGCAACCCCTTCCTCACTTGAAGTCTTCTTCGTTCCAAACCTCTAATCCGGTTAGTGTTTCATTGTTGTTTGTATGATGCATGATGTTATAATTGCTATGATTGTATGGTAAATTAATATAGTGATTGTTATGATCTCATACAAGAGTTGGGGTCCTTGCTAATAGAATCATTTATGTTTATGAGATTTGGTACAAACGACTAGCTATAATTTGATTATTGATGAAACATGGTGTGGTAATATGCTAATCGGCTTGGATATATATAGAACCGAATACATGTTAGTCGGCTATGATGTGTTCATATTTGGATGATTGTTGTGTTGTTATGATAGGATGCATGCTAGAAACCAAGAATATGAGCCGTGTTAGTGTGTTTAATGAAATGATTGTTGTCATGATTTGGATGATTAATTAGGGTTCATATGAGTTACATGATGATTGCTTGATTCGATCGAGAATTTGCAGGATTTGAAACTGTTAGTTGTTGATTGATAACTACATAAATGGAAACCATGTAACTGATTGCCATGATTTCGGGATAATTAAAAGTGATCACACAAGTCCTTTAGTCGCACAAGAGCTGAACGCACAAGCTCTTGGATCGCACAAGGGCAATCGCACAAGACAGTCGCACAAAATAGGGTACCACTGTTAATACACTTTGTTCATCTTAGGATTGCATGATCGCACAAGACCTGTGGATCGCACAAGTCAGTGCCGATCGCACAAGTCTTGGTCCACACACATAGTTTGGACTTATTTATGATTGGGCCTTAATGTGACAACTCGAGTTTCCAAGATTTCCATTTTCGCATTCATTGCACGTTAATTATTTAGGTTGTTTATTTACATGACTTGTTTGTTTCACAACTGTACACGGTTGTAATATGTTAAATCGTATTGTGATTGATATGATATATATGGTGTGCATTAAGTGTGTATGTAATATATGTTTTGAATTAGTGACATGTTTAATATCAACAAATTGGAACCATAGCCGAAAACACTCCCCCTCACCCACGAAAACACTTCAGGACGAAAACACACAAGTGTTTTCGTCAATAAGCTGGGTCGACGAAATCAAATGGGCTTTAGGCCCAGTAGTGGATCAGTTATATTATTCTCAACCTTTACGTGTAAACTAAATCGTCAAACCCTAGAGCCCTATTGTTTCTCCCTGTACGACGGCAACTGCAAGTCTCCAAACCTTTCTTTTCGATCAACCTAATGACCTTCCATCTCGGTTAGTTTGCACTGTTTGTTGTTGGATTTTCTGCATGACCTCGTAGTATAATCATCACATGTCTGTATGTATATTTGATTGTTGAAGTTCTATGAGATTGTGATATACTTATTGGTAGTTAAGGACTGAGATTTTGTTGTGATTAATGGTATGTAGATAATTAACAGATCATGGTTCTATGTGCAATCGTATGTTGATTAATGAATGATCGGCTGTTTGACTGTTGATCTCGATCTCAATGATTTGGCAATTTATATGTGTACACGAACTGATTTAGTTTGGTTGAATGATTGTATGATGAATCGATGTACTGTTGGAATTCCTGTGATTCGTAACTGCCGTTGATGATGACGATGTACCAGCGAAAACACAAGGGTCAGACGAAAACACTAGGTGTTTTCGTCACACCTTATGTTCGACGAAGACCAAGTGTTTTCGTCCCAAAAGAGTTTTCATTCAATAAGTGATTTCGGCCCAAGTCTTTTCATCACAAAGTGGTTTTCGTCGCATGTAAACCCAATAAAATCAGTTTCAAAAGTTATCGGTCCAATTAAATCCATATTAACTGAAAATTGGTCGAACATTAATTGAATACACTTTGTTTGCACACTGTTCAAGATAATTGTCCAGAATTTCATAATCAATTAATTAAATGGTCGGCCACTTATTGAACACATACTTTGTTTATATTGATTTGCTAATATGTGATAGTGAAAAAATGGGGAACATATCGGGTTGGCATAATAGCGGGCCACATCACAGGGTAATGGATCCGAATTAAGTGTGGGCCGAACATGTTTAATAGTTGGGCCGGTTGGGTTAAAACTTGTGTAATGGGCCATGAACTGTTTTGATTAGGAGGTTGATGTGATAATGTTAACTGGGTTAGTTATATGTCGTTAAATGTAACTCATGTGAATATGTGATTAACTGTTTAATGCTATGAGTCGTTTGTTACTTAATCGATATTGTATGATCATGAATGATACGTGAACTATGTGGATATAAACTGATTATGAATACGTGCATTACTATAGGACTTGATTGATTACTTGTGAGCACATAGTTAAGCATACCGAGCAAACCAAGGTGAGTTCACACTCTCTCCAAGGCATGGGATTCCCAAGGGATTGGGAATGGGATTGAATAACTACTCGTACTATCATTACTATTAAACTACTTTCTACTGTCCTCGGATTGAAGGGCACGTACGTAAAACCTACGTACACTCATACTTACAACCATCCTCCGTGGGTAGGATGCCTAGATTACACACTGGACCAAACCTCTATCATTGAAGTCCCTCATTTATATCGACTTATCGCTGAGGCCTATGGCGAGCGGGTCATTAGTTAATAGCGCTATTTGGTTTAACAAACCTCACACCGTGCCAGTCGGACGGGCGTGTACTAATGGACTATGGGCAAAGGGTCAATGCTGATAGACATTAACTTAGGGCACCACTTACATTTTCGTAGTAGTCGATACGCACGGTCTAGTAACACATGGGAAGCCGCCACTAATCTTCACAAACATGTCTGGGAGACCGTGATACGAATCAATACGATACATGGTTTACAAAACGAACATATGATTTACGAAACGAATGCTATAACTAAACAACCAACTGTGAACTCGCTCAACTTTGTTGTTGATTCGTTGCTACATGCCTTGCAGGTCGTTAGGTACTCATGGAGCTTGCACAGGGAGGCACGGTCGTTGTGGGACATGGCAGTGTGTGCCATGCTAAATACATTACTTTATTTCGTACTTAATACTTACATTGGGTTTTTACAATTATGCTTCCGCTAAAAACTTAACTATGTTTGTGATTTGAAACACCTTTCATATTGTGTGGTTAAATTTTACTTACTACTTGTTATGTTCAATATGATTGGTGGCTTGATCCTGGTCAGTCACGCCTCCAAGCGGTGATACTCCGCATGTGAATTTTTGGGGGTGTGACAGATTGGTATCAGAGCCATTGGTTATAGTGAACTTGGTTTTAATAAGGGAAATTTTTTTTGTTAAAACTAGCCTATAACCTGAACAGTGCTTAACGATCCACAACGACGCTTCGCTCCACGTGCAAGACTCAACATTCTAGGTGATACGATTTATGTTTACATTGCCTACTTGTTAGATTACATAGAACTTTGCTCATGGTATGCTTAGATAAACGTAACAACTATTGTTTTAAAACACTTATGTGCTTACTCTCTTCTGTCATCGCACTTTCGCGAACCTTTCTCACTCATGTTTCCTTTGATATGAAGATCATGAGTGGACGCGTTAACCTAACTCAAGCCCAGTTGGCGGCTTTGATCACTGAAAAGTTACTGCAGCGCTCGCAGCTGCCCAGGCAGGAGGTATAACCTGCCATCACAACTTACTCTAGGATCTTTAGATCCTACTCTCGTAACCCAACACTTGTGCTTATGCTTAATTTTGTTTATTCTTACGCACACGACAGGTCAACACGCTCAGCCACCTATGTGCACCTTCAAGACTTTTATGGACTGTCGTACTACTACTTTCAGTGGAACTGAAGGGGCCGTTGGACTCCTCCACTGGTTCGAGAAGCTCGAGTCAGTCTTCGAAATGTGTGAATGCCCCGAAGCTCGTAGGGTGAAGTATGCCATTGGTACTCTCGAAGGCATTGCACTGACTTGGTGGAATGCGCAAGTTCAGATGTTAGGGCTGGCAGCTGCTAACGCCACCCCCTGGAATGATTTTAAGGAACTGATCAAACGTGAATACTGTAGTCGTGATGACATCCACAAGCTGGAAGTGGAGTTCTTTAACCTAAAGATGACAGGGTCAGAGATAGAGGCTTATACGAAAAGGTCAAACGAGCTGGCCATCTTGTGTCCAACTATGGTAGATCCTCCCATCAAGCGCATTGAGCTGTACCTCAAAGGCTTAGTACCAGAGATTCAAAGCCATGTGACTTCTGCTAACCTTGCTACTATTCAAGATGTTACTCGTCTTGCTCATCGTCTCACAGACCAGGCAGTGGAACAGAACAAGCTGCCTAAGCGTATAGGTGCTACTGCTACTACTACTTCTGCTATTCCCAGTGACAATAAGCGAAAATGGGATGGAACCTCCAGCAAGGGTTCGACTTCAGTTCAGTCCCAGGCACAGCAGCGAAAAATTGATGACTATCAGAGCCCTGGTCAGCAATCCTCTGGTAGTCAAGGGCAGGGTGGATATCGGGGAAACCACCCAAAGTGCAACAGATGCAACAGGCACCACAGTGGTCAGTGCAACAGGGGTCTTTGTCAGAGATGTCTCAAGATGGGTCATGAAGCTAAGGATTGCAGGAGCTCACGACCTGCGAATCAGAATCAACAACAACAACCACCAGCTCCACAGAACCAGCAGCGACAGCGAGGTAACAGGGGATGCTTTCAGTGTGGTACTGAAGGCCACTTCAAGCGGGACTGCCCCCAGTTAAATCAAAATCCGAACAACAACAACAACAATAATCAGGGCAATGGGAACAACAACGGGGGAAACAATGATGGAAACAATGGTACCAGGGGTCGAGTGTTCGTGCTGGATCAGGGTGACGCAAGGAATGATCCTAACGTGGTGATGGGTAAGTTCCTTCTTGATGACTTTTATGTTACTGTCTTATTTGATTCGGGTGCCGATACCAGTTATGTGTCTCTAAAAGTTAGTCAAATGCTCAAGCGCACACCAACACTTTTGAACACCAAGCATGTCGTAGAATTAGCAAATGGTAAAAGTCTAGAGGCCACACACATAGTTAAGGGTTGTAATCTCGTCTTAGCTGGTCAGACTTTCTCTATCGATCTCATTCCTATAGTTTTGGGTAGTTTTGACATCGTCATTGGGATGGATTGGTTATCCCAATAGCAAGCAGAGATCCTATGCAAAGAGAAGATTGTTCGTATTCCCCATTCTGGCAAAGAACCTCTCGAAATTCAAGGCGACAAGAGTGGTGCTATAGTGGGCATCATCTCCTTCCTTAAGGCCCAGAAGTGTTTGCGAAAGGGTCACACTGCTATCTTAGCACTTGTTACTGACGCATCAACGAGAGAGAAGAGAATAGAGGATATTCCAGTAGTACGCGACTTTCCTCAAGTGTTCCCTGAAGATTTACCTGGGCTACCGCCTCACCGCCAGGTCGAATTCCAGATCGAGCTAGCTCCTGGAGTAGCACCCATAGCTCGAGCACCCTATCGCTTAGCTCCAACCAAACTGGAAGAACTGTCTATGCAATTGCAAGAACTCTTGGAAAAGGGTTTCATTCGTCCTAGCTCTTCGCCCTAGGGAGCTCCAGTATTATTTGTGAAGAAGAAAGACGGTACCTTTCGCATGTGCATAGATTACCGCGAACTAAACAAGGTGACCATAAAGAATCGCTATCCTCTTCCACGCATTGATGACTTGTTCGATCAGCTGCAAGGGTCGAGCTACTATTCAAAGATTGATCTGAGGTCAGGCTACCATCAACTGAGAGTCCGGGACGAGGACATCTCCAAAACAGCATTCAGAACACGCTACGGCCACTACGAGTTTCTGGTCATGCCATTCGGGCTAACAAACGCGCCTGCAGTCTTCATGGATCTTATGAACAGAGTGTGCAAGCCTTACTTGGATAAGTTTGTGATTGTATTCATCGACGACATTCTGATCTACTCTAGGAGTCGGGAGGAACACGAGCAGCATCTACGACTTATTTTGGAACTACTTCGAGCAGAACAGCTGTACGCCAAGTTTTCAAAATGCGACTTTTGGCTTCGTGAAGTCCATTTTCTAGGCCACGTGGTAAACAAGGATGGGATTCATGTTGATCCATCCAAGGTAGACTCGATTAAGAATTGGCCTGCACCTCGCACACCAACGGAAATTCGCCAATTATTAGGTTTGGCAGGTTACTACAGGAGGTTCATCAAGGATTTTTCCAAGATTGCACAACCTCTCACTTTACTAACTCAGAAAGGAGTCACTTACCGTTGGGGTGAGTCACAAGAATCAGCATTTCAGCACTTAAAGGATAGGCTTTGTAGCGCGCCTATTCTCTCATTGCCCGAGGGCACAGACGATTTCGTGGTTTATTGTGACGCATCAATTCAGGGTCTTGGTTGTGTATTGATGCAACGGGATAAAGTCATTTCATACGCCTCGCGCCAACTTAAGATCCATGAAAGGAACTACACTACACATGATCTAGAGCTGGGAGCTGTTATTTTCGCACTCAAGATATGGAGACATTACCTGTACGGTACCAAGTGCACTATCTACACCGATCACAGGAGTCTCGATCATATCTTCAAGCAAAAGGAGTTGAACATGCGACAACGTCGATGGGTCGAGCTACTGAATGATTACGAATGTACCATCCGGGCAAGGTAAATGTTGTGGCTGACACCCTCAGTCGAAAAGATACCACACCTAGACGCGTGCGAGCATTACAACTTACCATCCAGTCTAGTCTTCCTTCACAGATACGAGATGCTCAGGTTGAAGCATTAAAACCAGAAAATGTCAGGGCTGAAGCCCTACGCGGCTCAAGGTAACGGTTAGAACAAAAGGCAGACGGCGCCTATTACGTAACAGGACGCATCTGGGTCCCACACTATGGAAACTTACGCGAGCTTGTGATGGATGAAGCGCATAAATCTCGTTACTCGGTACACCCTGGTTCGGATAAGATGTACCACGATCTCAGAACTACGTATTAGTGGCCTAGCATGAAAGCTCACATAGCAACTTACGTTAGCAATTGTTTGACTTGTGCGAGAGTCAAGACTGAATATCAGAAACCATCGGGCCTACTCCAACAACCAGAGATACCACAATGGAAATGGGAGCAAATTTCCATGGATTTCGTTACCGGCCTGCCTAGATCTCAACGTGGAAATGATACTATTTGGGTGATCGTGGATCGACTCACAAAGTCTGCACACTTCTTGGCTATCAAGGAAACGGATAAGTTCTCCACTTTAGCAGACGTTTATTTAAAGGAAGTGGTTTCGAGGCACGGGGTGCCGACCTCTATTATCTCTGATCGTGATGCACGTTTTACTTCAGAACTGTGGCAAACAATGCACAAGTCCTTTGGCTCACGATTAGACATGAGCACCGCTTACCATCCGCAAACGGATGGGCAGTCTGAATGCACCATCCAAACTCTAGAAGACATGCTTCGTGCATGTGTAATCGATTTCGGCAACGGCTGGGAAAAACATCTCCCGTTAGTGGAGTTTTCGTATAACAACAGTTACCACACCAGCATTCAAGCCGCTCCATTCGAGGCATTGTACGGGCGTAAATGCCGATCACCTCTTTGTTGGGCAGAGGTGGGTGATAGTCAGATCACGGGTCCAGAACTGGTGGTAGCTGCAACAGAAAGAATTGCTCAGATATGTCAACGCATGGCGGCAGCTCGCGACCGTCAGAAAGCCTACGCAAACAAGCGCCGGAAACCACTCGAGTTTCAAGTTGGGGATCGAGTGCTACTCAAAGTTTCACCCTGGAAGGGTGTGGTTCGTTTTGGCAAACGGGGCAAGCTCAATCCGCGATATGTCGGACCGTTCGAAATCATTGAGAAAATAGGCAAGGTGGCCTACAAACTAAACCTACCAACAGAACTCAGTGCAGTTCACAACGTTTTTCACGTGACAAATCTGAAGAAGTGTCTGTCAGATGAGACCCTCATAGTTCCTTTGAAGGAACTCACTATCGACGATCAGTTGCGATTCGTCGAGGAACCAGTTGAAATCACGGACAGGGACGTTAAGGTCCTCAAGCACACCAGAATACCTCTTGTTCGAGTTCGTTGGAACTCCCGTCGTGGCCCAGAGTTCACCTGGGAACAAGAAGATCAAATGAAACTCAAATATCCCGATTTATTCAGAAACAGTGCAACCACTACTGAGACTGAAGCTACTACAGAATTTCGGGACGAAATTCCAAATCAACGGGGGGATGATGTGACACCCCAGGAGAACCAATAAACTACACAACACAACTAGCTTCCTCAGTAACCACGTGCTAAATTTCGGGACGAAATTTCTTCCAAGTTGGGGATAATGTGACAACTCGAGTTTCCAAGATTTCCATTTTCGCATTCATTGCACGTTAATTGTTTAGGTTGTTTGTTTACACGACTTGTTTGTTTCACAACTGTACACGGTTGTAATATGTTAAATCGTATTGTGATTGATATGATATATATGGTGTGCATTAAGTGTGTATGTAATATATGTTTTGTATTAGTGACATGTTTAATATCAACAAATTGGAACCATAGCCAAAAACACTCCCCCTCACCCATGAAAACACTTCAGGACGAAAACACACAAGTGTTTTCGTCAATAAGCTGGGTCGACGAAATCAAATGGGATTTAGGCCCAGTAGTGGATCAGTTATATTATTCTCAACCTTTACGTGTAAACTAAATCGTCAAACCCTAGAGCCCTATTGTTTCTCCCTGTACGACGGCAACTGCAAGTCTCCAAACCTTTCTTTTCGATCAACCTAGTGACCTTGCATCTCGGTTAGTTTGCACTGTTTGTTGTTGGATTTTCTGCATGACCTCGTAGTATAATCATCACATGTCTGTATGTATATTTGATTGTTGAAGTTCTCTGAGATTGTGATATACTTATTGGTAGTTAAGGACTGAGATTTTGTTGTGATTAATGGTATGTAGATAATTAACAGATCATGGTTCTATGTGCAATCGTATGTTGATTAATGAATGATCGGCTGTTTGACTGTTGATCTCGATCTCAATGATTTGGCAATTTATATGTGTACATGAATTGATTTAGTTTGGTTGAATGATTGTATGATGAATCGATGTACTGTTGGAATTCCTGTGATTCGTAACTGCCGTTGATGATGACGATGTACCAGCGAAAACACAAGGGTCAGACGAAAACACTAGGTGTTTTCGTCACACCTTATGTTCGACGAAGACCAAGTGTTTTCGTCCCAAAAGAGTTTTCATTCAATAAGTGATATCGGCCCAAGTCTTTTCATCACAAAGTGGTTTTCGTCGCATGTAAACCCAATAAAATCAGTTTCAAAAGTTATCGGTCCAATTAAATCCATATTAACTGAAAATTGGTCGAACATTAATTGAATACACTTTGTTTGCACACTGTTCAAGATAATTGTCCAGAATTTCATAATCAATTAATTAAATGGTCGGCCACTTATTGAACACATACTTTGTTTATATTGATTTGCTAATATGTGATAGTGGAAAAATGGGGAACATATCGGGCTGGCATAATAGCGGGCCACATCACAGGGTAATGGATCCGAATTAATTGTGGGCCGAACATGTTTAATAGTTGGGCCGGTTGGGTTAAAACTTGTGTAATGGGCCATGAACTGTTTTGATTAGGAGGTTGATGTGATAATGTTAACTGGGTTAGTTATATGTCGTTAAATGTAACTCATGTGAATATGCGATTAACTGTTTAATGCTATGAGTCGTTTGTTATTTAATCGATATTGTATGATCATGAATTATACGTGAACTATGTGGATATAAACTGATTGTGAATACGTGCATTACTATAGGACTTGATTGATTACTTGTGAGCACATAGTTAAGCATACCGAGCAAACCAAGGTGAGTTCACACTCTCTCCAAGGCATGGGATTCCCAAGGGATTGGGAATGGGATTGAATAACTACTCGTACTATCATTACTATTAAACTACTTTCTACTGTCCTCGGATTGAAGGGCACGTACGTAAAACGTACGTACGCTCATACTTACAACCATCCTCCATGGGTAGGATGCCTAGATTACGCACTGTACCAAACCTCTATCATTGAAGTCCCTTATTTATATCGACTTAATCGCCGAGGCCTATGGCGAGCGGGTCATTACTTAATAGCGCTATTAGGTTTAACAAACCTCACACCGTGCCAGTCGGACGGGCGTGTACTAATGGACTATGGGCAAAGGGTCAATGCTGATAGACATTGACTTAGGGCACCACTTACATTTTTGTTGGACCGTTGTATGACCTTAAACCGTCAGTAAAAGTAGTTCATCTTTGCGTACGAAGGCGGAATCAACGTAAACAAAGTCATAACAGCTTTAATCCTTTTAATCTTTCTATTCTGATTAATTTGAGTGCTTGTACAAGATTTTCTGATACAAATCCGTCAGCACTTCGTCTCACATACAATGACAACTCTCATGGTTCGCTTCAAATGACCTACCTATTTATAGAGTTGTTGATTTCGCTTGAGGCTGAAGCGAAATCTCATGTGTTGATTTCGCTTCAAGCAATCTCAAATCCTCTTCAAGCGAAATCATGTGTGTTACACATAAAAACCCTAACTTAAATCCTATTGTGTGATCATTCAAACAATCCTAGACACAAGACTTGATAATGATGTAATCAACAGACATTTAGTGCACCAACAGACTCCCCCTTGGATGTTGATGAAGTCTTTGGCTTCAAGTCTTTGTCTTTAACAATCTTCAAACATTGTAAAAACTCTCATCAATCTTTATCTTCAATCTTCCCTTTGACTATTGATCCAGACTCCCCCTTTCACAGACTCCCCCTCTCGTGTCACACCCCTTTCTGCGGCGGAAGCACGAGGTGTGATCATGAAAGGTTCTCATTGCATACGAAGAGTAAACATGCTACATGCTCGTAAAATAACATTCAAATACCATAATTTGAAAAACATACGTTAGCGTTTACATCGCTAAGTCACATAAAACATTGTCTTAAAAGTTTACAACTTTATTCGAAGTTAAACACAAGCGACATCCACGAGCATAAGCAAGACCACGCGCACATCCATCCTAGTTACCTGAAATACATGTGAGTTTTTGGAAAAACGTCAACATAAAGTTGGTGTGAATTCATGCAGTTTTGTATTTCATGTTTGTATACTTTGTATGAAAACATAGTTTGTGAGTAAATCGAGTTTTCATATGTAAATCCAGTTTCATGTGTACACCACGTACATCTGTATAATTCAATTTCTTCTTGAGTACCCCACGTACTCAAGTTTAATTCTCATTCTCTTGAGTACCCCACGTACTTCAAGTTATTTATCAATTCTCTTGAGTACCCCACGTACTTCAAGTTATTTATCACTTTTTGTATGGTATGAATTTTATGTAAATACAGTATTTCTGTACTTATCAGATTGTTAATGGGTTGCAAAGCCATTAACCTGTGACACGTCATAGGAAGTCACCAAACCTAAGGCATTTAATTGGTATATTCTGAGACACAAAAGCACCACTCGATTCTCGCCCCGACCGAGTGTGAGGCTGCCAGGCACCTGTTAGATCTAACCTTTTGTTCTACGGTCTGAATGTATACGTTGATTAATGGTGCTTCTGTACCCTATTCGTGACACTATTTCTCATAACGCCTCCTACTTGGTTCTCGTTCTCACCAAGCGCGTTTCTTGTTATCATTTCTCATAGCGCCTTATACTTGGTTCTCGTCTCACCAAATGCGCTTCTCATATTCATATATTTCGTCACACTTGGTTCTCGTTCTCACCAAGTGTACTTCTTGTATTTATATCATACCATTTATAAATATTGTACTTTTGTACATGTATTTCACCCCCGAAGTTATAAAAACTGAAAACAGTTAAAGAGAAAAGGGGGAGCATGAACTCACAACTTTGCGTTCCTAGCGTCGTAAACTCCACCGGATTTGCTTACTTAACGTCGTAACCTATACGCGTTTTCTTATCGTTAGTCACTAGACTTGCGTCGCACAAGTACAGTCACTCTCTTTTGTGTATATTTTCTTGTGTTAAAAATATTCTTATATTTTTAACTACGTATCTTACTTATATTATTTTCTCCAAAAATAAATATAAGTCTTTTGTGTTTTGCACTTTGCACCCGAATTATGTTTCTTGTATGTTGTATGTGTATTTTTATATTTCTACTCCTCATGAGTATTTAGTGTATTTTTAAGTCTTAATACACTAGCACGTATAACACATACTATATACACTTAACACACAAGTTGGTGATCAAATAATATATATTTTTCTCTCAAAAATATATACTTATTATCCATTTTTATTCTTGAAGAAATCCTCATTTCTTATCATCAAAAATCAGGGAAACCTTAGTAATACTCTTAAACACATTTTTAGGGAATAAGTTTCTCAAAAACTTATATTTTTCTAAGTGTCAAAATTTATAAAAATTTTGACAGAGTTTCCCCTAAAAATGGAGGTTTCCCACGTTTTCAAAACGTGTGTTTATTTTCTTTTAAATCATCATCAATCATCAACAACAATTTATCAACAATATCCGTCAACAATAATCACTAATTTCATGAACTTGAATATTTACAAAAATGTGTAGTAACTTACTAGCACATTTAGTAAGTCTTGTTATCCTTAAAAATAAGTTTAATTTCTTAAAAACTTATTTTTAAAGAATATGAAGTTTTACAACTTCTAGTCGGTTTTTACGAAAACTATTTCTTCGTCAAAACTTTTGTTACACAAGTATTCCATACACTTGTTTGTTCCCAAAAACCACTTTTGTTTGTGTAAGATCCGGTTTAGGACATGTGATTTCTTGGACACTTGGTCCTTTGAAAATACCGCTTGTAGATACGTAGATCTACTATTTTTAAACACTTTTGTACAAGTTAAAACATTTTTACACAAGTTCATGGTTTATGTGTGGTAGGGTTTCACCTTTTAACCCTTGTTTCTTCTAAGATAGCTTTATGTTAAGATCCATGATCTTACCAAACCGGGTTAAACGATGATCCGAGCTACCACATCATAGATCGGGTCTTAAAAATCTCATAGTCCAAATACTACAACTTTTACACAACACATGTGCTATTAACCACCACTTTAAGTGTTTTTAGTAGACTTTTGTTCATCATTTTGTATTTTAACGAGATTTAACCGACATAATTCCTTTTAACCACTTTAGATAAATTCAAGAATGAGTTTTAAACAATATACCTCTAGCTCAAGGCTAGGGAAGATTCTTGAGTATAAAAGTGGTGGATAAAAGCAAATGGAGAAGGTCCTTCAAGATCCGCTTGCACCGAGCTCCGTTAGTGACCTTCTTACACCTCAAGATAACCTTGGAATGCTTGAATGATGGTCGAAAATGGTGATGGTGTGGTGGTGGCTTATAGCCGTGAGCAAGGGGAGGAGAGTGAGGGAGTTTTGGTGTTGAGATGTAGGTGAAGGTTATGGTGAAGTCTAGTGGTTTATATAAGCTTATATCCAACAAATCTTTACCCATTAGGTTTCATGTCTTCTAAGTACAAGACACAATCTAATAAACAATCTAAATAAAATCATGGTGGGTCTTTCATGTTGGTAACCGTAAGTGGGGGGGGGGGGTGTCTAGTTCCATTTCAAGAATTAGTTACAAGTTCTAGTTACTTGTTAAATGTTAGATTTAGTGTGTTAAGTATGTTATATAATGTGAAGTGTGTTAGGGTGTTCGGGGACCCTAACTAGCTTAGAAAAATAAAAACAATGCTTCTAGCATTATTTTGGTATTCCGGGTAATATCCGGTTGTTCGGTTAAATACCGGTTCGTTAAAGCGCTAAATTACACTTTTTAGGGTCTTTTAAGTACCCTTTTTATATCCTTTCAATTCCCAACACTTAGGGAAATATTCTGGATAATAAAACGACATTTCTGTACAACATTCATATGTTTAAATGCTGAATTATTGCTGAATTTTATAAATTCTGCACTTAAAGTGCGTTTCGGGTGCTTTTTAGTGCTTACTTTTGCTTTCGTAATGCATATATATTAACCCTTGTATGTACTCTTGGGTTTTAATGCTCTTCTGTCGTCGGACCTACACCTAGGTTCCAATTTTATTGTGTGACTGCTTTCTGCAGTTCTGTTGACACCTTGTGTCTTACCGGTGAGTTTACTATTATTCTGACGCAACGCTCTTGTTTATGCATAAAGCAATATTTTGTAGTATACAACATGCATGAATTCACTTGTTTAATCATGTGTTCAGACATTGCTGACAATTAAACTCATAATTGCAGTCATTAAGCAATAATTATAGTGTACGGAAATTACCGGTTTGTGCCAGTTGTCACAG
Source organism: Helianthus tuberosus (assembly GCA_030545235.1). Taxonomy (NCBI): domain Eukaryota; kingdom Viridiplantae; phylum Streptophyta; class Magnoliopsida; order Asterales; family Asteraceae; genus Helianthus; species Helianthus tuberosus. The sequence goes on from CM060429.1 coordinate 41,232,192, forward strand.
TCTCCCCCCGTTAAAAGAATTTCGTCCCGAAATTCAGACTGAACTAACTCTCGCTGGAGTCTTCTTGAATAGGTGGGGATACTTTTTCTTGAACTGGTCTTCACGTTCCCATGTGTACTCGGGTCCGTGCTTAGAGCTCCAACGTACTTTGACAAGTTTTACACTGCTCCTCCTGGTCTTGCTGACTTTCCAGTCAGTAACCTCAACGGGTTGTTCTGTAAATCGGAGGGCTTCATCAATATGCACTTCATCCATCGGGATGGCCACGTTTTCTTGCGTTGGACTCTTCTTCAGGTTGGATACATGAAACGTATCATGTACTCCATTAAGTTCTTCCGGTAACTCCAACTTGTATGCCACGGTACCAATTCTCTTCAGTATTCTGAATGGTCCGATATATCGTGGATTCAGCTTTCCACGTTTTCCAAACCTGACTACGCCCTTCCATGGTGAGACTTTCAACAACACTTTGTCTCCCACCTTGAAATCTACCGATTTTCTATTTGGATCCGCGTAGCTCTTTTGTCGCTCTCGAGCCGCCCTAATGCGCTCTCGGATCTGCGCAATCTTGTCGGTTGTCTCTTGTACAAGTTCAGGACCAACCATACGTTTATCTCCAGCGTCTGCCCAACATAAGGGCGACCGGCATTTGCGGCCATACAGAGCTTCGAACGGCGCGGCTTTTATGCTCGTATGATAACTGTTATTGTAGGAAAACTCAACTAGGGGTAGATGAGTATCCCAGCTGCCGCCTAGATCCATGACACATGCGCGAAGCATATCTTCTAATGTTTGTATAGTCCGTTCGCTCTGGCCGTCTGTTTGTGGATGGAATGCCGTGCTTAGATCTAACTGAGATCCAAAGGCTTCCTGAAATGATTGCCAGATTCTTGAGACAAAGCGTCCATCTCTGTCTGAAATGATTGAGATTGGCACTCCATGTCGTGCCACAATTTCTCTTAAGTATATCTCCGCAAGCTTTCCAGTGCTATCCTTCTCTTGGATTGGTAGGAAATGTGCAGACTTCGTCAATCGATCAACTATTACCCATATCATATCGTGCCCTCTCGGGGTCCTGGGTAATTTCGTTATGAAGTCCATCGAGATTTGTTCCCACTTCCATACGGGAATCTCTGGTTGTTGTAGTAGGCCGGACGGTTTCTGATATTCGGCCTTAACCTTCGCACAGGTTAGGCATTTTCCAACATAGACAGCAACGTCGCTTTTGAGTCTCGGCCACCAATAGTACCCTTTCAAGTCTTGGTACATCTTGTCCGATCCTGGATGGATCGAATATCTCGATTTGTGGGCTTCATTAAGGATGACTTCTCGTATGCCACCATAGAGTGGAACCCAAATACGCTTCTTAAAGTATAAGGCTCCCTCTTCGTTTGGCACCATGTAATTCAATGCACCCCGGAGGTATTCCGCTTTACGATTCTCTTCTTTAAGGGCTTCTTGTTGTGCATCTCGAATGCGTGCAGTGAGGTTCGTTCGAATCGTCATTTCTAGTGCTCGAACCCTTAGGGTCTTAACCCTTTCTTTTCGGCTCAATGCGTCTGCTACAACGTTTGCCTTTCCAGGATGGTACTTAATCTCACAGTCATAATCATTCAGCAGCTCGACCCAACGTCGCTGGCGCATATTCAATTCCTTCTGATCAAATATGTGTTGTAAGCTTTTGTGATCTGTGAAGATTGTACATCGAGTACCATATAAATAATGTCGCCAAATCTTCAAGGCGAATACCACTGCACCCAGCTCCAGGTCGTGAGTGGTATAATTTCTCTCATGAACCTTCAGTTGTCTTGAAGCATAAGCGATGACTTTTTGGCGTTGCATGAGCACGCAACCCAAGCCTTGTCGTGAGGCGTCACAGTATACCACGAAGTCTTCAGTGCCTTCGGGTAACGATAGTATCGGTGCATCGCAGAGCTTGTTCTTAAGTAGCTGGAAGGCTTCCTCTTGTTTGTGACCCCAGTCGTACTTCTTGTCTTTCTGTGTGAGGGTCGTTAGCGGTTGAGCTATCTTCGAGAAATTCTCAATGAATCGCCGGTAGTAGCCCGCTAAGCCCAAAAATTGTCGAACTTCAGTTGGGGTCTGGGGAGCTTCCCAATTCTTTATTGCTTCAATCTTGGACGGGTCTACATGAATGCCCTTTTTATTCACCACGTGACCAAGAAATTGTACTTCACGAATCCAGAATTCGCATTTCGAGAACTTTGCATAAAGTTTCTCTTTCTTCAGTAGCTCCAAGATGGTTCTGAGATGTTGCTCATGTTCTTCTTTCGTTCGCGAGTAAATCAGGATATCATCGATAAATACAATCACGAATTTATCGAGATATGGTTTGCATACGCGGTTCATTAGGTCCATAAAGACCGCTGGCGCGTTCGTCAATCCAAATGGCATCACAAGAAATTCGTAGTGCCCATAGCGTGTTCTGAATGCAGTCTTTGGCACGCTTTCATCTTGGATTTTCAGCTGATGGTATCCAGATCGAAGGTCGATCTTGGAATAGTAGCTTGATCCTTGCAATTGATCAAATAAGTCATCAATCCTTGGTAGCGGATACCGATTCTTGATTGTGAGCTTGTTCAGTTCCCTGTAATCGATACACATCCGCAGTGTTCCATCCTTCTTCTTCACGAATAATACTGGAGCTCCCCAAGGTGAGAAGCTTGGCCTTATAAATCCCTTATCCAACAACTCCTGGAGTTGTGTAGATAATTCTTGCATCTCGGATGGCGCAAGTCGATAGGGTGCCTTGGCTACAGGAGCAGCTCTTGGAACCAAGTCTATACGGAATTCGACTTGTCGTTGCGGAGGTAGTCCTGGCAGATCTTCAGGGAACACATCAGGAAATTCCTTCACCACAGGAATGTCTTCAAGTTTCGGCTCCTCAGCCTTCTTGTCTATAACGTGTGCTAGGAAAGCAACACATCCTTTCCTTAACCACTTCTGTGCCTTCATACAACTGATGATTCGAAGAGGCGCGTCTCGTTTTTCTCCATGCACGATAAGAGTTTCTCCATTCGCTAAAGGGATGCGAATGATTTTCTCATGACAAATAACTTCAGCTTTGTTCTTGGACAACCAGTCCATTCCGACTACTACATCGAAGCTACCCAATTGAATAGGTAAGAGGTCGATGCTAAAATTTCGTTCGCCAAGTTCTAGTGTGCAGCCTCTAACAACTTCGCCCGATTCAACAAGTTTACCATTGGCTAGTTCTATGGAATAAGGAATTTCTAATCTACTAGATTCTATTCCGAGTATGCGTTTAAATTCCACAGACATGAAGCTATAATCGGCGCCAGTGTCGAATAATATGGATGCAAAGTGATTGTTAATGAGAAACGTACCGGTGACCACGTTAGGGTCCTCGCGTGCGTCTCTTGCTCCAATCACAAATGCTCGAGCCGGAGCGTTGTTTCTCTCTGGGCAGTTCTTCATAAAATGATCATTGCTTCCACACTTGAAGCATCCTTGCCCTTTCCTGTTGCCATTCTTGTTACCAGCACCGTTCCCATCTCGGTTCTTTCCTTTTCCCCAACAGTCTTCTGTTTGATGACCCAATTTACCACATTTGTCGCACCTTGGAATGCGACAAGCTCCATCATGATGATACTTACATTTTTGGCATCTAGGCATGGAGCCTTGGTATGCTTTGGTTGCATGGGTTTTCGTATCCTGAGGCGGATTAGTGTCGCGCTTCTTGTTAAAACCCTTGTTGTTGCGAGTAGCTTGGTTCAGGTTTGCATGTTTTCTCTTTTTGTCACCGGACGACTCAGCATGTGTCTCAGTCTTCTCTGTCGGGTTCAGTGATAGCTTCTTCATACGAACACAATCTTCAGTAAGGCTGACAGCCAGAGTTACAGCCTCGGTGATTGTTTGTGGTTTGGCCGACGTTACCATGCCACGAAACTCTGAGGCCAGTCCCCAAATGTAACGTTCCACACGCTTGAATTCGGGAGTCACCATGTAGGGAAGTACTCTAGACAGATCGTGGAACCTTCGAGTGTAACCATTTATGTCAGCACCTTCCATGGTCAGGTGCCAGAACTCCGTCTCCAGCCTTTGGAGTTCAGCACGAGAGCAGTACTTCTCTCTCATTCTTTCCTTCAGTTCCTCCCAAGTTAGGCCATAAGCGGCGTCATCACCCAAAGTTTGGGCTTGCAGGTTCCACCAAGTCAGAGCTTCATCGACAAACAACCCAGTAGCAAAGGTGACTTGTTGATCCGCAGTACACTTGCTCATGCGGAAAGTAGCTTCAGTCTTCTCCGTCCAGCGCACAAATGCTACTGCACCTCCTGTGCCGTCATAGTTCATCGGCTTGCAGTCGAGGAACTGCTTGAATGTGCAGCCTGGAATTGACCCAACCAATTCACTTATGAGCAACCGAAGAAATAATGAAACAAGGACTGTTCATAAATCTCTTCATGCTTAGTAAATTGTTTTAAGGTTACCTTGAGCTGCGTTTCCTCCAGACGAATCTCCATCCCCATTACGCCTAGCGTTGCTTGGTCCTCCACTGTCCTGGGTACGGTTCGCCTCGTACTGGGCGATAGCAGCGGAGATCCTTTCCTCCAGTAGAGCGTTCAGCTCTTCAGCAGTTCTTGGCAGTGGGGGAGGAGGAGGTTGATCGTCATTGCGAGCATTCACAGCTTTCCTGGGTGCCATGTTCTGACAGAACATAACACAACAGGGTTAGGCATTTGTTTGATATCGTCACCCTAGACAGTAGTATCATATATATTCACAGGTATATATATACCACATAAGTGACATCAAACGATTATTACTCTAGCAGAGTATTTAGTAGGCTTGCACTGAGGGAATCTACACGTGACAAGACTTGCTGTGGTTTCTGTGCACTGAATTCCATAATTATGTATGCATCCATAATTACGTAACTCCTTGCACAGTCCGCACAGTTCGTTTCATCCTCGTATTTCTTCCTTCAGGTAGGCCATTGCTTTCAGGTAAAGTCACATATACTTGTGACATTCTACTTCTAGTACATGCTAATTATCACAAATAATTGCAAGTAGTTTCTAGTCAACGACAAGTGCTACTCAAGTGCACTCTAAGTCTCGTAGTGTCTTTTCTAGACTCATGTAGACAGTTTCAGGTAGTGGATGTCGCGGGACGTTTTATGCAATGAAAACTCTTTGAAAATTGTTTTCGTGAATGGATCCTAGAGATTGTAGACTAGACTCGAGAAGGAATCCTGGTTCACTACAATCGCAGCTCTGATACCAATCTGTCACACCCCTTTCTGCGGCGGAAGCACGAGGTGTGATCATGAAAGGTTCTCATTGCATACGAAGAGTAAACATGCTACATGCTCGTAAAATAACATTCAAATACCATAATTTGAAAAACATACGTTAGCGTTTACATCGCTAAGTCGCATAAAACATTGTCTTAAAAGTTTACAACTTTATTCGAAGTTAAACACAAGCGACATCCACGAGCATAAGCAAGACCACGCGCACATCCATCCTAGTTACCTGAAATACATGTGAGTTTTTGGAAAAACGTCAACATAAAGTTGGTGTGAATTCATGCAGTTTTGTATTTCATGTTTGTATACTTTGTATGAAAACATAGTTTGTGAGTAAATCGAGTTTTCATATGTAAATCCAGTTTCATGTGTACACCACGTACATCTGTATAATTCAATTTCTTCTTGAGTACCCCACGTACTCAAGTTTAATTCTCATTCTCTTGAGTACCCCACGTACTTCAAGTTATTTATCAATTCTCTTGAGTACCCCACGTACTTCAAGTTATTTATCACTTTTTGTATGGTATGAATTTTATGTAAATACAGTATTTCTGTACTTATCAGATTGTTAATGGGTTGCAAAGCCATTAACCTGTGACACGTCATAGGAAGTCACCAAACCTAAGGCATTTAATTGGTATATTCTGAGACACAAAAGCACCACTCGATTCTCGCCCCGACCGAGTGTGAGGCTGCCAGGCACCTGTTAGATCTAACCTTTTGTTCTACGGTCTGAATGTATACGTTGATTAATGGTGCTTCTGTACCCTATTCGTGACACTATTTCTCATAACGCCTCCTACTTGGTTCTCGTTCTCACCAAGCGCGTTTCTTGTTATCATTTCTCATAGCGCCTTATACTTGGTTCTCGTCTCACCAAATGCGCTTCTCATATTCATATATTTCGTCACACTTGGTTCTCGTTCTCACCAAGTGTACTTCTTGTATTTATATCATACCATTTATAAATATTGTACTTTTGTACATGTATTTCACCCCCGAAGTTATAAAAACTGAAAACAGTTAAAGAGAAAAGGGGGAGCATGAACTCACAACTTTGCGTTCCTAGCGTCGTAAACTCCACCGGATTTGCTTACTTAACGTCGTAACCTATACGCGTTTTCTTATCGTTAGTCACTAGACTTGCGTCGCACAAGTACAGTCACTCTCTTTTGTGTATATTTTCTTGTGTTAAAAATATTCTTATATTTTTAACTACGTATCTTACTTATATTATTTTCTCCAAAAATAAATATAAGTCTTTTGTGTTTTGCACTTTGCACCCGAATTATGTTTCTTGTATGTTGTATGTGTATTTTTATATTTCTACTCCTCATGAGTATTTAGTGTATTTTTAAGTCTTAATACACTAGCACGTATAACACATACTATATACACTTAACACACAAGTTGGTGATCAAATAATATATATTTTTCTCTCAAAAATATATACTTATTATCCATTTTTATTCTTGAAGAAATCCTCATTTCTTATCATCAAAAATCAGGGAAACCTTAGTAATACTCTTAAACACATTTTTAGGGAATAAGTTTCTCAAAAACTTATATTTTTCTAAGTGTCAAAATTTATAAAAATTTTGACAGAGTTTCCCCTAAAAATGGAGGTTTCCCACGTTTTCAAAACGTGTGTTTATTTTCTTTTAAATCATCATCAATCATCAACAACAATTTATCAACAATATCCGTCAACAATAATCACTAATTTCATGAACTTGAATATTTACAAAAATGTGTAGTAACTTACTAGCACATTTAGTAAGTCTTGTTATCCTTAAAAATAAGTTTAATTTCTTAAAAACTTATTTTTAAAGAATATGAAGTTTTACAACTTCTAGTCGGTTTTTACGAAAACTATTTCTTCGTCAAAACTTTTGTTACACAAGTATTCCATACACTTGTTTGTTCCCAAAAACCACTTTTGTTTGTGTAAGATCCGGTTTAGGACATGTGATTTCTTGGACACTTGGTCCTTTGAAAATACCGCTTGTAGATACGTAGATCTACTATTTTTAAACACTTTTGTACAAGTTAAAACATTTTTACACAAGTTCATGGTTTATGTGTGGTAGGGTTTCACCTTTTAACCCTTGTTTCTTCTAAGATAGCTTTATGTTAAGATCCATGATCTTACCAAACCGGGTTAAACGATGATCCGAGCTACCACATCATAGATCGGGTCTTAAAAATCTCATAGTCCAAATACTACAACTTTTACACAACACATGTGCTATTAACCACCACTTTAAGTGTTTTTAGTAGACTTTTGTTCATCATTTTGTATTTTAACGAGATTTAACCGACATAATTCCTTTTAACCACTTTAGATAAATTCAAGAATGAGTTTTAAACAATATACCTCTAGCTCAAGGCTAGGGAAGATTCTTGAGTATAAAAGTGGTGGATAAAAGCAAATGGAGAAGGTCCTTCAAGATCCGCTTGCACCGAGCTCCGTTAGTGACCTTCTTACACCTCAAGATAACCTTGGAATGCTTGAATGATGGTCGAAAATGGTGATGGTGTGGTGGTGGCTTATAGCCGTGAGCAAGGGGAGGAGAGTGAGGGAGTTTTGGTGTTGAGATGTAGGTGAAGGTTATGGTGAAGTCTAGTGGTTTATATAAGCTTATATCCAACAAATCTTTACCCATTAGGTTTCATGTCTTCTAAGTACAAGACACAATCTAATAAACAATCTAAATAAAATCATGGTGGGTCTTTCATGTTGGTAACCGTAAGTGGGGGGGGGGGGGGGTGTCTAGTTCCATTTCAAGAATTAGTTACAAGTTCTAGTTACTTGTTAAATGTTAGATTTAGTGTGTTAAGTATGTTATATAATGTGAAGTGTGTTAGGGTGTTCGGGGACCCTAACTAGCTTAGAAAAATAAAAACAATGCTTCTAGCATTATTTTGGTATTCCGGGTAATATCCGGTTGTTCGGTTAAATACCGGTTCGTTAAAGCGCTAAATTACACTTTTTAGGGTCTTTTAAGTACCCTTTTTATATCCTTTCAATTCCCAACACTTAGGGAAATATTCTGGATAATAAAACGACATTTCTGTACAACATTCATATGTTTAAATGCTGAATTATTGCTGAATTTTATAAATTCTGCACTTAAAGTGCGTTTCGGGTGCTTTTTAGTGCTTACTTTTGCTTTCGTAATGCATATATATTAACCCTTGTATGTACTCTTGGGTTTTAATGCTCTTCTGTCGTCGGACCTACACCTAGGTTCCAATTTTATTGTGTGACTGCTTTCTGCAGTTCTGTTGACACCTTGTGTCTTACCGGTGAGTTTACTATTATTCTGACGCAACGCTCTTGTTTATGCATAAAGCAATATTTTGTAGTATACAACATGCATGAATTCACTTGTTTAATCATGTGTTCAGACATTGCTGACAATTAAACTCATAATTGCAGTCATTAAGCAATAATTATAGTGTACGGAAATTACCGGTTTGTGCCAGTTGTCACATCTCGATATGCTAGAATCTGAGAAATCTGGTTCAAGCTTTGATAATTAACTTCCGTTGGGAATTATGAAGTCCAATCCTGTTACTCAACCAACAAACATAACCATTCTATCTTTTCAACAATAAAACACAAACTCAATCAGCTTTAATAATCCACTCAAGTATTCAGGTTCAAGTTAATGACCCTGATTACTCAGTTAATCTACCAAGTCCAAATTAATGACCTTGGTTGATCTTTTGACGAATCAAAGCTGATTTTAAAACAACGTTTTCAAACATTTTCTTGAAAATAACAAGTATCAAGTTAATGAACTTGTTTTTGACTTTTCAAACAAATCAAACTTCTTCAAAGTAAGCTCTCCTCATTCTTCAGTCCAGAATCTCTTGCATCTGCTTCAAACATCTGAGAATCCAACAATCAACTCTCCACTTTGGTTTGTCGGAAAATAAAGCAGAAATAAAATCTTTTTGGATTTTATCAAAGTGTTCTAAACTAAGAAATGAAATACAGAAAACTTAAATTGCAGAAAGTAAACAAAGTAAACTATTTACAAACATATTTTTGACAAGCGTGTCAGGGAATCATATCAGCTTTTCAGACAAATCACAAGTACCATTAAGCTACATTTCATACTCAGATTTAAACAATTTACCTCGATTGTCGATATACTGATCCATCTTAAATTCCCTCACAAATTTCAACTTACTCAGGATACGATTTAGATGAATTAAGAACTTAGATCATTCATGTGTCCCACCTCTTGAATATACTCCCGTATCCAGAATCCCAATAATCAGTCTTACAGGTGAGAATACTACAATGATATCTGTATATAATTTAGGTATGCGAGGGCCGAGGGATCTCAGATCGATACTTCCATATACGCAGAGAGATATCAGCTTCGACTTTTCAGTGTGTCCCCTTTAGAGGATCTTTTTGCTTACAACAGCAGCATATATCAATTTTATTGTTTCAGCATGCTGAGGGTTTAATGCTGTGTTTCAAGCATTGCAGCAAGTATTAGCCAGGGACTAGGTCAGAACCACCGTTCAGCAGAAGTCCCGGAATAATACCCCAGACATCATAGAGTATAAAGACCTAGTATATCAGATTAAGAGACCTTTCAAACGAGATTTCAGGGGTTACCTATATATCCAAGTAGTGTTCCCCACGAATTCACAAGTTTGAATTTTTAGGTTTATATCCCGAATAAATCTACTAAATGTACGAAAACCTATCGACACATCATCAGTAAGATTGTTTAACTCTTTTATACTTTTCAAATCTTTAGCATACTGTGATCGTCTAGCTGATGTACTATCATTTTCCCTATATACACAAGCTCTTTTTCAGATTTTATCATGTTTTTGTATTTTTTCATTTTTTACTGTTTTTGTATTTTCTGAAAATAAACTATGTACAAACATCTACTCCCCCTAAATACCAAAACAAGTAAAAATTCGACAAACCATTGCAGATTGTTTCTCGTCTTCATCCGCAACAGTACTCTCATCAACGCCAAGTATGCCATCCGACATCGACAGAAGCTTCATACCATTCAGTTTTAACAAATATTTAAACCGATTTTTATCAAAAGCTTTGGTATGTAAATCAGCTTTCTGTTCGTCAGTGTGGATTTTCTCAATTCGTATCAACTTTTTCTCAAAGCAATCACGAATAAAGTGATGACGAATTTCTATGTGTTTAGTTTTAGCGTGATGTACTGGATTTTTAGTTATATTTATTGCGGCCTCATTATCAACAAAAAGAGGTGTGTTAAGAAACTGCAAACCGTAGTCGCGCATCTGTTGCTGTATCCACAAGATCTGAGAGCAGCAACTTCTAGCAGATACGTACTCCGCTTCACAAGTAGATAACGCCACAGACGTTTGTTTCTTACACTGCCAGGTAACCAATCTAGGACCAAAGAACTGGCATCCTGCAGTTGTTGATTTTGAATTAACTTTGCAGCATCCGAAATCCGAATCGGAATACCCTTCGAGCGTAAAGTCGCCGTTTCTAGGATACCACAACCCCAATGAAGGAGTTCCTTTCAGGTAGCGCAATATCCTCTTCACAATGATCATATGCGATGCTCTCGGGTTAGACTGAAATCTTGCTGCGAGGCACGTTGGGTACATGATATCAGGACGTGAAGCAGTTAGGTACATTAAAGAACCTATCATGGATCGATAAAAAGTTTCATCAGCCCTGTCTCCGGTGAGATCTGGGTGAATCCCATGATTTGTTGCAAGTGGGGTAGCAACTGGAGTAGAACCTGACATTCCAAATTTCTCTAGAATATCATGAACGTACTTTGACTGATGAATGAAGATTCCCTCAGGAAGTTGTTCAACTTGTAATCCCAGAAAGAATTTCATCTCCCCCATTGATGACATTTCAAACTTCTGCTTCATCACTGACTCAAAATCTTTGCATAGATTTTCATTTGTTGACCCAAAGATTATATCGTCCACATAAATCTGAACTATCAGAAGATGACCATCAACGACTTTAGTGAAGAGAGTGGCATCCACTTTTCCACGAATGAACTCGTTGGCGAGTAGGTGTTGAGACAAAGTCTCGTACCAAGCTCTCGGGGCCTGGTGTAAACCATACAGCGCTTTGTCCAATAAGTAGACTTTGTTTCTATGGATTGGATCGGTAAAGCCCGGCGGCTGACCGGCATAAACCTCCTCTTTAACCTTCCCATAAAGAAACGCCGATTTAACATCCAACTGATAAACTTTGAAGTTCTTCCAAGACGCAAATGCTAGGAAAATTCTGATAGCCTCTAGTCGTGCTACAGGAGCATAGACTTCGGTAAAATCAATTCCCTCCTGTTGACTAAATCCCTGAACAACGAGTCGAGCTTTGTTCCTTACGACAACTCCTCTATCGTCTCTCTTACACTTAAACACCCACTTAGTGTTAATTTTCCTATGACCATCCGACAAATCAACTAACTTCCACACTCCCAATTTTTCGAATTGACTAAGTTCCTCCTGCATTGCATTGACCCAAGAGTCTTCAGTAAGCGCCTCTTTGTAAGTTCTTGGCTCAACCTGCGAGATAAAACAACTTAATGAGAATTCAGTTTGCAAAGGAGCAACTTTTGTATAAAAACATGTAAGCCCTTTATCAATCTGATTTCGAGTGCAAACTCCAGCTTGTAATTCTCCTATGATCAACTCCTCTGGATGATATGAGAAAGTTCGCGGCATCACTTCACTTGGAACCTCTACATTTCCCTCCAGATTAGTAACATTCTGCTCTGCATCTTGTTCACCAACTTGGTTTGTTTGACTTGAAATCTGAATTTGCTCCCCCTCAGAATTTGAATCTGAATCACCGTGATCAAATACTGGCATGTTTTCAGCTTCTAAATTATTATTCTGAGCCGACTGATTATCCTGAGCAACTTCATTCTATTGGACATCATCATGTTCACCAGCATTACTTGGACCTGCTTCATCGTCATTTGAAGTTTCCCGTGGTCTTCTCGAATACTCAGCTGGGAACCGTAACTGCGACTCATATTCACGCAAAATATCCAACTCATCAAAGAAATCTTCATCATCCTCTGATTCTTCTCTCATGTCAAACGAATCCCAAAGTTTGGCATAATGATAACGCCATGAATCACCAGGATTCTGCGGCGGCATAGTATAACCATGACATTCAACATTTGCAGCTTCAATAATCCGCATTTCAGTTGGAACGAAGACACGTCGCAATGGATTTGAATAACCAACAAATATACCCTCAATGCACTTCGGACCAAACTTTCCAAAAGGCTCTATAACCGTACAAGGTGACCCGAACGGTTCTAAATACTTCAAATTCGGTTTGCGATTATTGATAAGCTCAAAGCATGTTTTGTTGAACTTCTTGACAGTAAGAACCCTGTTGAGCGTATAGCATGCGGCGGAAACAGCTTCAGCCCAAAAATTAATCGGTAACTTTGAATCTGCGAGCATAGTTCTAGCCGTCTCGATTAGTGTCCGGTTTTTGCGTTCTGCGACTCCATTCTGCTGCGGAGTGTACGGAGCACTAAACTCATGCAAAATACCTCTTTCATCACAAAATTCTTCCATCTTGCTGTTCTTGAATTCAGTACCATTATCACTTCGAATTTTCTTGATACGCCTCTGGTACAAATTCTCAATCTTCCTGAACAGACTCATCAAACTGTCAAATGTTTCATCTTTCGTCTTCAAGAAAGAAACCCACGAAAATCTGGAATAATCATCAGTAACGACCAAACAATAATAATCTCCTGTAATACTTTTGACATTCACCGGACCAAACAAATCCATGTGAAGTCTTTCCAGAGGTCTCGAAACTGAATTAACTTGCTTTGTAGGGTGTGACTTTTTCTTCTGCTTGCCTTTGATACAGCTAATGCACTCCCCTACCAGATGAAAACCTTTGATATTAACTCCCAATACCAAATCATTGTGCACCAAATGATTCATTTTTCTAAGATGTATATGCCCCATCTTTCGGTGCCACAATCTTGATTCTTTCTCAGTTGCTCTAGACACGAAACAATGTGCTTGACCAGTAGTTGTAGTTGCTACAGACATATCTAACACATATAAATCATTCACTCTAGGTGCCCTCATAATAATCCATTCTTCAGGGATAACAAAACCAGGTTTCAGAATCAAACATTCTTTATCAGTGAAGTGAGTAGTATACTGATTGTCACAAATCTGCGAGATACTAAGCAAATTGTTCTCCAGCTCAGTGATGTAGTTAACTCTCTCAAACGTCACAATCCCATTGGATAACGTTCCTTCACCAACAATTCGACCACCTTCATGACCAGCAAATCCCACATAACCACCATTAATGTTTCTCACATCATACAGCAATGCAGTTTTTCCTGTCATATGTCGAGATGCACCACTATCCATAATCCATCTGGATATCAGTTGTGGAAGATCCTGCACAAAACAAACTACGACTTAAACACCTTCAAGAAAGATGCCGATTCATGCTTCGCGATCCAGGAAGCTCCGGCAATTCAAACTGCTTATTCGAACATGGTGTCCACCCAGGCTTCATCAGCCTTAGGTGTAACCTTGACTCTAGCAATTTGAATTTTGAAATTTTTAGCCTTCAAAGGTGGAAAATTTGCATTATAATCAACCGAAATTGATTCATCAGCCTTTTTCACTTCAGAAGTTGAAATTTTCATTTCAGTTTTTGGTTTCCAAACTTGTTGAGATAATGCAACCCTCTTGTAAAATTTGTCATTTTTAGTTACCACTTTCTTTACGGGTTCATTTTTCAATTTGATGTTGTCATTTTTCACATTCTTTTTCTCAACAACGATTGGTGCTTTACCCTTCACATCAACTTTCTTCTGTTGATACTTCACATTTTCAATCTTAGGCTTCACATTGGTACACATTCGTGCAATGTGACCAACTTGATTACATCTAAAACAAGTACGAGTATCAACAACTCGACTTGTGCCTTCAGACTGATAATATGAAGCTCTTTTCTCAAAGAACTCTTCGTTTGATTTTGAAAAAATTTCATTTTCCTCATCAGAAAGTGAACTTGAACCATTCACAAACACCTTCTTTTCTGTAAACCTCTTGTTTTGAAAACTCTTTTTCTGATAACTCTTACCACCTCGATAACCACCCGACCAATTATTTCGATTGTTATTATAAAAACGTGGTGGAACAATAGGCTTTTTGTAATAAGCTTTATCTTTCTCAAAATTCATTTGCCTTTTTGTTTGACTCAAATTGTTCACCTCTGACAACTCAACTTCAACCAACTTGAAAACATTTGTCAATTTTTTCACATTAACATTCTCAATGGGAAACTCAGAATCCGAATACAACTTATCAGATCCAGCCATCTTGTACATCACAAGACCCGGTTCATCACTTAAGTTGTTTTTGGACTTTGATTTCTGAATGTATTTGTCCAAGAAACCCCCATCCTCCTCAGAAGTGTCACAATCCGGTTTAAGCACTTTGTCTACCACACTTTTCACCACATCACTTTGGACACCCTCGTCATTGGAAGATGTGAACGTGACATCAATGTTTTCAGGAAGTTTAACTTCACTTTCTTCCTCAATTTCCACCAAACTAGACTGCTTTTTCGTGTAATTGTCTAAAATTGGCGGTGGAACTTTGTGAAAACCTACACCCGTTCCATCAGAAATCACATCCTCGCCATCTTTGTTTTTCCCTATAGGTTTAGGAACAATATGCTGCAAAACAAAGCTTGCTGATTTATAGCTGTTAAGCTTCAACTGGATTCGTTCATTCTCAATTTCAGCTTCTTGAACTTTAAGTTTCAGTTTAGCAATTTGATCCAGTTGTTCATTAATCGATTCTTCTTTTAATCTCAAAACAGCTCTTAGATGTTCATTTTCTTTAAATGTTTTGCCATTACGATCATCACTATCTTTGACAACGTTTTTCAATTTCTCAAATTTTTCAGAAATTTGACGGTTTTCAAGAATTAACTTTTCATTTTCAGATTTTATTTTCTCACGTTCAATTTTATCATTTTCAATTTAAGCCGTTAATTCTTTGATCCGTTCAGTTGAAGCTCTTACACTTTTGTCACGATCAAGAATCTGATTTTCAACATTTCTAACCTTTGTTGTCAGATTCTGGATTTTCTCATTGTTAAGATACGTGACAGTGCTACAAAAATTGCATTGTTTGGTGCAATTTTTGCAGTCAGCATTTCCATCAATCTTGTTACCTAACTCAATCTTGTTACCTGACGCATTTGTTGACACACTTTGACTGACCGACTCCTTTGACTCAGTAACAGAATTAGGATCTACCTCAAGTGCTTTTACAGCTAGCACTTTGTCAGCCATCACTCCCAGGTTCTCAGCTGTCAACTCTTGCGTAGTATCGATTAAGCCTGTATCAACCTGCTTTTCTTTCTTCTCTTTCTCCTCTTTCTCCTTTCTCTCTTTCTCTTTCTCTTCTTCAATCATTTTCGAAGTTGGAGTTCCCCACCACTTATGTTGCCAATATTCATCTTCTTCTTTGTACTCCTTGATAATGGCTTCAATGTCTAGCGTTTTGTCATCAATTGCAATGTTGCCATACCTATCAAGATAGCACTCTCTATCTGAATCCCATCTGTTTGCTCTTCTAGCTTCCAGAAAGATACCAGAAAGTCTGATAATCTTGGTTTCAGCAGTCATCTTCCGGTAGTGATACTTCTCTTCCTCAGTACGATCATCTTTCCATGGCTTAGGTTCATCATTGCTTGCCATGAATGCGTAACCCACCGCATCTTCTTCAGGTAAAACTTCTTTACTCCAATCATACCCCTCATCATCATAAATCACAGCAAGAGCCCTTGATTTGTCTCTGTTATCTTCAACCTGCTTCAATCTAGGCGGCTCAGATTTATTCTGATGGTAGATTGCCTTTTTGTAATAATCATCTCTGAAAGGGTTCTCCGACTCATCAGCATAAGCGTTTCGGCATTCTCGTTTGAAGTGACCCTTCTGCTTACATTTAAAACATGTTACTTTTGACTTGTCGAACCCCAGTTTTGTAGACGGACCACCAATCGTTTTTCTCCCTGTAATCTCCATGAAGCGTTGTGCACGTCGAACTGCACTTGCCATTGCCCAACGAATGTCAATTAGCTCCATTTCTTCAGGATCTATCTGATCGTAGTCTTCTTTCGTCAGATTTGTATTCCCGATTTTTCCAGCCACCAATCCTTCGTAGGATTCCAAAACAGATGCCAGAAAGACCATTTGTTGCTTGGCTGACTCCGCATCAAAATTCTGTGCATTCTTCAAATCTATCGCGATATTGCAAGAAAACTTCGCATCAGAATGATTTGCAGAAGACATAGATCCACTATGATAACCACTATGGCTTTCACTGCTTGAATTACTTTGACTTTCTTTGTTTGCTGAAGAAACGTTCTTAGCAGAAAACGCAGTCTTTGGAGAAGTAGCTTTCTGCATCATACTCTTTGGATAGTATAAATCCAGATTCTGCTGATAAGATGAATTATTAACTTTAAACGTTTTCTTCAACTCTAGCTCACGACTTTCCAGTCTTTCAATCAACACATCTGTAGTCAAATCTTCTGGAGAAATAGTGTTTTTCAACATCAGCGCGTAATATCTCCAATCCACTTCATCTGGTAATGAATCAAACAGTTTATCAACAAGTTCTTCATCAGAATACGTGATCTTGTGTCGAGCAAGCTCCAGTTTCAGATGACCGAACCTTTCAATCATTTTACACACCGATTCATTTTTAAGACAACCAAACATATCAAACTCTTTCCTAAGAAGTTTCTTTTTGTTTTTTACAATCTCTTTGCTTCCAAGACACTTCTTTTTGAGTTTTTCCCATAAGTCTTTAGAATTTGAGTAGTCTATCAGTGAAATGATGTCTTCACGCACCGATTGAAACAATAATGCCACACATTTTTGCTCAGCCACAAAATTATCAATCTCTTCAACTGATCTTAATGCTTCACCATTTTTCTTTCCTTGGGCAAAACCATTTTTCATACTTTTCCAGCAAGGAAAAGCAAAAGCCATCAACCAATCTTCGAACTTTGTTGCCCACCTGCTATAATCTTCTATAGCCATCAGCTTAGGAGGTTTGTTAAATGTTCCAAATGCGCTTTCGGACTCCCAAGCTTCCTTCTTTCTTTCTTTCGGTGTATTCTCGTTCTCATTCGTATTGTTGTTGTTTGTAGAAGTATCATCTCCCGAGTTTCCTGCGAATGCGTACATATCACCAAACGGGTTCAAGAAAATATCATCCATTGTGATCGTACCTGAAAAAATCAGTCAAACACTTAGAAAAATTTTAGGTTTTTAAGAAATCAACAAGTTCAAGCGAAAACAGTTTAATAAAACTGTTCAAGCGAAATCAAACAACAAAACTGATTCAAGCGAAATCCTCTATTTCGCTTCAACAGAACAAGTTTCAATCCAATCAGTTTCAAGCGAGACCAACAGTTTCGCTTCAACTTATCAGAACCTTCAAGAGAAATCTAACAGAACGATTTCGCTTTAACAGTTCAAGCGAAACCACTATTTCGCTTCAGGAGTTTCAAGCGAACCAGTCCAAACAGTCAGATCTGAAGCGAAATCAACCTGTTATCTTCGAACACTTTCAAGCGAAACTTAGTTTTAGGTCATTTTTAATGAGTTTTAATCTGAATTTAAGTCCGAAACTTTGTAGGCTTTGTTAAAACTCAGTTTTACACGTTATACTCGAAAATTAGACCATTTTGACCGTTGGAACTTGTTCAGATCTGAAAAATGTAAAAAGAAATGAGTAGAAAGAAGATAATCCGCTGCTATGGTATGAACTCCTCGTCCTGAGCTCTGATACCACTTGTTGGACCGTTGTACGACCTTAAACCGTCAGTAAAAGTAGTTCATCTTTGCGTACGAAGGCGGAATCAACGTAAACAAAGTCATAACAGCTTTAATCCTTTTAATCTTTCTATTCTGATTAATTTGAGTGCTTGTACAAGATTTTCTGATACAAATCCGTCAGCACTTCGTCTCACATACAATGACAACTCTCATGGTTCGCTTCAAATGTCCTACCTATTTATAGAGTTGTTGATTTCGCTTGAGGCTGAAGCGAAATCTCATGTGTTGATTTCGCTTCATGCAATCTCAAATCCTCTTCAAGCGAAATCATGTGTGTTACACATAAAAACCCTAACTTAAATCCTATTGTGTGATCATTCAAACAATCCTAGACACAAGACTTGATAATGATGTAATCAACTGACATTTAGTGCACCAACAATTTTCGTAGTAGTCGATACGCACAGTCTAGTAACACTTGGGAAGCCCCCACTAATCTTTGCAAACATGTCTAGGAGACCGCGATACGAATCAATACGATACATGGTTTACAAAACGAACATATGATTTACGAAACGAATGCTATAACTAAACAACCAACTGTGAACTCGCTCAACTTTGTTGTTGATTCGTTGCTACTTGCCTTGCAGGTTGTTAGGGACTCATGGAGCTTGCACAGGTGTCACACCCCGACCACATAAAACAACAAGACGTGGCGGAAACGTCGGGGAGTGTTGTAACAGAATTATTGTTTCATAACCATGGCATAAATAATTTCGTTGTATTGAATAAATGAACTCATTGTTTTAATACAATCAAATAAGTACAACTATTATCTTTCAAGTTTTAAAGTCGTTAAGGCACGAGTCCATCCTAAGTGTAGCGTGTATCAACAATCATCACAAGACAGCACCTGAAACATGTGTAAAAATAGGTACGTCAGCATAAAAATGCCTGTGAGATACATAGGTTTTGTGAAAATAGGATTCATGACTTCTAAGTTTAGAAAATGTTGTTTAACAAAAGTCAGTCATGATCCTTGTAAAATGTTCTGTTTTGTAAATCGTTTGAAAACAATAAGTTCAGATGATATGTATAAATAAGAGAATAATGTATGATTAAGTGAATAACCATGTAAAATGGGTTTGTATTGAATGTATTGTTCGAAAAACAAAATTTTGATAAAAAAAACTTATAGTATATGTGAAAATATACTTTGGATTTTAAGAGAATCGAATGAGTAATACATTAAAATATATTTCAGTTCCAATATCGTTGACCCAAGTGTACTAAATAATGCCACGGTATGTAATGCAATGAAAACACTTATATATAAGAAGTACCAGCGGCGTATCTACCATGTTTTCATCACATTACACCCGTCCCGTTATCTAAACACTAACCAAAACCCAATCGTTAGATAGATAGTACATTAAATATACCTTAGTTGTTTAAAATAATAGTTTGAAGTAGTATATTACAAGTATACTTCGGATTATTAAATAACATATTAAATTATGTTTTGGTTTCATAAATAGCATATCAAAATACGCCTTGGATGTGATAAATAACATATTAAACTATGTTTTGGTTTTGTAAATAACATATCAAAATATGCTTTGGATGATTAACAAAATATATGTTGGTTTTGTACAATATCACATATGGGAGTATATCAAACTATACCTTCGGGAGTATAATTAAATACACAAAAATAATGTGATTTAAGAATTCATTCAGACCTAGTGCATCAAACTACACCTTTGAGACTATAAGGATACCACAAAGGCAATCCCTATTTGGATGGAGAAACAAATTGGTTTCAGACATTCCATGACAGCAGGAATGGGGTGTCTAATCCTATAGCACTATATCGTACTACCAATCGGTCTGGTGAACATAAAATAAGTACAATTCAACATTTTTTTTATGTTCTTTGAGAAATCAGTGTTTAAACCATAGATAGTCATTTAGTTTGTCAAACGATAAGTAATAACATGTATAATCAATTATACTTTGAAATCATGAAAATAACACATAGGTACACATGCTTCACCCCAAAACAGTTGAAAGTTGTAAAATAGGGGAACTGTGTACTCACTTGAGATTGCTTAGAAGTCCTAGGATAACCACCAAGCAAGGCTAGAGATCACGGAAATCAAACGGCACCTAATATAGGTAACTACGTTAATAAACCGGACCTAAATCGGAGGATCGGATAGAATGAGGGCTCGTAAACTAAATGAGTATGGGGACTCATGTAATATGGTTTAACAAAGCCTACATACTAAAATGAAACCTAACCTATGTGCTTACGACCCGTTACGACTCGTTTAGGTAGCTTATGCTACTTTAACGCGTCGTTCGCGTGAAACGCGTTCGGAATGCCTAATTAGTCCTATGATAAGTAAAATATGCCTTAACATGTCTAATATTGTTACCAAATCAGTTTAGATACCAAAAGTTATGTTACATATTCTTAAAATGAATTTTGGCGTAAAAGGGCATTTTGGTAATTTACCTAAGGCATATAAACTACCTATCATACAACTAACTAAACGTCGTGACCATAAGGTATAACCTCAGAAGGTTATTCCCTATATACTATGGTCACCTAATGTGTTTGGTCGGATCCTAATGATCGACCAAATGGGTCGGGTTGGAAAGTATAAGCGATTGTTTAGATCGCTTACCTTTACGACCCTAGACAAGCACAAAACTAAAAGTGACGAGCTAAGCATGTTAAAACATGCTTACCTAAGTTTAGAAAACAGGTTTGGTATCAAAACAAACGGTTTTGATACCTAAGAGTAGTTTGGTTACAAAATACGCAAGAATACGCATTTTGGCCGAAACTACGACTCGTCACTGAGCCTAGATAACGTGGTAATCAGTAGGTAAAGTCACTAGGGACTATAGCCATCGTGATCACGCTCACGTTATGAAGTTCAAACGAACTTCGCATTGACCATAACCTGGTCAATGCAGAAAGTCAAACTAAGTTTGACTTTAACGCTAAAACGAATGAAAGAACGAAAGAACACTTACAAAGTGTCCCCGCAAGCTAATCTCGATCCAAGTAGCTCAGGTATGAAGTAATGGCTTCAACTTAGAGCTTTTAGATCAGATTTGTGGGTTTTTGGAGTTGGTATGGATGGGTATTTATAGTAAATGGACAACCGTTAGGATCGTTTATCGAATAACGTGTGATCGAGTCTCATCCGTACATGTGTTGGAATGTTATGGTAGCTCATTTTGCCCCCACCACCAGAGATTGACATGTGGTATTGGCCTTTGGGGGGTTGAAAGGCTGTTAACAATTGATTAAACAACTTTTTCTGATCTGAAAGGGCCTCCCGTGACGCCTAGGGGGCTAGGTGTCACGCCTAGATCCTTCTGATCAGCAACCAGTTTCCAAAGTTTCCATTTCAGTCCCCGTTGTGTATTAAGGCCATTTCCGACATGTTTAAGGCTCGTTAAGTAAACTTTAAGGCCCTAAAATGATGCCTAAACATTAAGGACATGAAACATGCTCAAAAATATCCCGGATGTCGGTTCGTTTGGTCGTACGATCGCGATGTTCGCTTAATTACAACGACATGCGTATAAGCGCGAAAAACGATCCAAATTGCGTGACGAATGATTTTTCTTATGCCAAACACTAAAATAAAGTATTTTAGTGCTTACATAAATTTTTGGATGTTCGGATGTATTCAGAACGTAAGTTATGCGTGAAAGTGCAAACTTATGCACTTTTTGACGCTTTTAGTCCCTGAATGACCCAAAAGTTTATTTTAGCACACCGAACACCTCAAAGCCTATTTATAAGCTATACAAAGGATATTTATGGTATGTTTAACTTATGGTCATGTTCCGGAATGTCTGTTACAGTTCAAATTTCCATACTTTCGCAGTTTGTCAAGTTTAGTCCCTGTAACCGAAATAACTTGATTTTGCCATACCAAAGCCTTCAAAACTTATTTCTAAGTTATGTAAAGGTTATTTAAGGTATGTTAAGCATATGTTGATGTTCCGGAGTGTTCGTTTCATTAAACTGGTTATATTTACGCATCAGTGCGCGTATAACCTTCCAGAAAGCGATTTAAAGCTTGAAATCGAACAAGAATTGATATGTGCAAAAGATACACATATTTACACCAACCCCAAGTATGAAATACAATATTTCATTGGTTTGGTATTTGTTTGATGGTCGCAGTGACACAGGTGTCACAGTCTCCCCTACTTTAGGAAATTTCGTCCCGAAATTTAATTCTAGAGGAAACTTACGAAGACAGCTGTGACGGTTTCGCCTTCAAATAGATCCATTGAACCCTTAAGTAAAACTCTGGGCCATGTTAGGATTCTTAGCGAATTTGTTAACCCTCAAAGTGAAGTCCTTGTAGTAACAAAACATGGGATTTTGAATTACGGATAAAAGAATATATCTCCTGAAGACTCATCATAGGAAACTTGGTGTACGAATGAGATCAGAATTGGGGAGTGTAAGAATAAATGACATTTGTCAAGGTCCAAGACTTC
This sequence comes from Helianthus tuberosus, assembly GCA_030545235.1. Lineage (NCBI taxonomy): Eukaryota > Viridiplantae > Streptophyta > Magnoliopsida > Asterales > Asteraceae > Helianthus > Helianthus tuberosus. The sequence continues at coordinate 41,254,887 of CM060429.1, forward strand.
TCCCGTATCATTACTCTTGTCACTATATGTCTTAACACATGACAAAACTTCCTGTGGTTTCTCTGCACAGAATTCCATAATTATGTAGGCCTCCATAATTACGTAATTCCTTGCACAGTCCGCACAGTTCATTTCATAATGCGTAGGGAAAAGAATTAATTGAGTAAACTTGAAGCGACTTGACTAGACTACCAAAGGATCTTCTCAACTAGATCAACGAACGATCTTTTTAACTAGATCAACACATGATCTTCTTAACTAGACCGTCGTACGATCTCCTTAAATAGACCACTTAAGGGATCTTTTTAATTATATCATCACATGATATTTCTAATCAGATTTTCAAATCAATCTGTTTATCTAGACCACTTAAGGGGTCCAATTTTAGAATAGTACTTTAAAACCCAAGGGACTTGACTACAACGTAGAAGTCCATTAAGGATTTAAGATAGTAACTTTGGATATCCTACTATGAATTCCTCATATCAGATATGAAAGATTCTACGAGGATTTGGATGGATCACATATAACCACAAAACATGTAAGAAACACATAAGCACAAAATTAGTTAACTTGATTCTTTAATTAGTTATCTTTAGGTATGGACATTTAAAGCACACTAGGAATCCAATCCATGGATTTCATTTGGCACTTAAATGATTTTCAAGGATCTATCTATAAAGATAGAAGGATTTTCAATAAGAGTTTGGCCTTGTTTCTTAAAAGAAACGAGTGTTTTAGGTTCTTGGGGAGATCACAAGTGATCATAAGATGACTGAACCACATGAGTAGTTTATCTTTGGGTTGGCATCATAAGGTTGCATCAATCATTCATATAAACGCATAAATTTTGCAGAAATAAAAACAACAAATCTTTATTTATGTAACAACCGAATTGTCTTGAAGTGTCAAAAGATAACAACCAAGGAATTACAAAACACTAATTGTTCACTGCTGCATCATTGTTCCCGTTTGCCTCGTTGATGTTAAATGTCGTCCTCGTGCTGGAGGTGCGTTAACTAGTCTTGGGCAATTGTTTCTGTAGTGAGTAAGGTCACCACAGTGATAACATGACCCCGGAGGGAACCGTGCTTGAACAGCAGCAGGGTTTGCAGCAGCTTGATTTGCATAACGACAAACATTGATCAAATGTCCCAATCGCCCACAGTGGGTACATTTGTGACACTGCTCTTGCTCCAGATGATGACGGTTGCACTTGTTGCACAAAGGTGCGATACCAACATAGTTTTGTCTTTTGCGAGGTTGTGCTGGCTGGTTTGGTGCTACCTGTTTGTCTTGAGCAGTTATGGCGCAGTTTTGAGAGGCTTTGCGCTTCTTCTTCTTGGATACCTCATCCTGTTTTTCCTTTGGCTCTGCTTGAGCAGTCTTGTCAGATGGTCTTGGGTCGCCCTTCCGAAACAGCTTACCCTTCCTGATATGGGATTCAGTCAGAGTGGCAGACAATTCAATGGCTTGTCTGACAGTAGTAGGGTTGCTGCCAGTAACGATATCCCGAACTTCGTCAGGAAGACCATCGATGTATTTCTCAATTGCCTTATCCAGAGGCGTAACCATAGTAGGGCATAACAGGCTCAATTCCTCATAGCGGTCAGTATAGGCTTGATGTTCTCCACTGTCTTGCTTCAGGTCATCGAATTCCCTTTCTAAAGCTCTCAATTCATGACGAGGACAAAACTCCTTCATCATAAGAGCCCTAAGTTCAGCCCAAGTCTGTGCTAATGCAACCTCAGCACCACGGTCTGTCATAACCCCGTTCCACCATGTAAGAGCCCTTTTCTGAAACATACTGGAAGCAAACTCGACTTTGCGATTATCAGGACACTGAACGTGACGGAACCTACTCTCAGTGCTCTCGAACCATTGTAAGAGCCCAGTTGCTCCTTCAGAACCACTAAACTTGAGTGGCTTTGCCGAATTGAAACTCTTGAAATTGCATGGAGCATTATGGTTGTTGAGGGCTTGATTCATTTGAGCAAAGAGATTTGGGAAGGCAGCAGCCATTTGCTGCGCGATGATTTCCGCCAGTTCGGCATTCGCCATCTGATTGTCGCGTCGAGGAGGCATTCTAAAAGAGGAACATGAAAGGAAACGAGTGAGAGAATTAGACGAAAAGAATGAGATGAAACAAATCTGATGAAAGCAAGGATGGTGGTCATTTGTTTGTTACTACAAAGCAACAAACGACCCTGGTGATTAATCAAAGTAAATAGGTCAAAAATAATGTATCGCGAAGACATGCTTGCCTATAAGTGGGCACTCACCCCAAGAGTTCCCAGGTAAGAGTGACTGGTCCGATTATGTGGATTTGTACGAACACTCTAGCCTTAGACAGAAAGCTCAGGGTACAGGCACCCACCCTTCCAGTTTGCACGTGTTCACATTATTTAGACTAACTTTGACGGGATTTTGAAAACTAAAGGGTTCAAAACCATATAATAAATCATCCTAGAACAGATGATTAGTTTTCAAAGCGGGATAGAAATTTGTGTTCTTATTGTCGTTGTCACCTAAGAATAAGTGACGGTGTTGTTTTAAAACTAAACACAAGAAAACTTGTGTTAGGGTTCTAGGAAGGTTATAGTCTAGGTCAAAGCATTACTAATAACCTAATTCCCTATAACCATTGGCTCTGATACCAACTTTTCTGTCACACCCCGACCACGTAAAACAACAAGACGTGGCGGAAACGTCGGGGAGTGTTGTAACAGAATTATTGTTTCATAACCATGGCATAAATAATTTCGTTTTATTGAATAAATGAACTCATTGTTTTAATACAATCAAATAAGTACAACTATTATCTTTCAAGTTTTAAAGTCGTTAAGGCACGAGTCCATCCTAAGTGTAGCGTGTATCAACAATCATCACAAGACAGCTCCTGAAACATGTGTAAAAATAGGTACGTCAGCATAAAAATGCCTGTGAGATACATAGGTTTTGTGAAAATAGGATTCATGACTTCTAAGTTTAGAAAATGTTGTTTAACAAAAGTCAGTCATGATCCTTGTAAAATGTTCTGTTTTGTAAATCGTTTGAAAACAATAAGTTCAGATGATATGTATAAATAAGAGAATAATGTATGGTTAAGTGAATAACCATGTAAAATGGGTTTGTATTGAATGTATTGTTCGAAAAAAAATATTTTGATAAAAAAAACTTATAGTATATGTGAAAATATACTTTGGATTTTAAGAGAATCGAATGAGTAATACATTAAAATATATTTCAGTTCCAATATCGTTGACCCAAGTGTAATAAATAACGCCACGGTATGTAATGCAATGAAAACACTTATATATAAGAAGTACCAGCGGCGTATCTACCATGTTTTCATCACATTACACCCGTCCCGTTATCTAAACACTAACCAAAACCCAATCGTTAGATAGATAGTACATTAAATATACCTTAGTTGTTTAAAGTAATAGTTTGAAGTAGTATATTACAAGTATACTTTGGATTATTAAATAACATATTAAACTATGTTTTGGTTTCATAAACAACATATCAAAATATGCCTTGGATGTGATAAATAACATATTAAACTATTTTTTGGTTTTGTAAATAACATATCAAAATATGCTTTGGATGATTAACAAAATATATGTTGGTTTTGTACAATATCACATATGGGAGTATATCAAACTATACCTTCGGGAGTATAATTAAATACACAAAAATAATGTGATTTAAGAATTCATTCAGACCTAGTGCATCAAACTACACCTTTGAGACTATAAGGATACCAAAAAGGCAATCCCTATTTGGATGGAGAAACAAATTGGTTTCAGACATTCCATGACAACAAGAATGGGGTGTCTAATCCTATAGCGCTATATCATACTACCAATCGGTCTGGTGAACATAAAATAAGTACAATTCAACATTTTATTTTATGTTCTTTGAGAAATCAGTGTTTAAACCATAGATAGTCATTTAGTTTGTCAAACGATAAGTAATAACATGTATAATCAATTATACTTTGAAATCATGAAAATAACACATAGGTACACATGCTTCACCCCAAAACAGTTGAAAGTTGTAAAATAGGGGAACTATGTACTCACTTGAGATTGCTTAGAAGTCCTAGGATAACCACCAAGCAATGCTAGAGATCACGGAAATCAAACGGCACCTAATATAGGTAACTACGTTAATAAACCGGACCTAAATCGGAGGATCGGATAGAATGAGGGCTCGTAAACCAAATGAGTATGGGGACTCATGTAATATGGTTTAACAAAGCCTACATACTAAAATGAAACCTAACCTATGTGCTTACGACCCATTACGACTCGTTTAGGTAGCTTATGCTACTTTAACGCGTCGTTCGCGTGAAACGCGTTCGGAATGCCTAATTAGTCCTATGATAAGTAAAATATGCCTTAACATGTCTAATATTGTTACCAAATCAGTTTAGATACCAAAAGTTATGTTACATATGCTTAAAATGAATTTTGGCGTAAAAAGGGCATTTTGGTAATTTACCTAAGGCATATAAACTACCTATCATACAACTAACTAAACGTCGTGACCATAAGGTATAACCTCGTAAGGTTATTCCCTATATACTATGGTCACCTAATGTGTTTGGTCGGATCCTAATGATCGACCAAATGGGTCGGGTTCGAAAGTATAAGCGATTGTTTAGATCACTTACCTTTACGACCCTAGACAAGCACAAAACTAAAAGTGACGAGCTAAGCATGTTAAAACAATCTTAACTAAGTTTAGAAAACAAGTTTGGTATCAAAACAAACGGTTTTGATACCTAAGAGTAGTTTGGTTACAAAATACGCAAGAATACGCATTTTGGCCGAAACTACGACTCGTCACTGAGCCTAGATAACGTGGTAATCAGTAGGTATAGTCACTAGGGACTATAGCCATCCTGATCACGCTCACGTTATGAAGTTCAAACAAACTTCGCATTGACCATAACCTGGTCAATGCAGAAAGTCAAACAATGTTTGACTTTCACGCTAAAACGAATGAAAGAACGAAAGAACACTTACAAAGGGTCCCCGCAAGCTAATCTCGATCCAAGTAGCTCAGGTATGAAGTAATGGCTTCAACATAGAGCTTTTAGTTCAGATTTGTGGGTTTTTGGAGTTGGGATGGATGGGTATTTATAGTAAATGGACAACCGTTAGGATCGTTTATCGAATAACGTGATCGAATCTCATCCGTACATGTGTTGGAATGTTATGGTAGCTCATTTTGCCCCCACCACCAGAGATTGACATGTGGCATTGGCCTTTGGGGGGTTGAAAGGCTGTTAACAATTGATTAAACAACTTTTTCTGATCTGAAAGGGCCTCGCGTGACGCCTAGGGGGATAGGTGTCACGCCTAGGTCCTTCTGATCAGCAACCAGTTTCCAAAGTTTCCATTTCAGTCCCCGTTGTGTATTAAGGCCATTTCCGACATGTTTAAGGCTCGCTAAGTCAACTTTAAGGCCCTAAAATGATGACTAAACATTGTGGACATGAAACATGCTCAAAAATATCCCGGATGTCGGTTCGTTTGGTCGTACGATCGCGATGTTCGCTTAATTACGACGACATGCGTATAAGCGCGAAAAACGATCCAAATTGCGTGACGAATGGATTTTTTTTATGCCAAACACTAAAATAAAAAATTTTAGTGCTTACATAAATTTTTGGATGTCCGGATGTATTCAGAACGTAAGTTTTGTGCGAAAGTGCAAACTTATGCAGTTTTTGACGCTTTTAGTCCCTGAATGACCCAAAAGTTTATTTTAGCACACCGAACCCCTCAAAGCCTATTTATAAGCTATGCAAAGGATATTTATGGTATGTTTAACTTATGGTCATGTTCCGGAATGTCTGTTACAGTTCAGATTTGCATACTTTCGCAGTTTGTCAAGTTTAGTCCCTGTAAGCGAAATAACTTGATTTTGCCATACCAAAGCCTTCAAAACTTATTTCTAAGTTATGTATAGGTTATTTAAGGTATGTTAAGAATATTTTGATGTTCCGGAGTGTTCATTGCATTAAACTGGTTATATTTACGCATCAGTGCGCGTATAACCTTCCAGAAAGCGATTTAAAGCTTGAAATCGAACAAGAATTGATATGTGCAAAAGATACACATATTTACACCAACCCCAAGTATGAAATACAGTATTTCATTGGTTTGGTATTTGTTTGATGGTCGCAGTGACACAGGTGTCACAGTCTCCCCTACTTTAGGAAATTTCGTCCCGAAATTTAATTCTAGAGGAAACTTACGAAGACAGCTGTGACGGTTTCGCCTTCAAATAGATCCATTGAACCCTTAAGTAAAACTCTGGGCCATGTTAGGATTCTTAGCGAATTTGTTAACCCTCAAAGTGAAGTCCTTATAGTAACAAAACATGGGATTTTGAATTACGGATAAAAGAATATTTCTCCTGAAGACTCATCATAGGAAACTTGGTGTACGAATGAGATCAGAATTGGGGAGTGTAAGAATAAATGACATTGGTCAAGGTCCAAGACTTCTCCCGTATCATTACTCTTGTCACTATATGTCTTAACACATGACAAAACTTCCTGTGGTTTCTCTGCACTGGATTCCATAATTATGTAGGCCTCCATAATTACGTAATTCCTTGCACAGTCCGCACAGTTCATTTCATAATGCGTAGGGAAAAAGAATTAATTGAGTAAACTTGAAGCGACTTGACTAGACTACCAAAGGATCTTCTCAACTAGATCAACGAACGATCTTTTTAACTAGATCAACACATGATCTTCTTAACTAGACCGTCGTACGATCTCCTTAAATAGACCACTTAAGGGATCTTTTTAATTATATCATCACATGATATTTCTAATCAGATTTTCAAATCAATCTGTTTATCTAGACCACTCAAGGGGTCCAATTTTAGAATAGTACTTTAAAACCCAAGGGACTTGACTACAACGTAGAAGTCCATTAAGGATTTAAGATAGTAACTTTGGATATCCTACTATGAATTCCTCATATCAGATATGAAAGATTCTACGAGGATTTGGATGGATCACATATAACCACAAAACATGTAAGAAACACATAAGCACAAAATTAGTTAACTTGATTCTTTAATTAGTTATCTTTAGGTATGGACATTTAAAGCACACTAGGAATCCAATCCATGGATTTCATTTGGCACTTAAATGATTTTCAAGGATCTATCTATAAAGATAGAAGGATTTTCAATAAGAGTTTGGCCTTGTTTCTTAAAAGAAACGAGTGTTTTAGGTTCTTGGGGAGATCACAAGTGATCATAAGATGACTGAACCACATGAGTAGTTTATCTTTAGGTTGGCATCATAAGGTTGCATCAATCATTCATATAAACGCGTAAATTTTGCAGAAATAAAAACAACAAATCTTTATTTATGTAACAACCGAATTGTCTTGAAGTGTCAAAAGATAACAACCAAGGAATTACAAAACACTAATTGTTCACTGCTGCATCATTGTTCCCGTTTGCCTCGTTGATGTTAAATGTCGTCCTCGTGCTGGAGGTGCGTTAACTAGTCTTGGGCAATTGTTTCTGTAGTGAGTAAGGTCACCACAGTGATAACATGACCCCGGAGGGAACCGTGCTTGAACAGCAGCAGGGTTTGCAGCAGCTTGATTTGCATAACGACAAACATTGATCAAATGTCCCAATCGCCCACAGTGGGTACATTTGTGACACTGCTCTTGCTCCAGATGATGACGGTTGCACTTGTTGCACAAAGGTGCGATACCAACATAGTTTTGTCTTTTGCGAGGTTGTGCTGGCTGGTTTGGTGCTACCTGTTTGTCTTGAGCAGTTATGGCGCAGTTTTGAGAGGCTTTGCGCTTCTTCTTCTTGGATACCTCATCCTGTTTTTCCTTTGGCTCTGCTTGAGCAGTCTTGTCAGATGGTCTTGGGTCGCCCTTCCGAAACAGCTTACCCTTCCTGATATGGGATTCAGTCAGAGTGGCAGACAATTCAATGGCTTGTCTGACAGTAGTAGGGTTGCTGCCAGTAACGATATCCCGAACTTCGTCAGGAAGACCATCGATGTATTTCTCAATTGCCTTATCCAGAGGCGTAACCATAGTAGGGCATAACAGGCTCAATTCCTCATAGCGGTCAGTATAGGCTTGATGTTCTCCACTGTCTTGCTTCAGGTCATCGAATTCCCTTTCTAAAGCTCTCAATTCATGACGAGGACAAAACTCCTTCATCATAAGAGCCCTAAGTTCAGCCCAAGTCTGTGCTAATGCAACCTCAGCACCACGGTCTGTCATAACCCCGTTCCACCATGTAAGAGCCCTTTTCTGAAACATACTGGAAGCAAACTCGACTTTGCGATTATCAGGACACTGAACGTGACGGAACCTACTCTCAGTGCTCTCGAACCATTGTAAGAGCCCAGTTGCTCCTTCAGAACCACTAAACTTGAGTGGCTTTGCCGAATTGAAACTCTTGAAATTGCATGGAGCATTATGGTTGTTGAGGGCTTGATTCATTTGAGCAAAGAGATTTGGGAAGGCAGCAGCCATTTGCTGCGCGATGATTTCCGCCAGTTCGGCATTCGCCATCTGATTGTCGCGTCGAGGAGGCATTCTAAAAGAGGAACATGAAAGGAAACGAGTGAGAGAATTAGACGAAAAGAATGAGATGAAACAAATCTGATGAAAGCAAGGATGGTGGTCATTTGCTTGTTACTACAAAGCAACAAACGACCCTGGTGATTAATCAAAGTAAATAGGTCAAAAATAATGTATCGCGAAGACATGCTTGCCTATAAGTGGGCACTCACCCCAAGAGTTCCCAGGTAAGAGTGACTGGTCCGATTATGTGGATTTGTACGAACACTCTAGCCTTAGACAGAAAGCTCAGGGTACAGGCACCCACCCTTCCAGTTTGCACGTGTTCACATTATTTAGACTAACTTTGACGGGATTTTGAAAACTAAAGGGTTCAAAACCATATAATAAATCATCCTAGAACAGATGATTAGTTTTCAAAGCGGGATAGAAATTTGTGTTCTTATTGTGGTTGTCACCTAAGAATAAGTGACGGTGTTGTTTTAAAACTAAACACAAGAAAACTTGTGTTAGGGTTCTAGGAAGGTTATAGTCTAGGTCAAAGCATTACTAATAACCTAATTCCCTATAACCATTGGCTCTGATACCAACTTTTCTGTCACACCCCGACCACGTAAAACAACAAGACGTGGCGGAAACGTCGGGGAGTGTTGTAACAGAATTATTGTTTCATAACCATGGCATAAATAATTTCGTTTTATTGAATAAATGAACTCATTGTTTTAATACAATCAAATAAGTACAACTATTATCTTTCAAGTTTTAAAGTCGTTAAGGCACGAGTCCATCCTAAGTGTAGCGTGTATCAACAATCATCACAAGACAGCTCCTGAAACATGTGTAAAAATAGGTACGTCAGCATAAAAATGCCTGTGAGATACATAGGTTTTGTGAAAATAGGATTCATGACTTCTAAGTTTAGAAAATGTTGTTTAACAAAAGTCAGTCATGATCCTTGTAAAATGTTCTGTTTTGTAAATCGTTTGAAAACAATAAGTTCAGATGATATGTATAAATAAGAGAATAATGTATGGTTAAGTGAATAACCATGTAAAATGGGTTGGTATTGAATGTATTGTTCGAAAAACAATATTTTGATAAAAAAGAACTTATAGTATATGTGAAAATATACTTTGGATTTTAAGAGAATCGAATGAGTAATACATTAAAATATATTTCAGTTCCAATATCGTTGACCCAAGTGTACTAAATAACGCCACGGTATGTAATGCAATGAAAACACTTATATATAAGAAGTACCAGCGGCGTATCTACCATGTTTTCATCACATTACACCCGTCCCGTTATCTAAACACTAACCAAAACCCAATCGTTAGATAGATAGTACATTAAATATACCTTAGTTGTTTAAAGTAATAGTTTGAAGTAGTATATTACAAGTATACTTTGGATTATTAAATAACATATTAAACTATGTTTTGGTTTCATAAACAACATATCAAAATATGCCTTGGATGTGATAAATAACATATTAAACTATTTTTTGGTTTTGTAAATAACATATCAAAATATGCTTTGGATGATTAACAAAATATATGTTGGTTTTGTACAATATCACATATGGGAGTATATCAAACTATACCTTCGGGAGTATAATTAAATACACAAAAATAATGTGATTTAAGAATTCATTCAGACCTAGTGCATCAAACTACACCTTTGAGACTATAAGGATACCAAAAAGGCAATCCCTATTTGGATGGAGAAACAAATTGGTTTCAGACATTCCATGACAACAAGAATGGGGTGTCTAATCCTATAGCGCTATATCATACTACCAATCGGTCTGGTGAACATAAAATAAGTACAATTCAACATTTTATTTTATGTTCTTTGAGAAATCAGTGTTTAAACCATAGATAGTCATTTAGTTTGTCAAACGATAAGTAATAACATGTATAATCAATTATACTTTGAAATCATGAAAATAACACATAGGTACACATGCTTCACCCCAAAACAGTTGAAAGTTGTAAAATAGGGGAACTATGTACTCACTTGAGATTGCTTAGAAGTCCTAGGATAACCACCAAGCAATGCTAGAGATCACGGAAATCAAACGGCACCTAATATAGGTAACTACGTTAATAAACCGGACCTAAATCGGAGGATCGGATAGAATGAGGGTTCGTAAACCAAATGAGTATGGGGACTCATGTAATATGGTTTAACAAAGCCTACATACTAAAATGAAACCTAACCTATGTGCTTACGACCCATTACGACTCGTTTAGGTAGCTTATGCTACTTTAACGCGTCGTTCGCGTGAAACGCGTTCGGAATGCCTAATTAGTCCTATGATAAGTAAAATATGCCTTAACATGTCTAATATTGTTACCAAATCAGTTTAGATACCAAAAGTTATGTTACATATGCTTAAAATGAATTTTGGCGTAAAAAGGGCATTTTGGTAATTTACCTAAGGCATGTAAACTACCTATCATACAACTAACTAAACGTCGTGACCATAAGGTATAACCTCGGAAGGTTATTCCCTATATACTATGGTCACCTAATGTGTTTGGTCGGATCCTAATGATCGACCAAATGGGTCGGGTTCGAAAGTATAAGCGATTGTTTAGATCACTTACCTTTACGACCCTAGACAAGCACAAAACTAAAAGTGACGAGCTAAGCATGTTAAAACAAGCTTAACTAAGTTTAGAAAACAAGTTTGGTATCAAAACAAACGGTTTTGATACCTAAGAGTAGTTTGGTTACAAAATACGCAAGAATACGCATTTTGGCCGAAACTACGACTCGTCACTGAGCCTAGATAACGTGGTAATCAGTAGGTATAGTCACTAGGGACTATAGCCATCCTGATCACGCTCACGTTATGAAGTTCAAACAAACTTCGCATTGACCATAACCTGGTCAATGCAGAAAGTCAAACAATGTTTGACTTTCACGCTAAAACGAATGAAAGAACGAAAGAACACTTACAAAGGGTCCCCGCAAGCTAATCTCGATCCAAGTAGCTCAGGTATGAAGTAATGGCTTCAACATAGAGCTTTTAGTTCAGATTTGTGGGTTTTTGGAGTTGGGATGGATGGGTATTTATAGTAAATGGACAACCGTTAGGATCGTTTATCGAATAACGTGATCGAATCTCATCCGTACATGTGTTGGAATGTTATGGTAGCTCATTTTGCCCCCACCACCAGAGATTGACATGTGGCATTGGCCTTTGGGGGGTTGAAAGGCTCTTAACAATTGATTAAACAACTTTTGCTGATCTGAAAGGGCCTCGCGTGACGCCTAGGGGGATAGGTGTCACGCCTAGGTCCTTCTGATCAGCAACCAGTTTCCAAAGTTTCCATTTCAGTCCCCGTTGTGTATTAAGGCCATTTCCGACATGTTTAAGGCTCGCTAAGTCAACTTTAAGGCCCTAAAATGATGACTAAACATTGTGGACATGAAACATGCTCAAAAATATCCCGGATGTCGGTTCGTTTGGTCGTACGATCGCGATGTTCGCTTAATTACGACGACATGCGTATAAGCGCGAAAAACGATCCAAATTGCGTGACGAATGGATTTTTTTTATGCCAAACACTAAAATAAAAAATTTTAGTGCTTACATAAATTTTTGGATGTCCGGATGTATTCAGAACGTAAGTTTTGTGCGAAAGTGCAAACTTATGCACTTTTTGACGCTTTTAGTCCCTGAATGACCCAAAAGTTTATTTTAGCACACCGAACCCCTCAAAGCCTATTTATAAGCTATGCAAAGGATATTTATGGTATGTTTAACTTATGGTCATGTTCCGGAATGTCTGTTACAGTTCAGATTTGCATACTTTCGCAGTTTGTCAAGTTTAGTCCCTGTAAGTGAAATAACTTGATTTTGCCATACCAAAGCCTTCAAAACTTATTTCTAAGTTATGTATAGGTTATTTAAGGTATGTTAAGAATATGTTGATGTTCCGGAGTGTTCATTGCATTAAACTGGTTATATTTACGCATCAGTGCGCGTATAACCTTCCAGAAAGCGATTTAAAGCTTGAAATCGAACAAGAATTGATATGTGCAAAAGATACACATATTTACACCAACCCCAAGTATGAAATACAATATTTCATTGGTTTGGTATTTGTTTGATGGTCGCAGTGACACAGGTGTCACAGTCTCCCCTACTTTAGGAAATTTCGTCCCGAAATTTAATTCTAGAGGAAACTTACGAAGACAGCTGTGACGGTTTCGCCTTCAAATAGATCCATTGAACCCTTAAGTAAAACTCTAGGCCATGTTAGGATTCTTAGCGAATTTGTTAACCCTCAAAGTGAAGTCCTTGTAGTAACAAAACATGGGATTTTGAATTACGGATAAAAGAATATTTCTCCTGAAGACTCATCATAGGAAACTTGGTGTACGAATGAGATCAGAATTGGGGAGTGTAAGAATAAATGACATTGGTCAAGGTTCAAGACTTCTCCCGTATCATTACTCTTGTCACTATATGTCTTAACACATGACAAAACTTCCTGTGGTTTCTCTGCACTGGATTCCATAATTATGTAGGCCTCCATAATTACGTAATTCCTTGCACAGTCCGCACAGTTCATTTCATAATGCGTAGGGAAAAAGAATTAATTGAGTAAACTTGAAGCGACTTGACTAGACTACCAAAGGATCTTCTCAACTAGATCAACGAACGATCTTTTTAACTAGATCAACACATGATCTTCTTAACTAGACCGTCGTACGATCTCCTTAAATAGACCACTTAAGGGATCTTTTTAATTATATCATCACATGATATTTCTAATCAGATTTTCAAATCAATCTGTTTATCTAGACCACTCAAGGGGTCCAATTTTAGAATAGTACTTTAAAACCCAAGGGACTTGACTACAACGTAGAAGTCCATTAAGGATTTAAGATAGTAACTTTGGATATCCTACTATGAATTCCACATATCAGATATGAAAGATTCTACGAGGATTTGGATGGATCACATATAACCACAAAACATGTAAGAAACACATAAGCACAAAATTAGTTAACTTGATTCTTTAATTTGTTATCTTTAGGTATGGACATTTAAAGCACACTAGGAATCCAATCCATGGATTTCATTTGGCACTTAAATGATTTTCAAGGATCTATCTATAAAGATAGAAGGATTTTCAATAAGAGTTTGGCCTTGTTTCTTAAAAGAAACGAGTGTTTTAGGTTCTTGGGGAGATCACAAGTGATCATAAGATGACTGAACCACATGAGTAGTTTATCTTTAGGTTGGCATCATAAGGTTGCATCAATCATTCATATAAACGCATAAATTTTGCAGAAATAAAAACAACAAATCTTTATTTATGTAACAACCGAATTGTCTTGAAGTGTCAAAAGATAACAACCAAGGAATTACAAAACACTAATTGTTCACTGCTGCATCATTGTTCCCGTTTGCCTCATTGATGTTAAATGCTCGTCCTCGTGCTAGAGGTGCGTTAACTAGTCTTGGGCAATTGTTTCTGTAGTGAGTAAGGTCACCACAGTGATAACATGACCCCGGAGGGAACCGTGCTTGAACAGCAGCAGGGTTATGGCGCAGTTTTGAGAGGCTTTGCCCTTCTTCTTCTTGGATACCTCATCCTGTTTTTCCTTTGGCTCTGCTTGAGCAGTCTTGTCAGATGGTCTTGGGTCGCCCTTCCGAAACAGCTTACCCTTCCTGATATGGGATTCAGTCAGAGTGGCAGACAATTCAATGGCTTGTCTGACAGTAGTAGGGTTGCTGCCAGTAACGATATCCCGAACTTCGTCAGGAACACCATCGATGTATTTCTCAATTGCCTTATCCAGACGCGTAACCATAGTAGGGCATAACAGGCTCAATTCCTCATAGCGGTCAGTATAGGCTCGATGTTCTCCACTGTCTTGCTTCAGGTCATCGAATTCCCTTTCTAAAGCTCTCAATTCATGACGAGGACAAAACTCCTTCATCATAAGAGCCCTAAGTTCAGCCCAAGTCTGTGCTAATGCAACCTCAGCACCACGGTCTGTCATAACCCCGTTCCACCATGTAAGAGCCCTTTTCTGAAACATACTGGAAGCAAACTCGACTTTGCGATTATCAGGACACTGAACGTGATGGAACCTACTCTCAGTGCTCTCGAACCATTGTAAGAGCCCAGTTACTCCTTCAGAACCACTAAACTTGAGTGGCTTTGCCGAATTGAAACTCTTGAAATTGCATGGAGCATTATGGTTGTTGAGGGCTTGATTCATTTGAGCAAAGAGATTTGGGAAGGCAGCCGCCATTTGCTGCGCGATGATTTCCGCCAGTTCGGCATTCGCCATCTGATTGTCGCGTCGAGGAGGCATTCTAAAAGAGGAACATGAAAGGAAACGAGTGAGAGAATTAGACGAAAAGAATGAGATGAAACAAATCTGATGAAAGCAAGGATGGTGGTCATTTGTTTGTTACTACAAAGCAACAAACGACCCTGGTGATTAATCAAAGTAAATAGGTCAAAAATAATGTATCGCGAAGACATGCTTGCCTATAAGTGGACACTCACCCCAAGAGTTCCCAGGTAAGAGTGACTGGTCCGATTATGTGGATTTGTACGAACACTCTAGCCTTAGACAGAAAGCTCAGGGTACAGGCACCCACCCTTCCAGTTTGCACGTGTTCACATTATTTAGACTAACTTTGACAGGATTTTGAAAACTAAAGGGTTCAAAACCATATAATAAATCATCCTAGAACAGATGATTAGTTTTCAAAGCGGGATAGAAATTTGTGTTCTTATTGTGGTTGTCACCTAAGAATAAGTGACGGTGTTGTTTTAAAACTAAACACAAGAAAACTTGTGTTAGGGTTCTAGGAAGGTTATAGTCTAGGTCAAAGCATTACTAATAACCTAATTCCCTATAACCATTGGCTCTGATACCAACTTTTCTGTCACACCCCGACCACGTAAAACAACAAGACGTGGCGGAAACGTCGGGGAGTGTTGTAACAGAATTATTGTTTCATAACCATGGCATAAATAATTTCGTTTTATTGAATAAATGAACTCATTGTTTTAATACAATCAAATAAGTACAACTATTATCTTTCAAGTTTTAAAGTCGTTAAGGCACGAGTCCATCCTAAGTGTAGCGTGTATCAACAATCATCACAAGACAGCTCCTGAAACATGTGTAAAAATAGGTACATCAGCATAAAAATGCCTGTGAGATACATAGGTTTTGTGAAAATAGGATTCATGACTTCTAAGTTTAGAAAATGTTGTTTAACAAAAGTCAGTCATGATCCTTGTAAAATGTTCTGTTTTGTAAATCGTTTGAAAACAATAAGTTCAGATGATATGTATAAATAAGAGAATAATGTATGGTTAAGTGAATAACCATGTAAAATGGGTTTGTATTGAATGTATTGTTCGAAAAACAATATTTTGATAAAAAAAACTTATAGTATATGTGAAAATATACTTTGGATTTTAAGAGAATCGAATGAGTAATACATTAAAATATATTTCAGTTCCAATATCGTTGACCCAAGTGTACTAAATAACGCCACGGTATCTAATGCAATGAAAACACTTATATATAAGAAGTACCAGCGGCGTATCTACCATGTTTTCATCACATTACACCTGTCCCGTTATCTAAACACTAACCAAAACCCAATCGTTAGATAGATAGTACATTAAATATACCTTAGTTGTTTAAAATAATAGTTTGAAGTAGTATATTACATGTATACTTCAGATTATTAAATAACATATTAAACTATGTTTTGGTTTCATAAATAACATATCAAAATATGCCTTGGATGTGATAAATAACATATTAAACTATTTTTTGGTTTTGTAAATAACATATCAAAATATGCTTTGGATGATTAACAAAATATATGTTGGTTTTGTACAATTTCACATATGGGAGTATATCAAACTATACCTTCGGGAGTATAATTAAATACACAAAAATAATGTGATTCAGACCTAGTGCATCAAACTACACCTTTGAGACTATAAGGATACCACAAAGGCAATCCCTATTTGAATGGAGAAACAAATTGGTTTCAGACATTCCATGACAACAAGAATGGGGTGTCTAATCCTATAGCGCTATATCATACTAACAATCGGTCTGGTGAACATAAAATAAGTACAATTCAACATTTTATTTTATGTTCTTTGAGAAATCAGTGTTTAAACCATAGATAGTCATTTAGTTTGTCAAACGATAAGTAATAACATGTATAATCAATTATACTTTGAAATCATGAAAGTAACACATAGGTACACATGCTTCACCCCAAAACAGTTGAAAGTTGTAAAATAGGGGAACTATGTACTCACTTGAGATTGCTTAGAAGTCCTAGGATAACCACCAAGCAATGCTAGAGATCACGGAAATCAAACGGCACCTAATATAGGTAACTACGTTAATAAACCGGACCTAAATCGGAGGATCGGATAGAATGAGGGCTCGTAAACCAAATGAGTATGGGGACTCATGTAATATGGTTTAACAAAGCCTACATACTAAAATGAAACCTAACCTATGTGCTTACGACCCATTACGACTCGTTTAGGTAGCTTATGCTACTTTAATGCGTCGTTCACGTGAAACGCGTTCGGAATGCCTAATTATTCCTATGATAAGTAAAATTTGCCTTAACATGTCAAATATTGTTACCAAATCAGTTTAGATACCAAAAGTTATGTTACATATGCTTAAAATGAATTTTGGCGTATAAAAGGCATTTTGGTAATTTACCTAAGGCATATAAACTACCTATCATACAACTAACTAAACGTCGTGACCATAAGGTATAACCTCGGAAGGTTATTCCCTATATACTATGGTCACCTAATGTGTTTGGTCGGATCCTAATGATCGACCAAATGGGTCGGGTTTGAAAGTATAAGCGATTGTTTAGATCGCTTACCTTTACGACCCTAGACAAGCACAAAACTAAAAGTGACGAGCTAAGCATGTTAAAACATGCTTAATTAACTTTAGAAAACAGGTTTGGTATCAAAATAAACGGTTTTGATACCTAAGAGTAGATTGGTTACAAAATACGCAAGAATACGCATTTTGGCCGAAACTACGACTCGTCACTAAGCCTAGATAACGTGGTTACAAAATACGCAAGAATACGCATTTTGGCTGAAACTACGACTCGTCACTAGGGACTATAGCCATCGTGATCACGCTCACGTTATGAAGTTCAAACGAACTTCGCATTGACCATAACCTGGTCAATGCAGAAAGTCAAACAAAGTTTGACTTTAACGCTAAAACGAATGAAAGAACGAAAGAACACTTACAAAGGGTCCCCGCAAGCTAATCTCGATCCAAGTAGCGCAGGTATGAAGTAATGGCTTCAACTTAGAGCTTTTAGATCAGATTTGTGGGTTTTTGGAGTTGGGATGGATGGGTATTTATAGTAAATGGGCAACCGTTAGGATCGTTTATCGAATAACGTGATCGAATCTCATCCGTACATGTGTTGGAATGTCATGGTAGCTCATTTTGCCCCCGCCACCAGAGATTGACATGTGGCATTGGCCTTTGGGGGGTTGAAAGGCTGTTAAAAATTGATTAAACAACTTTTTCTGATCTGAAAGGGCCTCGCGTGACGCCTAGGGGGCTAGGTGTCACGCCTAGGTCCTTCTGATCAGCAACCAGTTTCCAAAGTTTCCATTTCAGCCCCCGTTGTGTATTAAGGCCATTTCCGACATGTTTAAGGCTCGTTAAGTCAACTTTAAGGCCCTAAAATGATGCCTAAACATTGTGGACATGAAACATGCTCAAAAATATCCCGGATGTCGGTTCGTTTGGTCGTAAGATCGCGATGTTCGCTTAATTACGACGACATGCGTATAAGCGCGAAAAACGATCCAAATTGTGTGACGAATGGATTTTTATTATGCCAAACACTAAAATAAAATATTTTAGTGCTTACATAAATTTTTGGATGTCCGGATGTATTCAGAACGTAAGTTATGCGCGAAAGTGCAAACTTATGCACTTTTTGACGCTTTTAGTCCCTGAATGACCCAAAAGTTTATTTTAGCACACCGAACCCCTCAAATCCTATTTCTAAGCTATGAAAAGGATATTTATGGTATGTTTAACTTATGGTCATGTTCCGGAATGTCTGTTACAGTTCAGATTTGCATACTTTCGCAGTTTGTCAAGTTTAGTCCCTGTAAGCGAAATAACTTGATTTTGCCATACCAAAGCCTTCAAAACTTATTTCTAAGTTATGTAAAGGTTATTTAAGGTATTTTAAGCATATGTTGATGTTCCGAAGTGTTCTTTGCATTAAACTGGTTATATTTACGCATCAGTGCGCGTATAACCTTCCAAAAAGCGATTTAAAGCTTGAAATCGAACAAGAATTGATATTTGCAAAAGATACACATATTTACACCAACCCCAAGTATGAAATACAATATTTCATTGGTTTGGTATTTGTTTGATGGTCGCAGTGACACAGGTAGGACGAAAACATTAACTTACTAGACAAAACTCTATCATGAAGTCCCTCATTTTTATATCGACTTAATCGCCGGGCCAATGGCGAGCGGGTCATTAGTTAATAGCGCTATTAGGGTTGACAAGCCTCACACCGTGCAGGTAGGACGGGCGTGTACTAATGGATCTGGGCACTTAGTCAATGATGATAGACATTGACGTAGGGCACAACTTATTGTTCGTCGGTTGTCGATATGGTAACGGTCTAGTGGTTTACATGGGGAAGCCCCCACTGGTTATGGATATGGTTTGGGAAACAAGGATATTGGTTAACTCGTGGTTTATGAAACAACGTATGGTTTTCAAGATAAACACTAAAACTAAACAACCAACTGTGAACTCGCTCAACTTTGTTATTGACTTGTTGTTACATGCCTTGCAGGTCGTTAGATGCTTATGGAGCTTACACGAGGAGGCGCGGTCGTTGTGGGACATGGACAGTTGTGTGCCATGTTAAAATTTGAAACATTTAAACTTATGCTTTGGTTTTAAAGATTTTGCTTCCGCTTGCAACTTAAACTAAGTTTTGATTTGGACACCAATTATATTGTGTTGGATTTTACTTACATGCATGTTCAATATGATTGGTGGCTTGATCCTGGTCAGTCACGCCTCCAAGCAGTGATACTCCGTATGTGGATTTTTGGGGGTGTGACAGATTGGTATCAGAGCCATTGGTTATAGTGAACTTGGTTTTAAAAAGGGGGAAAAGATTTTTGACAAAACCAGACTATAACCTGTACAGTGCTCAACGATCCACAACGACGCTTCACTCCACGTGCAAGACTCAACACAGTAGGTGATATGGTTTGTGATTGTATTACCTTCCTGATAGTTTAAGTAGTGCATTGATCATGATATGCTTAGTTAGTATAACAACTGTTGCTTGAACTCTGTGTGCTTACTCTCTTCTGTCACTCCACATTTACACACATGCGCGACACTTTTCTTACTTGTGTTTTCTTCGATGTGAAGATCATGAGTGGATGTCTGAATTTGACTCAAGCCCAGCTGGCGGCTCTAATCAATGAACGAGTTACTGAGGCACTCGCAGCTGTCCCTGCAGGAGGTCAACCTGCTCAGCCTCCCGCGTGTACGTTCAAGACCTTTATGGACTGTAGACCTAGTACCTTCAGTGGTACAGAAGGAGCTGTAGGTCTCCTCCACTGGTTTGAGAAGCTCGAATCTATCTTCGAGATGTGTGAATTCCCTGAGGCTCGTAGGGTAAAGTTTGCTACTGGAACACTCGAGGGTGCTGCGTTAACCTGGTGGAAGGCGCAGGTTCAGCTGTTAGGGCTGGCGGT
Organism: Helianthus tuberosus; assembly: GCA_030545235.1. Classification (NCBI taxonomy): domain Eukaryota; kingdom Viridiplantae; phylum Streptophyta; class Magnoliopsida; order Asterales; family Asteraceae; genus Helianthus; species Helianthus tuberosus. Next base: position 41,275,318 of record CM060429.1, read on the forward strand.
TGCTAATGCCACCCCATGGAACGACTTCAAGGAGCTGATCAAAGAGGAGTACTGTAGTCGGGATGACATCCACAAGCTAGAGGTGGAATTTTTCAATTTGAAGATGACGGGGTCTGAAATCGAGGCATACACAAAGAGATCGAACGAATTAGCCATCTTGTGTCCTACTATGGTGGATCTTCCCATCAAGCGTATTAAACTGTATCTCAAGGGTCTAGTGCCAGATATTCAAAGCCATGTGACCGAGGCTAACCTTGGTACTATTCAGCAAGTCATACGACTAGCTCATCGTCTCACAGATCAGGCAGTTGAGCAAAACAAGCTGCCCAAGCGTATCAGTGCTACAGCTACTTCAGAGGCTCCTAGCGACAACAAGCACAAGTGGGATGGAAATTCAAGCAAGGGTTCTACTTCTGTTTAGTCCCAGTCCCAGCAGTGAAAGACTGACGACTTCAAGAGTCCTAGTCGGCAATTCTCAAGCAGTCAGAATCAATGTCAAAGTGGGTATAAGGGAAATCACCCTAAGTGCAATCGATGTAACCTGGACCATAGTGGGCAGTGCAACAAAGTTCGCTGCCATCGATGTAACAAGCTTGGTCACGCCGCGAAGGAGTGCAGGAGCCCATATCCTGCATATCAGAATCGCCAGCAACAACAACAAGCTCCTCAGAACCAGCAGCAGCAACAACAGCAGGGCAATACATGATGCTTTCAGTGTGGTGCTGATGGCCACTTCAAGAGGAACTGCCCCCAGCTGAACCAGAATTAGAATAACAACAATCAAGGGAATGGAAACAATGGGGGTAATAATGAAGGCAATGGTGCTAGGGGATGTGTTTTCATGATTGGTCAGGGTGAAGCGAGGAACAATCCCAACGTTGTTACGGGTAAGTTCCTACTGGATCATTTCTATGTTTCTATTTTATTTGATTCGGGTGCCGATACAAGTTATGTGTCCTTAAAAGTTAGTCAAATGCTTAAGCGCACACCAACACTTATGAACACCAAGCACATAGTAGAGTTAGCAAATGGTAAAAGTCTCGAGGCTGCACACATAGTTAAGGGTTGTAATCTCATTTTAGCTGGTCAGACTTTCTCCATCGATCTTATCCCCATCATTCTTGGTAGTTTCGACATCGTCATTGGTATGGATTGGTTATCTCTACATCGAGCAGAGATCCTTTGCAAGGAGAAGATCGTCCGCATTCCTCGTTCTGGCGAAGAACCTTTAGTGATTCATGGCGACAAGAGTGGTGCTGTCGTAGGCATCATCTCTTTTCTTAAAGCCCAGGAGTGTTTACGTAAGGGCCACACTGCCATATTAGCTCTCGTTACTGACACTTCAGCGAAAGAGAAGAGGATAGAAGACATTCCTATTGTACGCGACTTTCCAGAGGTATTTCCTGAGGAATTACCAGGTCTTCCGCCTCATAGACAAGTGGAGTTTCAAATCGAGCTAGCCCCTAGAGCAGCACCGATAGCTCGTGCACCGTATCGCTTAGCCCCATCTGAATTGGAAGAACTATCTGCGTAGTTACAAGAACTCTTGGAAGAGGGTTTCATACGTCCTAGCTCTTCGCCCTGGGGAGCTCCAGTGTTATTTTTTAAGAAGAAAGACGGTACCTTCAGGATGTGTATTGACTACCGCGAACTCAACAAGGTGACCGTGAAGAATCGTTATCCTCTTCCACGCATTGATGACTTATTCGACCAGCTGCAAGGGTCGAGCTACTACTCGAAGATTGACTTGAGGTCAGGCTACCATCAACTGAGAGTCCGAGACGAGGATATCTCTAAGATAGCGTCCAGGACTCGTTATGGGCATTACGAGTTCCTGGTTATGCCTTTTGGATTGACGAACGCACCAGCGGTCTTCATGGACCTTATGAACAGAGTGTGCAAACCTTATCTGGATAAGTTCGTTATTGTATTCATCAACGACATTCTGATCTATTCTAAGAGTCAGGAGGAATACGAGCAACACCTGAAGCTTATTTTGGAACTCCTTCGAACAGTACAGCTGTATGCAAAGTTCTCGAAATGCGACTTCTGGCTTCGTGAAGTCCATTTTCTAGGACATGTGGTGAATGAGGATGGGATTCATTTTGATCCATCCAAGGTAGACTCGATCAAGAACTGGCCTGCGCCCCGTACACCAACAGAAATCCGCCAATTCTTGGGTTTGGCGGGTTACTACAGAAGGTTCATCAAAGATTTCTCCAAGATTGCGCAACCTCTCACTTCTCTAACTCAGAAGGGTGTCACCTATCATTGGGGTGATGCACAGGAATCTGCATTTCAGCACTTGAAGGATAGGCTTTATAGCGCACCGATCCTCTCATTGCCTGAAGGCACAGACGATTTTGTGGTCTTTTGTGACGCGTCCATCCAAGGACTTGGTTGTGTGTTGATGCAACGTGATAAGGTCATTGCTTACGCATCATGCCAACTTAAAGTTCATGAAAGGAACTACACCACACACGATCTGAAGCTGGGAGCTGTTGTTTTCGCACTCAAGATATGGAGACATTACCTGTACGGTACCAGGTGCACTATTTACACCGATCACAGGAGTCTTGAGCATATCTTCAAGCAAAAGGAGTTAAATATGCGACAACTTCGATGGGTTGAGCTCTTGAATGATTACGAATGCGCAATCAAGTACCATCCGGGCAAAGCCAATGTTGTGGCCGACGCCCTCAGTCGAAAGGATACTATACCTAAATGAGTGCGCGCATTACAACTTACCATCCAATCTAGTCTTCCTACTCGAATACGAGATGCTCAGGTTGAAGCATTGAAAGCAGAGAACGTCAGGGCAGAGTCCCTACGAGGATCAAGGAAACAATTAGAACAAAGGGAAGACAGCGCGTACTACGTAACAGGGCGCATTTGGGTCCCACTTTGTGGAAACTTACGCGAGCTTGTGATGGATGAAGCACATAAGTCTCGTTACTCAGTACATCCTAGTTCGGATAAGATGTACCATGATTTAAAGACCACGTATTGGTGGCCTAGCATGAAAGCCCATATAGCAACCTACGTCAGTAAATGTTTGACTTGTGCGAGAGTCAAAGTTGAATATCAGAAACCATCAGGCCTACTTCAACAACCAGAGATCCCAAAATGGAAATAGGAGCAAATTTCCATGGATTTCATTACTGGTCTGCCTAGGTCTCAGCGCGGAAATGACACTATTTGGGTGATAGTGGATCGATTAACTAAGTCCGCACACTTCTTGGCTATCAAAGAAACTGACAAGTTCTCTACTTTAGCAGACGTTTATTTAAAGGAGGTAGTTTCGAGGCATGGGGTGCCAACCTCTATCATTTCTGATCGTGACACACGTTTAACTTCTGAACTGTGGCAAGCAATGTACAAGTCCTTTGGCTCACGTTTGGACATGAGCACCGCTTATCATCCGCAAACAGATGGGCAGTCTGAACGCACCATCCAAACCCTTGAAGACATGCTTCGAGCATGTGTAATCGACTTTGGTAACGGCTGGGAAAAGCATCTCCCGTTAGTGTAGTTTTCGTATAATAACAGCTACCACACCAGTATCTAGGCCGCTCCGTTTGAGGCATTGTACGGGCGTAAATGCCGATCACCTCTTTATTGGGCAGAAGTTGGTGACAGCCAGATCACTGGCCCAGAACTCGTGGTAGACATAACTGAGAAGATTGCTCAGATATGACAACGAAGGGGGCAGCTCATGACCGTCAGAAAAGCTATGCTGACAAGCACAGGAAACCACTCTAGTTCCAGGTTGTGGACCGAGTGCTACTCAAAGTATCACCTTGGAAAGGTGTGGTTCGTTTTGGCAAAAGAGGCAAACTTAACCCGCGATACGTTGGACCTTTCGACATCGTTGAGAAAATAGGCAAGGTGGCCTATAAACTAAACCTACCCACAGAACTCAGTGGAGTTCACAACGTCTTTCACGTGTCAAATCTGAAGAAGTGTCTGTCAGATGAGACCCTCATAGTTCCTTTGAAGGAGTTCACAATCGACGATCAGTTGCGATTCGTTGAGGAACCAGTAGAGATAACAGACCGAGATGTGAAGATTCTCAAGCGTACTAGAATTCCTCTTGTTTGAGTTCGTTGGAACTCCCGTCATGGCCCAGAGTTTACCTGGGAATGAGAAGACCAAATGAAACACAAGTATCCCCAGTTGTTCGAGCAGAATGAAACCACTACTGAGGTCGAAGCTACTGCGGAATTTCGGGACGAAATTCCAAACTAACGGGGGAAGGATGTGACACCCCAGGAAAACCAGGAAAACCATGCAACCTAACTAGCTTCCTCAGTGAGTACGTGCTAAATTTCGGGACGAAATTTCTTTCAACTTGGGGATAATGTGACAACTCGTATTTCAGAACCTATCTTTGTGTTTAAATGTAACGTATGTGAACTTTGTGTGATTATCTGATATGTTGGTTTAATAAATGTTTATGAGATAAATGTTACATGTTATATGATTGTGTGTGAGGTATGTATTTAACGTCGTTGCACAACACAACCCGACCGCACAACACTTAGCCGATTGCACAAGCCTTTGGGCTACACGTTCCACACCTCTCTCGACCCACACTCTTGTAATTGAACCGAATGGGCAGCCCATTAGAGGTTCAGCCATTCCCCTTTATAAAGCAACACATAATACCTTTGTGAGGGTTTTCTCTATTCTTGTAAATCACACAACATACACACCAAAACCCTAGTTCTCTCCTTCCCTCTAACTCGCAGTCGGCAGCCCCTTCCTCACTCAAAGTCTTCTTCGTTCCAAACCTCTAATCCGGTTAGTGTTTCATTGTTGTTTGTATGATGCATGATGTTATAATTGCTATGATTGTATGGTAAATTAATATAGTGATTGTTATGATCTCATACAAGAGTTGGGGTCCTTAATAATAGAATCATTGATGTTTATGAGATTTGGTACAAACGACTAGCTATAATTTGATTATTGATGAAACATGGTGTGGTAATATGCTAATCGGCTTGGATATATATAGAACCGAATACATGTTAGTCGGCTGTGATGTATTCATATTTGGATGATTGTTGTGTTGCTATGATAGGATGCATGCTAGAAACCAAGAATATGAGACGTGTTAGTGTGTTTAATGAAATGATTGTTGTCATGATTTGGATGATTAATTAGGGTTCATATGAGTTACATGATGATTGCTTGATTCGATCAAGAATTTGCATGATTTGAAACTGTTAGTTGTTGATTGATAACTACATAAATGGAAACCATGTAATTGATTGCCATGATTTCGGGATAATTAAAACTGATCACACAAGTCCTTTAGTCGCACAAGAGCTGAACGCACAAGCTCTTTGATCGCACAAGGGCAACGCACAAGACAGTCGCACAAGAAAGGGTACAACTGTTAATACACTATGTTCATCTTAGGATTGCATGATCGCACAAGACCTGTGGATCGCACAAGTCTTGGTCCACACACATAGTTTGGACTTATTTATGATTGGGGCTTAAAGCCCAACACCCAGTCGCACAAGATGTTCCTAGTCGCACAAGGTTAAACGGGTCGCACAAGACCAATGTTTGCTGTTTGTTTGAGCCGTATACATGATGGGTTACTTATGATATTGGGCCGGGTTTATGTTGGATCGCACAACATGTTGTGGATCGCACAAGGCCGTGCTGAACGCACAACATGTTGGGCCCAGTAGTCGTTGGGTTTCAACTATCCAACCGCACAAGATGCTATTGGGCTTACACTGTTACTTCAGCCCAATACATCCTGATCGCCAAGATTGGGCCTTATGTATTTAACTGATTTGTTTAACATGTTCTACGTGTGTACCATGATCATTTCGTGTTCTTAACTTATTAGTTCTATGTAAACTTATGTGCTACTTGAACCTAGACCTGACTTGTATGGTAACCATGTTAGGACGTGGTTAGCCTCAACCAGCTCGATTGACCTTTTGTTTATCTGCCGAGCAAACCAAGGTGAGTTCACACTTTCTACAAGGCATGGGATTCCCGGTGGTTAGGGAATGTGTAAAGAGATTAAACGGAACCTGCATATTCTCCTTGGGTAGAATATGTACCTCCGCTCCTCCATAGGAAGGACGACAACATTGAACCTGCGTAATCTCCTTGGGTAGATTTCGTACCTCCGCTCCTCCATAGGAAGGACGAAAACATTAACTTACTACAAAAAACACTATCATGAAGTCCCTCATTTTTATATCGACTTAATCGTCGGGCCAATGGCGAGCGGGTCATTAGTTAATAGCGCTATTAGGGTTGACAAGCCTCACACCGTGCCGGTAGGACGGGCGTGTGCTAATGGATCTGGGCACTTAGTCAATGATGATAGACATTGATGTAGGGCACAACTTATTGTTCGTCAGTTGTCGATATGGTAACGGTCTAGTGGTTTACATGGGGAAGCCCCCACTGGTTATGGATATGGTTTGGGAAACAAGGATATTGGTTAACTCGTGGTTTATGAAACAACGTATGGTTTTCGAGACAAACACTAAAACTAAACAACCAACTGTGAACTCGCTCAACTTTGTTGTTGACTTGTTGTTACATGCCTTGCAGGTCGTTAGATGCTTATGGAGCTTACACGAGGAGGCGCAGTCGTTGTGGGACATGGACAGCTGTGTGCCATGTTAACATTTGAAACATTTAAACTTATGCTTTAGTTTTAAACATTTTGCTTCCGCTTGCAACTTAAACTAAGTTTTTATTTGGACACCAATTATATTGTGTTGGATTTTACTTACATGCATGTTCAATATAATTGGTGGCTTGATCCTGGTCAGTCACGCCTCCAAGCGGTGATACTCCGCATGTGGATTTTTGGGGGTGTGACAATAACACCGACAATTGGACAATTGGTTTATGGTAAGTGATTTAGATAACGAGACATGTGTAATGTGATAAAAGCATGGTGGATACGCCGTTGGTACTTCCTATATATAAGTGCTTTTATCGTATTACATATTGTGGCGTCATTCGGATCACTTGGACAAATGTTTTCAAACGATAACACACAATGATTTTCACTTAAAGATATAAACCATACAAAGTTTTCTTTGAAATCGATTTACTACTCGGTTTTACAAAAAGAAAATGTTTTGGTCAAGATTCATGGCTACAAGATTTTCACAAACTTTAACTAACTTGTTTAAGTTGGTTAATCATATTGCAATTTCAAATACCTTTGATACAAAGTTTTCTTTTAAATCAATTTACTACTCGGTTTTACAAAAAGAAAATGTTTTGGTCAAGATTCATGGCTACAAGATTTTCACAAACTTTAACCAACTTGTTTTAGTTGGTTAATCATATTGCAATATCAAATACTTTTGATACAAGGTTTTCACTTGATGACTCATGTAGTCTGACGAAGTATTGCAATATGTATACAAGGCCATGAATTTGACACACTCACAAAACCTATGTACTCGCCGGCTTTTATGCTGACTCTCTTTTCACATATGTTTCAGGACCGAATGTATGATGAATTTAAGCTTGCTTCACATAGGATTGGACGCGAGCCTTATTGACTTTAAATCAAGAAAGACAATTTAATTATATTTTGTTTCTGTTTATCCCAAGACAATGTAATCATGTTAACAATTCAATAATACAAAACTTTTAGTACCATGTGTTGTGAAACAATTTGTAACGTGACTCCCCAATGTTTCCGCCGCGTGTTGTTGTATTACGCGATTGGGATATTACAGATTGGTATCAGAGCATATGGTTATAGAGAATTACGTTATTATTAATTCTTTGACCTAAACTATAACCTTCCTAGGACCCTAACGCGAGTTATCTTGCGTTTAGACTTTTAATACAATACCATCACCTATCCTTAGGTGATTACCAAAAACAAATCTACAAATTCAAGTTCGTTTTAAAAATAATCATCTATGCTTAGATGATTTGTTTTTGGCTTTAAGCCTTCAAAGTTTTCAAAATCTCATCAGAGTTTGGGTTTTAATAATGTGAACACATGCAATTTGGAAGGGTGGATGCCTGTACCCTGAGTTTTCTGTATAAGTCTAGAGTATTCGTACAAATCCACTTAATCGGACCAGTCACTCTAACCTGGGAACTCTTGGGGTGAGTGTCCACCTATAGGCTAAAGCATGTCTTCGCGATACATTATATAAACCCATTTACTTTGATTAGTCATCGTGTGTCGTTTGTTGTTTTAAGTAACGAACGGATGACCACAATCCTTATGATTTATCGATATTTTTAACACCTCTCTTGATTTTCCAATGTCAATATCACATTCTTCCCTCACGTTTTCTTCTAGAATGCCTCCTTGACGTAATGCAACTCAAGATGCCGAAATGGCAGTTATGATCGCTCAACAAATTGCAGCTGTACTCCTAAACCTAGTGACCCAAATAAACCAAGCAAACAACAACAACAATAACAATAACAATATGTAACACCCCGAAAATATAGATTTTTATATTATAATTAAATGTCGGTTATGGTCAAGATAGAATAACTAGGAATAAATAACCTAGTTAATCATAAGTCTTGACATAATAAGAAAAACTTGGTTAAAATACACCTTATGAAAAGATTGAACAAGTGAGGGGACTAAACTTGACAAAATGGAAATGATTTTATTTAATTAAAACAACACACCAAAACACACACTTCAGTATGTGTTCTGGTCGAGTTTTTCACAGGAGACAAAAAGGGGTTCTCCTACTTGAACCCTAATACTTGCAAATCAATCGAATCAAAAGGCTAAATCAGTCCTAAATCAAAATCCAAGCTCTTATTAGTGATCACCTAAGTGAAGGGATCACAAGGTATGTTAAATTTCATCTTTTGGTTATGTCATGTACTTTTGGTGAAAACTTGAAATCGAAAATTTAGCTTACATGACCAACGTTTGGATGAAATTAGGAATGAAATCATGTCTAGGAGTAAACCCTAGTTAATAGTTTGTTGAATTGATGTTCATAATTGTGAAATTCATGATCACCCATCTAAGTGTTAAATGGGTTTTGTAGAACGATGAAGAACACTAGAAATTTGATTATAAAATGAGTGTTATTGATTTACATAAAGTGAATCTAGAGGTTATTATGCATACTAGATATAATGAACTTGCAAAATTTGTTTAATCTTGGCCAAATAGTTAGTCATAGACTTGATGGTGGATTTTATAAATTGATGCCCATTAGGTGTTTGTTAAAATGCCTAAATGAAGGCTAAATGTTGAAATTCTGAACAAAACACATATTTTAATGATATGGCGAATTATGCATTATGTGATATGATTAGAGTTCTAAATGAGTCGTTGATCGAACTCTATAGGTAAAGGAACTGATTCTTCAAGCGGACAAGCCGGGGTGGACACGCGCTTGAAGGGAAAGCTCTAAAGGTACGTAACTATGGTTTCGTTACATTACGCTTGAACATTGATCGTAGTTTAGTTAATTTTGAATTAGCTTTATATGTGAAATTGGTATGTTGTTGAAGTGACAAAGCTCACTATACAAACAAAACGGCTCAAATTAGTGGTTAGCATAAGCTTAGTTTGTTGTTGAAGTGATGGTCTTCACTTAACAAACAAACGGGTCAAAATTATGTTTTAAAACGGTTGTGTTAAAAGTGACTTGAATGTCACATTATGAACGGGTATTATAAAAGCGTAAGCCGAGAAACGGACACGCAATATCTGAAGTAAATGAGCCCTTGGTATTGGGTCAAAAGTTTAGAATCATGACATGCCGAGATTTACATAAATAGACATGCTTGAAACGTCGATAATACGCATGACACATTGCGTGCGTAAGACCATAGGATGGAAGTGAAAAGTCAATGTTGACAAGTCCGGGGAATGGGTAATTTTGTTTAAAATCAATTGTGTGAAGTAAACATGTAATATACTTAGTTACTGAACGGGTCGAATAACCAAAAAAAGTGCATTACAGGCTTTTAGTCTATAAATTGGATTTTTATGCGAGAAAATATGATAAACGGATCCGTATTTTATTTACGAACATGTAGGAAAAAGAATCACTGAAAACGAACTTGTAGATAAAAAGTTATGGCCTTTGAAAGTTTGAATTTGGTTAAAAATCTGAGCTGGGCAGAAAATGCAGATCCAGATATGGACCTGCTGGAAATCAGTCTTCCTCGCGGCACGCGAAGGGGAACCATCATCCGGGTGCGACACGCTAGAGCTGTCGCAGCCCGCAAAAGAATCAAGGTAGTCTCTCGCGTGGCGCGAGAGACCTAAATATGAATTTTTATATTTGTTTTCGTTTATTTGATATTGGAACTTGGTTATACTTGTTTCTATGCTATCAAAACTAACCTTTAAGGTGGTTTTGACATTAGGTGAATGTAGCTACCATCCGGATGTCGATCAAGCGAAGAAGGGAACTGAACACATATCAAATGAAGCTTCCGAGATATCTTTCTTTTGTTTAGTTTAAAAATGAAAGTTGTAAATGCTTGTTACTATATTTTGAATACTTAAATTTCACCACACGGTTCGGCCAGACGTTAGCGAAGTGGTTTGGGTCACAACAAGAGTAGCAGGCTCGCCCATGAGCAGCGGGAGCAGGAGCTGCTTGGTTACCCTGAAGAGCGGGGAGTGGAGCTGGTAGTGCTGGAGGGGCTTGGGCTTGAGCTTGTTGACGAGGACCAGTGCGACAGTTCGCTGTGAAATGTCCATAGAGATTGCAGTGAACACAGAAACAACAAGTTATCCCAGCTGGGTGATGATAGGTGCAAGTAGGGCACAGAGGATGAGGACCAGTGTACGCACGTTTAGCAGGTGGTGCGTTGGTCACAGGTGCTGCAACTTTATGGTTCTGGTTGGTGTTGGGTTGGACAGGAACAGCGTTGAGAGGAGCGGCGGTAGTAGCATAGTTCTTGTTGTTGTTACCCTTTGCTTGCGATTTTGGCGCGAAGACTTTGAAACTTGGGATGCTGCAGGTTCAGTAGCGGGAGTAGTGGTTGCTTGATTCAGACTCTTGGTTGAGGTTTTGAAATAACCAGCCAAAACTCACTTATCATTGATCTCAGCGGCGAGTTGGTAAGTCTCCTCAATGGTGGTAGGTTTAGCTTCCTGAACAAAGTCAGCTACACAGTCGGGTAATGCTCGAATGTACTTCTTGATCGTGATATCCGGAGTTGTCACTTGACCAGGACAGATAATACTTGCGCTGCTTGAAGCGAGTGGTGAGACCAGCGTTGTCACATCCTTCTTGCTTAATATTCCAGAATTCATTCTCCAGCTTTTGCACCTCATGAGGAGGATAGAACTCCTTCATCATAAGCTCCCTGAGCTCTTCCCATGAGAGTCAGTAAGATGCATCATTACCGCGCATGTTGCACTTCGCAGTCCACCAGTCCAGGGCCCTGGACTGGAAACCTCCAGTTGCTTAATAGTACGCAGATTTTCTGGGCATCCTCTTTGCCTGAAGGTGACTTCGATTGAGTCAAACCACTGGAACATGGCGTTGGGTCCGTCTTCACCAGTGAAGTTAGCAAGACCGTAGGCCTTGAACTGCTTAAAGCTGAAAGGCGCTTTAGGCGAGTCACTCTTATATTCGACAGGCGACTTGCTGTTCACCTCATTGATCTCACTAACGATCTGAGGTATGACTTTAGCCATTTCCTTGGTGATGAGAGAGGCGATGCGCTTGTCATCTCTGCTTCTCTGAGCGTTGCGGCAGACATCGTCGTATGATTTAGACGAGATTCGATTATATCGGGTCTTCGAAAAATTTTAGCGTATCGTAAAAACTCCTTTGTTGTAAAGCTCAGGAACACGTAGGCACATAGGCTCATAATCCATGTAAGCACGTATACACATAGGCACATAAGCACGTAAACACAGAAGCACGTAATCCACGTAAACACATATTTTGCACGTATTCACCTATCTTTCAAGGTTCGCGTGTCGCGACCTTTTGTTGTGAGAGTTGCGAGTGATAGCGAGTAGCGTAAGTGAGCAGCGTTGAGAGTAGCATAGTGTATGAGAGTTCTTCGTTCGAGTTGAGATTAGCGTTTTAGATTCAGAAAGTTGTGTGAGTCGTGCGCGTCTAGTAAAGCGATGAGCAGAAAGTGAGTAAGTCTCCAAAATCAAAACATATAAATATTAAACACATAAAACACATAAAGTTGATAAAGCGTAAAATCAGCAACTGCGGGCTAAGAATCAAAAACAGATTATCTTGGGTGTTAGACATCGACTACCCAAAGTGATTCGACTATTCACAACAACCTCGCGTACACGCTTTGGCCTAATAGACTGCGCTCTCGCCAAAATACGGCGAACGGCATGCATCCCTTCGGTTACTACGTGACTTAAGTCATTGGATTCCATCGAGACTTTGGGGAGAGTTTTGTAAATTTCCAAATAGAGAGTGGAAGTAATCATTACGATGCGGGTTTCACCCCTAACTTAACAATCATGTTCCTGCAAGTTGGCAGAACCACGAGTTAGAGATGGAGAATTTCGTCGAGATATGGATGCCACTCCTGACTCAACGAAAGTTTCTCGTGTGGAGAGTAAAAATTTCACGTAGAATGAGCGATTTTATCGAGGGTTCTTGGTTTTCACACCTAATCTCGACCGAATCACTCGATTATGTTATCCGAGCGTTTTCGAAAATACACACGTTTTCGAAAATATGTGTATTGTGTTAGCCTAAGGAAAGGAAATAGTGCGTTTTCAGCCTTAGGAAAGGCCCATCCGTGCGAAGCTGTAGTATGCGGTGTTCGCACGAGGATGCAGTTTTAGCGAATTCGAGCGAGAGTAACAGTAGTGGCTCTGACAGAACCCCTACTGGGTTCGCACAGAGCGGGTCTGTTGGTACTTAGACTATAGACTAGGCTGTGTCCTTCATAATTCCCTATAGTTATGGCTCTGATACCAATCTGTCACACCCCAACCGATGGCGGAAACATCGGGGCATGGCACTGAGCGAAACAGATTGTCCAAGAGAATCCATAATAACTATTAATGACGATATATTTAACGTTAAAGTCCCATATCCATAACATATAAAGCAAAAAATAATTATTACAGACAAGGTTTCTCAAAAACAAGTGAACTGTTCCAACAACTCAGATTTATTATTTGGTGGGTTTCTAGACCTCCTACTTGATTCAACAAAGCGAGCATAGCATCCTATCAACCTGTCACATACGTTAAAATAAAGTCAATACATAGAATGTAAAGGTGAGTACACAAGTTTGAGTAGCATATAGTAGCGAAAGTGTTTACGCATAACCGGCATGTAACACGTAGAAATGTGAATCAAGTAAGCTATCGACAATGATGCATGCAACCGACGTGACTGCGAGTGTAGAATGCGCAACACATAATCACCACTGTGATCATGTGAAGTAATACCCTCAACAACCCCTGTCCACGACAGGTGCTGAGTCCAAACTATAGTACTATCATTGCTAAGGTGTCAGGCAACAATCACTATGTAAAAATAACATACAAGCATTCATCGAATCACGTATAACATGCGAGAGTGGTTAGCGTTAAAAGTGTTTGCATTGTGTGTTGATATGTTTTGATAGAGGACGTATGTAACAACCCAAAGTGTGTTCAGTGAAAAAGGGTTCGAGTATACTCACAGTATGTGTTTAATAAATAAACACAGCCTTGTATTCGATTGAAGGGAGCGCGTTAGAGTTAGCCTGAGCAATGAACAGTAGTGTAAGTGTTGAACAGAGCGTAAACAGCGTGCCGGATTAGATAAGTGTCGGATGGTGAGTCGAACGGGTGAATTCTCATTCAATCGGATGGTTATCCGAGTGGATGACCATTCGAACAGATGGTTATTCGAATGGGATTTGTAGTGTTTGTAAAATTGTTTTGGAACTTTGAAGTTTTTGTTGTGGCCTTTTGGAAAATGTGAAATATCTCTAGATGTTAAGTCATCCGGTCGGATGGTCATCCGGACGGATGGTGTCACACCCCCAAAATCCAAACGCGGAGTATCACCGCTTGGAGGCGTGACTGACCAGGATCAAACCACTAATCATATTGAACAAGCAAGTAATTAAGTGTAAAAGTCCAACCAACACAATTAGTGTCCAAAACAAACATAGTTTAAGTTATGAGCGGAAGCATAATGTTTAAAACCAAAACGTAAGTTTAAATATCCAAAGGTTTAACATGGCACACAGCTGTCCATGTCCCACAACGACTCTTCCTTGTGCAAGCTCCAGCTAAGTACCTATTGACCTGCAAAGCATGTAGTAACGAGTCAACAATAATGTTGAGCGAGTTCACAGTTGGGTGTTGGTTTTAGTTGTTCCAAAAATAGTTCCTTTAACTGGCATTCCTGCCGTGGGGGTTACCCCATAGTTGAAAAACGTGATTAGTTTAACCCATTAACTCTGGCATTCCAGCCGTGGGGGCTACCCCATGATAGTTATCTGGCATTGCGGCCGTGGGGGCTACCCCATGTATACACTAGACTCGTTTCCATATCGACTGCTGACTAAAGTCATGTTTAAGTGCCCTGAACTGTCAATGTCTATCAGCATTGACGTGCCCATATCCATTCGTTCACGCCCGTCCTCTGCGGCACGGTGTGAGGCTTGTCAGACCTAAATAGCGCTATCTAACTAATGACCCGCTAGCCATTGGCCCGGCGATTAAGTTGATATAAAAAGGAGGGACTTCGCGATCCACAACATGTTGTGCGACTCCGTTAGCCACCCGGCCCAAAATAACAAGAAGCCCAATTAACATAAGTCGTTCCATAAGTAACCGGCCCAAACAATATAAACATGGATCCCATTGTGCGATCCGAGAACCCTTGTGCGATTAGCTAATCCGGCCCAAACATATACCCGGCCCAACAGTCAATTAACATTTCAACTTGTGCGACTAGAGACACCTTGTGCGACTGAAGATATCTTGTGCGATTGACAAGACTTGTGCGACTGGTCTCTTGTGCGAATGGACCTCTTGTGCGACCAAGATGTCTTGTGCGACTAGTTTTATTATTCGAATAATATGGAAATCAGTTACACAGCTTTTATCTTGCAAACAATTACAAAGTTTCCTTTTATTTTATCAATTAACAAATTAACAGTTTCATACATAATCAATATTCGATCAAACAAGGGTTTTTAACATCTAATTCATATGAACCCTAAATATAATCAAAATATAAACATCAATCATAATCATCTACACGATTCATGCTGATGATTACTAGCATACATCCTAACAACCCAACTACCATTCTAATCGTATATCACAGCCGGTTATTTGTAATTGATTAACAACATCACATGATCAACAATCATATACCAACATCACATGATTAACAATCCGAAGCATACACATATCAGCCGATTTAACAAGCATTCGGTTCCAGATCATAATCATGCAAATCGAACTTGTTTAAACATCAATACATAACATCATTGTTCATCATTCATACAACCACAATCATTTAATCCAATCATGCAATCATAACATCGTATAACTAATCATAAATCAAGCACACTAACCGATTGATAAAGAGAGTGATCTGATTCAAGGAATGATCTTCGAGAGAAAGGGGGTGCTTGCCGTCGGCTTAGAGAGAGAGGAGAGCACTAGGGTTTTACGTGTGTTGTGTGATTAGCAACAAATGAGAAAACAACTTCCTAATGGTGTGTGTGAGCGAATAAGAGGAGTGGGCCGACCCTTACTTGGGCTGCCCTTGATCCGAATACAAGTTGTGGCCCGAATGGGCTTGTGCGATCGGGTGAGTGTTGTGCGTTTGGGTCGTTTATATACATACATACATACATACAACACAACATATATTCACATAACATTCAATAACATAACATTCCATTAAATCATCCAATTCACATAGTCACATAATGTTTACGTTACATCAAGGTACAAAGATAAGTTCGGAAATACGAGTTGTCACATTATCCCCAAGTTGAAAGAAATTTCGTCCCGAAATTTAGCACGTACTCACTGAGGAAGCTAGTTAAGTTGCATGGTTTTCCTGGGGTGTCACATCCTTCCCCCGTTAGTAAGTTCCGCTGGTAAGTTCAGTTTTTAGGTCACCTTGCCTATTTTCTCAATGACTTCGAAAGGTCCAACGTATCATGGGTTGAGTTTGCCTCGTTTACCAAAACGAACCACACCCTTCCAGGGTGAAACTTTGAGTAGTACACGCTCCCCAACCTGGAGCTCTAGTGGTTTTCTGCCCTTATCGGCGTAGACTTTCTGACGGTCACGAGCTGCCGCCATTCGTTGTCGTATCTGAGCAATTCGCTCTGTTGTGTCTACCACAAGTTCTGGACCATTAATCTGACTATCCCCCACCTCTGCCCAACAAAGAGGTGACCGGCATTTACGCCCGTACAATGCCTCAAACGGAGCAGCTTTGATGCTGGTGTGGTAGCTGTTATTGTATGAAAATTCCACCAGTGGCAGATGCTTTTCCCAGCCGTTGCCAAAGTCAATTACACATGCCCTAAGCATGTCTTCGAGGGTCTGGATGGTACGTTCCGACTGCCCATCCGTTTGCGGGTGATATGCTGTGCTCATATCTAGCCGTGAGCCAAAGGACTTGTGCATTGCTTGCCACAATTCTGAAGTAAAACGTGCATCTCGATCCGAGATAATAGAGGTGGGCACTCCATGCCTCGAGACAACTTCCTTAAGGTATACATCTGCTAGTGTGGAGAACTTATCCGTTTCCTTGATAGCCAAGAAGTGAGCAGACTTTGTGAGTCGATCCACGATCACCAAAATAGTATCGTTACCACGTTGAGATCTAGGCAGGCCAGTAACAAAATCCATGGAAATTAGCTCCCATTTCCATTGTGGTATCTCTGGTTGTTGAAGTGGGCCTGAAGGTTTCTGATATTCCGCCTTGACTCTAGCACAAGTCAAGCACTTGCTAACGTACGTTGCTATGTGGGCCTTCATGCTAGGCCACCAATATGTAGTTTTGATATCGTGGTACATCTTATCCGAGCCAGGATGTACTGAGTAGCGAGACTTGTGTGCCTCATCCATCACAAGCTCTCATAGGTTGCCATAAAGTGGGACCCAAATGCGTCCTGTGACGTAGTAAGCACCGTCTTCCTTCTGTTCTAAGCGTTGCCTTGAGCCGCGTAGGGCTTCAGCCCTGACGTTTTCTGGTTTCAATGCTTCTACCTGAGCATTTCGTATTTGAGAAGGAAGACTAGACTGTATAGTAAGTTGTAAAGCTCGTATGCGCTTGGGCGCAGTGTCCTTTCGACTGAGGGCGTCAGCCACAACATTTGCTTTGCCTGGGTGATACCTGATCGAGCATTCGTAGTCATTCAGTAGTTCGACCCATCGTCGCTGTCACATATTGAGTTCCTTCTGTTTGAAGATATGCTCGAGGCTCTTGTGATCAGTGTAGATAGCACATTTGGTACCATACAGGTAGTGTCTCCATATCTTAAGTGCAAAAACAACCGCTCCCAGCTCTAGATCGTGTGTAGTGTAGTTCTTTTCATGAACTTTGAGTTGGCGTGAGGCGTAGGCTATGACTTTATCCCGCTGCATCAATACACAACCAAGACCCTGAATGGATGCGTCGCAGTAAACCACGAAGTCGTCTGTGCCCTCTGGCAATGAAAGGATAGGTGCACTGCAAAGTCTATCCTTTAAGTACTGAAACGCTAACTCCTGTGCATTTTCCCAACGATAAACAACGCCCTTCTGCGTTAGTGAGGTGAGAGGCTGTGCAATCTTGGAAAAATCCTTAATAAACCTCCTGTAGTAACCTGCCAATCCCAAGAATTGGCGAATTTCCGTTGGCGTACGAGGTGCAGGCCAGCTTCTGATCGAATCTACTTTGGATGGATCAACGTGAATCCCATCCTTGTTTACTACATGGCCTAAGAAATGGACTTCGCGAAGCCAGAAGTCGCATTTTGAAAACTTGGCATATAGCTGTTCTGCTCGAAGGAGTTCCAAAATGAGCAGTAAATGTTGTTCGTGTTCCTCCTGACTCTTAGAATAGATCAGGATGTCGTCGATGAATACAATAACGAACTTGTCTAGGTACGGCTTGCACACTCGATTCATCAAGTCCATGAAGACCGCAGGGGCGTTTGTCAGCCCAAAAGGCATGACCAAAAACTCATAGTGTCCATAACGGGTTCTAAAGGCTGTTTTAGAGACGTCCTCTTCTCGGACTCTCAGCTGGTGATATCCTGATCTCAAATCAATCTTTGAATAGTAGCTCGACCCTTGTAGCTGGTCGAACAAGTCGTCAATGCGTGGAAGAGGATAGCGATTCTTCACGGTCACCTTGTTGAGTTCACGGTAGTCGATACACATACGGAAGGTACCGTCTTTCTTCTTCACAAATAGCACTGGAGCTCCCCAAGGCGATGAGCTAGGGCGAATAAAACCCTTATCCAGGAGTTCTTGTAGTTGCGTAGAGAGTTCTTTCAACTCTGATGGAGCTAAACGATACGGTGCACGAGCTATGGGCGCTGCTCCAGGAGCTAGCTCGATTTGAAACTCGACCTGGCGATGAGGCGGGAGGCCAGGTAGTTCCTCAGGGAATACCTCAGGATAGTCGCGTACAATCGGAAAGTCTTCTATCTTTTTCTCTTTCTTCGAGGTGTCAGTAACGAGAGCCAGAATAGCAGTATGGTCCTTTCTCAAGCACTTCTGAGCCTTAATGAAAGAGATGATGCTCCCAACAGCACCACTCTTGTCGCCACGAATCATAAGTGGTTCATCACCTGGGCGAGGAATACGGACAATCTTTTCGTTGCAAAGAATCTCCGCTTGGTGTTGGGATAACCAGTCCATCCCAATGACAACGTCGAAACTACCCAGAGTGATAGGAAGGAGGTCGATCGAGAAAGTGTGATCAGCAAGAACAAGATTACAACCTTTGACTACGTGTGTGACCTCTATACTTTTACCATTAGATAACTCTACAGCGTGCTTGGGGTTCAGAGGTGTTGGGGTACGCTTAAGTAGTTGACTAACTTTTAGGGACACATAACTAGTATCAGCACCCGAATCAAATAAGACAGTAACGTAAAAGTCGTCGAGAAGGAACTTACCCGTCATAACATTGGGATCATTCCTTGCTTCTCCCTGGCCAATAACGAACACACGACCCCTTGCACCATTGCCATTGTTACCCCCGTTGTTTCCATTCCCCTGATTTTCGTTGTTATTGTTGTTCTGGTTCCTGTTCAGTTAGGGACAATCTCTCTTGAAGTGGCCTTCAGCTCCACACTGAAAGCACCCTTTGTTGTTACCCTGCAGCTGCTGTTGCTGGCGTTGATTCTGTTGAGCTTGTTGTTGCTGACGATTCTGGTTTGCGGGGTATAAACTTCTACAATCCTTTGCTGCGTGGTCTGGCTTGTTGCACCGATGACAGTTACCCCTGGTGCATGGCCCGCTGTGATGTAGGTTACAGCGATTGCATTTAGGGTGATTCCCCTTGTACACACCATGACTTTGGCTACCAGATGATTGCTGACTAGGACTCCTATAGTCGTCAGTCCTTCTCTGCTGAGACTGAGATTGCACAGAAGTTGAACCTTTGTTGAAGCTCCATCCCATTTTCTCTTGTTGTCACTAGGAGCATCCGAAGTAGCTGTAGCACTTATACGCTTGGGTAACCTGTTCTGCTCCACCGCCTAATCAGTGAGACGGTGAGCCAACTGAACAACCTGCTGGATGGTGGCAAGGTTTGCTGAAGTCACATGACTTTGGATTTCTGGCACTAAGCCCTTGAGAAAAAGTTCAATACGCTTAATTGGAGGGTCCACCATAGTAGGACACAATAATGCAAGCTCATTCGTTCTCTTAGTATACGCCTCAATTTCTGACCCCATCATCTTGAGGTTGAAAAACTAGACTTCCAGCTTATGAATATCATCCCGACTGTAGTATTCTTCCTTGATCATCTCTTTAAAATTGTTCCATGGGGTGGCGTTAGCAGCAACCAACCCCAGCATTTGGACCTGAGCGTTCCACCATGTGAGGGCTAAACCCTCGAGAGTGCCGGTAGCATACTTCACCCTGCGTGCCTCAGGGCATTCACACATTTCAAACACAGATTCTATTTTCTCAAACCAGTGGAGGAGACCTACTGCTCCTTCAGTGCCGCTAAAAGTAGTTGGTCGGCAGTCCATAAAGGTTTTGAAGGTGCACACAGGTGGCTGAGCATGTTGACCTGTTGTGGGTGTAAGAAAGGACAAAGTTTAACACAAAGATAGGTTCACGAGAGTAGGACCTAAAGATCCTAGAATGAGTTTTAAACTGCAGGGTATACCTCCTGCCTGTGCGGCTGCAAGTGCCGCAGCAACCTGTTCGTTAATCAGAGCCATCAACTGGGCTTGAGTCATGTTAATGCGTCCAGACATGATCTTCATATCAAGGAAACATGAGTGAGAAGGGTTCGCGAAAGTGCGATGACAGAAGAGAGTAAGCACACATGTTTTCAAGCAGCATTAGCTATACTAACTAAGCATATCATGAGCAAAGTTCTATGCAATCTAGCATGTAGGTAATGAAATATAAACCATATCACCTAGGATGTCGAGCCTTGCACGTGGAGTGAAGCGTCGTTGTGGATCGTAGAGCACTGTACAGGTTATAGTCTGGTTTTAACAAAAATCATTTTCCCTTGTTAAAACCAAGTTCTCTATAACCAATGGCTCTGATACCAATCTGTCACACCCCCAAAATCCACACGCGGAGTATCACCGCTTAGAGGCGTGACTGACCAGGATCAAACCACTAATCATATTGAACAAGCAAGTAATTAATTGTAAAAGTCCAACCAACACAATTAGTGTCCAAAACAAACATAGTTTAAGTTATGAGCGGAAGCATAATGTTTAAAACCAAAACGTAAGTTTAAATATCTAAAGGTTTAACATGGCACACAGTTGTCCATGTTCCACAACGACTCTTCCTTGTGCAAGCTCCAGCTAAGTACCTATTGACCTGCAAAGCATGTAGTAACGAGTCAACAATAATGTTGAGCGAGTTCACAGTTGGGTGTTGGTTTTAGTTGTTCCAAAAATAGTTCCTTTAACTGGCATTCCTGCCTTGGGGGTTACCCCATAGTTGAAAAACGTGATTAGTTTAACCCATTAACTCTGGCATTCCAGCCGTGGGGGCTACCCCATGATAGTTATTTGGCATTGCGGCCGTGGGGGCTACCCCATGATAGTTATCTGGCATTGTGGCCGTGGGGGCTACCCCATGTATACACTAGACTCGTTACCATATCGACTGCTGACTAAAGTCGTGTTTAAGTGCCCTGAACTGTCAATGTCTATCAGCATTGACGTGCCCAGATCCATTAGTTCACGCCCGTCCTCTGCGGCACGGTGTGAGGCTTGTCAGACCTAAATAGTGCTATCTAACTAATGACCCGCTCGCCATTGGCCCGACGATTAAGTCGATATAAAAAGGAGGGACTTCGTGATAGAGTTTTGGTCTAGTAAAGTTATCTGTCCGTGAGGACGAGGAATTACATTCCTGAACCATTACTGTCCTACCCAAGAAAGGACGAGGAATCCATATTCCTTAACCCCATTCCCAACCCCTGGGAATCCCATGCTTTGTAGAGTGTGAACTCACCTTGGTTTGCTCGGCAGATACACAGAAAGGTCAAGTCTAGATGCTAGTGGTCAACCACGTCCTAACATGGTTATCATACATGTCAGGTTTAGGTTCAAGTAAAGCACACATAGGTTTACACAGAGATAGCAAAGTCACGAACACATACTAATCTTGGCATCACATAAACAGTCAAAGTGCATAGCATATTCATACTTGTACGATCCGAAAGATATAGCCCAATAATAGTCGGCCCAACATGTTGTGCGTTCAGCACGGCCTTGTGCGATCCACAACATGTTGTGCGACTCCGTTAGCCACCCGGCCCAAAATAACAAGAAGCCCAATTATCTTGCAAACAATTACAAAGTTTCCTTTTATTTTATCAATTAACAGTTTCATACATAATCAATATTTGATCAAACAAGGGTTTTTAACATCTAATTCATATGAACCCTAAATATAATCAAAATATAAACATCAATCATAATCATCTACACGATTCATGCTCATGATTACTAGCATACATCCTAACAACCCAACTACCATTCTAATCGTATATCACAGCCGGTTATTTGTAATTGATTAACAACATCACATGATCAACAATCATATACCAACATCACATGATTAACAATCCGAAGCATACACATATCAGCCGATTTAACAAGCATTCGGTTCCAGATCATAATTATGCAAATCGAACTTGTTTAAACATCAATACATAACATCATTGTTCATCATTCATACAACCACAATCATTTAATCCAATCATGCAATCATAACATCGTATAACTAATCATAAATCAAGCACACTAACCGATTGATAAAGAGAGTGATCCGATTCATGGAATGATCTTCGAGAGAAAGGGGGTGCTTGCCGTCGGCTTAGAGAGAGAGGAGAGCACTAGGGTTTTACGTGTGTTGTGTGATTAGCAACAAATGAGAAAATACTTCCTAATGGTGTGTGTGAGCGAATAAGAGGAGTGGGCCGACCCTTACTTGGGCTGCCCTTGATCCGAATACAAGTTGTGGCCCGAATGGGCTTGTGCGATCGGGTGAGTGTTGTGCGTTTGGGTCGTTTATATACATACATACATACAACACAACATAACATTCAATAACATAGCATTCCATTAAATCATCCAATTCACATAGTCACATAATGTTTACGTTACATCAAGGTACAAAGATAGGTTCGGAAATACGAGTTGTCACAGATGACCATTCGATCGGATGGCTATTCGATCGAGGTGTTGGTAGTTTGAAGTTTGGTCAAACTGTTTAAGTGTTGAAAATTTTAAAAGACAAGTCACCTAGTCGAATAGTCATTCGATCGGATGGTCACCCGATCGGATGGCTATTCGATTGGGTGACCTGATGTTTTGAAAACTTTCTAAAATTTTATAACTTAAAAGTTGAAGTTTAAATGGAGACGGCGTGACGACGTGTCAAACAACGGGAATCCACACCAAGCCCAGCTCAGGTGGAATAACTCCATTCGATCAGACTAACTGTCCCTGGTGAGATTTCATGTTCAACCCGCGAATCGGTCGTCTCTCCGGTGGAAATCTGTTTTTAGACCGGTTCTCAACTAGAGAATGAGTAGAGAGCCTGAATAAGCCTATATTCCATCGGTTCTTAGTAGAAAAATGAAGAAAGTTGAAGAAAAGTTCGAAATCTGTTGATAAATGTTTAGATCTTGTTGAGATTTGTGTTGAATGATGTGGAAATCCTTTAGATCTGAACCACTCTCGACAGGATAACATCAAACCACAGTTTACCTACGCAACCGAGATGACATCACCTTCAAGGAGTCCAAATCAGGTGGTTTCATGGTGAAAATCAATGATTTTGATGGAGAAGATGGTGAGAAAGTGTGTAGTGTTGATGGAAGTACAAGATTTAGGGAGAAATACTTACGAAAATGGCCTTGAATCGAGAGAAAAGTGCTTAAGAATGACTTGGGAGCGTCTGGGTCGGATAGAGCTGTCACATCAGTGACTAGTGATGTGAAAGGCGGGTATTTATAGGTGAGAGAGTGGGTAAGGCGGTGGAGAGTGAGGGTCGAATGGTGGTTTGGTCGGATGGCCATCCGATTAGATGGTCATCCGGACGGATGTCCATTTGATCGAATGGTCATTCGACCAGTCGAGTTGTGCGGGTTTGTTTTTTCAAACTTTCGTTTCGTGTGATAAGCGTTGCGTTGCGATTAAACGAGTTGCGAGTGAGTGTTGCGATGAGATAACCACATAACATTAAACAAGTAAACACACATACTAACTAAGATGCATAAAAGTAAATCTGCATTTCGAGTTGTGATGAGATTGCGATGCGATAGCGTGTAATATAATAATGCGATGTGATATGCAATAGAATGCTTTAAATATCATGCGTTGTAAATAGCGTTAAATGCGATGACATAGTTTAAAATGTAGCGAAAACCCTTAGCGAAAATCGGAATCTCGAGAGTACAAGATAATTAAGCAATAAATGACAGATCTAAGTAATGACCCGAAAGGTCGGGTTATTACACCACGAAGGCCGACCGTGAGTTTGTCGCAGGCCGCGAGCTGCCCTCCGTCAGCCTATAAATAGGGGTGGTTGAGCTCATTTGCAATCCATTAAAAATTTAAATTCTCTTTCAACTTTCTGTTAGCTATTATACTCGGGATATAATACCCCTATAAAGCGAAGCTCTGCCTCGTTGTACGTATTATAATTTATAACCCTAATTGTTACCCTACACGATCAATCTAGGACTCCGTAACGCATGTCAAGGCTCTGCCTGACTCAGTCGTTGGAGTTCTGTCTCGTGTTACATCCGATTGATCTAGGACTCCATAATGCATGTCAAGGCTCTGCCTGACTCAATCATTGGAATTTTGTCTCGAGTTGTATGGTTAATATGATTTGGGTTATTTTACTAACACTTGTGCATTGTTTAATTTTAATAGATAATAGCCAGGAGATTCACCAGGAAGCTTTAGTTTTACCTAAGTAAACAAAGTGAGTACATCTGCTTTTTGCCACGTTTTTGTAAATTACTTCATGAGTCAAAGTGCTTTATCAAAACCTAAAATGTTTGAAATAAACACTTAACAGTAATTCAGTATTTATGATTCTACAATTACTGCCGGTATGTTGAGGTTTTGTACACAAAATTTGAAAGACGTTACCATTGGACAAAGAGTTAGCCAATGAGTAATATGACCCACAAGTCAGGTGTTAACAGTATTGAATAAGTAATTGAGTATATATAAACAAATGTAATTACGGATGCCCTTAATACTGTAAAGTGATAAAACTGTTTTGATTAAACTGGAATGCACTCACCAGTATTTCTTGCTGATAAAACATTTTTAAAACGCGTTTCAGGTAACAAAATGTGAAAGCCCATAGAAGCCAGTTGGAGAGCACTGAAGGCTTGGAAAAGTGGCTATAAAAGTTACCTAAATAAAAAGGAGTTTTATTTTCAATAAACAAGGGTATATCCCTATAAAGTGTATTGTAATGGAAACTTGGGTCTTATCCCAATTATTATTATTATAAAAATTGGTGTTTAACTCTGATAAAAACATTTCTTAACTACAGTCCTGATGTATTCCACTGCCAATTTAATAAACACCGATACCATCTGACTGGCTCGCGGCACCCGTTCCCGGGCAGGGGGCTGGGGTTGCGACAGCGTTGAACAAGAGAAAGCGTGCCGAATGCTCAAGGAAAAGTTAACCCAAGCTCCGGTATTGACATTGCCGGACGGGGTCGATGATATGGTGGTTTACTCGGATGCGTCACATTCGGGACTCGGGTGCGTTTTAATGCAACAAGGAAAAGTTATAGCTTATAACTCAAGGCAACTGAAGATTCACGAAAAGAAATACCCTACGCACGATCTTGAATTAGAGGCAATGGTATTTTCTTTAAAATATGGAGGCACTATCTGTACGGGGTGAAGTGCACTATATTTACTAACCACAAGAGTCTAATATACTTCTTCGATCAGAAGGAGTTGAACATGAGACAGAGGCGGTGGTTGGAAATAGTGAAAGATTATGACTGTGAAATACACTATCATATCGGGAAAGCCAATGTAGTGGCAGATGCGTTGAGCCGAAAGACAGATAATGCTCCTATACGGGTACGATCGATGCAGCTTATTGTGACATCGGGTCTACTCGAACGAATCCGAGAATCACAAGTTGAAGTAGTGAAAGAAGAGAACCGGAAGAAAGAAAGGATAAATGGTCAATTGAAAGATTTGGTAGACGGTAATAATGTGTTAAAAACCCGCTTCGGTAGAACGTGGGTTCCTAATGTCACACCCCAACCGATGGCGGAAACATCGGGGTGAGGCACTGAGCGAAATAGATTGTCCAAGAGAATCCATAACAACTAAAATTACCAGATACTTAACGTTACATCCCATACCATAACAAATCAAATAAAAGTAGTTATTATAGACATAGATGTTCTCAAAGACAAATCATAGTTCCGAACAACTCATAAATTGTTTAATTTGTTTCTAGACCCCTAACTTGATTCCATGGCAGCAAGTATAGCATAAGCACCCTAAACACCTGTCATATACGTTAAAATAAAAGTTAATACACTTAGTGTAAAGGTGAGCATACAAGTTTATTTGTATAATAGTAGCAAAAAGCGATTTACGCATAACCAGCATGCAACATGTTGAATAGTGAAGCTAGCAAGTTATCGACAATGAAATATGCCCAGACATGACTGCGAGTTGTAGAATGTGCAACCCATATCACCACCGTGAATCGTGAAGTAAAACCCTTAACAACCCCTATCCATGACAGGTGCTGAGTCCAAACTATAGTACTATCGCTGCTAAGGTGTCAGGCAACAATCACTGTGTAAACATAACATACAAGCATTCATCGAATAACACGTATAACATGCAATAACGGTTAGCGTATAAAAGTGTTTGCGTTGTGTGTCAATTGTGATTTGAAATAGGTAACGTATGTAACACCCAAAAGTGCGTAAAGCAAAAAGGGTTCGAGTATACTCACATATCATGTTAAATGAATAACACAGTCTTGGATTGAAGGGAGCGCTGGAGAGTTGGCCTGATTACAGAACGATAGCATAAGCGAAGAACAGAGGGTTTAAACAACGTGTCGGGGGAATAAGTGACGAAAGGTGATCCGATCGGATGACCTTCCGAACGGATGGTCATCCGGACGGATGGCCATTCGGTCGGAGGGTTGTCCGTTTGGGATGGATGTGTTTGTGTATGATGTGACTTCGAAGTTTTAGTTGTAGCATTTTAAAATTTTAGAAGTATCTCTACCTTTCAGGTCGTCCGGTCGAACGGTCATCCGGATGGATGGTCGTTCACTCGGATGGAAATCCGTCCAAGTGAGACATATCACAAATCCTAGTCTCTTGATAGAATAGTCATTCGACTGGATGGTCATCTGATCGGATGACTATTCGTTGGAAACTGATATATTTTTGAAGTTTGCAAAATTTGGTTAAGTATTGGAACACATCACAAGTCATCCGTCCGGATTGTCGTTCGATCGGATGGCAATCCATTTGGACGGTAATCCGTTCAGTGATTGTTTGTTTGTAAAACTTGTAAAACACATTAAGTTTAGAAAGTTTTGCGTTTGAACCGAGATGGCATAACTACGTGTCAAACAACGGAAACCCCGTCGGGTCCAAGTCCTCCAATCGGATGGGAATCACCCCGTCCGATCAGTTAACTGTTCTTGATGAAACTTCATGTTCATCCCATTAAGTCGGTCCTCTCTTCGATAGTAATCCGTTCTCAGACCGGCACTTCACTATAGAACGAGTAGAAGGCCTGAACGAGCTCAGATTCTATCGGTTTTTGGTGTTCATGAGAACCCATGACGACATCATCCTAGAACAGCCCAAATCCCCCTATTTCATGGTGAAAAGTTAAGATTTGATGGTGAAATCGATGAGAAAGTGTGTGTAGATCAAGGAAGTACAAGATTTGAGATGAAAACTTACAAGAATCGTGAGGAATCAAGAGAAAATAGGACAAGAGCGTGCAGGTCGGAGGAGAGCTGTCACATCACGTGAACTGTGATGTGATAGGTATTTATAGGGGAAGGAGAGGGGAGAGGCGGTGTAGTGATTCGATCGGAGGGCCTTACGATCGGATGGCCATTCGATCGGATGGTCATCCGGATGGATGACCATTCGATCGAATGGTCCTTCGATCGGATGGTTGTGCGAGTTGGTTTCCGACTTTTGTTTCGTGCGTTTAAGCGAGTGTCGATTAAGCGATGCAATAGTTTTAAATAATAGTTACACAAATAACATAACTAACATACAACAACATAAGTAAACTTGCGTTTCCAGTTCGCAATGAGATTGCGTTGTGATAGAGTTGCGATTGCGTTTGCGATTAATCACCTCAAAGCATATAATAAACATGCACAAGTAACACCTAATAGCACACACACGTAAAACAATATCTAGAACATGCGATTCAAGTTGCAATGCGATAGCGATGAGATAGCGTTAAGATTAGCGTTTAATAGCGATTATTGCATTGATACTCCACATAATACAACTAAAACCACATAAACTAAAGTATCGATTACTAAGTCAAAGAGTAGAAGTAATAATTATGCAAGGAATGGCAGATCGAATTAGCAATCTTTTCTTCGTTTGACTTTAACTTTGACTTGTACTTTGACTTCAAAAAGTCGGGTTGTTACAGCCTCCCCTACTTTAGGGAATTTCGTCCCGAAATTAAGGCGTAGGCATAACGAATAGCTGTGGATACTTAGCCTTCATGTCACTTTCGAGTTCCCAGGTGAACTCGACGCCGCGTTTGCCTTCCCAACGAACCTTCACTATGGGAATGCATGAGCGTCGGAGCTTCTTGGTTTCTCGATCCATGATCTCGACTGGCTTTTCCATGAAATGTAATGTTTCGTCCACTTGTAGATCCTCAAGTGGTACGTGTAAATTCTGCTCGGCAAGACACTTTTTGAGGTTCGAAACATGGTAAGTCGGGTGGACGTTGCTAAGTTCCTCTGGTAGTTCGAGTCTGTAGGCCACCTTGCCAATTCTTTCCCGAATTTTAAAGGGTCCAACATATCGAGGTGTGAGCTTTCCTTTCTTGCCGAATTTGATCACCCCCTTCGAAGGTGAAACCTTTAGGAGTACGTGATCGCCAACGTCAAATTCAAGGGGCTTGCGGTGTCTATCGGCGTAACTTTTCTGACGACTCCGAGCTTTCAACAGATTGTCTCAAATTTGGAGGATCTTGTCAGTCGTTTCTTGCAGCAGCTCAGGACCGGTAATTTGCGCATCTCCGATCTCGTGCGATACAATAGGCGATCGACATTTTCTTCCGTATAGTGCCTCAAATGGTGCCATTTGAATGCTAGAATGATAACTGTTATTGTATGAGAATTCGACCAAAGGTAAGTGTGCGTCCCAATTACCACCAAAATCTATGACACATGAGCGAAGCATGTCTTCAAGGGTACGTATCGTTCGTTCAGTCTGACCGTCAGTTTGGGGATGGAAAGCGGTACTTAGATTAAGAGTAGTACCGAGAGTAGATTGAAACGTTTCCCAAAGACACGAGGTAAACCGACCATCGCGGTCAGAGATGATATCACGAGGCGTCCCGTGTCGACCGATGATTTCGTCGGTGTAGATTCGTGCTAATCGTTCTACCTTAAAGTCTTCTCGTATCAGCAGAAAATGAGTAGATTTAGTAAGACGGTCCACGATAACCCAGATGCTATCGTGACCTGATGGCGTGTAGGGAAGTTTCGTTATAAAGTCCATAGCTATACTCTCCCAATTCCACATAGGGATCTCGGGTTGCATGAGTAAGCCAGAGGGTCTTTGTTGCTCGGCCTTGACTTTCGAACAAGTCAGGCACTTCGAAACATAGATAGCGATATCCTTCTTCATTCCAGGCCACCAATACCGAAGACGAAGGTCATGGTACATTTTGTCGGCACCAGGATGAATGGAATATCGAGACTTGTGTGCTTCAGTCAACAATATATCTCGAAAGTTATTGCAACTTGGAATCCAGATGCGGTCGAGATAGTAGTAGATACCGTTCGATTTGGTGACAAATTGAGATTCAGCACCACACTTCTTCATTTCCTCTCGTAAGGTATTCTCAATGAAGCAGGCGTGCTAAGCGTCACGTATTAAGGCTTCGAGGTCGTGTTGGGCATGGGTATTACGAATGCTATGCAGATAGCTTCGTCGACTTAAAGCATCGAAAACGACATTTGCTTTGCCAGGATGGTAACGAATCTCACAGTCTTAATCGTTAAGAAGTTCAACCCATCGGCGTTGGCGCATATTCAGTTCCTTTTGTGATTGGTCTATAACGATCCGATTTCAGTCTTAGTTCGTTGAAAAATAGTGAGACGGGTGATTCGAGCCAAGAACAAACGATAATAGACTATAAAGATAGAAACTTTGATGATTTGAACAATGAAAATGTTTCATTGATTAGATCAGAACATACAAGATAATCATCCACCCCGGGTGAGCTCCCCCGGGTTGGTGGCTCACAAATGCACACCCTCCAAGTGAGGTGTAGTAATCTATATATAGACCCTTGAGCCTTGTCCTCCAAGCAGGCCGCCTCTTGCTTGGAAAACCAACTAAACCCCCTAAAATATATGACTGTTACAAATAAAAATGCAACATAATATAAACAATACAATCGCTAAACTAAAGTCGTCATAATTGATAACATCATTCTCCAATTGGACCCAACAATATTCCCCCAAGAATGATGCTATCAATTCTTCAAATGATCTTTAAAAGTAAATCTGACGTCATCTTCGAATCTTCACAAATCGGCTAAATACCCAAAATCTTCATTGTCATTTTCCTCCGCAAATGTAGACCCTCCTGTATCTTGTCGATCAAAGCTCCGTATCTTATTAAAGATTAAATTGTAATAGGCATGTGATAGGGTTCAAACTTCAATGATAAAAACTAAATAATTAGCTTCCTTGTGAGAATCTTCAATTCTGTCAGATTGCATTGAGCTCCTGATCCACCGAAAAAGTCGCCAAATACCATAAAAATAATCATATTCACAAGCCCATAAAATAATCTTGTACTCCCGGCCCAATCATATTCACAGCCCATCCTTCGATTCACTTGGCCCATTAGAAAATTTATAAGACCCGGGCCCCTTGATGTTTAATAATTCCTGACCCACTAAAAAATCTCAACATATATCTGCTACCCAAAATTTACCAATTCCAAGCCTGATAAGAAACCATAAACCCAACTCAAATGCTTTGGCCTAAATTCCCACATACAGCGAGGTCTAATAAAATGATCCAAGAGTTTTAGACAATTCAATTGATGTGTGACCATGGCCCAAAATTCTAACTGGAGCCCAAGATAACCAACAACTCATATCACCTCATTTCGAAATCCGAACTGCTTAATCAATATTTCCATGCACCATTTAATAACCACACATTTCAAATGTGAACAAACATGACCCCGTGAAGAATAAGCAACCAAGCCCAATAATTTGCAAATTCTTAATAATGACCAAATAGACCTACATATAGCCCAAGAAAAGAAATACCTGGTCATTCGAAAAAGTCCATACAAAGAAAACAGATCAGCATCATCAATCCAGTGAGCCCATAGAATGTCCACTCATGATTAGCTAATGATGTGGGCCCATGAGACAAATCTGCACACTTCATTTCTAAAAATAGAACAAGTCCAGAAACATGGACCCATACCCACAAAACAAAAAAAACATCCAATCATATGTGGCCCAGTACGAGGAGGATATCCCATCATCTAGATTAGGGTATATGATGTGACCCTAGGAACCCTAGTTGTGATCTTTCATCAGCCGCCAATATTTTTTGCCGCCATGCATTCAAACCCGATAGATCCTTTTGCCACCACCCAAGACCACCGTCTCCTATCATGCACCATCAGAAACCATCGTGCACAAACATTCAGCCGACAACATTCAAACCCAGCCGCCTTCCCCGGAAAACAACATCTCCGATGAACAAAAACAAATTTCGATCACCTTTTAAAATCCCTGGCTAATAAACACCTCACCGACACCTCCCTAACTTCGCTAAAACCACCTTAACCTCCATCACCGATCGTCACTAGAAACTATCCACCGCCCGGAAACAAGAAATCCGACTAACAACATAATCATCGGAGACCCGCCGTCACCCACCTTGCATCACAAACCGTCGAGAACCACCGCGACATAAAAACCCAGGGCCGATTCACCCCATTAAACGGAATAGAGCTGTCGCAACAGAAATAGAGCTAACAGCTTCGTGGTAGTAAGCTACAGCAAGAACTCAGTGATAAACCATACCCTAAAAAACAATCACATATCAGAAAAAAAAGAACCTTCTAACTGGGAATTGAGCACAAACATGTCCAAAAAAAAGGAAGAACACATAACATATTCTAGCGATAACAAACATCACCGCTGAACATCATCTTCTACTTTTCTGGTCTATCTCTCTCTACATAACACACACTACTAGGAAAGAAACAAACCCGTTTATCTGTCTGCCTTCAGATCCACCATTGTCGATGTTTCTAGACCAGTATTGTGTTTGAACAAAGATGCTGAATCAAACACACATAAATAAAGTCGCTGGAACATCATGAACTTGAATTCGATGAACACCATCTTCATCTTCTCTGTTTCTTACTTCTTTCTCCGTTTCTCTCTCTAAACTCAAAGAACAAAGTCGCTAAAAACAAATACGCCAGAGCTGCCAGATCTGAAACAACTCAAAAACGTACAAATCTGCAATTTGTTTTACGTTTCTGGCGGTTTTTCGGTGTAGATCCGATCGAACCGAAAACCGAAATGAGCCACCAAGGCTCTGATACCAAATGATAAATCTGTAACGATCCGATTTCAGTCTTAGTTTGGTGAAAAATAGTGAGACGGGTGATTCGAGCCAAGAACAAACAATAATAGACAATAAAGATAGAAACTTTGATGATTTGAACAATGAAAATGTTTCATTGATTAGATCAGAACATACAAGATAATCATCCACCCCGGGTGAGCTCCCCCGGGGTAGTGGCTCACAAATGCACACCCTCCAAGTGAGGTGTCGTAATCTATTTATAGACCCTTGAGCCTTGTCCTCCAAGCAAGCCGCCTCTTGCTTGGAAAACCAACAAAACCCCCTAAAATATCCGACTATTACATATAAAAATGCCACATAATATAAACAATACAATCGCTAAACTAAAGTCGTCATAATTGATAACATCATTCTCTAATTTGACCCAACATTTTGGTTCAAGATATGTTGCAGGCTCTTATGGTCGGTGAAGACCGTACACTTAGTACCGTAAAGGTAGTGTCGCCAAATCTTCAACGCAAAAACAACTGAACCAAGCTCGAGATCATGGGTTGTATAGTTCTTCTCATGGATCTTGAGCTGACGAGAGGCGTACGCGATAACCTTGTCCCGTTGCATGAGAACACAACCGAGACCAAGGTTCGAGGCATCACAATAGACTACGAATTCATCGTTTCCATCGGGTAATGCGAGAATAGGAGCATTGCAGAGCATATGCTTGAGATTCTGAAAGGCTTGCTCTTGTTCAGTTCCCCAAACAAAAGACTTGTCTTTATGCGTCAAAGAAGTAAGCGGAACGGCGATTTTAGAAAAGTCAGCGATGAATCGAAGGTAATAGCCCGCCAATCCGAGGAACGAACAAACTTCGGATGGCGATTTTTGTGTAACCCAACTCTTAACAGTTTCGATCTTCGCGGGGTCGACGTGTATACCTTGACTATTGACGATGTGACTGAGGAATTGAACCTCTTCCAGCCAAAACTCACACTTAGAGAACTTGGCATAGAGTCGATTCCCTTGGAGTAATTCGAGAACCAAACGTAGATGCTGCACGTGTTCGGCTTTCGATTTCGAATAGATAAGGATATCATCGATGAACACGGTGACGAAGCGGTCAAGAAATGGTTTACACACGCGATTTATCAAATCCATGAAAACCACGGGTGCGTTGGTTAAACCAAAGGGCATTACGACGAATTCATAGTGGCTGTATCGGGTTCGGAAAGCAGTGTAGGTCCCGAAATCTGAGGATCGATAACGAACCGAATCACTTGTTTATATCAAACACCGTCACGTGTGCGGAATCCACGTAACTATGCCAAATCAAACATATAAAGCAATAACGACACTGTATTAACCAATGAAACACACTCGATTGATTAAGTGGGATGAGAACCAACAACAAACTGATACAAACACAGTTTTGACAGAATTTTGACAGAGTTTCTTTAAGGGTATTTTCTCATCTGGTTTCAAAGTGAAACCAGACAGTGTTTATATAGTCCCTGGGCCCAAGTCTTGACGAAACACAAGGTGTTACGACGAAACAGCATATGGGCCACACATTGGGCCTGAAGCAGCCCATTACACGACGAAACAAATGTGTTTCGTCCTTGATGTCGACGAAACAAAACCAATTGATAACCATTCCGTTTCTTCGTGATGTGTTCGACGAAACAGATGTGTTTCGTCGATGGCTACAATATGTGTGCTGTTTGCTGCAAACAGACAGCAAACAAACAGAACTTATAAACATTACTATAATAACCATATTACCCTTGACATGCAACATGCATTGTTCGTATAGCATTACATAACATAAAGAGACAAACAAGTCAGACACAAGCGGATAGGAGGATATCCGACTTGGTCGACGGCAAATACAGACTCGATAAGCGTTAAAGACAGTACAAAATACATCGTTAAACAAGACTAGTTACAGACACTAAAAATGCATCAACAAACTCCCCCTTGTCTGTTACTCATCTTCGGTCTTCCAAATCTTCGATCAGTGCTGTTCGGACCACGAACTGCCCGCGTGTATTCCCCGGTAGTAACAAAAACAAGCGACGCGCTGAAATTTCAACGCTTGATGCGCGTCCTTGTCTTCATAGAAAATGTCGTGCCTATATAATCTGTTGATGTCAGCCTCGAACATGTTGACTATCCACATCGGATCCAACATCCGGTAATTTACACGATCACCTCTAAACACGATCACAGCTTCATGCGTGTCTGAGTCGTAGCACCATAATGCCATATCTTCGAGAAAATCCTGTTGCATCGGCATTAATGGGATTTTATCTACGACTCTCGGTGGTTGATATACAAGCTTGTAGCGTCCCGTGTTCGTTGCCGGATCGAGAGTATACTTGATCTGTTGATAGATGGGGAACTGTGGCTTGTATGATTCATCCTTCCAGCCTGACTTCTTGTTCATTTTTATCAGTCGCTCGAATAAAGTAGCGCCTTCGAAGTTTGAACGATTAACAAGCTCAAGCTTCGTCAACGCTGCAACATCATAAAATGGCAAAGATAGAATGCTCAGCAATGAATTGAAGTACTGGATACCGTATTCACGTTTGACGGCGACGCAGTGAATTTCTTTTACAAACATCCAACATAGGATTCGACCACTCGGCTTTACTTTCTCGAATTGTAGGTAATCAACTTGAGTAGCATCTGGCACCGGCTTGGAAACCCTAGATAAGAACTGTTGTCGCCACACTGAGAACGCATATGTGGCATTTTTAGACGAATCACGGTTCTTTAAGTGCTCGTCTATGTCATCAACATTCTCCTTCATCCAATCATCATCAAACGGAGCAAATTCAGTACCATCTTTTCGAACATAAGTTGGTTTTCTTGCTTCGCCTTCAAATACGATCTCTTCAATATTTTCAACATTAACAGTCTCAGACTCACTTGACATTTTGTCAATCTCAGCATCATCAATCTCTCTTATAGCATGTAGAGCAAGCAATTGCTCATGAGAAAGATCCTCTATTATCTCTCCTTCTTCAAGTAACTCTCCTGTAACTGGATGAACAACCTGTAATGCAATATCAGCACTGCTTAGAACAGAAGATGTACCTTCAATTTGTTGAACTGTTCCAGAGGAGGTTCCTTGAGTAGATTCGACCACTGGCGATTGAACTACAACGATTACAGAAGATGTAGCGGCTGGCTGCTGCTGTGATGTACCAGAAGTGTCAGGATTCCCTTGATCTTCGGGATCCTCATCTCTTTTCTTCATAACTTCTTGTTGCTTACAATGATAATCCCACATAGTAACAACCTTGTGGAGAAGAAACTCATAGCCAGCAGTTAGTGTCTTAACTCCATCTTGTATCTTTGTATTCCGTGACTCGTACCATTCTTTCATGTAGTCACATCTTCCTTTAAGATCTTCTGCCAACTTCCGAAGTATAGAGTCGCTTTGCGCTCTTGTTTCTTCTGCAGCTTTCAAACGTGCATTCTCAGCTTTCAGTAGATCAATCTCAGCTTGTTGTCGCTCTATCACCGTTTGTTGCTGACCAACAGTGGACTTCAACTTGTTAATTTCCACCAATTGACTGATCTGATCATTCTTCGTGATTTTAATGAAATCAGTTTGCCTCTGAATTCGATCAGCAGCCACTTCATATTGAGAAAATAGAAAGTTGTTTTTCTCTTCTTGAGACATCTCTGAGAAGATCCTCTGACGTTCAGAACTGGGCTGTGAAGTAGTTGCCCTAATTGCAGCAGCCATAGATCTTTGAGGAACGGCCTAAGGGGTTACTGTAGGAGTTTCAACTTCGTGAACAGGCTCTTGAACAGGTTCTTGAGGAACAGATCGCCGTGAAGTCGCTAAGTATCTTCTTGCTTTCTTCTTTTGAGTTGCAGCAGCTTTCTCAGCTTTCCTTTTTGTTCTTCTTTCTGCTTCCGGATCCTCTGGAACGTATTCAGGATCATTTTCTTCTCTAATCCTCCTGTACCTTTTAACTCCACGTTCATCGAGATACATTTCGTATCCAGGCTCGATTATATGATCACTAGAACTAGAATCAGACTCATCGTCTCCACCTGCAGATGTACCACCAGTAGCACCAGCACTAGATGCACCAACGGCACCTGTATCACCACCTTCATCACCATCACCATCATCTTCACTATCAGCTTCAGATATATCAAAATCAACCGGGTCAGGACCAAACTTTTCAACCATTCTTCTCTTCAACTCCGGCTCTTCATCTTAGGATTGGTTGTCATCATGACGCCATTTATCATTTGCTGGAGCAACATAATCAGTTTTCTCAAGTGCGCCAAATAACTTTCTTGGAGGCACGCTTTCTTTGTATCTTTTGGCGGCAAGATTCTTAATTATCCTTAATGAATTGAAGTTCATTGCTTCTATCTTCAGAAGGTCATTGTAGGCTTTAGGAAGACCAGGATGTTGAACATTCATAATCATTTGAAGAAACCGCGGATACATCCAGAACTTATTCCCTGTTGTTCTACTTCCAGTCCTCGTCATATTTTCTTTCATGTTGCTGAAAATGTACTTTGAGATGCTGAATGGTTTGTTTAACACCAACGCCACCATAAAACCTACTAGATCATCTCCAGCCATATCATATCCAGCACGTCTATTGCTGAGACACTGAATGAGAATGTGTAATAGAAACTTGTAGCGTAATGGCAGATCACCCTTGTTGATTTGTTTGACGAAGATGTCTCCTGTACACTTCATACGTAGCAAACAGCCTCGTGTACACATGATTGGGATTGAATAAGGAGCATCTGGATGATCTTGTAATTGTAAAACTTCATTCAATATATCCGGAGAGACAACAACATCCAGATCATTCACACGACCCCTTATAACTTCTTTTCCATCCAACTGTTCAACGCTTGCATAATCCCAGAAAGCCTTGATAAGTGATTTGTAAACAGGCGTCGAAAAAGTAATAGCAAAGTTTATCCGCGACTCCCTGATCCACTTGGTGATATCTTTCAGTTCCGTGAGCTTGTCATCAGGATCCAGATAAGCGATTTGATTATGACGCTTCTCGGACATAATCTCCTCTTCAGTTTTGTTCTCCTTCTTTGTCGCTTTCTTGCGTTTTCCTTCTTTCGGTGCCATCTGTACATGAAAATGTCCACAATGAGCCATATCTGATATAACATGTGTATTTGACATGTATATATACAAGTTATAACCTCAAATGAACATATAACACATTTATACACACATTCTGTTATATTGACATCAAAACAGAAAGATGGCTAAGGCAAGAACGACGAAACAGAAGGTCTACGACGAAACAGAGAGATGTGCGACGAAACGGAGTTAACTGTTGACCAGGTTGTTTCATCGATATCACCTCGATGAAACGGATTCATTTCGTCATATGTTTGATTCGTCAGATCTGTTTCGCCATGTCTGATTCGTCATGTTCATTTCGTCGGAATTAGGGTTTTTCCGTTTGTTTCGTCATTTTGGGGGTTTATATGTTTCGTCGTTTGGGGGGTTTATCAATGATCAGATTAACAAACAAACACATTCAACATCATTGTTTATACCCAAACCAACTGATAACAACCCATATATGATTTCCAATCAAAAACCCTTTTGAAACAGTTAAAAACATCATCAAACAACACCCCTGTTTTGGTTATATGAAACCCAAACCCAAAACAAATCATAAACAAACACATAATCCCTAAATCTATCATATTTCACTAACAATCAAACAAAATACAAGATACAATCATGAAATTATAAGAAAAACATGGGTCACCGAGGGTTTCTAATAAAATCATACGGTCCAAAATGTTTAAAACATGAAGATGGACATTTTTCTACCTTTAAGTTTTGTAGGATTTCAAGGTAAAATGAGGGTTTGTGAAGGAAAATAGATGGGGATGAGGTTTCTGTGTGAAGGAGAAGGAGAAACAGTTTAGATTTTGAAAAAAGTGAACACTGGGACCCCTTTTATCACCGCCTCATCTCGACGAAACGGATGTATCGACGAAACGGATGTATCGACGAAACGGGATTGGGCTCGACGAAACGGAGTTGATGGGCTTGGTCTTGGGCCTGAAACTTTAGCCCACAACGAAACTGAACTGGGCTCATGCGTTTCGTCGTAACTTTGACGAAACGGACTTGTTTCGTCGTAACCTCAAACAGGTTTGACTTTTGACATTTACCAGGAGTGTTTCGTCGATAATGGTCTGTTTCGTCAACCATATTCTGTTTCATCGACCATATGTTCAAAAACACTAAGGCATGAAGATTTTTACACACTGAACAGTTTTGATGAATTGAACACATTTTCATTTTGTTTAAGTTTCCAAAAGCAAGGACGTTTTATGAAGAAGGGTTTCAGGCTTCCGGCAGAAAACACCAAGCAACAACTTCGGCTTAATCAAAAACGAACTTTACAAATTACACTAAAAACGAATTTAAAGCGATGTAAACTAAACAAAAAATGCAATAAACTGTGAAAAGTAATAAACAACTGTACAAGTGCAAACTTTTTGCGAATCTCAAGGACAAGGAATCATACCAGCTTACGGTCTTAGTCAACATGATTTTGATTTCTGTTTAAAGCTCTGGATAAGTATACTACCTCGATTATCGGTATTGTTGTCCACATAAGCTCAAACTGATCAGACGTAATCATAATTAAGAGATACGATTAACGGTAAGGATTATACTTACTTGTCGATGTGAATCCACTCACGACACATTCCCGTATCAAGGTATGCACGAGAATTCATCTTACCGGTGAGTATACCGTTTATCATCTGTTTGACCGTATAAAAATGTGAGAAACTCACTTATTTGATTGAAAACAAGCCCTATGTGATGAAATCACTTATTGAGGAGGAACTTGATTTTCGATGCATGAGGGCACAGGAGCAAGTCCGTGAACAGGTCAGTACTTCCGTACAGCAAAGAGACGAACTTGACTCCCGCAAAGAATCTGTGATATATTATCACTTATTTTGTTTGGACATGTGATTGTTGATCACTTATTGAGGTCGAATGCAATATGTACACGTATAAATAGTATCATGGAAGATCTTAGACTTTGTCTCCGTTATTTTTACGGTTTGGGATACAACCATGATACCCAGATGATAAGCAGCATAAAGACCGAATATCTCAGATCTCGGCAATCAATCAAACGAAATTTCGGTACTAAGACCATATGCCAATGAATGGTTCCCACCTGACTTGAAGTCTGTTAGGTTTGTATCATCCTGCACATTTTAGTCTGATTGTGAGCCTACCGATACATCGTTAGTAGAGATACTTATCATTTTTCAATTTTGTTTTTCATTTTGAACACGTTGACCGACCACACCAGTGAAACATCATCATTTTCCTATATCCAAGAAACTCATTTTTGGTTTTCTATATATTTTTTTAATTTTACAAATGAAACGACAGAAAGTAAAGACATCTTTTTGGATTTTGAAATTTTACAATGTTTTCGTATTTTCTTGGAAATTTTACAATGTTTTTGTATTTTCTTGAAATGTCTCCCCCTAAAATGCTAAAAGGTTATGAAAACGAAAATCTTTTTGAATTTTTAACGTTTTTAAAGAAAATATTTACAAAAACGATCAGCCAAAGAAGTTTACTCGGGTATCACCTTAATGCCATTGACCAAAAGTAGATAATCAAACCGTGATTTATCAAAAGCTTTTGTAAACAGGTCGGCACGTTGGTGATCGGTGGGGACATGAACGACATCGATTAATCTCTTGTCGAAACAATCACGTATGAAGTGATATTTAATGTCGATGTGTTTAGTCTTGGAATGCTGCACAGGATTTCTAGTGATCTGTAAGGCAGCATTATTATCAACAAAAATATGAGTAGATAGGAATTCTAAACCGTAGTCGCGCATTTGTTGTTGTATCCAAAGAACTTGGGAGCAACAACTCGAGGCAGCAATGTATTCTGCTTCACATGTTGATGTAGCAACACACGTTTGCTTCTTGCACTGCCACGTGACCAGGCGATTTCCTAAGAACTGACATCCTGCTGTTGTCGATTTGCCATCAATTTTGCAACCACCAAAATCAGAATCACTGTATGCAATTAATTCAAAGCGAGCATCCCTAGGGTACCAAAGACCAAGGTCCGGGCTACCCTTTAAATAGCGAAAAATCCTTTTGACAGCTGACAGATGAGAGGACTTCGGGTTTGCTTGATATCTTGCAAGCAGGCACATTGGATACATTATGTCAGGCCTCGAAGCGGTGAGATACATGAGAGATCCGATCATGGCGCGATAAAAAGAAGAGTTGACACTTTCTCCCTTCAAATCCGGAGTAATCCCGTGATTCTGCGGAAGTGGGGTACCAATGGGCGTTGCATCTGACATTTGGAATCGGCTCAAAATGTCACCAACATATTTAGTCTGATGAATGAATATTCCAGACTCTGTTTGTTGAACTTGTAGACCCAAGAAGAAATTCATCTCCCCCATTGCGCTCATTTCAAACTTTTCTTGCATAACACGTTCGAATTGCCTGCACAAAGAATCATTAGTAGAACCAAATATTATATCATCAACGTATACCTGCACCAGCAGAAGATCTCCATCTAGTTCTTTGATAAAGAGTGTGCAATCAATAAGACCTCGTTGAAATCCATTCTCCAGAAGATAGTTTGATAAGGTTGCGTACCAAGCCCTAGGTGCTTGATGTAAACCATAAAGAGCTTTGTTGAGCAACCAAACCCGATCGGGGTGAATAGGATCTTCAAAACCTGGAGGTTGTTCGACATGCACCTCTTCTTGAACTAAACCATGAAGAAAAGCACTTTTGACGTCCATCTGGTAGACTTTGAATCCTTTGAAAGAAGCATAAGCTAGAAAGATCCGAATAGCTTCCAGACGTGCAACAGGTGCATAAACTTCACTGTAGTCAATGCCTTCAATCTGACGAAAACCCTGAACAACCAATCTCGCCTTGTTGCGAATAACAATTCCAAGGTAGTCCTTCTTGCATTTGTAAACCCATCGTGTGCCAATTTTCTTGTAATTATCCGGCTTTTCAACAAGCTTCCAAACACCAAGCTTTTGAAATTGCTGCAGTTCGTCCTGCATGGCTTCAACCCAAGAATTATCTTTTAAAGCTTCCTTCCAAGACTTCGGTTCTTCTTGTGAAACGTAACACGCGAAGGACCAATCGTTTTGAAGACCAGATTCTCTAATGGCTGAATATAAACCAGCATTCTGGTTAGTTCTCAGCTGATTACGCGTTTGCACACCTTGTTGGACATCTCCTATAATGTTCTGCTGGGGATGGGTATTATGAATCCTTATTTCAGGATTTTCAGAAACACGAGCATTAATACCCAAATTGTTAAGATTAAGATCAGTAACCAACTCCGCACCGGGAATATGCGTGGAAGTGGATGCATTCCCTTCAGCAAAATCAACATCCTGCACATGAGGAGTGTCAAAAGAAGAACCCTGAACAGGAGCAACTGGGGCTGAAGTGCCTTCAGTCGCATCCAGATTTTCATCATCTTCTTCTGATGACTCATTGTATTCAGTAGCATCTTCAACTTCCTCATTTTGAACTGTGTTGTTAGTCGAATTAGAACCTTGTGGGTTAACAACAACAGGTCTAACCAATGGCGAGTCAGCAGCATTGTCACTATCAAATAACATTCTAGCAGCTGCGGAATCTTCATCAATGGTTGGCAGATCAAAGGAGTTGAATAGCCCATCGTAGTCGAACATCCAAGGATCACCCGGAGCTTTAACAGGACTTGTATATCTCTGAACTCTTACTTCACTCCATAGCTCAATCTTTTTGGTAGTCAGATTCCAAACACGAAAATTTGGAGTAGCATATCCAAGGAAGAAACCCTCGATAGCTTTCGCGCCAAACTTTCCATCCGGCTCAATCATAGTGCATGGACCGCCAAAAGGTTCTAGAATCAAGAGATCCGGTTTCCTTTTCTGTAGAAGTTCGAAACAAGTCTTGCCATGTCTCTTAACTGTAAGAACTCGGTTTAATGTGTAGCAAGCAGTCGACACAGCCTCCGCCCAGAACTGAACAGGAAACTCCGACTCTACCAACATTGTTCTTGCAGTTTCAATTATCGTCCGATTCTTCCTCTCCGCGACACCATTTTGTTGTGGAGTGTAGCGAGAACTGTATTCATGAAGAATGCCTTTAGAAGTACAGAACTCATCCATAACACGGTTTTTGAATTCAGTTCCATTGTCGCTTCTGATCCTCTTAACTTTCAACGTGTAGATATTTTCCAACATTATAAGAAGATCCTTGAGGATGCCAGGAGTATCACTCTTGTGTGCCATAAAAGCTACCCAATAAAATCTAGAATAATCATCAGTAACCACTAAGCAATAAACATCACCGAAAGTTATCTTGTGTCTCATAGGTCTAAAGAGGTCCATATGAAGACGTTCGAGAGGCATGCTAACAGTGTTGATTTTCTTCAGAGGGTGAGACTTCTTCGTTTGTTTCCCTTTTTGGCACGAAACACAGATATCCTGTAGATGAAAAC
The DNA here is from genome assembly GCA_030545235.1 of Helianthus tuberosus. Taxonomy (NCBI): domain Eukaryota; kingdom Viridiplantae; phylum Streptophyta; class Magnoliopsida; order Asterales; family Asteraceae; genus Helianthus; species Helianthus tuberosus. Next base: position 41,318,381 of record CM060429.1, read on the forward strand.
TTCTCACGGGCACGCCATTCACAAGATTATTTTTCACCAAATGGTTCATTTTTCTTAAGTGAATATGTCCCATTCTTCTGTGCCAAGATATAGACTCCTTCTCCGTGGCTTTCGAGACAAAACATGTGACTTGTGCAGAAGTCGTAATCGCTTGGCTCATATCAAGAATATAAAGATCATTAACTCTTGGAGCCGATAAGAGAATCCATTCTTCTAGAATTTTGAAGCCAGGTTTCAGTACATAACAACCGGCATCATCAAAATGCACGGTGAAATTCTTGTCGCAAATTTGCGAAACACTGAGAAGATTGTGATCAATTTGACGAACATAATTGATCTTATCGAAACACACAACACCATTGGAGATCATTCCCTCTCCAGTGATGTAACCGCCTTTGTCTCCAGCGAATGCGACATAGCCTCCTTTAATATTTCTCACATCATATAGAAGCCGTAAGCCGCCTGTCATGTGCCTAGATGCTCCACTATCAACAATCCAATGACTATTAATAGTTCCTCCTGGAACACCCTGCACATATCATCAATGATCAGTTAAGGATGGGGACCCAAGCCTTAGTGGTCTTGGGTCGTCCCTGAGCATCACGAAGGATGATCTCGATTTCTTGATGATTTTGTAATAAAACAGCTCCCCCTGAACTTTCACCCGTCTTAGGTTTCAAGTTTGTTTTTGTTTACCAGATTGAGTTTTATAAACAAATTTTGAAACTTCTGGTTTTAAAGGTGAACTTGGTTCCCTTGGAACAGATTTGACCTCGGTTTTTAAGGCCTTTTCTATTTTCTTTATATTTTGATGTCGTTGTTTCGTTTCCTGTTCTTTAACAGTTCTTAAATCATGTTTTGGCAAAACTGGACGACGTTGAGGGTGAACCTTTTCAGGTGGTGCTTTCTCAACAAATTTCTCTTTTGGAGTGTTTGAGCAGGTTTTAATGATATGCCCAAATTCCCCACATTTAAAACATGTTCTCCTTTCCACAAACTTAGGAGAAACTGATCGACCAACAGATGTCGAACCTGTAGATCCCGAGGTACTGGCTTTTTCATCACACCTGTTTGAATGTTGAGTGTAATTGTTTTGGTTATCATGTTTTAAAATTTTGACTTGTTGTACAAAATCAGTGTTTGACTTGTTTTCAAAAGTCTCAATTTTATCCGTACCCTTTGATTCTACAAATTTAACATTACTGTTTTTCTTCTGATAACGGGCTCCTTTTGTTTCAAATTTTGATTTAGAAACATTAGGCCTTTGAGCTCGTTGAACTGATTGTTTACCCTTAGGAGCAACAGGTTGTTGCTTTGTTGGTGATTTTTGATTTCCAAATTGCCTTTTGATTTCAGCCTTAGGAATTTGATCACATTGAGTTACAATAACTCCCGGAAGCGACTTTCCCAAAAACTTACTTGTATTATTTTCAAAAACATTATCAATCGATGATGGATTGACATTTTTAATTGGAAAATCATTATCTGAGTAGATTTTAGAATCACCAAGCAAAGTGTACAACACGTTATTACTCTTAACGGCAGACACAGATTTCTTTTCATTCTTGACAGGATCTATCACTTGTTTGACAACTGGTTGAACAGCAGGAGTAGGAGGATCACACAAAATATAATTCTCAATTGGAACTTCTACTCCTTTCATTATTTCAAGTGATTTATCCTGGTCACTCATATCTGATTTTGATTCATCATCAGACGACTCATAGTCCTCAACAATTGGAGGACTTTGTTTCGTAGATGTTGAAGTTTCTGTCTGATCAGATGATGTACTTGAAGAATTGTCTGATTTAAACCCTAGGCCAGTGGTAACTTCCTCATAATCAAGAGGCACACTCTCAAACCGTGGCATTTCTTCTTCATCAGGCATATAGGTATAATTATGTCTTAAAGGAGGCGGACATTTCTTATACCCAACACCTTTCTTGTTTCCCTTCAGTTGTTGAACATCAATAATGTGATCGAGCACAAATCGGGAGTTAGAATAACTCTCCAACTTTTTCTTGATTGCATCATGCTCGCATTTTGCAATGGCTAACTCCTTTTTGGTTTCCTCAACAATGTTAATATAATCGTTAATACTAACTTGTTTATGATAAACAGTTTTTGTCACTTCGGAAACATTTTTCTTTAGAGTTTCAATTATAGATTTAAAATCCTTTTCATTTCTAACAAGAGCCATATTCGCCTCTTTGCATTTGGACATTTCAACAACCAAACTTTGATTATGACTATGAAGCTTTTCAGACTCAAGCTTCAAATCAGCACAATCATTACAAACACTAGGAGCAGGAGTTTCAGAATTTACCTGACTCGTAGAGGCTGAGACATTTGCCATAAAGGCAGTCTGATAAGAAAAAGATCCGGCTTCAGAAAAAAACTTCTCCATTTCTTTAGATGCTACAGCAGCCTTCTTAATCAGAAATGATTTCTGACATTTCAACTCCTCCGCTTCATTCAACAAGTCATTAAGATCAGAACTTGCTTCTTCCCTCACATCACCAGAATGATAATCGCCCAAAGTAGAACTTTCTTCATCAGAACTCCCGGTATAACCCGAACTGTCGTCACTTTCAGAAAATTCTTCCTTATGAACGTGCTTGATGTGATTGATGATCTTTGCATAACACGCTGTTCCTCCTTTATCTTGATCACCTTCCCCAAGTTGTAAACACCAATTAAACCCTCCATCAGCTTGAACGGTCAATGCTCGATTTGTGTTTGAAGGTCCAGACTGGTTCTGGTTGGTGGTGTTGTTCACAGCTACTATCCCTTTTCCACGGTTATCTTGATTGTCATTGACATTTGAAGTACTCGTCTGATTTCTGAATGGGCTTTGATTACCTTACTTACTTGGTCTGGTGCATTCACATTTGAAGTGCCCCTTTTCGCCACAATTGAAGCATGTTACTGCTTCTTTATCAAATCCGTACTTTGTATCTTGTTTACTTTCCAAAGAACTTCTCCCTGTTCAAACCATAAAGTCCTTCGCCCTTGTAACAGCACTTGCGAATGCCCACTTTATATCCATCAACTCCATTTCATCACGGTTGATTTGTAGATAATCTTCGTTGGTCAAACTAATGTTTCCAATTTGACCTGCGACCAAACCACAGTAAGCACTGACCATTGTATTAATGAGTTCCATATGTTCCTTTGCTACTTTAATGCTAACATTTGAGAGGTTTGATGTATCAACTTTGACTGTGTTAGAGTTTACAGGTGGAGGATTGTTGGTATAATGAGCTTGCTGTTGTTGTGGTTGGGCTTGTTGTGTTGGGACATGAATATAAGCATTTGGATTGAACTGGGGTTGAGGAGTGGCAACTGGAGGTGTAAAAGGAAGAAAAGGACTTCCAAATAGAGGTCTAGAATAAGCCTGAGCTTGAGCACTCAAATGTGCTGGCGGAAGATAGGCACTTGGATCGAAGACCGGAGGTGGAGCTGATTAAGGAAACGGAAAAGAGTTTGTATTTGATACAAACGCCGTTTGTAACTTTGGTTGCTGAGCTGAACTGGAACTAGCTGACGGGATAAAACCTCCTCCATAATACATTTCGATATTTTGAGGAGCAGTAATTCGTTTAGCTTTCCGAATTTCTTCATCATTCTTATGTTCCAGCTTCTGTATGAATTCATAGATATTGACATTTTCAGCATCTAGAACACCGGTATGCTTTAAAAGCTCAATGTATGGGCTCCACTTTGGAGGTAGAGAATCAGCAAACCTTGCAACTATTTCCTGTTGAGTTGAAGTAACACCATAAGCAAACATTTCACTAATCAAATGATAAAAACGTGTAGTCATATCATTTAGAGTTTCATTTTCCAAGAAGTGAAATGATTCAAACTCTTTCTTCAATAGATCATGACGTGACTTTCTAGCAGCTGCATTTCCTTCTCCTCTTGCTACCAAAGAATCCCATAGTGTCTTCGTGTCCGTACAATAAGAGAATTGATGATAGATATCTTTGTGAAGCGCTTGGGTAAGAATAGCAAACGACTTTTTCTCAAATTCATAGGCTTTCTTGTCATTTTCTTGCATATTAGTAAAACCCTCTGCCGTTGATGCTGCTACTTCGAGAGCATTATTGCGTGGAGTAATGAAACACCTCCAAAGATCAGTGCTTTGCCCTTGAACGTATGTATGGAAACGACCTTTCCATGATGGAAACTCGTTCATATGATTCAACTTTGGTGGGCGATTGTTGCTGCCCGTTTCGCTCTCGCTGAGCAAAAGATTTTGAATATTTTGATTTTGATTTGATACAAGTGCCCATTGTCCTGCACTTATAGAAGGTTGACCAAAGACATTCTTTATCCATGCTGCTGCAGAGGTTTGATCTTGACTTGGTCTCGAGTCCATACTCCAATCCCACGGACTTATGCAGCTCATATTTGGTATATGAATGATATAACCTGTAAACACACTTGAAAACACAAAGTTATCACACTTTTGCAAGTCCTCTGTGTAAAACAGCAACTGATCTCGACGAAACACTTTCCACGAAACAGAGTTGTTTCATCGAAATGGATGATGACGAAACACACTTGTTTCGTCCAAGATATTATGACGAAACAGACTTTGTTTCGTCGAAGATATTTTTGACGAAACGCTTTTGTTTCGTCGAAGATAGGGTTTCAGACAGCTGGTGAGATATTTCAAATAAAATCTTATCTAACTAACACAATGTGACAGTTTTTCAACTCAAACCACGTTTTAAGTTACCAACTAAGTTTAGAGTTTCAAAGCACTTTTACACCAAAGTCCACTTAATGTATTATATTGCACAACACTTTGATTTAAACAATAAAAGGATCAAATTCACAAGTATGATAAGAACAATATGAAGATATGAAGAACACACTCAAGAACAATGAGTTTTCCGGTCACCGATAATTTTCCGAAACACGAAAATGCACAAGACTTTCACTAAAAACCGGTTTAAAGCATGAACAAACAATCTAACAAGGTTTTTGATAAAACTCTTTAGCAAATAACAACAAACTAATAGATTTTATGAATATTTTTCAGAAAAACATGAATTTTTCAAGAACAAATTTTCAGAAAAACAACCACAAAAACTTGATAAAAACCGAACAATGTTTGATTTTAAACAAGGATAAGAGCCAAACGCTCTGATACCAATTGTAGGTCCCGAAATCTGAGGATCGATAACGAACTGAATCACTTGTTTATAGCAAACACGGTCACGTGTGCGGAATCCACGTAACTATGCCAAATCAAACATATAAAGCAATAACGACACCGTATTAACCAATTAAACACACTCGATTGGTTAAGTGGGATGAGAACCAACAACAAACTGATACAAACACAGTTTTGACAGAATTTTGACAGAGTTTCTTTAAGGGTATTTTCTCATCTGGTTTCAAAGTGAAACCAGACAGTGTTTATATAGTCCCTGGGCCCAAGTCTTGACGAAACACAAGGTGTTACGACGAAACAGCATATGGGCCACACATTGGGCCTGAAGCAGCCCATTACACGACGAAACAAATGTGTTTCGTCGTTGATGTCGACGAAACAGAACCAATTGATAACCATTCCGTTTCGTCGTGATGTGTTCGACGAAACAGATGTGTTTCGTCGAAGGCTGCAATATGTGTGCTGTTTGCTGCAAACAGACATCAAACAAACAGAACTTATAAACATTACTATAATGACCATATTACCCTTGACATGCAACATGCATTGTTCGTATAGCATTACATAACATAAAGAGACAAACAAGTCAGACACAAGCGGATAGGAGGATATCCGACTTGGTCGACGGAAAATACAGACTCGATAAGCGTTAAAGACCGTACAAAATACATCGTTAAACAAGACTAGTTACAGACACTAAAAATGCATCAACAAGCAGTTCTGGGTATATCTTCCTCCTGGATTCGTAACTGGTGATAGCATGAGCGTAAATCGATCTTCGAGAAACACATAGCACCTTGCAATTGGTCAAACAAATCATCGATTCGGGGCAGGGGATAGCGATTCTTGATTGTCAGCTTGTATAACTCCCTATAATCGATGCACATCCAGAACGATCCATCCTTCTTTTTGATGAAAAGGACAGGTGCGCCCCAAGGAGAGGTGCTAGGGCGAATGAAGCCTTTGTCAAGTAATTCCTGGAGTTGACTCGAGAGTTCGCGCATTTCGGACAGAGCGAGGCGATAAGGAGATTTAGCAACAGGATTAGCTCCAGGAATGAGGGTCAATACGGAAATCAATATCACGACTCGGGGGTAAACCAGGTAAATCATCAGGAAAGATGTTAGGAAAATCACGAACCACAGGCACCTTACCCATTGCCTTCTTTTCCTTTTCCTCCGCTACTACGATGTGTGCCAAGAAAGCTTTGTATTCCTTGCGGAGATACTTGTTTGCTTGGATACACGACATGAGTTTGAGATTCTTCGATGCGACTTCGCCATAGACACATAGTTGATCACCATTAGCGAGCGAGAAATGAATCATTTTATTGAAGCAAACAACTTTAGCACGATTTTCACGAAGAAAATCCATGCCTACTATGATATCAAAACTTCCAAGCTGCATCGGGATAAGATCGATAGGGAAGACGTGATTGTTGATTTCAAGCGTACAATCACGGAGAACAAAGTTAACAGTGACGGTTCTTCCAGTGGCAACTTCTACGTCGAACGTCGAAGGGAGGTTAGCGCGTTTACGTTTTAGGAGTTTTTCGAATTCTAACGAAACAAAACAGTTATCGGCTCCAGTATCAAATAAACACGAAGCATATATACCATTGACAAGGAACATACCATTAACCACATTGTTGTCTGCTTGAGCCTGGCGGGCGTTGATGTTGAATGCACGTCTGCGGGCTGCTGGTTGCTGTTGCTGCTGCTGAGGCTGCTGCTGTTGATGTTGTTGCGCTGATCGGATGAGCATTCCATCCAAAAAGTGCATAAGTTTGCATTTTCGCGCATATCTTACGTTCTGAACATATCCGAACATCCAAAAATTTATGTAATCATTAAAATATTTTATTTTAGTGATTGGAATGATAAAATTCCATTCGTCGCGTAATATGGATCGTTTTTCGCGTCCGTTCGTGTTTCATCGTAATTAACCGAACAAAGCAACCGTACGACCAAACGAACCGACATCCGAGATATTTTCAAGCATATTTCATGTCCCCTATACTTTGGCATCATTATTAAGCCTTGAAAATGGGTTAACGGGGCTTAAACATGTCAAAAATCAACTTTATAGCATGAAGGGACCTGTTCTGCCGAAAATGAAACTTTTGCAAAAACAGGCTCCCTCATGCCACGCCCCAGACCCAAGTGCTCCTCTTGCGTTTCGCGAGAGCGCCCTTTTTCAACATAACAATTTTCAGCAACTGGGTTGATTTTCAAGGGTTTTTATGCAATTTTTGCAATACTTGGAGCTGGTTTTGGACTCCCATAGTATTGTATTTCAGTGGGTAACACTTGGATGGTTGAGATTGAAGCTCGTAGTTCGAGAAACAATCCTAACGGCTCTTGAATTCCTATAAATACCCACCTTGTTTCATTTCAATATTCACACTTGATTCATTTCTGCTCTAAGTTGGGGTTTCCACACTCCATACCTGAGCGTAGTTTAGGCATAGTCACGAGTCGTAGTTTCGGTCAAAATGCGTATTCTTGCGTATTTTGCAACCAAACTACTCTTGGGTGTCAAGACCCTTTGTTTTGATACCAAACTCATTTTCTAACTTCGTTAAACATGTTTTAACATGTTTAGCTCGTCACTTTAGGTTTAGTGCTTATATAGGGTCGTAAGATAAGCGGTCTAAACAACCGCTTAGACTTTCGAACCCGACCCGTTTGGTCGATCTTTAGGATCCGATCAAACATGTTTTGTGACCATAGTTGTATAGGGAATAACCTTCCGAGGTTATACCTTATGGTCACTAGGTTTAGTTAGTTGTATGATAGGTAATTTATATGCCTTAGGAAAATGACCAAAATGCCCTTTTTACGCATAAATTCATTTTAAGCATATGTAACCTAAATTTTTACATCTAAACTGATTAGGTAATATTATTAGATATGTTAAGGCATATAATACTTGTCATAGGACTAGTTAAGCGGTCCGAACGCATTTTACGCAAACGACGCGTTAAAGTAGCGTAAGCTACCTAAACGGGTCGTAATGGGTCGTAAGCACTTAGGATAAGTTCCGTTTTAGAATGTTGGCTTTGTTAAACCATATTACATGAGTTCCTATACTCATTTGGTTTACGAAATCTCACTCTATCCGATCTTCCGATTTAGGTCCAGTTTAAAACGTAGTTACTTATATTAGGTGTCGTTTGATTTCCGTGATTCCTCTAGCTTTGCTTGGTTGTTAAGCAAGACTTCTAAGCACCCTCAAGTGAGTACATAGTCCCCTATTTTATGTTTTCAAATGTTTTGGGGTGATACACATGTGCCTACTTGTTACTTTCGTGCTTTCCATGTTTTTATATTATACTTGCTATGTTCATTAGTACACGTATAGTACATGATTTTATCCATGTTTTTGCTATGTATGTTCATTTAGTGCATACTTAGTACATTGTTTTACATTACATTACATTTCATGCTATGTATGTTCATTTGTTGCATACTTAGTACATTATTTTCATAAAACATGCTTACATTTTGGTATGACATTTGGTTTGTTTAAATGGGACAAAAATACATTCATTAACATTGATCACGCCGTTCGTTAGTAGGTAGTGGTGCCATAGGAATTGACAACTCACGTTCCTGAGATCCTAGGTTTGTTTGGATGGAAGGAATGACCGAATTCGATATACATTGTTTAGATAAACCTTTAACTTCGTTTAAGGGTTTGTCGCCACAGTCGCAAGGCTTGAATGTATGCATTAGAACAATACCGCATAGATGTTTGTATCAGTAAGGCATGCATTTGTTTTACAAAACATAACTTTTGATTCATTCAAATTCTTTGTTTTGTGCATTTTTACATATGGTTTAAGTAGTCACTTTTTACCTACCATACATGACATTTGTTTACACATTACATGATTTACATTTGACAATAGACATGGTTTTTACATAAATATTTGACAATTGGTTTAAACAAGACATATTTGGTGGTTTGTTTTTGGTAAGTGATTTAAGTAACGAGGCGTGTGTAATATGATAAAAGCATGGTGGATACGCCGCTGGTACTTCCTATTTATAAGTGCTTTTATGATATTACATATCGTAGCGTTATTTAAACCATTTCAAGTTAGACATATTACATTTTACACTTATATGATATCTTCATGAAAAATTGTTTTACAAACAACATATTTTATACAAACTCATTTTACTTGGTTAATAATTTATCTATGCATATTTCTTTTATATCATCTGATTTCTTATCACTGATTGTATGATTTATAAAAGAAAACATTTTACAAGGCTCATGACTAACTTTTGACAAAATATTTTCTTTAAACTTACAAGTCATGAATCCTTAGTCTATAAAACCTATGTATCTCACAGGCATTTTTATGCTGACGTACCTATTTTCACATGTGTTTTCAGGAATTGATGCATAGGATTGATCAAGATACACTTAGGCGGACTTGGGCCTTAGTGACAATAAAAGATGCAAGACTAGTTAATTATGTTATGATTCTTTGTCTTTAATACATTGTAATTTCTTTTAGAGTAAATTACAAAACTCGTCCTTTATGTATGTCACTTATTGCAAATCATGTCCTTTGTCTTCAAAAATTACAAAAAACGTACTCGATGTTTGCAAACTCGTGCACGTTATGTCCTTTGGCCCTAACTAGGTTAATTTTTACAGTTAAGCATGACCAAATGGACCCCACATAAGGGTATTTTGGTCATTTTACCTTATTTACTCAAATTAATAAACATAAAAAGTAATAAATAAAACAATTAAAATATATTATATATATTTACGTATTATATATATTTATGTATATAGTTATATACATATATACACACACTTTAACCACCCTGCCCACTCTCTCTCTAAACTCTCTCCCTACCCAGTCTCTCTCTAACTTCTGGTGACACCACCATCTCCCGGCCACCACCCCCACCCTACCCAACTATCTGATCACTACCGTCCACCACCACCTCTTGCCACCACGAGCCACCGCCATCTCCTATAACAACCACCAAAACCACAAAGATTTGAGCCAGATCTGACCATAATCCACCAAGATTTGAGCAAGAACTACAGAGATCTGAACTAACCATCCACCGAGAATCTGAACTAGATCTGACCAGCATGTGAAGTTGTGGCGGAGTGGTGTTGTTGTGGTGCAGAAGTTGTCGGTGAGCAACACCCAAATCTTGTCGTCGGTGCGTGGAGTTGTGGTGAAGTGGAGGTGAGCAGCGGCGTGGCGGTGTCGTTGGAGGAAGATGATGACGTAGGATGCAATTTGGGTGTTGGTGAGATGGAGAATGGTGGTTGATTGTTCCGGAGTAGGTCTTGTGGTGCTCCGACGGTGGGGCAAGGGTGGTGGAGTTGTGGAATTTTGTTTAATTTTTATATGTTTTTTTGTGAGCTAGGGTTAGATTTATAGTTGCAGGTTATCGATTTCAGATTTAGAAGATTCCGGTGAGTTGTACAGTACAAGACAGATTTGAATCAGATTTATAGTTGCAAGTTATCGATTCCAGATTTGTTGTTGATCTCTCTGATTGCTGGTTATTATTGACTTGAAAAGATTAAAAAACACAGTTTTTGATGCACATAATTACTTCTGATTTTGAGATGTTGTTATTCATGTTGTTTCTAATCTGAGTTTAAGATCTGCAGGATTAAAACTTGTTTTTGCAGAATGTTGCTCAAGGATTATCGAAGAAGAAGCAGAGTTTAAGATGACAGATTAGATATTGCGATTAGGGTTATTGGGGATTTTAAATGGGGGAGAAACAGATGGTAGGTGAAAGGACATTAATGCCCTCATGTGGGCCCCATGTGACTAAACTTAAGTCAGAATTTTAACTTGGTTTGGGGTAAAGGATATACCATGTTAGGATTTGCCAACATTAGGTATGATTAATGTAATTATTGAAGACAAAGGACATGATTTGCAATAAGTGACATACATAAAGGACGAGTTTTGTAATTTACTCTTTCTTTTATTCAATAAAACAAAATTTCAATTTCCATATGTTATGAAACAATGATTATGTTACAACACTCCCCGACGATTCCGCCGCGATTTGTTGTTTTACGCGGTCGGGGTGTGACAGAAAAGTTGGTACCAGAGCTCATGGTTATAGGGAATTAGGTTATTAGTAATGCTTTGACCTAGTCTATAACCTTCTTAGGACCCTAACACAAGATTCTTGTGTTTAGATCTTTAAACAATACCGTCACTTATCCTTAGGTGACAACCACAACAAGAACACAAATTTCGAATCCGCTTCCAAAACCAATCATCTGTTCTAGGATGATTGATTACTAGGTTTTGAACCCTCTAAGTTTCAAAATCTCTTCAAAGTGGGTCTTATAATGTGAACACGTGCAATCTGGAAGGGTGGATGCCTGTACTTTGAGTTTTCTGTCTAAGGCTAGAGTGTTCGTACAAATCCACATAATCAGACCAGTCACTCTTACCTGGGAACTCTTGGGGTGAGTGTCCACTTATAGGCTAAAGCATGTCTTCGCGATACATTAATACGACCCAATTACTTTGATTAGTCATCGTCTCATTTGTTTAACAAACAATTGATCGCAATTTTTATGCGTTGTCATTCTATTTTGATTATCCGATAACATTTCACTTGTTTCTTCCTATGTCTTCCATTTTCTCTAGAATGTCTCTTCATCGCAACGACGCTCGGACATCCAAGCAGACTACCAAATTTGCCCAGCGAATAGGCGAAGTAGTCCTGAAGACTATTGAATTAGCTGTTGCCATGGCTCGTCTCACGGATGAAGCTACTCAAGAGACACCGAAGGAAACAGAAGCCAAGCCTTCACCAAAACCAAAGAAACGTAAAGCTTCAAAGAAACCCGCAGCGGTTGTACCAAAACAAGCAGGACCTAGTCAGGTGGCAGCACCACCAGCCAAGAAGCCTTAAAACGGAACTGCACCCTCGTGCAACCAATGTAACCTTCATTATCATGCCAGTGTGAAGTGCTGCAGATGCCTAATCTATGGAAATATAGTTCATACAGCTAGGGTTTGCCGAGCTGCTCCATGGTGCAATCGATGCAACCGTCATCATCCGAATCACATACCTTGTTTCAAGTGTACCCACTGTGGACGATGGGGACATTTGGTTGGCGTGTGCCGCTTTGCTACCTAAAACAAAGCTGTTACAAATCTGACCCACGAATGAGTAGTTGGCTGATTAGAAGATGTTGCTACTCTGAATAGTTTGTATATGTTGCTTTTGTTTCTTTTATGGAACTCTGGAACAATGTGTTTAGTTTATAAATAAATCGTTGTTCGCAATTCTGATGTACAAGTGTAGTTACATGTGTGTATGGCATTTCCCTATAATACCTACATCAAGGAACTATGTTCTTTACACACTACTCTTGTGATTCTCCCTTTCTTATGTTTGCTCATGATTTTCTCGAAAATTCTAAATACTCGTTTCATTCTAAGAAATGAAGTACATAAGTGACATTTTGAGTAATCACTTTAAATCCTTGGTTAGATGACTAAGGGTATTTTTCGATCTCATACCCATTACACTCTGGTTTTCATAACAATATACATAATATAAGTTTTCAAAATAACCTTCATAATTTCAAAATATTCCATATAGTTTGAAAACATTTTTAGCATAGTGTATTTACTTAATATATCAAGTGCATGATTTCAAAAACATCATTCATGTTTTCAAAAACCTTATACATAATTTCAAAATTCATCTCGCATGATTTTAAAACATTTTATAAATATACTTATCTAATACACCTACTTTATGATTTCAAAAGTATTATGTAAGGTTTCAAAAACATTAAACACATTTCTAAAAAGAACCCCATGCATAGTTTTCAAAAACATTTTCTCATACATTGACTTAACCTTCAAATCCTGCTTCATATGTCGTCTTGGCATATCTAGCACCTCAACTTCTTAAGCATTGAGATATTTGCAAGCATATTTCATGTCCCCTATACTTTGGCATCATTATTAAGCCTTGAAAATGGGTTAACGGGGCATAAACATGTCAAAAATCAACTTTATAGCATGTAGGGACCTGTTCTGCCAAAAATGAAACTTTTGCAAAAACAGGCTCCCTCATGCCACGCGCCAGACCCAAGTGCTCCCCTCGTGTGGTGCGATAGCGCCCTTTTTCAGCATAACAATTTTCAGCAACTGGTTTGATTTTCAGGGGTTTTTATGCTATTTTTGCAATACTTGGAGCTGGTTTTAGACTCCCATAGTATTGTATTTCAGTGGGTAACACTTGGATGGTTGAGATTGAAGCTCATAGTTCGAGAAACGATCCTAACGGCTCTTGAATTCCTATAAATACCCACCTTGTTTCATTTCAATCTTCACACTTGATTCATTTCTGCTCTAAGTTGGGGTTTCCACACTCCATACCTGAGCAACTTGAATCAAATCTCCATTGCTTGAACCTCTTGTAAGTTTCCTTCATGCTTTTATGCGTTTTTAAGCGTAAAAGTCAAACAGTGTTTGACTTTCTGCTTTGACCAGTCAATGGTCAACACGAAGTTCGTTTGAACTTCGCAACGTGAGCATAATCACGATGGTCATAGTCCTTTGTGACTATACCTACTGATTACCACGTTATTTAGGCATAGTGACGAGTCGTAGTTTCGGTCAAAATGCGTATTCTTGCGTATTTTGCAACCAAACTACTCTTGGATGTCAAGACCCTTTGTTTTGATACCAAACTCGTTTTCTAACTTCGTTAAACATGTTTTAACATGTTTAGCTCATCACTTTAGGTTTAGTGCTTATATAGGGTCGTAAGATAATCAGTCTAAACAACCGCTTAGACTTTCGAACCCGACCCGTTTGGTCGATCTTTAGGATCCGATCAAACATGTTTTGTGACCATAGTTGTATAGGGAATAACCTTCCGAGGTTATACCTTATGGTCACTACGTTTAGTTAGTTGTATGATAGGTAATTTATATGCCTTAGGAAAATGACCAAAATGCCCTTTTTACGCATAAATTCATTTTCAGCATATGTAACCTAAATTTTTACATCTAAACTGATTAGGTAACATTATTAGACATGTTAAGGCATATAATACTTGTCATAGGACTAGTTAAGCGGTCCGAACGCATTTTACGCAAACGACGCGTTAAAGTAGCGTAAGCTACCTAAACGGGTCGTAATGGGTCGTAAGCACTTAGGATAAGTTCTGTTTTAGAATGTAGGCTTTGTTAAACCATATTACATGAGTTCCTATACTCATTTGGTTTATGAAACCTCATTCTATCCGATCTTCCGATTTAAGTCCGGTTTATTAACGTAGTTACTTATATTAGGTGCCGTTTGATTTCCGTGAATCCTCTAGCTTTGCTTGGTTGTTATTCAAGACTTCTAAGCACCTTCAAGAGAGTACATAGTCCCCTGTTTTACGTTTTCAAATGTTTTGGGGTGATACACATGTGCCTACTTGTTACTTTCGTGTTTTCCATGTTTTTATATCATACTTGCTATGTTCATTAGTACAAGTATAGTACATGATTTTATCCATGTTTTTGCTATGTATGTTCATTTAGTGCATACTTAGTAAATTGTTTTACATTACATTACATTTCATGCTATGTATGTATGTTCATTTGTTGCATACTTAGTACATTATTTTCATAAAACATGCTTACATTTTGGTATGACATTTGGTTTGTTTAAATGGGACAAAAATACATTCATTAACATTGATCACGCCGTTCGTTAGTAGGTAGTGGTCAATAGGAATTGACAACTCACGTTCCTGAGATCCTAGGTTTGTTTGGATGGAAGGAATGACCGAATTCGATATACATTGTTTAGATAAACCTTTAACTTCGTTTAAGGGTTTGTCGCCACAGTCGCAAGGCTTGAATGTATGCATTAGAACAATACCGCATAGATGTTTGTATCAGTAAGGCTTGCATTTTTTTACAAAACATAACTTTTGATTCATTCAAATTCTTTGTTTTGTGCATTTTTACATATGGTTTAAGTAGTCACTTTTTACTTACCATACATGACATTTGTTTACACATTACATGATTTACATTTGACAATAGACATGGTTTTTACATAAACATTTGACAATTAGTTTAAACAAGACATATTTGGTGGTTTGTTTTTGGTAAGTGATTTAAGTAACGAGGCGTGTGTAATATGATAAAATGATGGTGGATACATCGCTGGCACTTCCTATATATAATTGCTTTTATGATATTACATATCGTAGCGTTATTTAAAGCATTTCAAGTTAGACATATTACATTTTACACTTATATCATATCTTCATGAAACATTGTTTTACAAACAACATATTTTATACAAACTCATTTTACTTGGTTAATTATTTATCTATGCATCGTTTTTTTATATAATCTGATTTCTTATCACTGATTGTATGATTTATAAAAGAAAACATTTGACAAGGTTCATGACTAACTTTTGACAAAACATTTTCTTTAAACTTACAAGTCATGAATCCTTAGTCAATAAAACCTATGTATCTCACATGCATTTTTATACTGACATACCTATTTTCACATGTGTTTTCAGGAATTGATGCATAGGATTGATCAAGATACACTTAGGTGGACTTGGGCCTTACTGACAATAAAAGATGCAAGACTAGTTAATTATGTTATGATTCTTTGTCTTTAAGACATTGTAACTTCTTTTATTCAATAAAACAAAATTTCAATTTCCATGTGTTATGAAACAATGATTCTGTTACAACACTCCCCGACGATTCTGCCGTGATTTGTTGTTTTACGCAGTCGGGGTGTGACACGATTTCATGGTGAAAAGTTAAGATTTGATGGTGAAATCGATGTGAAAGTGTGTGTAGATCAAGGAAGTACAAGATTTGAGATGAAAAGTTACAAGAATCGCGAGGAATCGAGAGAAAATAGGTCAAGAGCGTGCTGGTCGGAGGAGAGCTGTCACATCACGTGAAAAGTGATGTGACAGGTGAGTATTTATAGGGGAAGGAGAGGAGAGAGGCGGTGTAGTGATTCGATTGGAGGGCCTTCCGATCGGATGGCCATTCGATCGGATGGGCATCCGGACGGATGACCATTCGATCGAATGGTTCTTCGATTGGATGGTTTGTGCAAGTTGGTTTCCGACTTTTTTTTCGTGCGTTGAGCGTTGCAATGCGTCTAAGCGAGTGTCGATTAAGCGATGCAATAGTTTGAAATAATAGTTACACAAATAACGTAACTAACATACAACAACATATGTAAACTTGCGTTTCCAGTTCGCGATGAGATTGCGTTGCGATAGAGTTGTGATTGCGTTTGCGATTAATCACCTCAAAGCATATAATAAACATGCACAAGTAACACCTAATAGCACACACGCGTAAAACAATATCCAGAACATGCGATTCAAGTTGCGATGCGATAGCGATGAGATAACGTTAAGATTAGCGTTTAATAGCGATTATTGCATTGATACTCCACATAATACAACTAAAACCACATAAACTAAAGTATCGATTATTAAGTCAAAGAGTACAAGTAATAATTAAGCAAGGAATGGCAGATCGAATTAGCAATATTTTCTTCCTTTGACTTTGACTTGTACTTTGACTTCAAAAAGTCGGGTTGTTACACCTAACTTGTGAGACTTATACGTTAGAAAAGATGTTAGAGGTATATACTAATGAGATAGTGGCACGGCACGGAGTAGCGGTGTCCGATAGGGAAACTCGGTTTACTTCAAACTTTAGGCGCGATTTCCATGAGCAAATGGGAACGAAATTGTTCATTAGCACCGCGTACCATCCTCAAACGGATGTACAGAGCGAAAGAACAATACAGACATTGGAAGACATGCTACGGGCATGTATTATCGATTTCGGAGGTAGTTGGGATGTTTATCTACCATTGGTAGAATTCTCATATAACAACAGTTACGACGCTAGTATTGGTATAGCTCCGTACGAGATGCTCTACGGTAGAAAGTGCCAAACCCAGGTGTGTTGGGGTGAGGTGGGTCCACGTGAAGTCGCCAATAAAGATATAGTTCGAGCCACTAACATAAAAAGTGATATGGTTCGGGCTCATTTGAAAGCAGCTCAAGATAGACAGAAGTCGTATGCTGACAAAAGACAAAGACCAATCGAATTTCAGGTTGGTGACAAGGTTATGCTTAAAGTATCTCCATGGGAGGGGATTATCCGGATCAGAAAAAGAGGAAAGTTAAGTCCGAGGTTTATTGGGCCATTTAAAATCATCGAACGAGTTGGTAGGGTAGCATACCGCCTTGAACTACCGAAGGAATTGAGCGGAATCCATAGCACATTCCATGTATCGCATCTCCGAAAGTGTCTAGTCGAAGAAACGACTTATATCCACTACGACGACATCGAAGTGGATAACAGTCTTAATTATGTGGTGAAGCCGATTGAAATTCTGGATCGAAAGGTTAAGAGATTGCGCAGCAAGGAAATTGACCAAGTAAAGGTCAAATGGGAGCAGTGAAAAGGGTCAGATACTACATGGAGTCCGAAGAAGAGATGAGACGTCTCTACCCTTCATTATTTGGTACGTATACTAGTTTCGAGGACGAAACCCTTTTAAGGGGGGTGGACTTGTAACACCCCGAAAATATAGATTTTTATATTATAATTAAATGTCGGTTATGGTCAAGATAGAATAACTAGGAATAAATAACCTAGTTAATCATAAGTCTTGACATAATAAGAAAAACTTAGTTAAAATACTCCTTATGAAAAGATTGAACATGTGAGGGGACTAAACTTGACAAATTGGAAATGATTTTATTTAATTAAAACAAAACACCAAAACACACACTTCAGTATGTGTTCTGGTCGAGTTTTTCACAGGAGACAAAAAGGGGTTCTCCTACTTGAACCTTAATTCTTGCAAATCAATCGAATCAAAACGCCAAATCAGTCCCAAATCGAAATCCAAGATCATATTGGTGATCACCTAAGTGAAGGGATCACAAGGTATGTTAAATTTCATCTTTTGGTTATGTCATGTACTTTTGGTGAAAACTTGAAATCGAAAATTTAGCTTGCTTGACCAATGTTTGGATGAAATTAGGAATGAAATCATGTCTAGGAGTAAACCCTAGTTAATAGTTTGTTGAATTGATATTCATAATTATGAAATTCATGATCACCCATCTAAGTGTTAAATGGGTTTTGTAGAATGATGAAGAACACTAGAAATTTGATTATAAAATGAGTGTTATTGATTTGCATAAAGTGAATTTAGAGGTTATTATGCATACTAGATATAATGAACTTGCAAAATTTGTTTAATCTTTGCCAAATAGTTAGTCATAGACTTGATGGTGGATTTTATAAATTGATGCCCATTAGGTGTTTGTTAAAATGCCTAAATGAACGCTAAATGTTGAAATTTTGAACAGAACGCATATTTGAATGATATGGCGAATTATGCGTTATGTGATATGATTAGAGTTCTAAATGAGCCGTTGATCGAACTCTATAGGTAAAGGAATCGAGTCTTCAAGCAGACAAGCCGGAGTGGACACGCGCTTGAAGGGAAAGCTCTAAAGGTACGTAACTATGGTTTCGTTACATTACGCTTGAACATTGATCGTAGTTTAGTTAATTTTGAATTAGCTTTATATGTGAAATTGGTATGTTGTTGAAGTGACGAAGCTCACTAGACAAACAAAACGGGTCAAATTAGTGGTTAGAATAAGCTTAGTTTGTTGTTGAAGTGATGGTCTTCACTTAACAAACAAACGGGTCAAAATTATGTTTTAAAATGGTTGTGTTAAAAGTGACTTGAATGTCACATTATGAACGAGTATTATAAAAGCGTAAGCCGAGAAACGGACACACAAAATCTGAAGTACATGAGCCCTTGGTATTGGGTCAAAGTTTAGAATCATGACTTGCCGAAATTTACATAAATAGACATGCTTGAAACGTCGATAGTACGCACGACACATTGCGTGCGTAAGACCATAGGATGCAAGCGAAAAGTCAATATTGACAAGCCCGGGGAATGGGTAATTATGTTTAAAATCAATTATGTATAGCAAACATGTAATATACTTAGTTAATAAACGGGTCGAATAACCAAAAAAAAGTGCATTATGGGCTTTTAGTCTATAAATTGGATTTTTATGCGAGAAAATCTTATAAACGGACCCGTATTTTAATTACGGACATGTAGGAAAAGGAATAACTGAAAACGGACTTGTAGATAAAAAGTTATGGCCTTTGAAAGTTCGAATTTGGTTAAAAATCTGAGCTGGGCAGAAAATGCGATCCAGATACGGACCTGCTGGAAATCAGTCTTCCCCGCGGCACGCGAAGGGGAACCATCATCCAGGCGCGACACGCGAGAGCTGTCGCGGTCCGCGAAAGAATCAAAGTAGTCTCTCGCGTGGCGCGAGAGACCTAAATCTGAATTTTTATTTTTGTTTTCGTTTATTTGATATTGGAACTTGATTATACTTCTTTCTATGCTATCAAAACTAACTTTTAAGTTGGTTTTGACATTAGGTGAATGTAGCTACCATCCCGATGTCGATCAACTGAAGAAGGGAACCGAACACATATCAAATGAAGCTTCCACGATATCTTTCTTTTGTTTAGTTTAAAAATGAAAGTTGTAAATGCTTGTAACTATATTTTGAATACTTAAATCTTGTTTGAACATTAATGGTGTGTGCGAAGCGTGATATGATTTTATTGATATTTTAAGCCCATTTTTCGCATTAGTCAAGTTTTAAATTTATAAAACACGATATTCTACTAACACTAAACACACACTTGGGCAAGTGCACCCATTGTGAACGTAGTATAGCGTTGGTAAGATACCGAGTTCGTCCAAGGACACAAGAGCTTTTAGTACCGGTTTATCCTCAACGTCTACTCAATCTAAATTTTTTGAGAAAAGGTTTTAAACATGAAAATAAAAACTAAAAATGTAGAAATAAAAATAAAATAAAACAGATAGACAAGATGAATCACTTGGATCCGACTCGCCGTTAATGTATCCTTTGATGATTTTTGCACTTTCGGACTTTTTAAGAGATTATCTTAGTTATAGTAGTAGGCCCCTCTTTTGAAGGTGACGTTACCCTCAACCCAGTGGTTTGAGTTAGCAAGGAAACAATCCCAAAAGGTCGGAATATTGAAAGATAATTAATTAAGTTATTAATGCGAAAAGTGGTAGGCCCCTCTTTTGAAGGTGACGTTACCCTCGGCTATGTGGTTTGAGTCAGCAGGGATACAATCCCAAGTAGCCGGTTTAATGTATTAATAGTAGTTTACATATGAGGGGTTCAGCTATTCGCACCCCCGCCATCCAATACCAGTGGGTATTGAAGGAGGTCCTCCTAAGCTTGAACCAGGTCCTTGCAGGATCTATACACTGAACAAGGCAAGAACCTTACTAAACCATTCTCGTAACCCCCGACCAGGTAGCCAACATGCCTCTATATAGACCGTAGAGGCATGAATGGTGTAAATCTTTTACTTTATATAGACAGTAAAGTAATGCCAAGACACCACGGACAAATGATAAAGAAAATTCACCTTCAACATAAGAAACTAGTTATTAAAGTCATTAATACAAAACCAAATAAAAATTGCCGAAAGATTAAAAAACAAAATTAATACATAAAAGACTTGTCTTCACCAAGTGATGTAAGAGGCTTAACCAAACATGGCCTTTGATTGGCAAGAACTCTTACTATCAATCTTGGATCCCGAGAGTACTACACACTCTAAAGATGGATGATGGTGGTGGATGTGGGTGTTGTAGTGGTGGTGGAGTGGTGGCAAAGTGGGAGAGTAGTGGTTTGCCAAATGATGCCTTTGAAGTGAACCAAGCACCTCTATTTAAACCCTGCACGGAGCCCTGGCCACGGCCCCGTGTCCGGTGGGCACGCCCCCGTGGCCAGCCTTTTCTCTTCCTTCATTAAATGCAGTTGTCAGCAGAGGGTCCCACACGGCCCCGTGTTAAGTGGGCACGGCCCCATGGTCAGAATCGTATCTGTACTATCAAGATTTTGCAAGATTCTGTGTATCTTAGCATTGACCACACCCCGTGTTGAGCTGGGCACGCCCCCGTGGTGGGCGTAGAAGCTTCTACAGCTTTGTCTTTTCTGCAGGCTCCTGACCACGCCCCCGTGTCCAGTGGGCATGGCCCCGTGGTCAATCTTCAGTTTCTTTGTTTTTGCTTTTGCTTTGGAGATGCTGCCGAGGGGTCGGGCATGTGACGTTTATTCCTTTTCTTTGTATTTATGTTGTTTTTGGCTGTATATTTGTTCCTTTTGCTCGTTTAAGCTCATTTGGTCTTGTAAATTCAACAGGAAGACAAAAACACACTTTTTGCAACATTAGTACTAAAAATGGTTAGTTTTATGCCTCATTTGATGTAATTTATATGTTACATTTTGCAGACATCAAATGCCCCCACACTTGAATCTTTACTTGTCCTCAAGCAAAACTCCTTAATATGTGGCTTTACACACCCAAATGGAAGAGATAGAAGAGAAGTTTTGGACTTATCTTGAGTGTCGGGAATCCAAGATCTTTATTGGGTTTTATTTTTATTTTATTTACAATCCTATTCGTCATGATTTATTTAGAACATTTTATAAGAAAAATTACTTATTTGGGCATAACATGCAACTTTAAAATTCTATTTATATACAAGTTCACATACCTCATGGGAGATCACTCAACGCTCGGCCGAAGATGTATTTTTGTGAAACACTCGAGACTAGCATGGAACTTACTTCTACCATATGCTTTCCAAGCAATCAAACCTCCTCCTTTTTAACTATAAACTTGTGTAAATATCAAGAGGACTTTGGGAAAGGGTTAGGCATGGACTAAGGGTAGGTTGTCACACCCCTAAAATATCACATGCGGAATCACCGCGGGGCATGTGACGTACCAGGATCCAAGCCACCAATCACATTGAACTTCGCATAATATAATTAAAGAAAACTTTCATTCATTAACGTAAAGTGTTACAAACATTACATATCATTCATTGAATACAGCGGAAGCATAACTCATTTGTTAAGTGTTTCGTAAACCATGTGTACATAAACCAGTAAGTTTGTATTGAGATTCCATGTATTTCGACCCATGACCACTCCAGCCTCCCAGACAGCAAGTTCCAACAATATGCACCTAAAGGCCTGCAAGGCACGTAACAACGAGTCAACAACAAAGTTGAGCGAGTTCACAGTTGATGTTCATTTTAAAGTTGTTCCAAAAACCATAAGTTCATTCGTAAACCATGAGTTAACCAATTCCTTATTTCCCAAACCATAACCAGTGGGGGCTACCCCATGTTATCCACTAGACCCGTTACCATATTGACTACTGACTGAAGTAAGTTGGTGCCCTAGCGTCAATGTCTATCATTATTGACGTGCCCAGATCCATTAATCCACGCCCGTCCTCTGCGGCACGGTGTGAGGCTTGTCAAACCTAATAGCGCTATTTAACTAATGACCCGCTCGCCATTGGCCCGGCGATTAAGTCGATATAAAAATGAGGGACTTCTTGATAGAGTTTTTGGTCTGGTAACAATGTTGTCACCCTTCAATAAAGAGGATGTAGTACGTGTTCCAAACCAGGAGATCACGTAGTTTACGATTTCATCCTTTACCCGTAACAATGTTATCACCCTTCAATAAAGAAGATGTAGTACGTGTTCCAAACCAGGAGATCACGCAGTTTCCGATTTAATCCTTTACCCATTCCCAAGCACCGGGAATCCCATGCCTTGTAGAAAGTGTGAACTCACATTAGGTTGCTCGGTCGAACTCTTAAAATAGCTAACGGTCAGAGTTGGTCAATCACGTCCTAATATTATTACCATTTAGTTTGTTAATGGTTTTAAATAAAACACAAAGTTCCTACACGCATCTATCACAAAACACGCACTCACTTTAACAGTTCACGCCCATATAAACATCCCGTCTATAACCATTCAAAAGCAAAATACGATATTGCACATAACACTTTCAATGACATATAACACGTTAGATCATTCTCAGATAACCTACCCGACATTTAGACACGCAAATTACTATTTACGTCTTTTCAGCTTTAACATCCAAAACTAGGCTGTTTTCGGGCATTTTAATAAAATAGTTAACTTATTCCAAAAATTCCCAAATTTTTACAGTATGTTTTAAACAATCCAAATATTATTGTGTAAAAATAACGGGATCCAATTCATTACCAGTTATTTTATAAAAATCATTTACCGGGCTGCAATCGGATTCGTTACTTTCTGACTGCAGTCCACCGAAAAATTCATTTAAAATTCATCGTAATTCCGATTGATGAAATTCTAGTTGGAGAATTATAAAGAAACCAGTGGCCATCTACAGTACAAATTTCATGACCTAATTCTACACAGATTTCAAGTCATGACGAAAAAAATAACACAAATTTTCTACAGTAAAAATGCAGCTTTTCCTGCTGTACAAAACAGACCATTAAAAATAGCAAACGACCTCAAAAAATATGATTCCAGTGCCATTTGAAGCATTTTTCGAAATAACAAGTTATAGACTCAAGAAAATCAATTTTTCGTTAAGTTATGACCCGGTTACAGCCAACTGAAGGCGGCTGTAATAGTTTGACAGTTTGTTGTTTTCACTTCCCGAACCCGCAAACGACTATCTAGCGAACCCGATCAGTTATAACATCACGTACAACAGATTATAGGTTATTTATATCAGATTTATCATTATCATAACAAAAAACGCAGCCAAGATACACACATATCAAGGAATCGTAACTAATAAGCATGCTTACCTTGGAGCGGAACTGAAGAATCTAGCGAAGGAGATAACTCAATCAAAGGGCTGATTGCGAATGGGGGGGGATTGCTTCTGCCGTCGTACCAGATCAATGGTAGGGTTTGGTTCATGCAAATCACGTACATAACAAACAGATGGGTTATTAGGGGCGACTTGGCTTAATGGGCTGCAAGAATTGTAAGGGTGTGGGCTGATTGGGCCGCACATATGAAAGCAGAGGGAAAAGGATTTGCGTGGAAATGCATTAAAAGAAAGTTGGCAGCATCCTAGTTGATTTAATATTACTACTATGTCTATTTTTTTAACCAACTAATTATAAGAATACAATTAATTAACTAATAGTAAAAATATAATTAATCATCAACTAACATAATGTATAATGATCATGCTTTGGTTCGGGACTCATAAGTTCCGAGCTACGCAAGAGAGTTGAATCGACATGCGGAATGTGCGTTGGTTCATACAGTCCGGGTTGGTTCAACACGATATGGATGTGGTTTCGACTATTCGCTCGCACACTAATTTAAATAAGTATATAATTAATTCATCAAATAAAATAAGTATAGGATTTGATTTAGAAAAGCAAAACAAACGGTTTTTACCTGGAAGTTACGGGTTGTCACATCATCCTCAAGTTGAAAGAAATTTCGTCCCGAAATTTAGCACATCATTGCCGGAGAAGCTAGTCGTGTTGTGCGTTTTCCTGGGGTATCACATCATCCCCCCGTTGGTTTGGAATTTCGTCCCGAAATTCCGAAGTAGCTTCTGTACTGGACTCGCCTTTCTTGAATAACTGGGGGTACTTGCGTTTCATCTGGTCCTCCCGTTCCCAAGTGAACTCTGGGCCCTGACGGGAGTTCCAATGAACTCGTGCAATAGGTATTTTGGTAAGTTTGAGAGTCTTGATTTCCCGGTCCATAATTTCCACCGGTTCCTCTACGAAGCGCAACTAGTCGTCGATGGTGAGTTCCTTGAAAGGGACGTTAAGGGTCTCATCTGACAGACACCTCTTCAGATTCGACACGTGAAAGACATTGTGAACACTACTACGCTCTTCAGGCAAATTCAGTCTATACACCACCTTGCCGATTTTCTTAGTGATTTCAAAGGGTCTGACATAACGCGGATTAAGTTTGCCTTGTTTGCCCAAATCGAACCACACCTTTCCAAGGTGAGACTTTAAGTAGCACTAGATCCCTAACCTGGAACTCGAGTGGTTTCCTGCGCTTATCAGCGTAGCTTTTCTGACGGTCACGAGCTGCCGCCATTCACTGTCGTATCTGAGCAATCTTCTCTGTTGCGTCTTCGACGAGTTCTGGGCCAGTGATTTGGCTGTCGCCAACTTCTGCCCAACAAAGAGGTGATCGGCACTTCCGTCCGTACAATGCCTCGAACGGAGCAGTCTGGATGCTGGTGTGGTAACTGTTGTTATACGAAAACTCCACTAAAGGGAGGTATCTTTCCCAGCCGTTGCCAAAGTCGATTACACATGCTCGAAGCATGTCTGCAAGAGTCTGGATGGTGCGTTCAGTCTGCCCATCCGTCTGTGGATGATATGCTGTGCTCATGTCTAGACGTGAGCCAAAGGATTTGTGCATCGTTTGCCACAAATCAGATGCAAATCGTGGGTCGCGATCAGAGATATAGGTTTTTCTGGTCGCTAACACTTCACCTTGACTTTCCCACAAGTCAAACATCATTCCCATACCTAGCTAGGTGGGCCTTCATGCCCAATTACCAGTACAAGGTTTATAAATCCTAATGTCTCTCATCAAAACCCAGACGAATAGAATATCGAAGCCGGTGTGCTTTGCTCAACACGAGTTCCCTACAGTTGCCGTATAATGAGACCCACATTCGTTCCATGAGGTAACGAGTATCGTTCGACCGGTCAAAGGTTGCTTCTCCATGCACCGCATGGGTTTAACTTGAAAATCCTCTTCCTTCAGTTCTCCAGTTTGAACAGAGCGAGTCTGATCAGGTAAGTTTGAGTCGATAGTGAGCTACAGAGCTCGTGTACATTCAGGTTTCACAGTCGTACTCATTCAGAAGTTCCATCCAGCGATGTCTTTGCATGCTTTAACTCTTTCGAACATCGATACACGGGAGGCCCTTGTGATCGGTCTAGGTAATGCATTTGGTACCGTCCAAGTAATGCCTACAATTTACATCTGAGAACCACGGTTCCCACCGCAGGTTATGTGTCGTGCAGTTCTTCTTCGTAATTTCATTACGTAAGTCATCACCTTCTCATGTTGCATCGGCGTGTGACTGGGACTCTGATTCAAACCATCATGGTATCCACTAAATCATCAGTACTTTCGGATAAAGACGATGCTCGGTGTATTGCAGGGTTGCGATTCGAAAGCTTGAAAAGACGTCCCCCTATTTGTCTTCCACGAACACAGCACCCTGCTGTGCTAAAGAGGTTGCAGCAGCGCAATTTCCGAAAATCCCTCGATGAATCTTCGATAGTATTTAGCGAAACCAAGGAATTGCTATATCCCCGCATAAATCTTTGGTGTCGATCGGTTTTAACCAAAATGGGTCTTAGCGAGATCCATGTGTATTCCCACTTTGTTGATTATTTGTCCAAAAGGTACCTCTCGAACCCAGAAATTACATTTAACAAGACTTTGCGCGGAGTGGCTCCTCCCCCAGAAGTTCTAAAATAAGATACAAATGCCACCCATTGTGTTCCTTTCTCCTGGTCATGATTAGGAACGTTGTTAACAAATACGGTCGATTCATGTGATCCCTAAAGCTGCTGGTGTGCTGATCAACTCAATGATCATGGTGTACAAAGTTGAAATGGCTGCATTGCGTTCGACGTGCTGTTCTAAGAGCATTCTCCTCTTGGACTTCCATCTGATGATAGTTCGTTCGCTAGCCAATCCCCGAATGGAAACTTGTTCCTTGCAACTGGTCGACAGGTGGCCAATGCATCGTCGAGACATACGGTTCCTAACTGTCACCTTGTTACGTTCTCGATAATCGGTACACATACGAAAAGGCTTATCTTCACTGGTATAACTGGGGCTCCCCAAAGCGAAAAACTAGATCCGATAAAACTCGTGTCCAATAGTTCCTGAAGTTGATTAGGCAGTTCCTACAACCTTCCTGGTGTAAGACAATATGGAATACTAGAAACAAGGGCTACATCTGACATGATACCGATCTGATATTCCACCTGATGATGTGAAGGTAAACCTGATAGTTCTTCTAGTAGCACTTAGGGAGAAATCACGAAAAATTGGTGGATCCTCAATCCTCTTTTCCTTAGTCTTGACATCAGTAACGAGTGCTATCATGGCGGGGTAATCCTTCTGTGGACAGTTCTGGCCTTCACTGCTGAATTGATGCTAACCTCTGCACCACTCGGATACTTTATGACAGACGAAAACTTTCCCCTCACAGGGTATAACTGCGCGATGTCTGGTTAACCAACCCATACTGACTACTGCGTTAACATCATCGTGTGTAGTAGAAGGAAGATCGACGTCGAAAACTTGTCCCACGCGGTTGAATTTGTATCCCTATAACCATATGATGCTTCAATTGACTTGCCATCAGCCTTTCGAGAAGCATCAGGGTTAAACAGGACAGAGACGAAGCGATTAGCTACCCGTACAAGCTTCCAAGTTGCCACCATCCTAGCGTCGCCCACATCAACCCTAAATGTCCTTCCATGAGCATCATTTCCAGTGTTGATGTTTTCATTACAAGGATTTCAAGTACTGTCATTGTTCCTTTGGTCGTTGTCTTCTTAACTTAACCACGACCAATCCATGTTGTATGCACCTTTATTTCCATACCGTAGGCTAGGGTTACGAATACCTTGTTGTCGCTGTGACTACTGCTCCCAATGTCGTTTCTCGAAACGAAGCCCTACGATTATTCACCATCCAAGTCCATCTTTTCACATTCTGAGCTACGTCCTTAAGCGCTACTCACTGTGCTGGCAGTTACACATTCCATGTTGTAGTCGATTGTCATTGCTTATGTCCCGATTGATTCGTAAGAGTTGACTCCCATGAGTCGCTGACAAGGGTTAAGGATTCGATTGAAGCCAATTCGCTGGTGCTCGTTGCCGGTAATTAGGGTCGTCAAAGTATTGAGGTCGGTACAGTACTACGCTCAACCTTCTGTCCATCGATGTTGCAAGTTGTTTGAGTAATACACAGTATATTGCGGGAGTGTTGCAGAAGTGATCACACTTCGGGATCTAAATCGTCAATACATGAGTTCCAGTAAACGAAGAGGAGTAAGAAAGGTATCGATTAATCATTCGACGCTGCGACATCCAACTCAGGGACGTTCGTATAAGCACCTAACATTCTACACGGTCCGCTAAGTGTTCAGATGGGTGCTTAGGTAATACTCGATAGCATCGTGATTCGAAAGGATCCAGAGATGAATGAAAAGTTCACGTTCGAGTAGGGGACAATCACTGCTATGACCCCTATAGGTTTGTTATGTTTCACATCGATCAAATAACGGAACGGAACCCCTTTTCCACTTGTTAAGCCTCACTGGGACTCACATGCACCCCACATTATTATTATTATGTGTGCACCCACAATAATATTTTGATTTGCATGCTCATCTCAATTCCTCCTAACTCATGTCAAATGGTTCCTCAAACTCAGATGTCAAACGGAGGTCGTCAAAGTAATAAGATCACAAAATCCAAGGACTATGGCATACTATCAACGCATCATAAGGTAAGCAAGCAATCCATGCCATCGTGCTATAGTGACGAGTGTGTGTTCGTATGTTTCGTCATAAACAAATGTGTACTAGTCACGTAATGTATGCAACAAGTAAGAAAGACGAATCTGGAGCTGAGTGTCGTGGTCGTATTCACGTTTTCAAAACTGTTCGGTTATAGTCTGGTTTTATAAAAACATTTTTTCCCCTTTTTTTAAAACCAAGTTCACTATAACCAATGGCTCTTATACCAATCTGTCACACCCCCAAAATACCACATGCGGAATCACCGCGGGGCGTGTGACGTACCAGGATCCAAGCCACAAATCACATTGAACTTCGCATAATATAATTAAAGAAAACTTTCATTCATTAATGTAAAGTGTTACAAACATTACATATCATTCATTGAATACAGCGGAAGCATGACTCATTTGTTAAGTGTTTCGTAAACCATGTGTACATAAACCAGTAAGTTTGTATTGAGATTCCATGTATTTCGACCCATGACCACTCCAGCCTCCCAGACAGCAAGTTCAAACAATATGCACCTAAAGGCCTGCAAGGCACGTAACAACGAGTCAATAACAAAGTTGAGCGAGTTCACAGTTGATGTTCATTTTAAAGTTGTTCCAAAAACCATAAGTTCATTCGTAAACCATGAGTTAACCTATTCCTTGTTTCCCAAACCATAACCAGTGGGGGCTACCCCATGTTATCCACTAGACCCGTTACCATATCGACTACTGACTGAAGTAAGTTGGTGCCCTAGCGTCAATGTCTATCATCATTGACGTGTCCAGATCAATTAGTGCACGCCCGTCCTCTACGGCACGGTGTGAGGCTTGTCAAACCTAATAGCGCTATTTAACTAATGACCCACTCGCCATTGGACCGGAGATTAAGTCGATATTAAAATGAGGGACTTCATGATAGAGTTTTTGGTCTAGTAACAATGTTGTCACCCTTCAATAAAGAGGATGTAGTACGTGTTCCAAACCAGGAGATCACATAGTTTCCGATTTCATCATTTACCCATAACAATGTTATCACCCTTCAATAAAGAGGATGTAGTACGTGTTCCAAACCAGGTGATCACGCAGTTTCCGATTTAATCCTTTACCCATTCCCAACCACCGGGAATCCCATGCCTTGTAGAAAGTGTGAACTCACCTTAAGTTGCTCGGTCGAACTCTTAAAATAGCTAACGGTCAGGGTTGGTCAATCACATCCTAATATAATTACCATTTAGTTTGTTAATGGTTTTAAATAAAACACAAAGTTCCTACACGCATCTATCACAAAACACGCACTCACTTAACAGTTCACTCACATATAAACATCCCGTCTATAACCATTCAAAAGCAAGAATATGATATTGCACATAACACATTCATTGACATATAACACTTTACATCATTCTCAGATAACCTACCCGACATTTAGACACGCAAATTACTATTTACGTTGTTTCAGCTTTAACATCCAAAACTGGGCTGTTTTCGGGCATTTTAATAAAATATTTAACTTATTCCAAAAATTCCCAAATTTCTACAGAATGTTTCAAACAATACAAATATTATTGTGTAAAAATATTGGGATCCAATTCGTTATCAGTTATTTTATAAAAATCATTTACCGGGCTGCAATCAGATTCGTCACTTTCTGGCTGTAGTCCACGGAAAAATTCATTTAAAATTCATCATAATTCCGATTGACGAAATTCCAGTTGTAGAATTACAAAACACCAGTGGCCATCTACAGTACAAATTTCATGACCTAATTCTGCATAGATTTCATGTTATGATGAAAAACATAACACAACTTTTCTGCAGTAAAAACACAGCTTTTGCTGCTGTACAAAACGGACCATTAAACATAGCAAACGACCTCAAAAAAATATGATTCTAGTGCCATTTGAAGCGTTTTTCGAAATAACAAGTTATAGACTCAAGAAAATCAATTTTTCATTAAGTTATGACCCGGTTACAGCCAACTGAAGGCGGCTGTTACAGTTTGTTGTTTGCTGTTTTCACTTCCCGAACCCGCAAACGACTATCTAGCGAACCCGATCAGTTATAACATCACGTACAATAGATTATAGGTTATTTATATCAAATTTATCATTATCATAACAGAAAATGTAGCCAAGATACACACACATCAAGGAATCGTAACTAATAAGCATGCTTACCTTGGAGCGGAACGGAAGAATCTAGCGAAGGAGATAACTCAATCAAAGGGCTGATTGCGAATGGGGGGGGGATTGCTTCTGCCGTCGCACCAGATCAATGGTAGGGTTTGGTTCATGCAACTCACGTACATAACAAACAGATGGGTTATTATGGGTGACTTGGCTTAATGGGCTGGAAGAATTGTAAGGGTGTGGGCTGATTGTGCCGCACATATGAAAGCAGAGGGAAAAGGATTTGCGTGGAAATGCATTAAAAGAAAGTTGGCAGCATCCTAGTTGATTTAATATTACTACTATGTGTATTTTTTTAACCAACTAATTATAAGAATACAATTAATTAACTAATAGTAAAAATATAATTAATCATCAACTAACATAATGTATAATGATCATTCTTTGGTTCGGGACTCATAAGTTCCGAGCTACGCAAGTGAGTTGAATCGACATGCGGAATGTGCGTTGGTTCATACGGTCCGGGTTGGTTAAACACGATATGGATGTGGTTTCGACTATTCGCTCGCACACTAATTTAAATAAGTATATAATTAATTCATCAAATAAAATAAGTATAGGATTTGATTTAGAAAAGCGAAACAAACGGTTTTTACCTGGAAGTTACGGGTTGTCACATAGGTGGTTTTGGTTAGTGGTTAGTAAAAATGGCGAAAAGCGTAAAAAACATCGGTCGTCATAAAACTTTTTGTTTTTGTGACTTTTATTCAAATTAAGCATAATCAAACAAAGTTTCTTTGAAGAACTTGTTTGTTTATTGCAAGACTTTCATTTTTTTAAGAAACGTCACAAGATAACCGAGCTTTTTACTAAAACAAAGGGGTTGAAAAGAAAAAAGGGTTTTAGTGGGTAAAGGGTGTTTGTTTTGTGGGTTTTGAAATGAAAAGGTGTAGGCTCAAAGGGGTTAACTAGGGGGATTTTGGGTAGGTGATAAAAAATGAAAAATAATGGTGTTGAAAGGAAAAAGGGTTAGTCCTAATGCGTCCATCATTTACTTACTTGGGTTCAAGTTAGTAAGGACCGGGAATGTATCGTCATGGCAAGTTCTAGAGTCATAAGAAACAAGCGGCTATTCACACAAGAAACGAAAAATGAGCGTTTTGTTTAAAGAGATATACTTGTATGCTCAATAAAGGCTCAAAACTCACTTGTTGTGGGAATGGGCTTATAATGTGATCAAGTATATATAATCAAATTTTAATTAGATTTGTCATGCCTTTTCATTATTTTCTTATTTTGGTTATTTTTATCACGACGCTATCGGTTATAAATTTGTAAAAATATAACCTTTTTAGAACTTGTTATTCCCAAATTAAACCAAGACAAGTAAAAAAAATGATTAGCGGTTCCAATAGAGTTTTGTGTAAGGCTTGTTATTAGGACTTGCGAGATTCAAGGTTTTAGCATCCCCCCCCCCACACACTTAAATTACACATTGTCCTCGATGTGTCCCAAAAATAAGTTTTTAGGCTGATTGAATGTGTAAAAAGGTGTTGAAAAACAAAATTTTATGTTACTGGGCGTCTGGCCACGGCCCCGTGTTGGTCCGGGCACGGCCCTGTGGTCAGATTGCCAGTAACAAAATTTAACAGAAGGCTGGACACGGGGCGTGTTCAGTGAGCATGGCCCCATGTCTAGTTACCTGAACTGGGCAAATTTCTGCAAAGCCTAGGCACGGGGCGTGTTGGGTTGAGCACAGCTCCGTGCTGAACTTGCTGTAATGCTGGAAAATTGTCGGGAGGCTCTGTTTTTGTGCATGGGGTGTGGTTTTAACGTTCCCTTGGTAACCTTCACCTTTTCGAGTGTGTTCAATCATTACAACATCATCCAAACACCATTCAATAAATTAAACCATTATTCATTAAAAAGTGCCAAGTACATAGATCCTAAAAATTAAAAATAAAGTTGCTAAAAATGAAAAACTACAATGGTCCTAAGATAGATAGGTCATAAAATGCAGAAAATCACTAAGGAGTTTACCCTAAATGTTATATCTTTTAAGAATGACAGGAAACCCGGAAATGACTTTCCGGTGCTTAAGGGCTTTTTAGAACTCGAAACCAGAGGATGTCCCTTAAATGTCATTAAGCCATTCCTCTATCTCCCTAGGGAGAAAGAAGGCGGGCTCATTTTCCACAATATCTTGTGGGGGAGGCGCAACGGCTACCGGAACCCCGTGTAGTATGTTTAGAGGAGGTTCCGGAGGCATGACATTCCACTCGGCTGGAATGATGATTCACCCTCCTTGTGTGACGATTGGCACCATAGGAGGTGAAGCAAGAATATTCATCCTTTGGTGCAAAAGGTTGACTTCTTGAAGGCAACCCTCTAACCCCACCGACAAATGGTTAATACGGTCAATTAAGGCGTCTTCCACTGATGTCATCTCATCAATGGCTTCTCGCAAGGCGTACACATAGTTGACCAATGAGTCTTCCACCGATGTTCATCTTCCCCTTCGATCGTTTATTGAGTGAGCTGAAGATGTTCCGTTGTTCCGGCTCAACATTCTAAGAAAATAAGTCAAAAAGTTCAAAGTAATGAAACAGTAACTCCGGCCAATGCCCCGTGTTCTAAGAAAACAAGTCGAAAAGTTCAAAGTAATGAAAAGTTCTGCAGATTTTTTAATCAAGGAATCTTATTGTTTTAAATTATTTTTCTGACTTTTGAGACATTTCTGAGCACAAATAACTTAAAACAGTGTTACAAAACTTATTTTTAATAAGATTCCTTGGTTAAAAACCTAGCAAATATCTCAATAAAGCTTGAAGACATGGAAGTTTCAAGCTTTAATGGAGGTTTGAGGAGTGTGTGCGAAGCGTGATATGATTTTATTGATATTTTAAGCCCATTTTTCGCATTAGTCAAGTTTTAAATTTATAAAACACGATATTCTACTGACACTAAACACACACTTGGGAAAGTGCACCCATCGTGAGCGTAGTATAGCGTTGGTAAGATACCGAGGTCGTCCAAGGACACAAGAGCTTTTAGTACCGGTTTATCCTCAACGTCTAATCAATCTAAAATTTTTGAGAAAAGGTTTTAAACATGAAAATAAAAACTAAAAATGCAGAAATAAAATAAAATAAAACAGATAGACAAGATGAATCAATTGGATCCGACTCGCCTTTAATGTATCCATTGATGATTTTTGCACTTTTGGACTTTTTAGGAGATTATCTTAGTTATAGTAGTAGGCCCCTCTTTTGAAGGTGACGTTACCCTCAACCCAGTGGTTTGAGTCAGCAAGAATACAATCCCAAAGGGTCGGAATATTGAAAGATAATTAATTAAGTTATTAATGCGAAAAGTGGTAGGCCCCTCTTTTGAAGGTGACGCTACCCTCGGCTAAGTGGTTTGAGTCAGCAGGGATACAATCCCAAGTAGCCGATTTAATGTATTAATAGTAGTTTACATATGAGGGGTTCAAGCTATTCGCACCCCCGCCATCCAATACCAGTGGGTATTGAAGGAGATCCTAGTAAGCTTGAACCAGGTCCTTGCAGGATCTATACACTGAACAAGGCAAGAACCTTACTAAACCATTCCCTTAACCCCCCCACTAGGTAGCCAACATGCCACTATATAGACCATAGAGGCATTAATGGTGTAAATCTTTTACTTTATATAGACAGTAAAGTAATGCCAAGACACCACTGACAAATGATAAAGAAAATTCACCTTCAACATAAAAAACTAGTTATTAAAGTCATTAATACAAAACCAAATAAAAAGTGCCAAAATATTAAAAATCAAAAGTAATACATAAAAGCCTTGTCTTCACCAAGTGATGTAAGAGGCTTAACCAAACATAGCCTTTGATTGGTAAGAACTCTTACTATCAATCTTGGATCTTGAGACTACTACACACTCTAAAGATTGTTAGTGCATATGTTTGTTGACTTCGTCTTGTATCGAGTCATCTTCTGAAGAAGAAAAAGAGAATTTGTTCAGAAAGCAGACAAACAAAGAATTCCTTGCTAAGAAGCAAGAGGGAATGAAGAATGATGTTGATCAGAAGAAGGAAATGAGAACCTGTTATCAATGTAAAAAAGTTGGTCACATCGCCTGGAACTGTCCAATGGCAACCAACATAAAACAGGAAGTTCCTTCTAAACTCAAAGAAAAAGTTGTTGATAAAACTGAACCACCAACGGACAAATTCAAAGAGTTTAAGAATTCTACATTTGAAGTTGGTGAGAGTTCAAGACGTTTTTACAAAAGGATAAAACTGAACCACCAACGGACAAATTCAAAGAGTTTAAGAATTTTACATTTGAAGTTGGTGAGAGTTCAAGACGTTTTTACAAAAGAAATGTGAATCTTAACAATCAAAAGTGGGTTGTTAAGAAATCGGATGATAAATCTGGCGATGAGTTTGTTTCTTCGGAAGCAAAGGAGCCACTTTCTGGTGATGAATCTGACTCGTCAAAGTCAGAGGAGCCACCAGTTGAGCTAAAAAGTGATGATTCCGTTCCGACAATAGATAATGCAAATTTTCCATCATTGTCAAACGGAAACTTAAAGCAAAAAATTGGCAAAGTTGAGATTTCAAATCAATTCTTTTCTAAAAAGAAAGAATTTGATGTTGAAAAGGCCTTTAACCCTAAAGTTCTAAATATTTTTGGAAAAATGGTTGACGGGAAGGTCAAAGGGGTAAAGGAATTCTATGAAAAGAATAAGAAAGGAAAGAAACCAAGTGATGATGACTCGGAATCACCCAAGGACCGTCAGGCTTGGGTGAATCTCTTTAACTAAAAATCCTGACTTGCCGGAACTCCCAGGTTGGTAATTGGGGAGTAGGAATCGGCATCTTTCTTGAGAAATTCACAACCGTGATATTTCGACTTACAAGTAGTATTGTTGATAAGAACCTACAAGTGGTTAATCAAGGTCATTAAGTTGAACTTGATTTTTCATACAAGTGGTTAAAGAAAAGGAAAAGTGAACTTTCAAGTGATAATTTTTACAAGTGGTTGAAAGAACAAAGTGATGAATGAATCCCCATGATTTGTGAAATCAACAAAACTAATTTTCCGGAAAAACCATTTTGATTAAAACAAACTTAAGTGTTTTGAAATCATAATGGGAAAATAGTTTGTTGTCAGGGGGAGTTCTGATTGTTTATGCCAAGTGGATGGCGAATTGAAGCAATTCACATCAGTTTGTCATTTTATTTGTACAGTTTGTTGCTTTTACGTTCAAATTTTCCCAGAAAATCAAAAATTGAAACATATTTTTTATTTTAGGGGGAGTAAAAAAAAATTGAAATTTTGAAAATTTGAAAAATCCAAAAACATGATAAAATCTAAAAACCAAAAACATCGAAAAATCAATATGAGTTTTGTTGTGAAAAAGAGGAAATGATAGTACATCAGTAGACACTCACAGTACGCTAAAGAATGGAATGTCAAATGTGATAAACGGTCTCACTGAGGATATGCCAGTAGGTTTTTACACGCTTGTTAGATTGTTTTCGAGATATAAACCTAAATACAAATACTTACTTATCTCTTGGGGAACATCTCTTGGATATATAGGTAACCCCTGAAATCTTGTTTGAAGGGTTTTCTATTTCTGACATACTAGTTCTTTGTGCGTGATGATATCTGGGGTATTATACCAGGACTTTGATTTTGCGGGAGGAATAGCCAAGTCCTCGTATAATACTTTGCACTGCTTTAACCATAAAGCCCACCCTCAGCATAAAAAATGATGAAACATTGAAAAATGCTAATCATGTGTTGTTGAAGAAAAGATCCCCAAACGGGACACACCTAAAAGTCG
Organism: Helianthus tuberosus; assembly: GCA_030545235.1. Classification (NCBI taxonomy): domain Eukaryota; kingdom Viridiplantae; phylum Streptophyta; class Magnoliopsida; order Asterales; family Asteraceae; genus Helianthus; species Helianthus tuberosus. Next base: position 41,355,113 of record CM060429.1, read on the forward strand.
AGCCATCATCTCTTTGTATGAACAGAAGTTCTAACCTGAGCTCTCATGGTCTCGCATTACCCGTTTACAGATATCATTAGTGTACATTCACTTGTAAGACTGAATATAGGATTCTGGATACGGGAGTATATTCTGAGGTGGGACACGCGAATAAGTTTAAGTCCTTAAAACACTAATCCGTATCTCGAATCAATTTAACTTTGTGTGAAAATTTAAGTGGATCAGTATACTGACAATCTAAGTGAATCGTTTAGATCTTAAAGTGTTTAAAGCTCAACGGTGCTAGTGATTTGTCAAAAACTGATATGATCCTCTTACACAAACTCACAAAAATATTGTCTGTAATATTTCTTTATTGCATTTTAACACACTGAAAATCTTAGCAAAAACCCAAAAAGAGTGTGTTTTAGCATAAAATTTTGAAAATTCAAAAAGATTTTATTACATCTTATTTTCGACAACTGATGTTGAAAAGGTGATTTTCAAAATTCCGAGTGCCAAACATGATGAACAACAGGGTTGGGAGAGTTTGTTTGAAATGAGAAATGATTAAATGGTTCATTAATTTCAAACCAAATTTAAGTGTTTTGAATACAAGTGGTTTATTTGAGAATGTTTCAAGAATTTTTTAACATTGTTATAAATAAAAATACCCAAAACATAAGCTTTGAAAAATGAAGTTAGAGTTTGAATAACTATTGTTGATTGAATGATATCTATGTGACAACCCTCACTAAACCAGGTATCTGTACGACTTAATTAATAATTAATTACTGCTTAATTACTGTGCTTGTTTGAAATTACTGATGAACTGCTACTTGATTTCTGATACATGCATATACCTGCATCATACTTTACCTACCGTCGCTACATTATTTACATGCTGAACCTTAGTGACAAACATGATGCACAAAAAGCACAGTAGCACAATGAACGGATAACCTATTGAACATGCTGATAAAGCCAGCATCAGGCAGACACTGCCTCTAAGGCCTGTATGAGCCAGAAATATTTTACTACACTAGTGGTGAGTGTAGGAATACAAGGGTTGTAGAACTGCGTCTCTAGGAATAAGTTACAATGACTGGATGTGCCTAAAACATGCTTTAAGCACAAAAACTCAGCACTTTACAAAATAATTCAGCATTTGGCTAACTAATAAAGTGCCAAAACATGAGAAAAATATTACTAGACACCTTCTAAAGTGTCGGAAATAAGTTGTGTCACTAAAAAGGGTATTAACGACACTTTAAAGCTTTGTTAAGCACTTTAACGGATTACTATCCAACCGAATAACCGGACTATACCCGGAACATGAAAATAATGTTAATAACATTATTTATCTTTTTCTAAGCCAGTTAGGGTCCCTGAATACCCTAACACCCACTGTAATGCACAACACACTACTAACCGGGTTAATCCCTAAACTTAACTAGATTAACCTAACTAATACTTAGTGTTTAGTTGAAATGGAACTGGATTACCCCCCCCCCCAACCGAATCGGTCACCATGTGACCCCACTCTTGTCCTAATCTTGATTAAAATACTCATGTTTGTCTAATATCTAGTGGACACATGATCCTTTGGGTAATACACTTGATTATTGTCTATAAGAACAAACTTTAAACCAACATAACCTTAATCACTCACAACACCACTTCACACCTCTCTCTCCCGCTCTTTGGTTCTCGGCCGAGAGCACCCCACCACCATCCATCATTCTTCGAGTTTGATCATCACATTCCAAGTTCACAAAAGTGTTAAGGATCACCTACAAGGAAGCTCGGTGCATTCGGAAGGCAAAGGACCTCACTCTATTGCTTTTATCCTCTCACTTTGCGACTAGATTCTTCCCTAGCCTCGAGCTAGTAGTAAGTTGCTTAAATCACCTTCCCGAACTATTTTGAAGTGGTTAATATGATATGTAACGGTTAAAAGTCATGAACATACAAGTTGAAGCTTAAAAGTCTACTAAAAACACTAAAAGTGGTGGTTAAAAGCTCATAAGTTGTGTAAAACATGTAGTATTTGTTTTGTGTAGTTATTTGGACCCGATCTATGTTGTGGTAGCTCGGATCATCGTTTAACCCGGGTTGGTCATGACCTTGGATCATGACATAAGGTTGTTTTGGGAGTAACAAGGGTTAAATGATGAAACTCTACCACACACGAATCATGAACTTGTGTAAAAGCGATTTAGTTTGTGAAATAGTGTTTAAAACTAGTAGATCTATGTATCTACAAGCGGTATTTTCAAAGGACCACGTGTCAAGAGAAAACACACTTTTAAAGACGAATCTTTCATAAAAAAGAGTGATTTTAGCAAACACACAAGTGTGTACATACTTGTGTAACACTAAGTTTCGACAAAATAACCATTTTTGTAAAAGATGACGAGAAGTTGTAAAAACAGAATTTCTCTAAAAACGAGGTTTTTACGAAATCGGATTACTTTATATAAAGATCCGCTAAAAGTAATGGGAGTTACATATTAGTGTTGGAAAAACTACAAGTTCATGAGATTCTTGCGAAGTACATGTTTGTTAACTAGTTTGATGCGTTGCATACTGTTTTGGTTAAATAAGAAAAATGGTTGATTTGATTATAAAAGAAAATGATACGCTTGAAAGCGTGGCCACCTCCAGTTATAGAGGAAACTCTGGCGAAATTTTTCTAAAACCTAACACTTAGAATTATTTTCACTATAAGTGTTAGAAATACTTTTCGACTTGTTTTCAAATTATAGATTTCGCCGCGACTTTATTTACAAACCTCGGAGGTGGGATTTCACAAAATAAAACTTGGTAAATATATATTTAGTATATATTTTTCATAAAGTCACTTGATGTGTGTTTATGATTATTTTGTGAAAATACTAGTATTATTTTTAGGGTAAAAATAATACTATCGAATGTTAACGGATCCAAAATAATACGAACGCCTCTACGATTAAAATATAAGATACACCGGTAATTATTATTACCACTCGATCGTTAAAACATAACTTACGCATTTTAAGAAAATATGACTGAACGCGTATTCTTGTTAAAGTATTATTTTGAGGAAATTTATGTGTAATAGAAAATATTATATTTTTGAGAAGAATATTTATATTTTGGAGTTAGAAATAAAATATATTTTAAGTGAGACTTAATAATATATTTCGAAATTATACGAACGCACATGTATTAAATCCCCCATCCTTGGGAAGGAAAATAACTACCAAGTATATACATAATTTAAACACGAAATAGTTGTCTAACTATTTCCCGAAAACTTAAACCTTAAAGCTAAGGCACGGCCGTCCGTCTAATAGAATTAGTACGTGTAGGTCGTCACACAGCTGCTTGATCAGGAGACATACTTGGTAGAGACGCACCACTGTGAGTTCATGTCCCCCTTTTCTCTTAACTGTTTTCAGTTTTTAACTGCGGGGGTGAAATACATGTTACTTTGATTACAAGTACTTTATACATGGTATGGTTAGCGTAAGGAGGTTTACTACTTAGATCATGTGAGTGGGTAGGAGCATTATGAGGCCATTAGTCCTAATGGTAGGACCAAGGTACAGGAGCGGTAGATCTATCTGGGTGTAGCGAGCCCAGCCCCAGGCCAAACTAGAAACGGACCTCGGGGTGACTTTGTGCCCAACGCGTATAAATCTGCTAGGTTTGAGTCTCCCTATTTGCACTTCACATATATCAGTGGCCTTGCAAACCATTGGTGATCTCAATTCCCTTATTTGCTACATACCAAGACTATTTTTATACTTACAAAGGTTTATTTACTCACTTACACATGAACTCGCTCAACATTATTGTTGATTTTTCAACTTACATGTATTTCAGGGAATTAAAGGATCTGGCGCGGTATGACACGTTTTCCCGCTGCACTAGTTACGAGGTCATCCGGGTTTAGGGAATGTGACTCTTTCCTGGACAAGTCGCAGTCCTCAAACTATGCTTATGTTATGTTGTGTTTATTGAACAATGTTTATGTCGTTAGGATGTGTTTACGTTAAGACAATGTTGTTATATTTGGTTTTTAAAACTTAATCGAATGGATGATCTTGCATGATTTTATTTCATATAGCTTTGTTATGGTTAAGCTATGGTATTAAGAAGTCACACCAAATTAACCACGCTTCCGCAAAGCCAGGGTGTGACAGCTTGGTATCAGAGCTCTGATCATAGCGAACTAGGATTCTTTCTCGAGTCTAGACTATGATCACTAGGGCTCTCACGAAAACATTTTTACACTGCATACCACTTAAGTCCAGATCCAAAACGTTTTTATAAACAAATGTTGAGCACTTTTTAATTATTATTTATAGGCTCAGTCTGAGAGGCTGAGGCTCGGTCTGAGAGGCCGAGGCTCGGTCTGAGAGGCCGAGGCTCGGTCTGAGAGGCCGAGGTAGTGGGCTAGTGGGACTAGGAGAATTGGCTAGTGGGACTAGGAAGAGCAGTCTGAGAGGCTGGGAGAATTGGCTAGTGGGACTAGGAGAATTGGCTAGTGGGACTAGGAAGAGCAGTCTAAGAGGCTGGGAGGCTAGTGGGACTAGGAGAATTATTTGAATGCTTACTTGGTGACTTATGTGATTATTTGATTGTATGATTGACTGTTTGTGCATGTTTGTGTTTATGTTACAGACACCATGGACACCTCTGGCACAGGTGATTCAGACACCACAGGACCTAGACCTATAGTATCAGATGACCTAGAGTCTTCAGAGCATGAGGTCCACACATCCGACGTTACTAGCACGGACGAGGACGACTTTCAGCCCTTTGCCTTACCTGATGGTGCTGATGAGCTCGCTGATGGCCCTTTGGCCGGGGACCTACCGTTAGTGGAGATCCCTGCTCCCATACCCTTAGCTGTTTATCCTGCTTATGATTTGCTTCTCGACGCCGACGATGGTGACGACGTCGATCTGTATGATGATGAGCCCTTAGAGGAGGATGTTAAGGGCGAGGCCCTTCTTGCTGCTGGTGATCTCTTGATGATCGCAGATGCTCCCGCCGAGGAGTCACCTGCTCACTCTCCGGTCCCAGACTCTTTCGAGTCTGTGGCCTCCGCACCTTCACACACCCAGAGTGCGCAGCACTTCTCACATGGATCTGATCCCGACCAGGCATCCTCTGTTGCCCCTATTCCTAGTTTTGCTTTCGACCACGATGATGTGGAGGATTCCGATCCTGTCTTTCCCCCAGGATTCGACTCAGATCAGGATATAGAGTTTATACCCATGGATCAGCCTATGGAGGATCCAGTCGACCCAGTTGACCCAGTTGATCCCATCGACCCTGGGTTTGATTTTGAGATGGCCTTTGATGATCCCGAGCCTGCCATGGCCCTTGAGCCAGTGGCTGCTCCTGGCCCAGTGCTTGAGCATGACCCAGTTCATGCTGACGCACCTATTATTGAGCCTGTCATTGCTGACCCACCTATTGATGATCACCCTATAGATGCTCTATTGTTGGAGGGCGATCATGTCATTGCTGCTGACCTTGTTGATCCCCCACTTATTGCTGATGCACCAGTTGACCCTCTTGTTGCACCTCACCATGATCCTATGCCAGTTCAGTTTGATCGAGCACTTTTTGAGGCACAGGTTGACCCACGAGATGAGCACGCCCAGCATGGGTGGATTCCTACTGACGATGAGGTTCCACCTATTCCCCCTCAGATCACTGATACCCGTCACATTGATACCTCCTTTTCATTTCCTCGGTTTACACCTCCAGCGCGACCTGGAGAAGGTTCTTCGGCTCACCCATTTGGACATGTACCGGTATCTATCCCTGCTATACCACCGTCTGCTACTTTTCCCCCTGCTTCTCCATTTCATGTGGCACCTTTTGATCCCACCAGTGAGCCGTTTCTCTGGGCGTCACCTTCTGTTATGCCACCGACCGACCCTTACCATTCCTTCCATATGGGGTATACTATTGAGGACGTTATGATGTCTTTTGTCGCCCAGCACGAGGCACACACACGGCGTATTCAGGAGCTCGAGAGAGCTCAGCCACCGCCGTGCCAGTGTCAGGGTCAGACCCACTCTCCTTTGCAGCACCCTCGACCATTGTTACCTGACTATGCTGCACGCCTTTTGGCACTTGAGCAGCAGGTTGCTTCTTGGTTGCGTACCCAGAGAGCCATGGAGGAGGACTGGCTCCATTTGCGTCGCTTTTTTTACACTCACTTTCCCCCTCCTCCACCGCCATCCGTGTAGAGCTCTTCAGTACCGTATGGGTAGACGCTGGTGAGAAGACGGCGATTGCTTTTGACTGCACAGCATTTTTGGAGACTACATTATGATTTTGACTGTTGTTGACATGTGTTTGATGTACTGACACTGATTTGATATAGTTTATGGACTAGGGTGATGTAGCCCTTAGTCGACTGATGTTGTGTGTGACACTGTGATGTACTTGTACGCTTACTATGTGGTCTCAATATATGGCAATCGTAGTATTCTCATCATACTTGATGCTTGATTTGGTTATTTGTATTCTGTGACATGGGATGTTGTGTGATTGATGTTTGTAACATGGGATGTTGTGTGATTGATATGATTATAACATGAGATGTTATGTACTATTACTATCATTATATACGTACGCTACATTATGACCTGACTTACGTATTATAACATGGGATCTTTACTATGGCCTGACCAACGTAAACCATCTTTTAGAAGATGCCACTAAGACGTGAGACACGCATGCCTACCAATGAGGCAGAACTCCAACAAGTCATCGCTGCTGCCATCGCACAATACGCCGCTTCGCAAGGAGGACCCAGCGGAAGCAGCTCAAACAACAATGGTAACAACAATCCACCTCATGGTAATACTGAGTCATTTAGACATACCATGACCTAATTGGATATCTATAGCAAAGACGCTAATGCCGTTCACATGTTATAATGTATGTGCAGGGTGCACCTACAAGCAGTTTCTAGACTGCAAACCGGTCAACTTTGATGGCACAGGAGGTGCTGTCGCCTTTGTTCGTTGGGCTGAGAAAACTGAATCTGTTCTTCGCATGAGCAAATGCGCACTAGATCAGCAAGTCACCTATATCTCAGGGCTATTCTTGGATGGAGCCCTCTCTTGGTGGAATTTGCAAGTACAGACACTTGGTGAAGCTGCTGCCTACGCGCTAACCTGGACCGAGCTGAAGGAACTTATGCGCAAAAAGTACTGCTCTCGTGCGGAAATCCAAAGATTGGAAACCGAGTTCTGGCATTTGAAAATGGAAGGTCCAAAGATCGCAGAATACGTTCAAAGGTTCCATGACTTATCGCATGTGGTACCCTACATGGTCACTCCGGAGTTCAAGCGGATTGAACGTTTCATTTGGGGATTAGCTCCTCAAATCATAAGCATGGTGACCTCATCCAAGCCTGCGACAATTACTGAGGCAATCGATTTGAGCGTGGCTCTCACAGAGGAGGCTATCCGCCTGAACAAGTTTGGTGATGCTGAGACTAAGAAGAAAGAGACTCACGTCGAGTCATCAGGAGGTAACAAACGGAAGTTCTCGAACTTCAAGCAGGGCGCCAGTGTGGTTGTTAAGAAAGGAGGATCAGGCACGCCAGCTCAGGCTACAGCTGGTAGTGGAAAGAAAGGAAAAGGATATATGGGCACCCAGCCCAAGTGTAATACCTGCCAACGCCACCATACTGGCCATTGTAGTGTGAAAGTATGCGAAGCATGTGGAAAGCCCCGCCACTTGAAGGACACTTGTTGGGCCACTGCTGGCCAGGGAGGCCAGGGAGGATCCGGAAACAGAAATAACAACCGGGGTGGGAATGGAAATCGCCCACAAGGAAACAATGGAGGTAATGGGAATCGAGGCAACAATGCTAACCAAGCGGGCGCTGTGAATCATAACCAAAGGAATAACCAAGCTGGAAATGGAGGTGGAAACGGGCAAAGACCTGGATGCTTTAACTGTGGAGATATCGGGCACTTTAAGAGGAACTGCCCAGAGTTAAACCAAGCCCGTGGAAGAGTGTTTAATATTGAAGCGAGGGAGGCGCGCCAGGATCCCAATGTTGTCACTGGTACGTTCCCTGTAAACCAATGCTATGCATCCGTTTTATTTGATACTGGCGCCGATTATAGCTTCGTGTCGTTAGAGTTTAAGAATATGCTTGGTTTAGCCGCTAATAAGTTAAATATCCCCTACTCAATCGAATTAGCTAACAGGAAGTTAGTAGAAGCCAATGAAGTAATCAGAGGTTGTGTGATCGAATTGGGAGAGCGTGAGTTTGCTTTGGATCTACTACCATTCCAGTTGGGAAGCTTCGACGTGGTGGTAGGAATGGATTGGTTATCAAGCAACAAGGCAAAAATAGTTTGTCACGAAAAGGTCGTTCGTATCCCAACCGAAGATGGCGAAACAATTGTGGTTCACGGGGAGAAGCGTGAGACGCCGTTAAGGATTATCAGCTTCCTGAAAGCGCGAAAGTGTTTGCAGAAGGGATGTGTTGCCTTCCTGGCACACATTGTGGATAAGAAGGCTGCTGAGCCGAGAATAGAAGACATCCCTGTCGTGAGGGAATATCCAGAAGTCTTCCCAGAGGACTTACCTGGACTGCCACCTCAGAGACAAGTAGAGTTCCGCATTGACTTAGTTCCAGGCGCCGCGCCTGTGGCTAAGGCACCTTATAGACTTGCTCCGTCTGAGATGCAGAAACTGTGGACACAACTTCAAGAGTTGTTAGACAAGGGATTTATCCGGCCAAGCTTCTCGCCTTGGGGAGCTCCAGTCCTGTTTGTCAAGAAGAAGGACGGTAGTTTTCGTATGTGTATTGACTACCGGGAGTTGAACAAGCTGACGATCAAGAATAGATATCCTCTGCCAAGAATTGATGATCTGTTTGACCAACTGCAAGGCTCAAGCTTTTATTCAAAGATCGATCTTCGATCTGGATACCATCAGTTAAGGATACAAGAGGCGAGTATCCCGAAGACAGCCTTCAGAACTCGTTATGGACACTACGAGTTCCTTGTTATGCCGTTTGGGCTGACAAACGCACCTGCAGTCTTTATGGATTTGATGAATAGAGTATGCAAGCCGTACTTGGACAAGTTCGTGATTGTGTTCATCGACGACATCTTGATTTATTCAAGGACAAAGGCTGAGCACGAACAACATTTAAGAGCTATTTTGGAGCTGTTAAAGAAAGAACAGCTATATGCCAAACTCTCTAAGTGCGAATTTTGGCTACGTGAAGTCCAATTTCTTGGACATGTGGTAAATGGAGATGGAATCCATGTGGATCCAACCAAGATCGAAGCGATCAAGAATTGGGAAACGCCAAAGACGCCAACCGAGATTCGACAATTCTTGGGTTTGGCTGGCTATTATCGAAGATTCATTGAGGATTTTTCAAAAATCGCTCAACCATTGATGCTCCTCACGCAGAAAGATAAGAAGTTTGATTGGGAAATCAAACAGGAAGAAGCGTTCCAGATATTGAAGGATAAGCTCTGCAATGCGCCAATCTTAGCACTACCGGAAGGTACAGACGATTTCGTGGTATACTGTGACGCCTCACGTCAAGGATTGGGTTGCGTGTTGATGCAACGCCAAAAGGTTATTGCTTACGCATCACGTCAATTGAAAGTGCACGAAAAGAACTATACCACACATGATTTGGAACTTGGCGCAGTGGTATTTGCATTAAAGATCTGGAGACACTACCTTTATGGTACAAAATGTACAATTTTTACAGATCACAAGAGCCTACAACACATATTCAACCAGAAGGAGTTGAATATGAGACAAAGACGATGGGTTGAGTTGTTAAATGATTACGATTGCGAGATAAAGTATCATCCAGGGAAGGCGAATGTGGTTGCCGACGCCCTAAGTCGAAAAGAGAGGATCAAGCCCATACGGGTTAGGGCTTTGGAAATGATTATCCAAACCGATCTTTCCTTGCGCATTCGTGCCGCGCAAAAAGAAGCTCTTAAGGAAAGAAATCTTGAAGAAGAATATCTCCGTGGGATGGAGAAGCTACTAGTACCAAACAAGGAAGGAACGTTATGATTTGAGAAAAGGATTTGGGTTCCTTGGTTTGGAGGTTTAAGGAAAGTTATTTTTGATGAAGCTCACAAATCGCGGTACTCTATCCACCCTGGAGCGGATAAGATGTACCAGGATCTCAAAGATTATTATTGGTGGCCTAGGATGAAAGGCGATGTTGCTGTTTATGTGAGCAAATGTTTAACATGCGCTAAGGTGAAAGCGGAATACCAGAAGCCCTCAGGACTTCTGCAACAACCCGAGATTCCCAAGTGGAAATGTGTAACACCTGTGCCTCCACGCCCATCAAACAAATACCAAACCAATGAAATATTATATTTCATACTTGGGATTTGTAAAAATATGTGTATCATTTGCACATATCAATTCTTGTTCAATTTCAAACTCTAAATCGCGTTCTGGAAGGTTATACGCGCACTGATGCGTAAATATAACCAGTTTAATGCAAAAAACACTCCGGAGTAGTGACATAGGATTAACATACCTTAAATAACCTTTACATAACTTAGAAATAAGTTTTGGAAGGTTTGGTATGCCGAAATCAAGTTTAATCGCTTACAGGGACTAAAGTTGACAAACTGCGAAAGTATGCCAATTTGAAATGTAACAGACCTTCCGGAACATGACCATAAGTTAAACATACCATAAATATCCTTTACATAGCTTAGAAATAGGCTTTGAGGGGTTCGGTGTGCTAAAATAAACTTTTGGGTCATTCAGGGACTAAAAGTGTCAAAAAGTGCACAAGTTTGCATTTTCGCGCATAACTTACGTTCTGAATACATCCGGACATCCAAAAAATTATGTTAGCACTAAAATATTTTATTTTAGTGTTCGCCATAAGAAAAATCCATTCGTCACGTCATTTGGATCGTTTTTCGCATTCGGGACCAGATTCGATGTATTAGCCGTTGTTTAATTCACAACCACACATTCTAACTTGCTTAGTCAGCGGATAAGGATGGAATTTAAACACCTAAACACCATGACATTTCAACACATGTATGGATGGAATTTAAACACCTAAACACCATGACATTTCAACACATGTATGGATGGAATTTAAACACCTGAACACCATGACATTTCAACACATGTATGGATGGAATTTAAACACCTAAACACCATGACATTTCAACACATGTATGGATGGAATTTAAACACCTAAACACCATGACATTTCAACACATGTACGGATGGGATTAAGGCACGTTTTCCATGAAGCGATCTTAACGGTTCGGGTATTCCTATAAATACCCAACCACCCCCATTGCTAAAAATCACTAGAAACTTGATTTGAGAAACTCTAAGTTGAAACATTTGTTTCATACCTGAGATTTTTTAATCGAGTTTAGCATTCGGGGACCCTTCGTAAGTATTCTTTCGTTCTTTTCCTTATTTTATTGCTTTTCGAGTCCGAAAGTCAAACTTTGTTTGACTTTCAGCGTTGACCAGTAATGGTCAATGCGAAGTTCTTTTGAACTTCGCAACATGATTGTAATCACGTTGGTTATAGTCCCTTGGGACTATGCCTACTGATTACCACGTTGTCTAGGGTCGTAGGGTAAGCGATCTGATAAATCGCTTATACCTTCGAACCCGACCCAGTTTGGTCGATCATTAGGATCCGACCAAATACATTAGGTGACCCTAGTATAGGGCATAACCTTCCGAGGTTATACCCTATGGTCACATCGTTTAAGTAGTTGTATGATAGGTAGTTTATATGCCTTAGGTAAATTACTAGAATACCCTTTTCATGTATAATTGGTAATTAAGCATATGTAACCTAAACTTTTGTCACATAACTGATTATGTAACATGTTTAGGCATATAACACTTGTCATAGGACTAGTTAGACGGTCCAAACGCGTTTCACGCGCACGACGCGTTAAAGTAGCATAAGTTACCTTAATGGGTCGCGATGGGTCGATAATACTTAGGTTAAGTTTCATTTAGTATGTAGGCTTTGTTAAACCATATCATATGAGTTCCTACACTCATTTGGTTTACAAACCCTCCTGCTACCCAGTCTTCCGATTTAGGTCCGGGTTAATTATGTAGTTACCTATATTAGGTACTGTTTGATTTCCGGGACTCCTCTAGCTTACTTGGTAGTTGTTCAAGACTCCTAAGCACTCCCAGGCGAGTACATTTTTCCCCTCTTTTACTGTTTTCAACTGTTTTGGGGTGACTCATATGTGCTAAATGCTTTATCAATGATTTCAATAACAATTACTATGTGGTTTCAAGAACAATAACAATTATTTCAAGAACGCTAACAATGATTTCAAGAACGAATACAATGATTTCAAGAACGAATACAATGATTTCAAAAACTAATAACAATTTCAAAAAGTGAACAAACTTGTTGGTTGTAGTTTACATGACCGATGACATTCATTAGCAATGATCAAGCCGACCAGTATTAGGTTATGGTACCATAGGATCTGACAAATCCCGTTATTTACTGCACCCATTGTTATGTGTGGGGGTTGTGGGTAGCGAATGAATCTGTAATTATTAACTTATCCTTTGGTAAGGGTTTGTTAAGAACGAGAGCGAGAGCGAGATGGAGCGAGGAACGCGTCAAGAAGGTTTGAATGTTATTAGAGAATCGACCATAAAGTAGTTTCACAATTAAAACAAGAACGACTAGAACGATTTTACAAAATGGGTTAACGATTGGGTAAACATTTTAACATGATTGACATTTGATCATGCATTTCCCACAAAACATAACTTTGATTTAAACCAAGTTTTACTTCAATACTTTGTTTTTGTGCATATGGTTTAGTTGAGACATTTCACTCGCCATACATGACATTTTGACATAGACATTTGACATGGATATTTGACATAGACATTTTGATATGATTTACATCTTGACATGAACACTTTGACATATTATCCAATACATTTGACAATTGATTTAAACATAGACTTCTTACATTGGTTGGTTTGGTTTGAGTAAATGATTAAGTAACGATGCGGGTGTAATATGATACAAGCATGGTGGATACGCCGCTGGTACTTCCTATATATAAGTGTTTGTATGGTATTACATATTGTAGCGTTATTTGAATCATTTCAGTTTGAGACATAGAACATTTTATACAAGTAACATACTTTTCACAAGACATTGATTTACAAACAACTTATCTTACACAAACTCATTTTACATGGTTATTCATTTAATCATGCATTATTTTCTTATTTATACATATCATCTGAACTACTTGTTTTTCAAATGATTTACAAAGACAAAGCAAATTACAAGGTTCATGACTAAACATTTTCTTAAAACAGAAGTCATGAATCTTATTTTCACAAAACCTATGTATCTCGCCAGCATTTCTTTGCTGACCTCGTTTTCACATATGTTTCAGGTATTGCAAGATATCGTTTGATAGGATGCATGCTCATATAGGACTGGACAAGGCCTTAGTGACTCAATAACAATGATAGACTATGTTTAAATAGTGTATTTAGATTTCCAGACGATGTAATTACTCTATGTTTTATAAAACGAAACACTTTTGATATCCATGGTTATGAAACATTAATTCTGTTGCAACACGCCCCGATGTTTCCGCCGCGATTTGTTGTTTTACGCGGTCGGGGTGTGACAAAATGGGAACAAATCTCAATGGATTTTGTTACAAAGTTGCCAAGAACGCCAAGAGGCCATGACACTATTTGGGTAATAGTGGACCGATTAATGAAGTCAGCACACTTCTTACCTATCAGAGAGAAGGATAATACGAGCAAGTTGGCCGAAATATACATGAGAGAGATCGTCGCACGCCATGGAGTGCCCCTCTCAATCATCTCTGATAGAGACGGAAGGTTCATATCAAGGATTTGGCAATCCTTCCAAGAAGCTATTGGCTCGCAATTGAATCTGATCACTGCGTTTCATCCGCAAACTGACGGTCAAAGCGAGCGAACGATTCAGACTTTGGAGGACATGCTGAGAGCGTGTGTTATGGATTTGGGCGGTAGCTGGGATAAGCATTTGCCTTTGGTCGAATTTTCATACAACAACAGCTACCACACCAGTATTGGTGCCGCGCCATTCGAAGCTCTTTACGGACGCAAGTGTCGATCACCCCTATGTTGGGCTGACGCAGGTGATAAACAGCTTGCTGGTCCCGAAATCGTCCAAGAGACGACAGACAAGATTGCGCAGATTCTAAAACGCATCGAAGCAGCTCGCCACAGACAGAAAGCCTATGCGGATCCAAACCGGAAACACTTGGAATTTCAAGTTGGAGAAATGGTTTTATTGAAAGTTTCACCCTGGAAGGGTGTGGCACGCTTCGGAAAGCGTGGGAAGTTAAATCCGCGCTACATTGGTCCTTTCAGAATTTTGGAAAGAATAGGACTAGTAGCATACAAGCTGGACTTGCCTGCCGAACTCCATTCAGTTCACGATACATTCCATGTATCCAACCTGAAGAAAAGTCCAACTCAAGATACCATTGCCATTCCCATCAACGAGATTCATGTTGACAACACGCTCCATTTCGTTGAAGAACCGGTTGAGGTTACGGATTGGAAAGTAAACAAGACCCGCCGGAGCAGTGTCAAGCTCGTCAAGGTTCGTTGGAATGCCAGACATGGTCCTGAATACACCTGGGAGCGTGAGGACCGGATGAAAGAGAAATACCCCCACCTATTTCCTAAGAACCCTGCATCTACAAGCAGAACTTAAAATTTCGGGACGAAATTTTTCTAACGGGGGGAGAATGTGACAACCCTCACTAAACCAGGTATCCGTACGACTTAATTAATAATTAATTACTGCTTAATTACTGTGCTTGTTTGAAATTACTGATGAACTGCTACTTGATTTCTGATACATGCATATACCTGCATCATACTTTACCTACCGTCGCTACATTATTTACATGCTAAACCTTAGTGACAAACATGATGCACAAAAAGCACAGTAGCACAATGAACGGATAACCTATTGAACATGCTGATAAAGCCAGCATCAGGCAGACACTGCCTCTAAGGCCTGTATGAGCCAGAAATATTTTACTACACTAGTGGTGAGTGTAGGAATACAAGGGTTGTAGAACTGCGTCTCTAGGAATAAGTTACAATGACTGGATGTGCCTAAAACATGCTTTAAGCACAAAAACTCAGCACTTTACATAATAATTCAGCATTTGGCTAACTAATAAAGTGCCAAAACATGAGAAAAATATTACTAGACACCTTCTAAAGTGTCGGAAATAAGTTGTGTCACTAAAAAGGGTATTAACGACACTTTAAAGCTTTGTTAAGCACTTTAACGGATTACTATCCAACCGAATAACCGGACTATACCCAGAACATGAAAATAATGTTAATAACATTATTTATCTTTTTCTAAGCCAGTTAGGGTCCCTGAATACCCTAACACCCACTGTAATACACAACACACTACTAACCGGGTTAATCCCTAAGCTTAACTAGATTAACCTAACTAATACTTAGTGTTTAGTTGAAATGGAACTAGATTACCCCCCCCCCCCTAACCGAATCGGTCACCATGTGACCCCACTCTTGTCCTAATCTTGATTAAAATACTCATGTTTGTCTAATATCTAGTGGACACATGATCCTTTGGGTAATACACTTGATTATTGTCTATAAGAACAAGCTTTAAACCAACATAACCTTAATCACTCACAACACCACTTCACACCTCTCTCTCCCTCTCTTTGGTTCTCGGCCGAGAGCCCCCCACCACCATCCATCATTCTTCGAGTTTGATCATCACATTCCAAGTTCACACAAGTGTTAAGGATCACCTACAAGGAAGCTCGGTGCATTCGGAAGGCGAAGGACCTCACTCTATTGCTTTTATCCTCTCACTTTGCAACTAGATTCTTCCCTAGCCTCGAGCTAGTAGTAAGTTGCTTAAATCACCTTCCCGAACTATTTTGAAGTGGTTAATATGATATGTAACGGTTAAAAGTCATGAACATACAAGTTGAAGCTTAAAAGTCTACTAAAAACACTAAAAGTGGTGGTTAAAAGCTCATAAGTTGTGTAAAACATGTAGTATTTGTTTTGTGTAGTTATTTGGACCCAATCTATGTTGTGGTAGCTCGGATCTTCGTTTAACCCGGGTTGGTCATGACCTTGGATCATGACATAAGGTTGTTTTGGGAGTAACAAGGGTTAAATGATGAAACTCTACCACACACGAATCATGAACTTGTGTAAAAGCGATTTAGTTTGTGAAATAGTGTTTAAAACTAGTAGATCTACGTATCTACAAGCGGTATTTTCAAAGGACCACGTGTCAAGAGAAAACACACTTTTAAAGACGAATCTTTCATAAACAAGAGTGATTTTAGCAAACACACAAGTGTGTACATACTTGTGTAACACTAAGTTTCGACAAAATAACCATTTTTGTAAAAGATGACGAGAAGTTGTAAAAACGGAATTTCTCTAAAAACGAGGTTTTTACGAAATCGGATTGCTTTATATAAAGATCCGCTAAAAGTAATGGGAGTTACATATTAGTGTTGGAAAAACTACAAGTTCATGAGATTCTTGCGAAGTACATGTTTGTTAACTAGTTTGATGCGTTGCATACTGTTTTGGTTAAATAAGAAAAATGGTTGATTTGATTATAAAAGAAAATGATACGCTTGAAAGCGTGGCCACCTCCAGTTACAGAGGAAACTCTGGCGAAATTTTTCTAAAACCTAACACTTAGAATTATTTTCACTATAAGTGTTAGAAATACTTTTCGACTTGTTTTCAAATTATAGATTTCGCCGCGACTTTATTTACAAACCTCGGAGGTGGGATTTCACAAAATAAAACTTGGTAAATATATATTTAGTATATATTTTTCATAAAGTCACTTGATGTGTGTTTATGATTATTTTGTGAAAATACTAGTATTATTTTTAGGGTAAAAATAATACTATCGAATGTTAACGGATCCAAAATAATACGAACGCCTCTACGATTAAAATATAAGATACACCGGTAATTATTATTACCACTCGATCGTTAAAACGTAACTTACGCATTTTAAGAAAATATGACTGAACGCGTATTCTTGTTAAAGTATTATTTTGAGGAAAATTATGTGTAATAGAAAATATTATATTTTTGAGAAGAATATTTACATTTTGGAGTTAGAAATAAAATATATTTTAAGTGAGACTTAATAATATATTTCGAAATTATACGAACGCACATGTATTAAATCCCCCATCCTTGGGAAGGAAAATAACTACCAAGTATATACAGAATTTAAACACGAAATAGTTGTCTAACTATTTCCCGAAAACTTAAACCTTAAAGCTAAGGCACGGCTGTCCGTCTAATAGAATTAGTACGTGTAGGTCGTCACACAGCTGCTTGATCAGGAGACATACTTGGTAGAGACGCACCACTGTGAGTTCATGTCCCCCTTTTCTCTTAACTGTTTTCAGTTTTTAACTGCGGGGGTGAAATACATGTTACTTTGATTACAAGTACTTTATACATGGTATGGTTAGCGTAAGGAGGTTTACTACTTAGATCATGTGAGTGGGTAGGAGCATTATGAGGCCATTAGTCCTCATGGTAGGACCAAGGTACAGGAGCGGTAGATCTATCTGGGTGTAGCGAGCCCAGCCCCAGGCCAAACTAGAAACGGACCTCGGGGTGACTTTGTGCCCAACGCGCATAAATCTGCTAGGTTTGAGTCTCCCTATTTGCACTTCACATATATCAGTGGCCTTGCAAACCATTGGTGATCTCAATTCCCTTATTTGCTACATACCAAGACTATTTTTATACTTACAAAGGTTTATTTACTCACTTACACATGAACTCGCTCAACATTATTGTTGATTTTTCAACTTACATGTATTTCAGGGAATTAAAGGATCTGGCGCGGTATGACACGTTTTCCCGCTGCACTAGTTACGAGGTCATCCGGGTTTAGGGAATGTGACTCTTTCCTGGACAAGTCACAGTCCTCAAACTATGCTTATGTTATGTTGTGTTTATTGAACAATGTTTATGTCGTTAGGATGTGTTTCCGTTAAGACAATGTTGTTATATTTGGTTTTTAAAACTTAATCGAATGGATGATCTTGCATGATTTTATTTCATATAGCTTTGTTATGGTTAAGCTATGGTATTAAGAAGTCACACCAAATTAACCACGCTTCCGCAAAGCCAGGGTGTGACAATCTACAAGTGGTTTCTAAATTTGTTAACTTTTATAACTTGTGAAATTTACTTTTGGGTAGAGGATGTGCAGGTAAAAAGCTCTGAAAAGGATAGGTTTCGACTCCTGAGGATTTTCCGCATAAGCATATGCAGATTAGAGCCAGGTTTCTGATCCTGTTGCTACGGAGAGCCAGGAGACGTTCCTGAACATATGAAAGCCTGTAGATAGAAGATTCCAGACTGCGATCCCAGTTGCATTCAAGGAGGAGTCTGAAGTAATGAGCTTAAGGAATCAAGAGATCTGATCAAGAGAATTTGAAAAGATAGGTTGAGATTCTGATGGGAGAGAAAGAGAGAGAGATTGATGAGGATGCTTACAGAGAGAGATACTTTGGAAAGAGCGAGAAGACCGATCAAGACTGAAGACTCAATACACTGAAGACTCGTCAACATCCAAGGGGGAGTTTGTTAGTGCATATGTCTGTTGACTTCGTCTTGTATCGAGTCATGTAACTAGATAGATAGACCAAGACACGTTGTTCGAGAGAAACGGGAAACAGGTCTGAACTGACCAGTTCGTGCGAACTAACCAGTTCATGCGACCTGGCACCAGGTCGTGCGACCTGGCACCAGGTCGTGCGACCTGGACTGGACCAGTTCGTGTGACTGTTTGGTGCGACCTGGCTTCTCCTATATATAGAGGGTCTTGGGTCTTCATTTGTAACAACTTCTGATTCCGGTAGCGAAGCTCTTCCGAAGTGTCGCCAAGCCTGTGTAACGTTGTGAAATCAATCTAAACGACATTTAATCTACTTCTAAGTGTGAATCAAGATGCAATGAAGATAAAATCACGGAATTCCGCCTCTGATTTGGTCTAGAACTCTTCTGATCGACTCGTTTTGATCGATTCACCGATCCTACAAAGATGGATGATGGATGATGGTGGTGGATGTGGGTGTTGTAGTGGCGGTGGAGTGATGGCAAAGTGGGAGAGTAGTGGTTTGCCAAGGGGTGCCTTTGAAGTGAACCAAGCACCCCTATTTATAGCCTGCACAGAGCCTTGGCCACGGCCTCGTGTCCGGTGGGCACGCCCCCGTGGCCAGCCTTTTCTCTTCCTTCATTAAATGCAGTTGTCAGCAGAGGGTCCCACATGGCCTCGTGTCCAGTGGGCACGGCCCCGTGGTCAGAATCGTATCTGTACTATCAAGATTTTGCAAGATTATGCGTATCTTAGCATTGACAACGCCCCGTGTTGAGCTGGGCACGCCCCCATGGTGGCGTAGAAGCTTCTACATCTTTATCTTTTCTACAGACTCCTGACCACGCCCCTGTGTCCAGTGGGCACGGCCCCGTGGTCAGTCTTCTGTTTCTTTGTTTTTGCTTTGAGGATGCTGCCAAGGGGTCGGGCATGTCACGTTTATTCCTTTTCTTTGTATTTATGTTGGTTTTGGCTGTATATTTGTTCCTTTTGCTCGTTTAAGCTCATTTGGTCCTGTAAATTCAAAAGGAAGACAAAAACACACTTTTTCCAACATTAGTAATAAAAAATGATTAGTTTTATGCCTCATTTGATGTAATTTATATGTTACATTTAGCACACATCATTTAACTTGACAAAAAATTTTGAAGGGTCATATTTTATATATATATATATATATATATATATATATATATATATAATGCGTATCTAGTATTATAATTGTGTTTAAATGAGACGGGTCTTACACAATAACAATGCACCCGCTTCGTGCAACTATAAACAATTTAGCTCGGTTAAACCACTCAAGTTTACTGGGTCTGAAGGGGCAACTGGGCTCCTACAATGGTTTGAGAGTCTCGAAAGCACATTTCGTTATGTTCAATGCCCGAATGAGCGAAAGTTGAGTTTGTATCGAGTGTATTCCTGAAGAGAGCACTCACATGGTGGAACAGTGTGATGAGAGATAGGGGTGCCAATGTGGCAATGGCACAAACGTGGGAAGAGCTTCGAGCTCTAATGATGAAAGAATTTTGCCCACGTCATGAACAACGGGCACTGGAAAATGAGTTCCACGATCTTAAACAAGATAGTGGAGAGCATCGTGCCTACACTGACCGTTATGAAGAAGTAAGCTTACTATGTCCCACCATGGTCACGTCTTTGGATAAGGCAATTGAGAAATACATAGATGGCCTTCTTGACCCAGTTCAGGATATCGTCACTGGTAGTAATCCTACTAATGTTCGACAAGCCATTAAGCTAGCTGCAACCTTGACTGATTCTCAAGTCAGGAAAGGTAAACTCCACCGCAAGGGCAACAAGAAACAGATTGCTAAGACCACTCAGGAGAAAACCAAGGAAAACAAGGTCGAACCTTCCAAGAGATCGAGGAAGCGTAAGGCTTCCCAAAACTTTGCTGTGACTACTCAACCCAATCAAGCCACCCAAAACCAACCAGCTCAACCTCCTGCAAGGAAACCTTATGCTGGTACTGTACCGTTGTGCAATCGGCGCAATGGTCACCATCAAGCTCATCAACAGTGTCGCCAATGCACCTCGTGTGGAAGATTCGGCCACGTAGCCAATGTTTGTCGTTCTGCCCCAAACCTTGATGTTCAGAACACTGTTCAACCCCAAACCAACCGTGTAGATAACCGTGAGGGATTCTAGATAAACGGTGTTTTAACAGCCTATTAGAGTTCCATAGGTGTCTTCTTGAGAAGGGTTGAGGGTCCTATACGGTTTTTCGGTAGGTTTAGCACCTAAAGATCTCGGTTCCATAATAGTCCGTGTCCGGTAAAAAGATAACTAATAGTATATGGGATTCCATCCTAGGTAGTCGTTTCATCATCATCTAAGTAAAATCCAAAGTCCAATTTGCGTCTTAGTTCGTTCGTCTTAGGTAGTATTTAATTAATTGCAATTTTAGGATATTAGAAAACCCCCCTCTCAAAATATAAAAACAGTTAGCCATGTCAGTCATTAGGTCTAGTGAGTCTAATTTATGTAATCAAAAGAGTCTCGTGGGTTCGATTTCCGGACTTACTTAGCTTTACTAGAGTCGATCAGTTTACTTGCCAGTTAATAGTTTAGTCGAGTTTTAAAGAGTCCAGAGTTTAACTTAATGTCTAGATTAGGTTAATTTAGGTAATAATTAATAAACTACTTTTAGCACATCACTCACTAGCCTATTCGAAGTTAATAAATAAAAACTAGGCCCGAGCAGGTTTATCAGTGATCTCTAATAGAGACCCGAACTAGAGGTGTGAACTTGAATATATAACGACCCGATCTCAAATTATAGATCATCAATAATAGCTTGAACTAGGGCTGCAAATAAACCGAATGAACATGAATAAGGTCTTGTTCGGGTTTATTTGTTAAGGAAATATATGCGTTCACGAATTGTTCATGAATAATTACCGAACGAGATTTTATATTCGTGT
This sequence comes from Helianthus tuberosus, assembly GCA_030545235.1. Lineage (NCBI taxonomy): Eukaryota > Viridiplantae > Streptophyta > Magnoliopsida > Asterales > Asteraceae > Helianthus > Helianthus tuberosus. The sequence continues at coordinate 41,376,788 of CM060429.1, forward strand.
TCATTCGTTACAAAAACGAAAATATTTATGCTCGTTTGTTAAATGTAGGCAACAAACATTCACGAACACAAACTAACGTTCCTGAACACAAACGAAGACAAACGAACACAAAGAAACATTCATGAATAGAATATATAATATACCCATACTTATTAAATATTTTATTTGTCGGAAATTTGAAGTATTAAAATACATTATAAAAACTAAAAACACTAATGAATTAATGAATACAAACAAACATAAACATATTACCGAACGTTCACAAACATAATGAATGAACGCAACATCTGTTCATGTTTGTTTTCTAACTAAACGAACGAATTTGTTGTTCATGTCCGTTCATTTATTGAACTTTCATCCGAATGAACGGTAAACAAAGTGTTTGCTAATTTACATCATATAAATAAGTAATATGTTGGTGCATGGGGTGTTGTAACCCATGCTTAGGGGGCTTTTCAAAAAAAAAATTTGATATTACATTTTTAATCCACAACTATTTGAATTTTACTTTTAAACCAAAAGTTTTCATCTTTTTAGTTTAACCTCACAACATTTTACTTTCAACTTTGGTGCCTTACACTTTTCATATATGGCAAATTTTTCGTTTTACTTTTTGTTCTAGATTTTGCGAGTTAACATGGTGCAACGTGCGTGTGTGGTTCAACATTTTTACGTTTCGTTTTACACTTCTTTCTAGATTTTACGAACATGCGTGCGTGGTTCAACGTTTTTACGTTCGTTTTACACTTCGTTCTAAATTTTGTGAGTTAACATGCCGCAACGTGCGTGTGTGGTTCAACATTTTTACGTCGTCTCTTTTTTCCCATTTGACAGGTTCGCCACAACACGCAGGTCCTAAGTGGACTTAGTTATTATTTTCTATATTTTACGTTTCGGTCGAATTTCTTCGCAATAACACACCCCAACTTTAATGTTGGTGGTTGCTGGCGATGGTATGACATTAGTGTTATTTGTCACGGTTTTACGCCCCCACCGCAACGCGGGGGCCTTAATACTAGTTATAAAGAATTTTAAAGAAATATGCAGGCAGTTCTAGGGCAAAAGGTTGAAAATGATATTACAGGGACCGAACGTGCTTTTAAGTGTAGTAATAGGACCAGAATAATATTTGTTCCTTTTTAACAATGCTAACTTTTGTCCCTAAGCTCAGGTCAGGCGTTATTATGTTGATGAATTCTCTCTCTCTACCTTCCTTTCTCTCTGTACAAGCTTTCTCTCTCTCAAGAATTCTCTCTGCTGGAGTTCAATTCAATTCCCAAGGCTGCACATTATTTGCAATGGTAAATTCTTCAGTGCTATATATAGATTTTGTACGTGTTTTTGTTTATTTTGTGTGTTATTGGTGAATGCAATGCCGCAGCAACAGGTGCCGCCGTGGCTAGAGAAGCTTCTTGGAACGGCATTCTTCTCGGTGTGCCGGACGCACGGAGCGGCCGCCAGAAGTGAGTGCAATATGTATTGCTTGGATTGCAATTGCGATGCCTTCTGCTTCTATTGTCGATCTTCACGCCATAAGGATCATCAAGTCATTCAGGTACTTGTAACATACTTTTTTTTTTATATAGAAAAAAACTGCAATGTATTTATTTATTAACAAAAATCAATCAAGAATAACCCGGACGGACGGACGGACATATTAATGGTATAATGACCAAGGAAGGAAGGAGGATTTGATAATGAAAACTTAACGGATGAAAGTGCAGATTCGGAGATCGTCGTATCACGATGTGGTGAGAGTTTCAGAGATCGAAAAAGCATTGAACATCGGTGGGGTGCAAACATACGTCATAAACAGTGCAAGAGTATTGTTTCTAAACGAAAGGCCTCAGCCTAAATCTGGAAAAGCGGTTTCTCACATTTGTGAAATTTGTGGAAGGAGCCTCTTGGATGCACTTCGGTTTTGCTCACTTGGCTGTAAGGTCAGCTAGCATCATCTCCTTCCTTCATTTATTTTATTTAATTAATTAATACCTAATTTTACTTTAATTATCGCCTTTGCTTCACATTGTTGACAATTAATACAACTCACCCATATGAATTGGCATGTACCATGACCTCATCATTTGCATGTTAAAAACCAACCCATCATCCGCCAAAATTATATTACTTTATATTACAATGTTATGTTTCAAATTTCAATAAATTAATAATTCAGATAATAATTTTATTTCTCAACATCTTAATTCTTAACAATATCTGAATTTTATAAATAATTTCATTTTATTAGTCCTTTACCGAATGAATCACATGCATGCGTCTATATCATCACTATTTATTCACAACGTACCTACATTAATGATAACATAATGCCAATCACCATCATGAGATGGAAACTCTAAAATTTTATAAACTAATTAATATTGTATAGGTATGTTTTTAACTCATAGTTACCCTAATGGTTCTTATTGTTTTAGAGTTCTTAGCTTTTCTTTTTTGTAATATCATACGAGAGATCTTATTATTTTTGTCACATGGAAATATATATTACTTTTATTTGAAGTTTAATTATTTTTTATTTGTAAATAAAAAGGTTGTAGGAATAAAAAGAAATGGAAACACAAGCTTTATGTTTGAGGAGATATCATCATCATCATCATCAACAAGAATAGGGGAAGAGGAATTGCGTGAAGGCTCACAACAAGACATTTACCCGCTCACACCTCCTTCAACTTCTTCCACTAGGAGAAGAAAGGGGATTCCTCATAGGGCTCCTTTTGGGTCATAATATATATACACACATATATATACTATATAAAAGTAAATTACTCAACTACCCTTCATTTCCTCCTACTTTATACAACTCATCAACATTGACAATTTGTTTCACCAAATACACACATCTTGGGCATCCCTTCCCCAATCCTTTCAAGGCTATCATTTATTTGTTTCTATATATGATAAAGATGTTTAAAACCATATAATGCTGCTGTACATGGTGAAGATAAAACTCTCTTGTAAATCATTATAAATAACTCATATAGTATGCCTTTTTCATAAAGACTTGATGATTCACAAATTATAGTTTCATCAAAGTAACTAAATGATACAAACCCAGTCTCTCTTGATTGTGTTTTAACATGTAAGATAATTGAACATCGTACGAATATCAACCAAGTTAGTAGTCAAATTTGACTCAAGGATTTGTCACGGGTTATAATAATAGTTTTTTTATTATATACACGCTGACGTGGATAAGTTAGAAGAAAACGTAAAATAAAATAAGGACATTAAGTATCTTATTATAATTAAAAGGTTGAACGTAATACTTATTAGATGGTTTGTGGCCTAATAGTATCAAGGTGGTGAAAAAATATCACTTTCATGAGATTGAGAGTTCAACTTCTAATGGACAACATATATAGTAAGAGTAAGATTTGTGAGGCTGTGAGTTACTTTTTAATAAAAAAAAAGTCAGAGAGGATAAAATTTTTACTATTTCATGAGGCCTTAACCCAATAATCCACACATATGTATAATTGAAATGTGTGTACATGCAATTAAGAAAGTAAAGCAAAATTTCCGTGGGGCATGGAGTCTATTTTTATAGTTTTTATTGGCCCCCCAACCCACATGGGCCGTTTAAAAAAAAAAAAAAAAAACTTTTCCTTATTTTCTTTTTATTTTTTAATTACATATACACAAAGCAAAAGTTGGGTAAAAGTCATGTTTCTTTGATGGAACCTAGCTAGTTTGGTTGGCTCAATGAGTTGGAATCAATTTCTAAATTTATTCTTTTATTTCTCTATATTTCACTTTAATTTTTTTTTTAAAGGAGAATTTCATTAAACCAAACGCCAAAACCCCGAGGAAGGGCGGCACCAAACACACAAGCGAAACCAATTACATATTAATAAAACTACACCATTCTTCCCACTTGAACACACTATCCTTAGCTCTAGCATTGTACCAGAAAAAACCATACGTTTTGATCTCTCGAATAATTTCCTCCAACTTCACGGGTTTGTTGTTGAATCTGGCCTCGTTCCTGGCCTTCCAAATACTCCAACACCCAATTCTAATAATACCTTGAACTATCTCTTTTTTCTTCCCTTTGAGGCCGATAATTTCATGCGATTTGAGTAAATCCTTCACCGAAAACGCCCATATGAACGGGATCTTGCACCACAAAGAAACAATAGACCAAACTGTCGAAGATAAGCTACACGAAGTGAAAAGGTGTTCGACAGTTTCGTCCATGTCTCCACAAAGCACACAGGATTGATCCCCCCTTTCAATATTCCTTTTCTTGAGAGCATCCATTGAAGCCAACTTGTCTACCCCTAGTCTTCATATGAAAACGTTGCATTTTCGAGGGAGCCACCTAGAAATACTCGGAACATAATTCCATTGAGGATTAAAGTTTTTTATCAGAAGATCCTTGACTGATCCCACACTGAACTGCAAATCGGCCGCACCTAACCAAGCCCACTTATCCGAATCATCTTTTAATTCCACATCCAGAAGTAAACTGCAAAGCCCAATTAATTCGTCATCCTCTTGATCGGCCTCTATCACCCTTTTCCACTGCCAGCAAAATCTAGAACTGCCACCAATATTAGACATCCTCTCAACGACTTTGCAGCCTTTCTTTGACTCCAATTCGAACAACGCAGGGAACTGAAGCTTCAACGGACCATTAATATAACTTCTTATGCCATTATTACAATAACTTCAATTGAGATTTAGATATACGGATACCAAACTAAACTCGTTTGCCGGCCACTTGTTTTTTCAAAATTAAATACTTTTTGTTATCATATTTTATCGTTAATAAAAATTCATATAACTGTAACTTTTTTTCTTTTCATTGTACGTTGGGGATGTTGCTTCATTCTGAACCAGGATGACATTAATGGGCACGCCTCATTTGCTAGGTTTGTTGATGCAAAGATGAAACCATTTTAGTGTAGAATGGGGACCAAATTATTGACAATTTTAAAATTTCTATAATTCATTAATTAGAATCTTTAATAAACATAGCCATTAGGTATTGGTTTATTGTTACATAAAATAGGTTAATGAATGTATGGAGGAAATTAGATAACGAAATAGAATAAAGACTTTACAATCCAATGGTGGAATATTTCCATGATTCTTGATTTTTCTTTATAATTAATTAATCTTGGACCACTTTGAGTTCTCTTATTTTGAAAACAAATCGTACGTCCCTTATCAACCAGCAACATTGGGCCAATAGGCCATGCCTAGATCTAGACCAGACCTCACAAGACCAAAACTCCTTCAATCAAGCCAACATCGGGCCAATTTCACAAGACCAATCCTTTGATTGGTGTAACGATACCCTTAAACTCATATATGTCAGGACATTTAGAATATGTGTTTTGGCTTGGAAGAAGAGATTGTGATGCAGGGATATCAGATATTATTTTATATTTATTTGAATTTTAATTTCCTAATATTTTGTTATTTAGTTTCCTATTTGAATTGTAATGCCTAACTATAAAATGGGATCTATGGTTTATTGTCTACTCAGTTTTTGATTTATTATTGAATAGAAAGAATTATGTTCTTGAACCTTTTGGTTCTTTTATCGTCTTTGATTGACTAATTGTTCTTGAGCCATTTGATTGCACGCGAAACTGCATCAGTTGGTATCAGAGCTTTGGTTTTCAAATGGCTCAACGTGAAGCGAACTACGTTTTTACTTGTCGAATCGCCGACCGAGGCAACATTAAAATCGTGTTCGATTCGCAAGATCGTAAGATCCAGGAAACTAACTCAAAGGATGTCATCTGGGATGAGATCGTTGGGAAAGAGGAGCATCCTGAAGACTGCGATGGTTACAAGTGTAACACCCCGAAAACGGGTTTGGTAATCAAACCACGTTAATACTAAGGGACGGGTAAAATACAGTTAGCGGTAAAACTTACCCGGTAAATATTATGATTTAAATAAATAAACCTAATATTAAATAAAAGTTGGGTAAATCCTTTTGAGGAAAATAAAGTGAATAAAAGGCCCGAATTAACGGGGCATAAAACAGACTGTGTCATAATTTTCCCCGAACCTATTACGTTAACTAGGAATGTCTAACCTAGTAAATAAGAGGGAATATTGTTTAAACTAAAGGAGTTGTGATCTACTTGATAACTAACCAAACACGAGGGGCCAAAGATGGATAAAATGAAAGCTTAATTATAAACCAAAAAAAATAAATAAATAAATAAAACCCACACACACAGGGGTGTGCGTAGGATCGACCAGAAGAAAGCTCCATGGGAGCCCAACCCTAGTTCTTGCTAAATCTCTCAAATTATTGAAGGTCCAAATCAGTTCCAAATCAAAATCCGAGCACGAATTAGTGATCTCCACTGAAAAATGAGTCACAAGGTATGTAAATTTCATGAGAAATCTCTAGTTGAATTTCTGAGTAAACCTAGAGGATTCAAAAATTGTTTATGCATGCTTGTTATATGGATGAAATAGGAACATTGTAGTGTTTAGGAGTAAACCCTAGACAAGTATATGTTGAAATCGTGCCTAATTCTAGTAAAATCCATGAACACCATTGAAGGTGATTGTTGTTAGGGTTTTTTATTGCTAAAAATAGTGTTATAATGTCATAAACATGTTTTAGTTGAAAGCTGAATTCAAACAGCTTCTGATCAGAATTTACAGCCGACTTGTATTGGCTGTAACATGGATAAAACGTGACAAAAACATGAGTTTCTTGAGTCTAAAATGTAATTCCAGGAAATATCTTTAAAACCCCACTGGAATCGCATTTTTTCGACGAAAATTGAGCGTTTTATGAATTTTTCCGTATCGAAGGTTCAAGCTGCGTTTTCTGGTAGAATTTGCAGCCCATTACGAATGTCATAACTCAATTTAAGGATTTAGTTACGATCTCAAAATTTTACTGTAGATAGTTTTAAGTGATTAAAAGAATCGCCAATTGGAATTTCGTCAATCGGATAAACGAGGAATTTTAAATAAATTTTTCCGTAAGCTGCAGTCAGAAGTGATGAATCTGATTGCTGCTTAGTAAATGAATTTTTACGAATTTTTGGTAAAGAGTTAGATCTTGAAATTTTAACACAAGGCCTAACCCTCCGAGGGGTACGTCACATAAAAAAATCATAATTTTTGAAGACTTGTAAACAGGTCACCAAAAACAGCCTATTTTCAGTGATATGAACCTGCTTAATTGATGTTAACCTTGGTAAAAATAACTAGTTATGAGCTAGTTTGTAAATGTGTAAAAATATGCCCATTGGGTGTTTGTTAAAATGACTAAATGAAAGCTAAATGTTGAAATTTAGAGTAAAAAATGCGTATTTGAATGATATGGCAATTATGCGCAATATGAAGTGATAAGGGTTCTAAACATCATGTTGATTTAGACTCAATTGTGTAAACCACGTGATTGAAAGTAGTTAACTTTTGATAAGTTAATCTAACTGATGATGAAGTCGAATGGTAGTTTCGACATAGAGAATAAGTAAGGTGGAATGGTCGTGATTGTTAATGACTAGTCTAACCACCTTGTAAATGTTGACAATAGTTTGACGCTTAACGAGCTAGGTGGAGGCTTGGGAAAGAAGCGGTCAAACAAATCATGAAGGAAAAAGGAAAGCATAGCTGAGATGCGAGGTAAGTAAAGCTTACGCCCCTTTTACATTATTTACAATTTACTTAATTGGAAGTATTGTATATAAGTTCTATTAAGTGATTGGATATGATGTTCCGACACGATTTGACTCGAGTCGAAACAAAGGAAAATGGTAAGAAATCATGAACTATGGTAAAGAGGTAAAATGGTAAATTAGTCATGTAATGACGAACAAATAAGAAACTGTTTTTAAGTAAAAGAGTTCAAGGAGAAAACCGGGATAGGTTTAAAGGGGTGAAATGGTAAATAAATACCATTTCATACGGACGAATGGTCAATTAGACTAAATGGGTCAAATGGTGTTGTTAACACCATTTGAAAATAACATTTGATAATCGCTTGTTGAGTTTTGTGTTCACAGGCAATGTTGTAGAAGGCGCTAGGCGCTAGTCGGGCGGTGAGGTACAGCCTAGGGATTAATCGGGATTAATCGAAATGGGATTTTTATATGTATTTTTTCAAAATTATATATATATACCCAATAATATAAAAATAATACTTCAAAATTCACATAAATACTTCAAGTTTCAGATAGTATGGTTCGATTTTGACCGATTTTGACCAATTTTGACCGCCTAGAACCGCCTAGGACCGATTAGTGGTCAAAAAATGGGTTTAATGGGCTGCAAAAGAGTGGACCGATTAGTCCGATTAATTCCGACTAAGACCGATTTTCACCGATTACGACCGACTTTGACCGACTTTGACTAAAACCGATGAATGGGACCGACTAGGTTAAAATTAGTCAGTAGACTACCGACTAGCGCCTAGGCGGCGATTAATCGGCCGCCTAGGCCGATTTCTACAACCATGTTCACAGGAGTTAACATAAGGTTCGCGTTACTATTAACTAGTGATTAATAGTGAAAGGTATTGAAACGGGTCGATATTATGACCCGAGCCAGATACGCATGAACAAGTTATAGTGAAAAGTGCGATTTTGGTCAAATATGTAGTGAAAGTCCTTCGTCGTAAATTGAAGGACTAAAGTTGACCAAAACGCTCATGGCGGGTAAATCGGGTAAATAACCTTTAGGGATTGTAACGGGTCAAAATAAGCGCATAATCATAGACGGGTTAATGATGCCTAATGATCCGTGATTTAAATCTGGTGTCATAGGAAACAATTGAAATATGATGTTCATAAGAAGTTTGGTATAATAAACATGTTTGTGTAAAGAATTATGAAACTGGTCAAAAGTGTTAAAAAGGAATTTCAAGCCCAGAGCTTGAAATTTGAATTTTTAAAGTAGTTGAATATCAGGTTTTAACTCCATGAGATGGAGAATTAAATTACGAACGCGTAGGAAAAAGAATCGTGGAAAACGGACATGTAGATAAAACATTATGGTCATTCAAAGTTTGAGTTTGGAAAAAAAAAATTGGAGCTGGGCAGAAAATGCAGGTCCAGATACGGACCTGCTGGAAAACAGTCTCCCCCGAGCCACGCGAGGGGTGACACCGATCCGGGCGCGACACGCGGGAGTCACCGCGGCACGCGACAAGTAAAACCAAGCCTCTCGCGTGGCGCGAGAGGCATAATTCTGGAAACTTTATTTTGTTTAATAATTTGATGTTGGAACTTGTTTTTAAATTATCAAAACTAACTTTTGAGTTGGTTTTGATCGTAGGAGAATATCAGAAGCACCGGATGGAGATCAAGCGACAAGAAAGAACCGAACACATGATGAAGAAGCTTTCGCATGTTGTTTTGTCATTATTTTTAAATGACGAATTCAATTACATTATGTTGTTTTAAACTTTAAATTGTAAATTTTTTAGTAAACCCGGATTATGTAAGGTATATGTGCTCATAATCACATGTTTATTTTCGTAAATTATACGTAAATCCTAAAATAATAGCAAGGGTGTTACAACAAGTTTCAGGAAACCGACTCAGAGGCTTTCATCCGGGATGAGAACTGTGGGAAGGAGGAGTATCCTGGAAATTGTAGCGTTATCTATCTGTCACCTCCCATATATGATGAATACGAGGACAATGAATGGTATTCTTGGGCAACTGTTGGTGTTTTAGGTGAAACTATTAGAGTTAAACAGGATGAGAAAAGTTTGACAGATGACGGGTCTGATTCGGGCACCGTCCAGTTGAATGAAAGTGAAGCCGAAGAGGAGACACGACTATTTTTTGACGAGTTTCTTATAGCTGCAAAGGCAGAAAACAATGGTGTTGTAGTTGGCGACGTGCTTCATTTGGAATATTCATGCAATCTGCCGAAAAATAATAAAAGGTTTGAATTTTAAATCATATACAACATTATCTCCTAGGAATGTGGATGTTCACATTGGAAACTGTTTTAATATTGATGGAAAATCGATTAATGGCCGAAATACAGTGGGAAGAATAATTCAACGGCGAGTTATGATTATTTTACAAAAGAGAGACGTTTGTATTGATAAGGCACATGGGGGTGTGGTGAAGACTACACTTACAACAATTAAAGTTAATGATGGGCTCATCATTCCTACACTTTACATTAGCCCATCTAATTTGTCAATTAAAGTTACTGGACCACAGCTCCATGCATCTCGTATGGGCTTACAAAATAAATTTGGGCATGTGACTTTAAATAACAATTATATTAATATGGATTACACATATTAATTAGTGATGGGGGATCAAATGTTGGTCCAACGAAGCCTATTGTTAATGCAAAGGGTGGGCTTATAAGAGTGAACAAGAGGCGGTCCAGTGCTTCATTCGACCCAAGTGGTAATTGTTTAGAGTCAGGCGAGATGACACGTGAAATTATGTTGTTTAGACAGGAGGACCTAATGATGATAACAAATGAGAATCGGGTTGATGTTCCCTTCGACCCAGGTGGCTTTGGTTTGAAGACAAAACTCGAGGACAAGTTTTTTTCGAAGACGGGGAGTATGACGCAGGGATATTAGATATTATTTTATATTTATTTGAATTTTAATTTCCAAATATTTTGTTATTTAGTTTCCTATTTGAATTGTAATGCCCAACTATAAAATGGGATCTAGGGTTTATTGTTTACTCAGTTTTTGGTTTATTATTGAATAGAAAGAACTATGTTCTTGAACCTTTTGGTTCTTTTATCGCCTTTGATTGACTAATTGTTCTTGAGCCATTTGATTGCACGTAAAACTGCATCAGATTGTGTAGCCTGGGCTTGGAAAAAGAGTATCTAAGGGGCTTTTAGATGATAAAAGCGTTTTCTTGTGGCGCCACACAAGCACCTTTTTTTCTACCCCAAAAGGGGCTTTAAGGGGCTTTGCGGTTGAGCTCAAAAGGAGGGATTTAGCAGATAATCTTTTTAATTCATTGATTTTTTTATTAGTTTATTGTTTTAACTTATAATTATATATTTAAAAATATGAGTAACATCTAAAAAACAAAATTAACATAATATTAAATTAAGGTTTTTAATGAAAATACAAACAACTTAAGAAAATAACAAAAAAGTTACACGATAAACAACGATAACAAAATATATAAAAAGTACAATAATCATAACACGAAATGATGAAAATATTATATTTAAAAGGAACTACAAAAATAATTAAAATGTGTATTAATTAAATGTAATTAGATTACAAGTTAATTAATGAATTATGAAAGTTAGTTGATAAATATATATTCTAATTTAATAATTGATTATTAGATAATTACAATTATTCCTTAAGTTTCACAGACATGTAGGTTATTGATTGCATCAACACTTCACAAAATCCTACCCCTCTCTTTTCATATCGACGTTGTCCCCCTCATTACCGTCCATCGACTAGCGCCAGTTGACCGCCACACCCTAGCCGCTGCCAAATTTAACCATTGTCACCACTCATTGAATCATCCCAACATGATTTCTTGGCTATTTTACGTTATCCGATCAAGCGGCCAGATTGTTAATCTCGTGGTGGTGTTTTCACCTTGGTTAGCGGTTTGTTTATTCACCAAAGGTATGTTTCCAACACCTTATGGTTGGATTTTATTTGTTGTATTTGGTTTGCATTTGAACTCGTGTGGAGTGATCCATCGGTTCTTATACACGCTTAAGCTATAGCAAAAGTAAAAAAAAAAAAAATTGTCTATGATACGCAACAATATATTACCTTGATTTTTGGCGATTGATGAAAGTAAAGAGTGCTCGACAGACCATCTTTTCTAAATTTTCATTTAATTTACCTATCTTTCATGAAAACTTTATGGAAAATTGAATTTTAAATAATCCGAATTGGCTCTTTTTGGCTGATAATAATCCCAACTCAGTTATTTACGCACAATGGTCCGAACTTTTTCACTTTTGGCCGATAATAGTCCACTGTAAAAAATAACTTAATGAAATTAAGTTTTTTTTTCGAATTACAAACCGTTGTTTTAGGGATTTTGATTAGAATGAGGATACGAGTCGATTTATGTGAAATTTACCTCGAACGGTGCTCCAAACAATGAAAATGGGGCTTCAATTTAGGTACTGGATGAGTTTATCCGCAACCAAGCTTAGTGACTTGTATATGCCCCTGACGTCTGACTCCTGATTACGAGGACATCAAACTGTTGATGTCACTTGTCAAATTGCGAACATCCAACTCCCTACCTGGAACCCCACAGTTGGTAGGCATGCCTTACTCGAGTACTGTTTGAGTTTATCAAATCAATAGATCTTTTCACGTACTACCATTGGCTTCACAAAGCTAATGGTTGTGTAAATTGTTGTTTTGAGGGGAGTTTTGCAAGTGTGATCATTGAAGTATTGTAACATGTAAGAGCCATTTAGTATTACCAATATAAAGAAATTGTTTATATAAATTATAAAAAGGTTTATGTAAATGTATGCATGTTTTCCACCCCTAAAGATTGAAAAGTTGTAGAAAGGGGGCTATGAAACTCACCTTACAAACATGTACTTGAACTTGTTGCCTGAACCATTTTTGCATGCCCTAAATTGTTATTGTCATGGAAGTTTATTTACTACAGTTGGTTGTTGTTCGGTAAAGTATCTTTAATATCAAAGATTATATGAAAAATGAAAATCAATGAAAGGAGACATCAAAACACGATTGGAAAGTTTAGACATCGAAACCCTAATTTCATATTAGCCGTATGACAATTTTTTTTTAGGATTTGAAAGACTTATTAGTTTGAGGGGATTTTCCATGTTTAAATCCAGGTTTTAATGAATTATTTATGAATAGATTACATATTTGTCAAAGGTTTATGATTTCCAAAAGAAAGGCCAAAGTTGTATTTGAACAGTGTACCTGTTTTGTATTGGTTATTTGGAGGTCTAAAACTCATTATTTTTTTTACCGAGGCTTGTGCGATTTAAAATTAACTCGATGACTTAATTTCGAAAAAAAATCCACTGATTTGGATCAGAATCGAACAAGTTACGATGGTTTAAAGTTGGACTCAACTGGTTTGAAATTCTTAAAATTGCATATAATCTTGTTTAACGTCTGAAAATTGTTATGATCCATCATTCTACATATTGATGATATAGAATCATAGATCATCTAAAATAACTTGAATATCAAAGTTATAAAGGAATGAACAAGACGATAAATATTATGGTGAAAGCATGATCGTCTTTTGGTTTTAAATCCATTGTTTGATCGATGATTACTACAACAAAGGTGTATGATCTTGGATTAACATTGGATATAATTTTAAAACACGATTAAGAGCAATTGAAAATATCATAGTAAGTTTAAACTAAAATGTTTGAAATAAAAAATAATAACGGAAGAATGAAAACACGAAGAATAGATTTAGAATAGGTAAGAACGAAGCAAGAGACTTACTTTAATGTTGGAGATTCTTAATTCTCCAAACTTTGCTAACTTCTAATCCTCCTAGAGAGGCATTGTTGTTGTGTTTTGTTGTGAGAAACACTGAAGGTGAAACCCAATGAGTACAAGACCGGACAAGACATCGAACCGGTCGTCTAACTGGTTCACTAGTCGAACCGGTTCAACCAGTCAAACCAGATTTAAGAACCAGATAGTGTATAAATAATATAAAATATATGTTACAGTTCAAACAAAATATTTAATATTTATGTTTTATAAAAATAAAGTGTTTAAAATAGTATCGTAATTATAATATTTAATTTATTGAATATATATTCTTGTAAGATAAAAAGTTAAAAGCATTTACTACTAAGTTAGGATTTATATAATATTAAAGTATGAAATACAAAAATCATAAAAGGCACCCGCAACTAGGGGTGAGCAACGGGTAAGAACCTTTAGGAACCGACCCGGACCCGACCCGTACCCGGAACCATTTATTAAGTATTATGAAAACCATAACCGAACCGATTAGTAATGTAATGGTTCGGGTCCTAGGAGGGTCTCGTGGGTCCTAAACCCATATGGTTCCGCCAGAACCATTTATTTAATTTTGAGCATGCCATATTGTTCTACATAGTTACTAGTCGGACTACTCACCAAAGCCAATTTTTAATGCCCCTTGACTGCAATATGGTTCATAACAACATAGTTGAATTTTTGGTCAACTGGACAAAGCGACCATAGTCATTGACAATTGGTTTAGGACCATTACATTACTTATATTTTTTGAAACATCATAAGCAATAATAACAGATCGTTGGTTTTAAACATGAACATAAGAAATATAAACTCAAACCAATTTAATGTTAAATAACCATCATTCAAACAATAGCATAAATCAATCCACAAATAAAAAAAAAAATTCAAATAGATCAGTTTATCGAATAAAATATTTCTTTGCTATCTCTTCGATCTTCAATATTAATATTCCATGAATCTTCATTCGATCTTCATCTTTTCAATCTTCTCAAATGTATCTAAACAAAACCAACGCTCAAAATATAAAAAATTAAAAAAGAACCATAAAAAATTTGTTTAAGAAAATAATAATGCTTACCTTTTGCAAACTCGTCGAATTTCTCATCCTTCTCCTCGTCGTATATTTTTTTTCTCCCATCTCGAATCCAGTCTTGGGTACAAATTAGTGCCTCAACAATGGTGGGTGATAACGAACTTCTGTAGGACTCTACCACCCGCCCGCCTGTGCTAAAAGCAGACTCTGAAGCCACGGTTGAAACCGGAATAGCCAACATATCTTGAAAAAAAAACAATTAGTTGAACTTATATTTACAAAATATAACAATTCATATAAATAACAGTTATTACCTCTCGCCATTCGTGCCAGGGTAGGATATCTAGTGGAATTTACCTTCCACCAAAGCAAGATATCAAACTCTTGGCTCATTGATTCAAGGTCTTCTAGGAGATACCTTTCGAATTCTGTCTTGTTACTAGATGACTGCCCATCAGCACCCCGGAACTGTTCAAGTTTACCCATCCATGATTTTTTACCTCGACCTTCTTCAGTTTTATCCCTTTGACTAACTGGAATGCTTGAACTTGCTGATTCCAAATCCTCATATTCCCGTAGAAGTCGTTTCATCTCAGATTTCACCCCCTCAACCATTTCCTTAAACGTTTCTTGAAACTCTTCATTTGTCTTCAACAAACCAGATTTTCTCATCAACTCGCAACTTTTTGCACAACTATACTCTATGATTACAAGTTTTACCCGCGGATCCAAGATAGCCGCAAACTCAAACAACTTGTTACTTTTATCACCATGATCTTCATAATATTTTTCAAACTTTTGTCTCATCCTTGATATCATATTTAGAAATTCAAAATGTTGGCCCTTTGCATCAAACATTTGATTAAGGTTTTCCCCGATATCCATAACTTCGGCATAAACCTCATGTGCTATCACATAATTTGAACAAGACAAGTCAACTGTTTTCCGCTTAAACAATTCTAGTATTTCCGTCATTTTTTTGCAAATAACCAATCCAAACGACTAGGAACTTCATTACGAAAACTACTTTCCTTACGACCATATAAATCAATTGCCTTTTCTAGTTCAATAGCCCTCTCCAACATATCATAGGTGCTATTCCACCTAGTGCTAACATCTAAAGACAACAAACCTTTTGTCGCTACTTTTAAAGAACTAACACATGTTTTAAATGTGTCAAGCCTAGATGGTGATGCTCTTATGTGTCTAACGGCATTACGTATGCATTCAATGGTCTGATTTTGTACTTTCAAGCCATCTTGAACTATTAGGTTAATGATATGGGCCACACATCTAACGTGCAAATATTTACCTTTATCTAGCAAGTTTGGTAGCTTAGATTTCAATATCTCAACTGCAGCATCGTTTGATGATGCATTATCCATGGTAATGGTCATAACCCGTTGTATCCCCCATTCATCAAAACACTCCTGAAGGGACCCCGCAATATCTTCACCCTTATGACTAAGTATTGGCTTAAAGTTTATAATTCTTTTATGATATTGCCAGTTTTCATCAATGAAGTGGGCAGTTAAACACATATAATTAATACGTTGGATGGATGTCCACGTATCCGTAGTAAAACATACTCGTTGCTTATTTTTAACAAAAAAATCTCTAAGTTTCTTTTTCTCATCTAGATATAAGTCAAGTATATCACGGGCTACTGTGAAACGTGAAGGGACCTTAAAACTTGGGCACAAAGCTTCCATAAACTCCCTAAACCCTTCCCGTTCAACAAAAGAAAAAGGAAGCTCATCGACAATGGTCATTTTAATAAGCAGCTTTCTAACCTTAACAGGATCGAACTTCCATGTTTTTAACGTACCTTGCCCGTCTTCATTTTTTTTAATCACCAAGTTAGGTTGATCCTTTGCCTGATTTTCCGGATTTTTGGTACAGTTTCTAACATGCTTATTTAAGGATGAGGTTCCGTTCGGTCCAGATTCAGCTTTCAACTCCGCGGAACAATAGTTGCATCTACCCTTTCTTTTACCATGCTCATCATAGAATTCCTCCATATGCTTCCAACAATACCCTCTAAGCTTCCTTTTTCTTGTAGTCACTTTTTGTTTGCCGGCTTTTGTTTCATTAACATTTTCTTCATTCTCGTCACTTGAAACATTATGCGCATCCATTCTATATACATCACAACACACAAACTTCTACTGAGTCTTTCTAGATAAATAATTAATGGAAAAACAAAGTAAAAAAAGTTGATGGCCATACATACATAAAAAGCCTAAATTACATCTTTCAAAGTCTTATCTTGTTTTCTTGGTTTACGTATTATGTGAGCATGGTTTTCTTTGGAGGATTAGTTTTTTTTTATTTGAAAATAGAAGTTTGGCTTTTCTCAGTTCATTACAATTCTTTTTCTCAATAGAAACATCATGATTATCTAGTTTTATACTTTAAACACATAACTAAATAGATACATACATTAAAGCGTATTTATCAACAGAACATTATACAAATTATACAAATGAATATTATACAGAGGATTGAAGTTCAATAAAGACTATACAGAAATCAAACCTGAACCAATGAAGAAAGTATATAACAGATTGAATATAGAAGGCCAATGGTTAACTTGGAGGAGGCAGATGTGAATTACGTAATGGAAGTTGGACGATTTAAATAGATTAGGTTAGGTCGATGGTATTGGAATGGATGTTGGTTAATCTTCTAAATTTTCTTAGAGATATATCATATACTTATTGTTATGGAAGAAATCATAGTTGATATGGAAGAATCGTATTCTATTATCAAAATCCAATACATAAATTAAATAATAGCATTCAAATGATCCAAAATCCAATAAATAAATTAAATAAATAGCATATAATTGATCGTAATATGAAATCCTAGTTGATATGGAAGAATTGTGATTTAATATAGAAAAAATCCAATACATAAATGACAAATCATATGAATGATGGTATGAAAATCGGTTCCTTGTGGTTCTTATCCCAAACCCATGGGTCGGAACCGGAACCGACCCGGAACCATTTTGTTGAGTATTATGAAACCCACAAACCGACCCTTCTAGAGCAAAAGGTTCGGGTCCATTGTGGTTCTGGTTCGGGTTCAAGGTTCCCTGGTTCCAGAACCGTTTTTTGCTCACCCCTACCCGCAACACAGGATTTAAGTTTTTGAAGTATTAATTCAATATGTAAACATTTCACATCCACTATTTCTTTTTAGGTTTCTTTCTTTTTTTTTCTTCTGCCGTTCAACTCTACCAATGATGAAGATGAACAATCCTCAATTACACTAAGGTAAATAAGGATATGAGTTCTCGTTCATTACCTTTTTCTTTTCGTTTCTCATAGTTCGGATCCAGCCAACCTCTTTCCAATCTAAGTAGGAAAAAAAATAAAGAACCGGTCTAACACGTTTCCGTTTATCTGGTCGACAGCCAGCCACCGGCCAAACCAGCCAGCCCACTGCAAATCCGATCCAACATTGTGAACCGGACCAGAAGTACCTCTGGTCCCCGTCGGACCGATCGGACCGGCCCGGTCCGGGTTTAAAAACATTGGTGAAACCCCTCAAATTATATTAGAATTGAGGAGGTGGAATTCTAAGGTTTTGGTTATAGGGTTGGCACCAGGTATAAGGTCAATACGAAACTCAACTTGACGTGATGGGGGTAAACCAGGTAGCTATGCAGGAAACACCTCAGGATAATCCCGAACAACGGGGATATCTTGAATATCTTGCCCTTGCCTTTCTCCCCTACGATATGTGCCAAGAAGGCTACATAATTCTTTCGTAGGTATTTTTGGGCTTGGGTACAGGTCATAAGTTTTAGGCTACTAGAGGGTTTCTCTCCATGAATTTCTAGGATTTTTCCAGATGGAAGAGGTATGCGAACTATCTTGTCGAAACAGATTACTTCAGCATGATGCTTGGTTAACCAATCCATTCCTATTATGACGTCAAAACTTCCGAGTTGCATTGGCGCAAGGTCAATGGAAAAAGATGGTTTTTGAGGTTTAACTGGCAACTACGAATGACAAAATCGAGTACGAGGGCTTCTCCGCTAGCAATCTCTACTGTCAAGGGCTTTCCTAGTTCAGTTCTAGGCATCAAAAGCAATGGTTCAAAGGCTGGTGATACAAAGCTTCTATCGGCATCCGAATAAAAAAGAATAGAAGCAAGATGGTTGTTAACAAGGAACGTACGTACCGTTAACCACGTTGTTATCAGCACGAGCCTTGTTAGCATTGATGTTAAATGCGCGTCCATGGGCTGGATTAGCATTAATAAGTTTCGGGCAATTGTTACTAAAGTGACCCATCTCGCCCCACAGTTGTAGCAAGAACTAGGTGGAAATGGAGGTCTAGTAGGGCTGGCTTAGGGTTGAACAGGGTTCTGAACAGCTTGGTTTGGGGCAGAACGACAAACATTGGCTATGTGACCTAATCTTCCACACGAGGTGCATTGGCGGCACTGTTGGTGAGCTTGATGGTGACCATTGCATCGGTTGCACAACAGTGCAGTACCAGCATAAGGTTTTCTCATAGGAAGTTGTGCTGGCTGGTTTTGAGTGTTCTGGTTGGTTTGAGCAACAACCGCAAATTCTTGTGAAGCCTTATGCTTCCTCAACTTTTTGGAAGGCTTAGCTTTGTTCTTGTTTGTTTTCTCTTGAGTAGTCTTAGCTGGCTGTTTCTTGTCGCCTTTGCGAAACAGTTTCCCCTTCCTGACCTGAGACTCAGTCAGGGTAGCAGCCAATTCGATAGCCTGTCGAACAGTGTTAGGCTTGCTACAAGTAACAATGTCCTGAACGGGATCAGGCAGGCCATCGATATGCCTCTCAATTGCTTTATCTAACGGGGTAACCATGGTGGGACACAGCAGACTCAATTCTTAGTAATGGTCAGTGTAGCATGATACTCTCCACTATCTTGTTTAAGATCATGGAATTCATTTTCCAGTGCCCGTTGTTCATGACGTGGGCAAAATTCTTTCATCATTAGAGCTCGAAGCTTTTCCCACATTTGTGCCATTGCCACATCGGCACCCCTATCTCTCATCACACCGTTCCATCATGTGAGTGCTCTCTTCTGGAATACACTCGATTCAAACTCAACTTTTCGCTCATTCGGGCATTGAACATGACGAAATGTGCTTTCGAGACTCTCAAACCACTACAGGAGCCCAGTAGCTCCTTCAGACCCAATAAACTGAGTGGTTTAGCCGAGCTAAATTGTTTATAGTTGCACGGAGCGGGTGCATTGTTATTGTTATTGTTGTTGTTGTTTGCTTGGTTTATTTGGGTCACTAGGTTTGGGAGTACAACAGCAATTTGCTGAGTGATCATAGCTGCCATTTCGGCATCTTGAGTTGCATTACGTCGAGGAGGCATTCTAGAAGAAAATATGAGGGAATATATGTGAGATTGACATTGGATAATCAAGAGAGGTGTTAAGAATATCGACAAAATATAAGGATGGTGGTCATTCGTTCATTACTTAAAACAAACAAATGACAAACGGTGACTAATCAAAGTAAGTGGGTCTTTATAATGTATCACGAAGACATGCTTTAGCCTATAAGTGGACACTCACCCCAAGAAATCCCAGGTAAGAGTGACTGGTCCGAAAATGCGGATTTGTACGAACACTCTAGCCTTAGACAGAAAACTCAGGGTACAGGCATCCACCCTTCCAGATTGCACGTGTTCACATTATTAAAACCCGAACTTTGACGAGATTTTGAAAACTTTGAAGGCTTAAAGCCAAAAATGAATCATCTAAGGATAGATGATTGATTTTCAAAACGAATTTGTAACTTGTGGATTTGTTTTGGTAATCACCTAAGGATAGGTGATGGTATTGTATTAAGAATCTAAACGTAAGATATCTCGCGTTAGGGTCCTCGGAAGGTTATAGTCTAGGTCAAAAGTAATGCTAATAACCTAATTCCCTATAACCATGGCTCTGATACCAATCTGTAACACCCCAATCGTGTAAAATACAACCACACGTGGCGGAAACATTGGGGAGTCACGTTACAAATTGTTTCACAACGCATGGTATTTAAAGTTTTGTATTATTGAATTGTTAAATTACATTGTCTTGGAATAAAAACAAACTAAACACAACAATTGTCTTTCAAGTTTTAAGATAACTAAGGCCTGAGTCCGTCCTATGTGTAGCAAGCTTAAAATCATCACACATTAGCTCCTGAAACATATGTGAAAAAGAGAGTCAGCATAAAAAACTGGCAAGTACACAGGTTTTGTGAGTGTGTCAAATTCATGGCTTTGTATACATATTGCAACACCTCGTCTGAATACTAGAGTCGTTAAGTGAAAACCATGTATCAAAAATGTTTGATATTGCAATACAATTAACTAACTTAAAACAAGTTGGTTAGAGTTCGTGAAAACCTTGTAGCCATAAATCTTGACCAAAACGTTTCTTTTGTAAAACCAAGTAGTAAATCGATTTAAAAGAAAACTTCGTATAGTTTATATCTTTAAGTGAAAATTGTTGCGTGGCATCGTTTGAAAACATTTGTCCAAGTGATTCGGATAAAGCTACGATATGTAATACGATAAAAGCACTTATATATAGGAAGTACCAGCGACGTATCCACCATGCTTTTATCATATTACACCCGTCTCGTTATCTAAATCACTTCCCATCTGTAACACCCCAATCGCGTAACACGCGGCGGAAATATCGGGGAGTCACGTTACAAATTGCTCACAACAACTGGTACTAAATTGTTTCATTACTATTAACATTGACTTGGTATCAAAACTTGGAGTTTTAATACCCGAAATTGTTTCATTACGGAAATATCGGGGAGTCACGTTACAAATTGCTCACAACGCTTAATTGAAAATGCCAAATATCCCTTCAAATACCATGGATCTGTATGCGGGCATAGAAATTCTACCAAAGGAGCTCTAATTACAAAACTTACTATTCATTTGAATCCCTTTCGATTAACTTACCAAATGAGCTCTAATTAATCCCTTTCGATTACAAAAAAATACACGTTTGATTGCATATTTTCCTTCATACCCGTTACGTTTTCTATATATGAGTTGGGTCACATATAATACGTTATGATTGTTCGATATAAATTCCATTTACTTTACGTTTGATCCAATCACAATGCTTATACAGGTTACACTGAGTTCAACTTGATACATCGAAATGTGTGTTTCATATGGTTAATGCATCATATAACTTTTGGACTAATCTATTCAATGTTTACGATGTACCCGTGCCGTAACACGGGCGGATCTTAACCCTAGTTATATATTAATTATAAAATATAGATTGTTTATGGTTATGAAAACTTACTAAGTTGTAGGTTATGTTTGAATTGTAAATGAAAGTGATTTTTCAAAATAACTTACAATGATGCCTGATGTAAAAATTTCATCAAAAATAGTATGAATTCTTTTAATTCCTTCACACATGTACGAATTATTGAATTAAATTTTAACCACTTTATTACATACAAATGAGTTTTAACATATAAAATACCCTTAACGTAAGAAATGGAGAAAAAAATTGAATTTTTTCTCATCTTTTTAATCACGTAGTTTTCAAAAAAAAAATCGTGATTTTACATTAGTAGAGTAATTATAATTACTTTACAAATTATCTTACAATAATTACTCTAGAAATTACCCTATGTTGTAAAACAACTAAACCTATTAGCAATATAAAGAGAAGAATAAGAGAATGAGGGAATGTAAATATTATTGATTGATATCTCTACACCATATACAAATGCCACTATATATAGGCACATGCATTAATACAAAAGAAATCAAAGAGATAGGAGTTATAGGAGTTAGACATGTGGAAAGTCACCATATAAATGATACATTCATAACACTCCCCCTTGACTATCCACATACCTTTAATATGCTTGGTGATATATGATGCCTCGTTAAAAACCTTGATAGGAAAACCCATTGGGATAAAACCATAGCCAAGGGAAAAAGAGTGCAGCGCGTATTTTCTCTCCCTGATACTTCTGTATCAAGTGTGCTGTCTCATTAAAAACCTTACTAAGAAAACCCAATAGGACAAAACTTAGTTAAGGTAAAAAGAGTGCAACTTGAATAAGTCTCCCCCTCATTTTAATATGTATCCTTTAATTGCCGTGTGTCCATCATCCTTGAAAGTCGAATAAAGCTTTTGTAGCGAATGATTTGTCTCTTGATCCCTTAATGTGCAATCCTTTATGTTGAGCAATGTTGTATAATCTTCTAACGAGACTTTAGGTGCCTCCTTCCAAAAATTATCATATCCACGACTTTGTTTCGTTACATTCCTGCATCTACAAGACTAACCAAACTTGTTTTGATGGGTTAGTAAAATATAACCAAATGTCATTTATACCTGAAATATTTCTTTGAACTTATTCCAATGTCTCTTCGCTTGACAAAGGTTATATCATGACAATAAGCTCAAGTGAAAGATATTATAACCATGCATAGCTAGCAAAACATATTAACGCACTTATGCATTTAACGATGGTACTTCTAGAATGAGAATCTCTACTTTGGTAAAAGATGATAATAGGCATTTCTTATAACAAATGACTTAACAACCTTTAACATACTTTAAGGTTTAATTATGTCCATACTAAAATATCCAAACATCATCTTCTAGATGTACTTGAGGGATTAGTAAAATATAATTACATATATACTCGAACTGCAGTTCGAGTAATAATTAGACCGTGCCAAGGTCATTCAAAAAAATCTCCCTTTAAAAGCTCGACAATTTCTCTCAATGATACCTAGACATCATTACTGTAAATTGCGATTATAGTGAACTTTTAAAAGTAGAATGCTCATAGAACATGGCTAATTTAATCAACCTTATATCCCTCTTTATGCGAATATCTCGAGTTGTACAATACTCGACCCAACTATTTTAGTCCATACGTATTTTGTCAACTTCATATAATACATTCTTGTGGTTTTGACATCATTAATGCTTCTAGCATTATCAATCCATGAGGGAATTCTTTCCATCTTATCCAAATATGCATGTGATTTCACTCTTTAGAAGTTTTGCTACATAAATTTGTCCTTTTAACACATAGATATCTATATCATATGCAAAAATATCAAGAACACTTGCTTTTATCTCCAAAATCCATATTTTACCATGTTTGTACACTTGTACATTGAGATGCCATAATAACCAGGTACACATTTTCTATGTATGTTTATTGGAGTATTGGTGCACAATAATTACATCCATAAGATGTTTCAATTGACCTCTTAAGCACTCAAATGCTTTATAATACTCATGGGGAGTTCCAATTATATTCAATTCAATAACATGTACAACATGTATATGTATTCAGATCTGAATTTATATAATAATCATAATATTCTCGAGAACTTATTTTATATGACTTAGTATCAAGTGATACATAACTTTCATAAGACGCATGTCAATTCTCTTTTATATATTACCAGACTAATAAGATATTGGAAAGTCAAAACATCCACCACGGGAGAATACGTCTCCTCATAATCAGTTATAAGCCTTTGTAAAAATTCTTGTGCCACTAATTTTGACTTATATCACTTAATTTGATTTTCACATGATTCGCGTAAAAGACACATTTGTATCCAACATATTTTACAACTTCAGTTGTATGGATTGTTGGTCCAGAAACTTTCCATTTCATTAGAGAACTAAACTCTGCCTTATTTGCGTCTTTCTTTTTTGGCCAATCATTTCTTAATATTCATTCATAGGCATATCTTAAATCTTAGTCCTCGTCATTTAATCATTTTTAGCGCTACATTATATACAAAAGTATAACGACGTCGATTTTTATTCGATTCCATACATATCTTAGACATGATACAACTTATTGAGATCTCTTTATTTTCAGGTACCTGAGGTTCTTATTGAACCATCATGTCTAATGTCTCTGCAGGAGATCCTATTACTATAACCTCGACTTGACCATCTTAATTACTTGCTCCAATTTTCGAGGAATTTTATTATTGGAATCGACTAGTCTACCACGCTTCAGGCGTGCAATAGACTCATTACGAAATATGTGGTTGTCCTCTTGGACACAAATATAACTGGAGCACAAGCAGTTGATTATGTGACTTACTTAGTCACTCTATTTAGGTCAGTGAACTTGTCTTGTAGTTTGTTCTTTAATATTGGTAAATGAATTATACTTTAAATTTCTAGTTCATAGTTTATAGTCTGAGGATAAATATTACATGATAATTCATTTCACTTTTCACTTTCCAACTGCTTGTTATCTCCCCCTAATGTTGGGAACATTCATTTGAGCCATAAACAAATTTCTAACAAATGGCTTTAAGTATTCAATCATAGATGATTATTATACCCAACATATTCTTAAACTTTTTAGAAGTCTCATATTTGTGCGGTTTGGTGGATGAGTTTCAATATAAGTCGCACAACCAAAATCTTTGATGAGACATTTTTGGTTCCTGACCAAAAAACAACTGTATGGGGAGAACTATAACTTATTGGCTTGATGTGAATTGATGATGTTATATATAAAATTACATATACCTAAATGAACTTTTGCTCCTCTCATGATCATTGGCTTTGTAACCAATAGTAATCTGGATTAATATGCTTGTTATCACATTAGCTAAGCCACAATCACACAAGCTTCAGGTTGTAGATTTGATAACCATTTAGACGATGCATCGATTTCAAAATACTAAATGGTA
The DNA here is from genome assembly GCA_030545235.1 of Helianthus tuberosus. Classification (NCBI taxonomy): domain Eukaryota; kingdom Viridiplantae; phylum Streptophyta; class Magnoliopsida; order Asterales; family Asteraceae; genus Helianthus; species Helianthus tuberosus. The sequence continues at coordinate 41,402,027 of CM060429.1, forward strand.
TCATGTCGGGATACACATATTCCCTTATTATTTCCAAAATATTTAGGGATCTAAACCATACATTAGTTGGTATATCATTAACTTCCCTTAAGAGCAAATATTGCATGCACTTAACAAGAATAATCTTGTAGTTCTTCATTAAATTTCACATCATTATTGACTCGGTGTGGTCTAACCGATCATGCCAATTAATCAAATAATCATTATTCATAAAATTTTGATTTATGATCAATATCATAAGATGTGAGATAACAATGTGTTCTTATAATCACTCCCATAATTCCTCACAACAAGTGGCCAATCTCATTGTGACCATTACTACAATTTTGATACTCGGTCTCATTATTAAATTGGCTATCTTATAACTTTTGATAGCAGGATCTCATTAGTAACATGATCAGCATTATAAGTTTCTCAATTACATCCATCATCCCAACATTTTCAAAGATCTTATAATCATATTCACTTCAAGGAATACTGTAAATCCACCAAGTTTCATGGTTCGGACAAACGGATATGAAATCGTTTCAAAGTTGTTATCCTTGTTACATAATATTGCTACTTTATCATATTTGAGAACGACAAATGAAAATTGTTTTATCCGATTTTACCTTGTAAAGAATCTTCTCTTTGCATTACACCATAGAGAAGTAATTACATGTCCGAATCATATAAGGTCTAACATCTTATGACCTTCTACAAACTCAATATGAGATTTAGGGAGTATGACATCTCGGGTGTCATGTCTAAACTTTTGATTCCCTTTCATGAGAGATATTAAATCAATTTAGATGATCGATTGAATACTACAAATGAGTATATGATAACATATGAAATACACAATATAAAATAAAGTCGAATTACATAATACATAGCATCATAATATAATATGTGACCACATAAAACAATTTATTATTATCACAATATGTGACCACATAAAAAGTTGGTATGAAAACTTTATGAAATATGCGTTTTTATCACACTTAAAAGCAAATATATAAATCATATTAAATTTTTCACTTTTGATAACATCATTTAAGATAGAAAATTCATTAATTCTATTGTATCCATAGTTCAATCATCTCCATCGAAATCGGCCACAAGACCAAAAACGTTTGTACAAAATAATATTTGTATGAAATACAAATTCATATGTTGAATCAAAATATTAATAACATTACTTGTTAATCTTGATCTTGTAGTAATACCGTATTTTTAAAGCACTACACTATAAAACCCTTTTGTATTTCTTAAATTTTGTGTAGTATTTATAATCATACAAACCACATGTTGGAGCACGTATCTAAGATACTTCATAGTATTCTTTGGAACATAAATGCATATTTATATAATTCAAGTAGAAACATAAAAAGTATTTTAGCACTACATTAAACAACTAAAAATTTCACGATAACGCTTACTATTTCATGATCCCTTAAATAACATTTGAATTTCAATTCCATTATTTATCAAGACTTATAAATCTTTAAAATAATGTAAAAACAATAATTACCATTTAAGAAATATAACTTTCTTGAAAATCATTTACTAACATTTCAAACCCATTTGTAAGGATTATAAAACTAAATTGAAAACAAACTTGCGTTTGATGACTAAATTAATTTATATTAATAAGATAACTAATTTGTTTTTAATTAGAAACAAGATGTGTACATTTTTGTATTTCCTCAGTGATGTAAGTGTGTTCTTTTAAAAATTAAATACAAAATATAGGTGACTTGCTTCCCTAGTATTTTCTCATCTAGTAGTTACCTAATTAAGAGATGGGCGGATCAAACGTCATCACCCACAAATCATCTTCCCCAAGATTATTAGGGTATTAAAGAAAACATAACAATTGACATTTAGTGACAAACTAGAAACGGTCGGGAAGTATTAAAACCTATAGCCCTTTTATATTTCAAACAATTAATCCAAATATGAAATTAATACACATTAAGGAAATTACAAATATGAAATTAGTCGTTATTATTTATTTATTTAAAATAAATAATTTTTAGTTAATAGTAACACGTCATGAATTCATGAAAATAAGGTACAAATATTTATTAGATAAAATATCGTCATCGTTGTTTGTAGATAAAAGGATAAATGTCTATAGTAACAGTAGTAATTTCGATTCAACATACACATAATTGGTTAACTTGAATAAAAATAAGTACTGAACGTATCTACATACTCATAATTGGTTAACTTATATATAATATGTTTGTCATTTAACACTTTTTTATAAATCTAAAAGACATAAACTATTTAAGTTGGATTCATTTAAGAAGAAATTTAAATTGAGAAGAAAAAAAACAAAGGGAACAAATATAAAATATTAAATAGTTTTTCTCCCATCTCATTTATTGTTTATTTGACTAATTAATTAGTCATAAATACTATCATCTTTCACACTAAAAATTTTTGCCTACACAAATCAAAAGTTTTTCTACACATTTTGAAATTTATCCTACGCATTCCGTCCTACACAACTCGTAATTTATCTTATACACCTCGTAATTTATCCTACACTCTAAATTATTTTTTTAAATATTTATTTTAAAAATATTTATTTTAAAAATATATATTTTAAAAATAAGTTACAAATTTAATTTAGCTAGTTATTAAAGAGATAGACTATATTTTAATAATCTATATAAGTTTACCAATATACCCTTTTAATAATATCAGATACAAAAATTTAATGAAGCAAAATGAAGCATTTCTATTGATTGAAATTTCTTTTTTTTGTTCTAACAATATATATATATATATATATATATATATATATATATATATATATATATATATATATATAGATGACATAAATGGTCTCTCATGTTTTATTTTGAAAAACCCTAGGTGATATAATATTTTGACTTTTATTGTTTCTTTAACATTTTAATATATGATCTTTGCTTTTATGAATGCTTAGAATTATTTTCGTTTCTCATAATTCAAACTTTATTTAAATTCACTCATTTTTAGGATAAAGTGAGTACCATTACAACGTCCATTTTCATTTATGTTTTTGATATTTGGTATCTTTCTGTCATTGTTGGCACGCGTTTTGCGCACGTTGGATCTCCGCCGCGACGTACGGTTGGATCCCCGCCTAACGATTTGCTTAAGTAAGTTAGTTTTGATGATTTTGCTACACTACTATTGTTTTGTTTATTTTTTAAGTTTATAACAATTAATCAATTATCGTCGTATTGTGGTTTTAGAATATATAAATGATAAGTTTATATTATAGAGAGGGCCTTTTTTTTTTTTTTTTTTTTTTTGCATTACACAAGTCTCAAAAGAAATTTTATCATTCCTAGAGATGGTCATGTATTAATCTAATACGAAATTCAAAGCTCGTTATTAATAATTTGATTAAATTTTCATACAACAGAGCCGTTGGTAGCAAGCGAGTTAGTAACTCCTGGGCGATGGCGACTATTGCGATGTCTAAGCATCCACTAACCCAACAAATAAGGAATAAGAATTGTATAAATACAATCAGAAAAACGTGTGAAATATGAGAAAAAGGAAGATGACGTGAAGTTATGTAAGCATAAAATGGAAAAAAAAAAGATCCCATGATTTGAACTTGAGTCTCTTTAAAACATATACAACCGCAAAACCACTCCACAGTGATGAAAAATCTACCTAACTTTGAAAAAAATGGATATATATACACACTTAAAAAGGGTATAGGGGAAAAAAGTCAACAAAAGATGACTTGAAGTTATGTATATTTACTATTCATGACAACCAATAAGGAAAGTTTACTATTAATTATGATGTGACAACTACTATTCATTAGCTTTGTTTTTTAATATATAGGATAATGTGTTGGGAAAAAGACACTTTTGTATTAAATGTGTGAACGCTATAGAATCATTGACATTCAGGTTGTATGATTTTTTTTATTAAACTACATTTTCAACAATTATTTTGATCTATATATAATGAGAAAATGGATGGAGACTCATTTTTTAATGATAATTAACGATTGCGTTTAGATTCATTTAGTGTATCTTGGATTATTAAAAATAGGTGCACCACATGCTCCTTTCATAATGGTATTATTGTTCGACTAAAATAAATATATTCCTAGAATCTTTATCATTAATTCAAATATTATCATGCGATTATTAAAATGGGTTGGTCAGGGCCGTCTCCGAAAATAAAATAAAAAAAATTGGCCATGTTCGAGATAAAAAATTTGTGCTTATTCGCAAATCTTCATATAACATAAACTCATCAATCATTCAATCAAATATAAATACTAAAAACCCATAATACTACGATATATTGTTATGAAATAGATAAAACAAATTAATAAAAATAGTGTAGCAAAAATGATCAAATTATCGAACCTACTTGCTAAGAGAACAGTGTAGTTCTTCATCTACGTTCACATCTTCTTCACCCACATTATCGTCGCCTAAGTTAGAACTAGAATTTTGAGTTTCTTTTGAAAAAAACTTGTGTATTCGGTTTTGTTTTACTTCGTCCGCCTTTCTTTTCTCTTCTTCTAGCTTCCTCTTCTTATGTTTTCGATGGCCGGATAGGTGTTTATATTTAGGAACGGGAGGCATAATTTATTTTTTTTGGGTAAAAGAGGCATAATTTCTAAACATTAACCAAAAACATTCATTCAATCACATGAAGTTTTATAGCATATGAAATCAGAATCACACATATTAATATATTATGAAATAAAAAACATATGACATCAAAAATATATGAAATCAAAAAGACAAAAAACATATGAAATCATTATCAGACATCTGACATCAGTTAAACTGTTAAAGTTTTATACCTACGAATTCTAAAAGTCAGCCGGCCCTGCGTGCGTCTGATACTCTCCTCACTGCTGTCGTGCTGCGACTGAATCACTGAAAGTCTGAATCACTGCGAAATTCCCTGATCTGATCGAATGATGATCGACGTATTGTTTCTAGTTTCCCTTGTCCCAATTCCCTGTGCGATATACTATACTGCATGCGATAGTGCCACGTTTTGTTTCCTTTTCAAGATCTAGCAGGCCCTTATTTTTGTTTAGACTAGTCACTTGGACTTGTTAGTTGGACCGTTTTTTTTAACTTTTAAAAAGACCCTTATTTAAACAAGCTTCCAGAATTTTTTTAAATATATATATATATAAATTTTAAAAATTTTTCGGGCCCCATATTGATTTGGGCCCTGATCGCGATCGCAGGCACCTCCTGCACCCCCTGAAAGACAGCCGTGGGTTTGTTACAAAAGAAAGTGGTAATTATAACTGACCCAATAAAATATAAATATAAATATAAATAGATTATATTTCTGAACCTATTATTGCTTACTTGGGACTGTATTAACCAATAGGGAGGGTGTACGTGTGTCGATTTATATGTAATACTAGTAGGGTGCCCGCGCGATGTGGCGGGGGTGACAATTTACATTAGTGTAGTTTTCGTCTCCTCTAGACATCACGAAGCCCTACAATATCATCGCTTTTGAATTACGTTATCATTTTGTTTCGACCTTGTTTGTTTGTTAACCAGTTTTCGTTGACGATTCTTAGAATTCTTGGTTAGTTATTCATAATTTTTTAATCCTTTCACAAATTTTAATCAAAATTTGGTAACAAATTTATTCAACGTTTATCATCACTCGACAAGGCATTGCTTGTTTGAACATTATTAACCACTTTCCACACCTGATAACATTCAAAATCACAACCATTAGCACATAAGGTTTGGTCAAGTTCATAACCAAAAAGACCTTCAAAACAGAGTTAATGTACCCCACAGTCCAATTAGTAGACAAATTAATAGCAATGAATGTTATGATGATATAAGATCATCATAGAGGAATATTTGGAATGCCCAGTAAAATGTGACAATGCATGAGTTATTTTATGATGTAACACACCTCAAAGAGTGGTTTATCTTTACATAAACGTATTTGTGCATTATACCCGGAAACACACATCTGTAATGAACAATCAATGTGAGAATGAATGATTGGTGAATGATTTAGGATGCCAAAAATAAATAAATTATAAAAAGGTATATAATTTCACGTTGATCGTAACTGAATCTTGTTGCATTGGTTACAAAACCATCTACTTCCAAACAATATTACTTCCTTGCAAGATGTGCACATGTGCTGTCACCGGACAATCATATAGCTCCCCTTGTCAGTCAAAACTATTTCGCATAGCCATAACATCAATACCATATAGTTCTCCTTGTCATTTAGAACTATTTCGTCGAGCTATATCATCAATACAGAAATCGCAGGTTAACACAAAAGGAAATAAATAATTTTTAAATATAACAAAGAAATTAGAAAGTATTTACCTTGAGTGGTTGGAGCCCAACGATATAAGGAGACAACTTCATTTGAGAAAATAGCACCAACAGGGCCTCGTATGAGAGAAAATGTCATCAATAACACCAGGTAGATGCAAACCAATAACGCTAATTCATTGTCCAGTGGCTGCAAAAAGTAACAGAGGTATAGATTATTATATATAAATATTGTAAATTAGCCTTTTTTAGCATTCCGACAAAGATAAACATCGTAAGAAAAAATCTTTCAATGGGCGCCTATAATTTAAGTTATTAAGCTTATACATATGTGCTTACAGTCAAATGGCTCAAATAAAGCAAGAGCCAGTTGGTCTTTGATAATACTTTGTTGATCCAAAGCTGCAGGCACCTTAAAAGCCTTATAGTCTTTTAAATGTGGAACTGTATCTCAAATGTATTCTACCTTTTCTGGTGCAAACTTCAACTTGCTTTTAATCCATTCAGAGAAGTCATCTTCACTTCTACCCTCCAAATCATCATTAGCCAATGGAGGCCAAGTAATCATGGATTTGATCGTTTCTAGTTTCGCTAGCACCTGCATCAGAAAGATGAGCACAAATTAATTAAATCATTGTTTCACATGTAAGTTTCTACCAAAATAATATCTTTAATATTATAAAATAAATCAAATAATCAATGCATATTAAAAAATAAAGTGACTATTGCCATGGCATACATCTTCATGTCCTTGATGTCTGCATTTCTTTTGCTTTATTAATTGTCTTTCTCTTTCATAAGGATTCAAAATCATTGACCATATATATGGTTCTCACCTCTGATCCATTTTTTTTCTTCAAAAACAACTTATTCACTTTGAGCTCGTCATCAGGGCTTTTGATCTTTTGATAAGAAAAAAAAATAAAGTAGAAAACCATAAGTTTAAAAAATGCAAATAAACTATTAATATCTACACGCACAAAAGGCAAGATCACGATTTGGGTAGCGGGTTAAAATAAACTTGGGTTGATATTGGCTAGATTGGGTTATGTTGACCCACAAACACTTTTTGTCCATTTTTCAATACCATCTTGTGATAATCAACGCATTGATTATGATTACAAAACAACATTTTTGCAACAATAATCTAAAATCTTTGAATAAAACTATTTAGAAAATTTCAAGCGTTAAAAATAGAATATGAACACTTTCAAAATGTTTGACCATTCCCTTTTTAGTTACTTTCATTTCTTTCTTTGGCCCACAAACACTTTAATTACTTTCATTTCTTTCTTTGACCCATAAAAAGGGTGTAATTATGAACCTCAAACTTTTATATACATATAACCAAATATTAGCACTATTTCTCAGCCAACTTTAGCAATTATAATCGTTAAACAAGTGAGTGGTCAACAAAACAATTTGACTAATATAATAAAAAAACTCAAATGGAAAAAAGGACCATCTCATCTCACTTACATGTTCATGTTTCCAGCAGTCTCTCAGCTTCTCTAACAAGATCAAGAACAGCCGACTTCTAGTTATCATCATGATAAGCTCCCTAACAATTCACAAACAAGCCAACATCTAAACTAACGTCAATTGAAAAAGATAAGAAAAAACCCTAGGGTTTTAACTTTTATCAGCAAAACAAAACCTCAAATCCTTCAATTAAAACAACAAATTCACACTTAAAAAGAGCCTGCGAGAAAAGCTTCGTACGCCAATAATAGGATCTTTGGGTGCAGGCTCCACATGTTTCCACCAAGATGATATGAATCGCGAGCCGTGTGAGATCCGGATTAGTCTGGTGATCGATGTGTGGAGAGTAATAGTATTTTAAAGAGGAAGAAGAGAGTGGGCGACAACAACTGAAGACGTAAAAGCCGGTTAGGTTTTCAATTTGATGAGAATTTTGGGGAATTCAAATTTCGAACAGGGGATTTGGGCGGTATATGTTTGAAGCTTTTGAGTTTTGACATTTGGTTTCAGCTTCAGTATGTGGACCAAAGAACCTAGTATTTGTATTGCACTAATCAGTTGTACCTTAGCTATTATTACTTGTGCATTATAATCCACATATCGATATTGATTAAATCAAACATCGAAATGTTGACAAAAATTAGCAGGTTGTCATGGTACCTTCGGATTTTTTTAAAACATTACAGGTTGTAAGATATCGCAGGAATACGTTAAAGAATTAAAGAGGGGGGAAGTGTAACTAATTACCCATAATTATGTTAAATGTCAAGGATTTAAATGTAATAGATTGAGGGACTAAAAAATAATTATGGTTTAAAAGACCACTTTACCCTCATTTTAGGGGTTTATTTATAAATAAGGGGGAAGAAGTTCTTAACTTTTGGGAATCCTTCCCTCCTGTATTATAATATAGTATAGATTACTATTACATGTAAACTCGGTTCAAATAAATTTAACATTTAAACTCGTTAGTGTCTGTCCATGACCTCCACTCACAAATGCTAGACATGAATCCCATTGTGCTATTAAGCATTGACCAGTTATTATCATTAAGATCATATGCACTTGTAATCAGTTAGTTTGAGCGCTACTGTTGGTTTCTTACCCAATTGTTTTTCAAAAGGGATATTTTTTTTTCACCATGGGATGGATACAAAAGCATATAACCAAGGTTACAAAAGAAAAGCTAAAACTAAGGACTTGTACAAGGAATTAACATATATTAAACATAATTTGACTAATCTTAATTCCTAATACCCCTCCCTCCCCCCTCAAGCAAACATGTAGCGGACAAATATCGAGTTTGTCACTGCATATCATAGAGGCTTAGGAAGTGGTTTGGTAAATATGTCAGCAACTAGAAGCTTGGTAGAAACAAATTTTGTGTGTAACTTATCTGAGGAGACAAGCTCACAAACAAACTGTTATAGTCAATATCGATGTGCTTTGCACCTTTATGAAAGACCAGATTTTGGCTAAGGAAACCCGCACTCATATTGTCACGTAATAATGTTGGACCACTCTTGGGTAGAGCATTGAGATCACAAAGCAAATAAGTGATCCAAATGATTTCAGAAGTGTTGTTTGTCATCGCTCGGTATTCTAAACACAAGTGGACCATGACACGGTTGTTTGTTTCTTAGCACTCCATGATACAAGATTACCACATTAAAATGTTGAGTAGCCATAAGTCGACCTAGGAGTTCAATACACCAGCCTAGTTGGCACCAAATATTCAACAACAATTAAGGAGGTAGGTCGTTGAAAATCAAGCCCAAAAAAAATTCCTTTGACATACCAGAGTAATCGTTTTACAAGAAAAAAAATGTGAAATTGTCTATGCATGAACAAAATGCCTAGCTTGATTTACAACATAGGAAAGATCCAACAGGGAGACGGTAAGATATTACCAGGCCCCAACTAATGATCGATAATGGGTAGGATCATGAAAAGAGTTACCAGTCGAGATGAAAACAATGGTGGTGTTAAGGGGTGTGCCAATGGGTTTTTAATCAAGGAGACCAACACAAGCGAAAATGACACAAGCATTTTTTTTTTGGCTAAAGAATTACTCATCCGGGTTATAGGTGACTTAAAGACCGAAAAGTAGCCAAGGTTGCCGAGGTCTTTAATTTTGAATTCTTGGTGTAGGGGATGTAATAAATCGTTGAACTGAATATTCATAATTACTGGTGAGAATGATACCGTTGACGTACAACAAGAAATAAAATAGACATGTGTCTTTGAGGAACACAAATAAGAAGGTGTCAGCTCGACTAAAGAGGTGCTAAAATGATAGAATTAGCTTGAGGGGTTTGTTTGAAACGATAAAGTGCCTTCTTGAGGTGACAAACATTATTAGGAAATCAAGGATTAACAAAGCCCAAGGATTGCTCCATAAAGACAGTTTTAGTTAAGTTGCCATTTAAGAAAGAGTTTCTAACATAGAGTGGATGTAAGCGTGAGTTTCATGCTCCATAAAGACAGTTTTAGTTAAGTTGCCATTTAAGAAAGAGTTTCTAACAAAATTTGAAACTGTTAAAACTTTGTTTAAAACAGGTAAATGTTAAATCACAAGAAACCGGTAAGACTAAAAAAATGACGAAAGTGTGAACTCAAAATTTATTTTCGAAAAACACTTTCTAGCAAACAAAGTTGGAGGCAGAAACAGGTTGAAACTTCAGTAGGAGAAGCTGGAAGTTCATGTGTGAATGATAAAGATCAAGTGGTTAAACGAGCTAGAAAACCCAAGACCAAGATGACTTGGGTTTCCATAAAAAACTAATCTGTTACTTGCATGTGCAGGGGCTTCCTAGGTCCGCATTTTCGAAGTGGATCATGGACGGTGGAGCCTCAAGGCACATGACCGGTATGTTCCCTTGCTCTACGATTGGCACACCCCGTTAAACCGATGACATCAGAGTCGGGTGTGATCCGAAAGGTATCTTCATCGCACAGCAGAAGTATCAAGCTAAGACTTCTAAGCAGTTGAACGCTCGCTGAGTACTCGAATTCCCATGGTTTCTCCTATTCCAACCGTTCCGTAGTTTGAAAAGTTCAACCTAAGAAAGAACATGCGAGAAAAATCAACATAAAGTTGAGCGAGTTCATAGTTTGTTTTGAAAAAGATTTAAAACAAATCTTTTTGATAACCGGTTTAAGTAATGTTGAGAGAATGTAATAAAATCATTTTCTTTGGCATGTCATTTGAAAACCTTATGTTTGTAAACAATTGTATAGTCGTTAATGTCCGTGTACGACAAAGACAACATGCCCGCATGAGCCTATAACCAACCCCGTGCTAGCAAGTGCCTCGCCAAACCGCTTACTCAAGGTGGTAGACTAGCAGGCGGTTATAGTTTCAATGAGTAGCGAGGACTTCACTGTACAGTTTTAAGCGACCCTACGGCCCTTAGTTGAGTAGTGTACAATCCAGTCCTTGAGTTCTTCGTGCCACGCACGAGCAAATGTGAGCCTAACTCACGAGAGTCCTTGTGCCTCGCACAAGTGAAAATGGGTCTAGCCCGTTTGTGTCTGTAAGCAAGACCAACCAGTCCTCTTATTTGTATGTAAGACAACCTAGTCCCTGAGTAACTAGGACCTTCCCGTCACTAGTCATGAAACTCATGCACGTTCTGAAAATACGCGAGTGTTTTGTAAAACCGGTATGTTTAGTATAAACATTTCATAAACCATATGAGTTTGTCGAGATCTATAACAACCCTCCCAGAACCCTTCACGTGACCCTAAAACGTTCCTTATATACCCCGTATACGAGAAACGGACCCGAAATACCCTTATATTTACAAAAAAAAACAAAGAAAACAAAATTCGGGGGTCGCTCGCAGGGCGCGACCCCCTTAGCCTCATGAGTCGCGGGCCGCGACTGGCTTTGTTTGCTGGACAAGGCATTGCGCCACGTGTCCAGTGACTTGGCAAACCTACACCTTGACTCGGCAAGGCTATAAACGACACGCAGTCCCTCGCGGGCCGCGAAAGAACAAGAGGAGGCCCTCGTGGGCCGCGAGCCGACCTCCGACAGGCCTATAAATAGGAGGTCGAGGCTCATTTGTTCAACGTTCATTTTCTGAATTCTCTCTCAACTTTCTGTTAGCAATTATAATACTCAGGTATTATACCCCTATAAATCGAAGCTCCGCCTCGTTGTAAGTATTATAACCCTTCTTGTTACCCTACACGATCGATCTAGGGCTCCGTAACGCATGTCAAGGTTGTGCCTGACTCCGTCGTTGGAGTTCTGTCTCGTGTTACACCCGATTGATCTAGGACTCCGTAGTGCATGTCAAGGCTCTGCCTGCCTCAGTCATTGGAGTTCTGTCTCGAGTTGTACGATTAATGTGATTTGGGTTATTCTACTAACACGTGTGCATTGTTTAATTTTAATAGATAATAACCAGAAGATACAATAGGAAGCCTTAGTATTACCTAAGTAAACAAAGTGAGTACATTCTCTTTTTGTCACCTTTTGTAAATTCCTTTCGTGAGTCAAAATACTTTACCAAAACCTCAAATGTTTTAAATTACACTTAACAGTAATTGAGTATTTGTGATTCTACAATTACTGCCGGTATGTTGGGGTTTTGTATACAAAATGTGAAAGACGTTACCATTGGACAATGAGATAGCCAATGAGTAATATGACCCACAAGTCAGGTGTTAACAGTACTGAATGAGTAATTGAGTAGATATAAACAAATGCAATTGCGGATGCCCTCAATACTGTAAAGTGATAAAACTGTTTTGATTAAACTAGGATGCACTCGCTAGTATTTCTTGCTGATAAAACTTTTTAAAACGCGTTTCAGGTAACAAAATGTGAAAGCCAATAGAAGCCAGCTGGAGAGCACTGAAGGCTTGGAAAAGTGGCTATAAAAGTTACCTAAATAAAAAAAGGAGTTTTGTCTTTTGATAAACTAGGGTTTATCCCTATAAAGATATTGTAATGAAAACTTGGGTTATATCCCATTTGTTGATTATACAAAGTTTGGTGTTTTAACTCTGATAAAATATTTGCTAACTATGGTCCTGATGAAAGTTTTCCGCTGCAAATTAATAAACATCGATACCATCGGACTGATCTCGCGGCTCCCGCTCCCGGGGCAGGGGTCGGGGGTGCGACAAAAGGTGGTATTAGAGCTACAGCCACTGGTTTAAGCCAATGTGTTTTGTGTTATTTGACTATTTGTTAGTTTACAGTATGAGTGAGCAAGGTACGTCAGACGCTTATCGTTATATAGCTAGTTCACCAAAAGAGGAAGGAACCTCATGTCAGCCAAACCCCTCAGGATACTCAGCTGATACTGACGAAGGAATATTTATATTTAAGGCACTGTCTGAGGAACCCTTCACTTATAAGAAAAGAGGATGGTTTAATAGAGGAGCACATGAGAGAAGAACGAGGATGAAGAAATTAAATCAACAAAGAGCGATAGTAAAAGCCAATAGGGAAGTAAATGCCAAAACTCAAGAAACAGTTAATAGGCCACTGTGGGAAGAGGAATTAGATAGACAGTTGGCACCATATGCTAGCCACTACAGCAGTAGACTCTAGCCTAATAGCTGAACCACCACTGTTACCCTTATTCCCAGACCAACAAATGCTTGAACACAACCAGAAAAATCAGTTTCCGATACCTGCATTTGATCCTAATGATTTTCCTAGAATCCTAACCCCAATCTCTTCAGAATATAATCCATGGTTAGACGATAATAGGTTGTATTCGGCACTATACACTCCCGAAGAACCAGTGCCAGAACCACCGTTAGACCCACCCATGAGTCTAAAATGTGTGTAGGAACTTCGTCAGTATGGTGAAAACTTAGTGGACAAAGGGAATAGAATTCGACAGATAGGAGAGAAGCTAGTTTGGAAATATGATGAGATTGAAATGAAGTACTGGATGAATGATACCTAGAAATATACCTAGATATATGCATAATTTAATATTTTGAAAAAAAAATAGATAGACTAAAATAGATATCGATGTATAACTATTAGTGTGTTTAATTTTCCAGTTGTAGTTTGTAATCGACGCATATTTATATATATATGAGAAGAGTAAAAGTCGCAATGTTCGACGTTTTTGATCAATCTGTTTGTGTGATTGTCTTATTCTATGATAATTAATACCTGATAAATGTTCATAATTCAGATGGACAACGAAGTAAATCAGGAAAACCAGAATAATGAGAATAACGGAAACCAAATAGATAACAGTGCCATCCAACACATAGTAGCACAAGGAATTATAGATGCTATGCCTTATTAATCGAACAGTGCCATCCATTTGCACATGTAAACCAAATAGATAACAGTGCCATCCATTTGCACATGTAAATTCTTGTTCGATTATCAAGACTGTTAAATAAGCAGAAAATGATAAATCTGCAAATGGAAGTTAACGCCAACACACTGAACCAAGTCAAAGTGTAAATGATAACAGACCTATAATCCAAGCTCCAATTCCTAAAAAAAAGAACCGTCTCTTACAGTTGTTCTTATAAAGAATTCTTGGCCTGCAAACCATTAGAATTCTCAGGCACTGAAGGAGCCATTTCAGCCTTGCGCTGGATAGAAAAGACAGAAGCAGTCATAGAAATAAGTAAATGTGCAGATGAAGATAAGATTATGTTTGCTTCTAATCTTTTCAAAATTGCAGCCTTAGAATGGTGAAATACTGTTCTCTAGTCTAGGGGAAGTGACATAATTTATAGAATGGAATGGACTAATTAAAGAAATAGTCGAAAGAAAATTCTGTCCTCCTCATGAAAAGGAACAAATCGCCAATAAGTTTCTAAATCATAAAATGACTGGAATAGACTACAAAGGTTACACTACCATATTCTTCGAATATGCTAAAATAGTGCCAACCTTAGCCTCACCTGAGCCAATATTAATCTCCCGTTACGTTTGGGGACTAATTAGCGAGATTAGACATGTAGTCAAGGCAGCTAGGCTTCAAACCATAGAAAAAGCAGTAGAACTAACCAATACCCTGACTGATGAATTGGTACACACACAAGAAGAAAACTAGAGAAAGAACCTAGCTCAGAAACTTACCCAAGAATTTCAGTACCGTGGAAAAGGTACAGGTTCTTCCTCTACACCCTACTGTAAGTATTGCAAAAGGAAGCACTCTGAAAGATGCTCCCTATATTGCAACCTTTGCAAAATGTCTGGACACAAGGAAGAAAACTGTAGGAAGAAACCTAGCAATAGGATATGCTACAATTGTGGAGAAGCTGGGCACATCAGACCGAACTGTCTGAAACTAGCTCTAGCAGCAACCAACAAAGCTAAGACAGCTGAAGGACCCAAGAAGAATGCCAGAGCATTTGTTTTGACAGCTGAAGAAGCCAAGATGATTCCAGATGTGATTGCCGGTACATTTTTAGTTAACGATACTTTTGCGAAAGTATTATTTGACTCTGGTGCAAGCCAAAGTTCTATTAATACTTCCTTCTACAAACTTCTCAACCAACCCTTAACCAAACTTCCACAAGATTGTCTGGTAGAAACGGCAAATGGAGAATCCATTAAGATTAGTGAAATCTTGTAGGGAGCAAGAATAGAATTCCTGAACCATCATTTCTTTGCTAACCTTTACCCAATGAATCTAGCCGAATTTGATGTTGTATTAGGAATGGATTGGTTGGTAGCCAATCGTGCCAGTATTTTATGTGATCAAAAGTCAGTGCAAGTAAGTACACCAAGTGGTGAAAAGATTACAATCAAAGGAGATAAGCCAACTAGGTCGACAAAATTCATATCTGTGATGAAAGTTGCAAGTTATGAAAGGAAAGGAGGAATAGTATATATGATTTGTGTAATCATTAATACTAAAGGAAAAGAATTAAATATATTCCCATAATATCTAAATTTTTAGACGTTTTTTCTAGAAGAGTTACCTAGATTACCGCCTGATAGAGAGGTTGAATTTAGAATTCACCTAATACCAGGGACGACACCGATTGCCAAAGCATCATATCCATTAGCACCAACGGAGATGCAATGTCACACCCCCAAAATCCACACGCGGAGTACCACCGCTTGGAGGCGTGACTGACCAGGATCAAGCCACCAATCATATTGAACATATAAGTAAAAGTAAATGTAATCCATCACAATACAATTGGTGTTAAATCAAAATCATAGCATAGGTAGCGGAAGCATAGTTATGAACATCTAACACAAGTGTTTAGTTTAAAAAGTCATAAAGTTTTCATCAAAACATCCACAATCCGTGCCCACAACGACCGCGCCTCCCGTGCAAGCTCCAAAAGTACCTAAGGTCCTGCAAGGCATGTAACAGAGAGTCAACAACTAGTTGAGCGAGTTCACAGTAGGTTATTTAGTTATAATGTTCGTATCGTATATCGTATGCTCGTTTAGAAATCATGTATCGTATGTAATGGTATCGCGGCCCTCTAGGCATGTTTGCGAAGTTTAGTGGGGGTTTCCCATGTTTTCTAGACTAGGTATGTTTGTATCGCGGCCCTCCAGACATGTTTGCGAAGATTAAAGTATAGTTCCCGGCCATTCTAGGCATGTTTGCGAAGATTGTTCTAGTATCGCGGCCGATCCCGGCATGTGTGCGAAGAGAAGTATATGTATCACTAGTCTAGTAGTATCTACCATTGACCTTCCTCTCCCGAGGCCTATGGTATGTAATTCCGATAACTCTTAAGCATAAATAATCAATCAACCCATTCCCAACCCCGGGAATCCCATGCCTTGGTAGAAGTGTGAACTCACCTTGGTTCGCTCGGTATGCTAAAGTATATACGCTCACAATTAATCAATCACGACCTATATTACGCACGTATGTAATATCAGTTTCGAACTCGAAATATTTCACAGGTAATCTATGTCACAAAGTGTGTTTATGCATTTCTCATCAAGTAGCACATAACAGTGGTTTCATGTTCACACAATCATACTCCATATAACTCAGTGCTTGGTAATATCTAACATGGTAAATTAATTAACATGCTTGATGGTTTTTAACAGACTTAACTCGGTTAATGTATTAAGCAAAGATAACAAGCTTTCAGAGTTAGCATAACATGAGTAATAACTAACAGAGTTAACATATGTAAATGGATTAACAACCTAATGTAGTTAAGAACAAACAGAGTTACATACAGACAAGTTTAATAACTAACAGTGTAAATTAAATAAATAGAGTTAACAACTTAACAAGGTTAACAAACAATAAAAGTTAACTTACTAGCTTAACAGAGTTGACAACCAACTGAATTTAATAAACTAACAGATTAAATCAACACATGAGCCGAAAATACTATGTTCGAAATCCCTCCCCTGGGCCGAAATCCCAAAGTGCCGAAAACCCTTATGCCAAAACACTAAGTGGACGAAATCCCTCTTGGGCCGAAAACCACAATTGCCGAAAACCAACTGGGCCGAAATCTATTCTGGGTCGAAATCACCTTTGGGCCTAACACATAGGGCCGAAATCACATAAGTGATTTCGTCCAGTTTCAATTGTGGGGGGTGTTTTCATTGGCTTCAAGTGTCATCTTCATCATTATTTACAGAGTCTTATAAAAACCCAGCAACTCAAATCAACTAACAGTTACATGAATAAATTTGCAGATCATTCAACCAAGCAAAACCAATATGCATAATCATCATCATTATTATACCAATCGCATATTTATATATAATAACCAGATATATACACATACGCAGACATGTAACGATCTATCGAAAGTTATACGCAATAAACCACGGTGCAAACTAACCGAGATGGAAAACTAATGGATTGACCGAAAACGAAGGCTCCTTAGGCTTGCAGTCGTCGTCACAGTTAGAGAGGTGTTCTAGGGTTTTCTAATCGTTGCCCCTTTGCGTACAGGATAAGGAACATTTATTTATCTAGTCATGACTGGGCCCAAAGCCCATTTGGTTTTCGTTGGCCTCTTTATGGACGAAAACACATAGGGTGATTTCACTAGATAGTGTTTTCATGGGTAATAGTTTTCAGTAGGGGTTCCATCTTTATTTATAACATGCAACTTAATACAAAACCTTATTATCATTCACTCACATATAATAAATATTATGCATCCCAAATATAAAATATCAATCGCAATACGATTTAACGTTTTACAAATGTAAGCGTTGTGAAACAAACAAGTCGAGTAACAACAACATAAAAAAAATTAACGTGCAATTAATGCGAAGATGGAAATCTTGGAAACTCGAGTTGTCACATTATCCCCAACTTGAAAGAAATTTCGTCCCGAAATTTAGCATGCGGTTACTGAGGAAGCTAGGTAAGTTATCGTTTACTGGTTTTCCTGGGGTGTCACATCATCCCCCCGTTGATTTGGAATTTCATCCCGAAATTTTGTAGTAGCTTCAGCCTCAGTAGTAGTTGCATTGTTTTCGAACAACTGGGGATATTTAAGTTCCATTTGGTCTTCTCGTTCCCAGGTATACTCTGGGCCACGACGGTAGTTCCAACGAACTCGAACAAGAGGTATTCTGGTGTTCTTGAGGACCTTAACATCACGGTCCGTGATTTCAACTGGTTCTTCGACGAAATGCAACCGTTCGTCGATAGTGAGCTCCTTCAAAGGAACTATGAAGGTCTCATCTGACAGA
The DNA here is from genome assembly GCA_030545235.1 of Helianthus tuberosus. Lineage (NCBI taxonomy): Eukaryota > Viridiplantae > Streptophyta > Magnoliopsida > Asterales > Asteraceae > Helianthus > Helianthus tuberosus. Next base: position 41,420,459 of record CM060429.1, read on the forward strand.
CACTTCTTCAGATTCGACACGTGAAAGACGTTGTGAACTGCACTGAGTTCAGCTGGTAAGTTCAGTCTGTAGGCCACTTTGCCTATCTTCTCTATGACTTCAAATGGTCCAACGTATCGTGGATTGAGTTTGCCCCTTTTGCCAAAACGAACAACACCCTTCCAGGGTGAAACTTTGAGTAGTGCTCGATCCCCAACCTGGAACTCGAGTAGTTTCCTGTCTTTATCGGCGTATGCTTTCTGACGGTCACGAGCTGCCGCCATGCGTTGTCGTATTTGAGCAATCTTTTCAGTAGTATCAACTACCATTTCTGGACCTGTGATCTGACTGTCACCCACCTCTGCCCAACAAAGAGGTGATCGGCATTTACGCCCGTACAATGCCTTAAACGGAGCAACTTTTATGCTGGTGTGGTAGCTGTTGTTGTACGAAAATTCCACAAGTGGCAGATGTTTTTCCCAGCCCTTGCCAAAGTCAATTACGCACGCCCGAAGCATGTCTTCTAGAGTTTGAATAGTGCGCTCAGACTGCCCATCTGTCTGAGGATGATAAGCTGTGCTCATGTCTAAACGAGAGCCAAAAGATTTGTGCATTGCTTGCCACAGTTCTGAAGTAAAACGTGCGTCACGATCAGAGATAATAGAGGTGGGCACCCCGTGCCTCGAGACAACTTCCTTAAGGTATACGTCTGCTAGAGTGGAGAACTTATCCGTTTCCTTGATAGCCAAGAAGTGAGCAGACTTTGTGAGTCGATCCACGATCACCCAAATAGTATCATTTCCGCGTTGAGATCTAGGTAGGCCAGTAACAAAATCCATGGAAATTTGTTCCCATTTCCATTGTGGTATCTCAGGTTGCTGGAGTGGGCCTGATGGTTTCTGATATTCCGCTTTAACTCTCGCACAAGTCAAACACTTGCTAACGTAAGTTGCTATGTGAGCTTTCATGCTAGGCCACCAGTATGTAGTTCTGAGGTCGTGGTACATCTTATCCGAACCAGGATGTACTGAGTAGCGAGACTTATGAGCTTCTTCCATTACAAGCTCGCGTAGATTGCCATAGTGTGGGACCCAAATGCGTCCTGTTACATAGTAGGCGCCGTCTGCCTTTTGTTCTAACCGTTGCCTTGAGCCGCGTAGGGCTTTAGCCCTGACGTTTTCTGGTTTCAATGCTTCTACCTGAGCATCTCGTATCTGTGAAGGAAGACTAGACTGAATAGTGAGTTGCAACGCTCGTACACGCCTAGGTGTAGTATCCTTTCGACTGAGGGCGTCGGCCACCATATTGGCTTTGCCCGGATGGTACTTTATAGCACATTCGTAATCGTTCAGTAACTCGACCCATCGACGTTGTCGCATGTTCAATTCTTTCTGCTTGAAGATATGCTCAAGACTCCTGTGATCGGTGTAGATGGTGCACTTGGTGCCATACAGGTAATGTCGCCATATCTTGAGCGCAAAAACAACAGCTCCCAGCTCTAAATCGTGCGTAGTGTAATTCCGTTCATGAATCTTAAGTTGGCGTGAAGCATAAGCAATAACTTTATCCCGTTGCATCAACACACATCCAAGACCTTGGATAGATGCGTCGCAGTAGACTACAAAATCGTTCGTGCCTTCAGGCAATGAGAGGATAGGTGCGCTACAAAGTCTATCCTTTAAGTGCTGAAACGCTGTTTCCTGTGTATCACTCCAACGGTAAGCAACACCTTTCTGTGTCAGTAATGTAAGCGGCTGTGCAATCTTTGAGAAGTCTTTGATGAACCGTCTGTAATAACCCGCTAAACCCAAGAATTGGCGTATTTCGGTTGGTGTGCGAGGTGCAGGCCAGTTCTTGATCGAATCTACCTTGGATGGATCGACATGAATCCCATCCTTGTTTACCACGTGGCCTAGAAAGTGGACTTCACGAAGCCAGAAGTCGCATTTTGAAAACTTAGCGTACAGCTGTTCCGTTCGAAGGAGTTCCAGAATAAGTCGTAAATGCTGCTCATGTTCCTCCCGATCCTTCGAATAAATTAGGATGTCGTCGATGAAAACAATAACAAACTTGTCAAGATAAGGTTTGCACACCCTGTTCATAAGATCCATGAAAACCGCAGGCGCGTTCGTTAGCCCGAATGGCATGACCAAAAACTCGTAATGGCCGTAGCGAGTTCTGAATGCTGTTTTGGAGACGTCCTCATCCCGGACTCTCAGTTGATGGTAACCTGACCTCAGATCAATCTTCGAGTAATAGCTCGACCCTTGCAACTGGTCGAATAAGTCGTCGATGCGTGGAAGAGGATAGCGATTCTTCACGGTCACCTTGTTTAGTTCGCGGTAATCTATGCACATACGAAAGGTACCGTCTTTCTTCTTCACAAATAATACTGGAGCTCCCCAGGGCGAAGAGCTAGGACGTATGAAACCCTTTTCCAAGAGTTCTTGCAATTGCTTAGACAGTTCTTCCAGTTCAGTTGGAGCTAAGCGATAAGGCGCTCGAGCTATAGGTGCTGCTCCTGGAGCTAGCTCGATCTGAAATTCGACCTGGCGATGAGGCGGTAGCCCAGGTAACTCTTCAGGAAACACTTGAGGAAAGTCACGTACAACTGGGATATCCTCTAACTTCTTCTCTGTCGTCGATGTATCTGTAACGAGTGCTAAAACAGCTGTGTGGCCCTTTCGCAAACACTTCCGTGCCTTCAAGAAGGAGATGATGCCACTCACGACACCACTCTTGTCGCCTTGAACCTCGAGAGGTTCTTTTCCCGTACGGGGAATGCGAATGATCTTCTCCTTGCATAGGATCTCTTCTTGTTATTGAGATAACCAATCCATACCAGTGACGATGTCGAAACTACTCAGAGTTATAGGAATGAGATCGATAGAGAAAGTCTGACCAGCGAGGATAAGATTACAACCCTGAACTATGTGTGTGGCCTCTAGACTTTTTCCATTAGCTAACTCTACGACATGTTTGGTGTTCAAAAGTGTTGGTGCGCGTTTAAGCATTTGACTAACTTTCAGAGACATATAACTGGTATCCGCACCCGAATCAAATAATACAGTAACATAAAAGTCGTCGAGAAGAAACTTACCCATAAGCACATGAGGATCGTTCCTTGCGTCACTCTGACCAATCACAAATGCACGACCCTTAGCACCATTGTTGTTGTTGTTTCCCCCATTGTTGTTCCCATTGCCCTGATTATTGTTGTTGTTGTTCTGATTCTGATTTAACTGGGGGCAGTTCCGCTTGAAGTGACCTTCAGCTCCACACTGAAAGCATGCCTTATTTCCTTGCTGTTGTTGCTGTGGCTGGTTTCGTGGAACGGGTGGCTGTTGTTGCTGGTTCTGATTCGCAGGCCTTGAGCTCCTGCAATCTTTAGCCTCATGACCTACCCTTAGACATCTCTGACAGCGGCCTTTACGACACTGACCACTGTGGTGTTTGTTGCACCTGTTACACAGTGGATGAATTCCCCGATATCCACTCTGCCCCTGACCACCAGACGATTGCTGACTCGGACTCTGGTAATCACTAGTCTTGCGCTGCTGCTGTGCTTGAGACTATACAGTAGCTGAACCCCTGCTGGAATCCCCTTCCCATTTCCGCTTGTTGTCACTGGGATTAGCAGGAGTAGCTGGAGTGGTAGCGGTAGTAGTAGCGCTGATACGTTTAGGCAGCCTGTTCTGTTCGACTGCCTGATCGGTGAGGCGATGAGCTAACTTGACAATCTGTTGAATGGTGCCAAGATTCGCTGAGGTTACGTGACTTTGAATTTCTGGCACCAGACCATTGAGATACAGTTCGATACGCTTAATGGGAGGGTCTACCATAGTAGGACACAAAATAGCCAACTCATTCGATCTTCTGGTGTACGCTTCAATTTCTGACCCCGTCATTTTCAAGTGGTAAAACTCTACCTCCAGCTTATGAATATCATCACGGCTACAGTATTCCTCTTTGATCAACTCCTTGAAATCATTCCAGGGTGTGGCGTTAGCAACAGCCAACCCTAGCATCTAAACTTGCGCATTCCACCAAGTCAGCGCAATGCCTTCTAGAGTACCAGTGGCGTACTTCACCCTGCGAGCCTCAGGGAATTCACACATTTCAAATACGGACTCGAGCTTTTCAAACCAATGGAGGAGTCCAACCGCTCCTTCCGTGCCACTAAAAGTAGTAGGACGACAGTCCATGAAAGTTTTGAAGGTGCAAACAGGTGGCTGAGCGTGCTGACCTGTTGTGTATAAGAACCAGGACAAGATTAAGCACAAGAGTTGTTTTAGGAGTGTAGGATCTAAAGATCCTAGTGTGAGTTACAACGGCAGGGTATACCTCCTTCTTGTGCGGCTGCAAGTGCCGCAGCAACTCGTTCGTTAATAAGAGCCGTCAACTGGGCTTGTGTCATGTTAATGCGTCCAGCCATGATCTTCATAGCAAATATGACATAAGTGAGAGAGGTTCGCGAGTAGTGCGATAACAGAAGAGAGTAAGCACACAAGTGTTCTCATGCAATAGTGTTAAGTTAACCTAAGCATACCAGGAGCAAAGTTCTATGCAATTCTAGCAAGTAGGCAACAAAACATGTACCATATTACCTAGGATGTTGAGTCTTGCACGTGGAGCGAGGCGTCGTTGTGGATCGTTGAGCACTGTTTCGGTTATAGTCTGGTTTTAATAAAAACGTTTTCCCCTTATTAAAACCGAGTTCTCTATAACCAATGGCTCTGATACCAATCTGTCACACCCCCAAAATCCACACGCGGAGTACCACCGCTTGGAGGCGTGACTGGCCAGGATCAAGCCACCAATCATATTGAACATATAAGTAAAAGTAAATGTAATCCATCACAATACAATTGGTGTTAAATCAAAATCATAGCATAGGTAGCGGAAGCATAGTTATGAACATCTAACACAAGTGTTTAGTTTAAAAAGTCATAAAGTTTTCATCAAAACATCCACAATCCGTGCCCACAACGACCGCGCCTCCCGTGCAAGCTCCAAAAGTACCTAAGGTCCTGCAAGGCATGTAACAGAGAGTCAACAACTAGTTGAGCGAGTTCACAGTAGGTTATTTAGTTATAATGTTCGTATCGTATATCGTATGCTCGTTTAGAAATCATGTATCGTATGTAATGGTATCGCGGCCCTCTAGGCATGTTTGCGAAGTTTAGTGGGGGTTTCCCATGTTTTCTAGACTAGGTATATTTGTATCGCGGCCCTCCAGGCATGTTTGCGAAGATTAAAGTATAGTTCCCGGCCATTCTAGGCATGTTTGCGAAGATTGTTCTAGTATCGCGGCCGATCCCGGCATGTGTGCGAAGAGAAGTATATGTATCACTAGTCTAGTAGTATCTACCATTGACCTTCCTCTCCCGAGGCCTATGGTATGTAATTCCGATAACTCTTAAGCATAAATAATCAATCAACCCATTCCCAACCCCGGGAATCCCATGCCTTGGTAGAAGTGTGAACTCACCTTGGTTCGCTCGGTATGCTAAAGTATATACGCTCACAATTAATCAATCACGACCTATATTACGCACGTATGTAATATCAGTTTCGAACTCGAAATATTTCACAGGTAATCTATGTCACAAAGTATGTTTATGCATTTCTCATCAAGTAGCACATAACAGTGGTTTCATGTTCACACAATCATACTCCATATAACTCAGTGCTTGGTAATATCTAACATGGTAAATTAATTAACATGCTTGATGGTTTTTAACAGACTTAACTCGGTTAATGTATTAAGCAAAGATAACAAGCTTTCAGAGTTAGCATAACATGAGTAATAACTAACAGAGTTAACATATGTAAATGGATTAACAACCTAATGTAGTTAAGAACAAACAGAGTTACATACAGACAAGTTTAATAACTAACAGTGTAAATTAAATAAATAGAGTTAACAACTTAACAAGGTTAACAAACAATAAAAGTTAACTTACTAGCTTAACAGAGTTGACAACTAACTGAATTTAATAAACTAACAGATTAAATCAACACATGAGCCGAAAATACTATGTTCGAAATCCCTCCCCTGGGCCGAAATCCCAAAGTGCCGAAAACCCTTATGCCAAAACACTAAGTGGACGAAATCCCTCTTGGGCCGAAAACCATAATTGCCGAAAACCAACTGGGCCGAAATCTATTCTGGGTCGAAATCACCTTTGGGCCTAACACATAGGGCCGAAATCACATAAGTGATTTCGTCCAGTTTCAATTGTGGGGGGTGTTTTCGTTGGCTTCAAGTGTCATCTTCATCATTATTTACAGAATCTTATAAAAACCCAGCAACTCAAATCAACTAACAGTTACATGAATAAATTTGCAGATCATTCAACCAAGCAAAACCAATATGCATAATCATCATCATTATTATACCAATCGCATATTTATATATAATAACCAGATATATACACATACGCAGACATGTAACGATCTATCGAAAGTTATACGCAATAAACCACGGTGCAAACTAACCGAGATGGAAAACTAATGGATTGACCGAAAACGAAGGCTCCTTAGGCTTGCAGTCGCCGTCACAGTTAGAGAGGTGTTCTAGGGTTTTCTAATCGTTGCCCCTTTGCGTACAGGATAAGGAACATTTATTTATCTAGTCATGACTGGGCCCAAAGCCCATTTGGTTTTCGTTGGCCTCTTTATGGACGAAAACACATAGGGTGATTTCACTAGATAGTGTTTTCATGGGTAATAGTTTTCAGTAGGGGTTCCATCTTTATTTATAACATGCAACTTAATACAAAACCTTATTATCATTCACTCACATATAATAAATATTATGCATCCCAAATATAAAATATCAATCGCAATACGATTTAACGTTTTACAAATGTAAGCGTTGTGAAACAAACAAGTCGAGTAACAACAACATAAAAAAAATTAACGTGCAATTAATGCGAAGATGGAAATCTTGGAAACTCGAGTTGTCACATGCAAGAACTGAAGAAACAATTGGACGAACTTCTTGACAAAGGTTGTATACAACCTAGTTCATCGCCATGGGGAACGCCGGTTTTGTTTGCTAAGAAGAAAGACGGATCAATGTGTATGTGCATTGATTACCGAGAATTGAACAAGGTTACGATTAAGAATCAGTACCCGCTACCGAGAATCGATGATATGTTCGATCAACTTCAAGGAGCTCGATTATTTTCTAAGATCGATTTACGCTCAGGATATCATCAATTGAAAGTAAAGGAAGAGGACATTACTAAAACTGCTTTCAGAACAAGGTACGGTCATTATGAATTTACCGTCATGCCATTTGGTTTAACCAATGCCGTAGCCGCGTTTATGGACATGATGAATATGATATGTAAACCATATCTGGATAAATTCATAATTGTCTTTATAGATGATATGCTCATTTACTCTAAGAGTAAAGAGGAACATGCAGCGCATCTGCATACACTTCTGACTTAATTGGGAAAAGAGAAGCTTTATGCTATGATGTGTGCAAAATGTAACATATAAATTACATCAAATGAGGCATAAAACTAACCCTTTTTTAGTACTAATGTTGGAAAAAGTGTGTTTTTGTCTTCCTTTTGAATTTACAGGACCAAATGAGCTTAAATGAGCAAAAGGAACAAATATATAGCAAAAAACCAACATAAATACAAAGAAAAGGAATAAACGTGAGATGCACGACCCCTCGGCAGCATCCCCAAAGGCAAAAACAAGAAACAGAGGACTGCCATGGGGCCGTGCCCACTGGACACGGGGCCGTGGTCAGCTACCTGCAGAAAAGACAAAGCAGCGGAAGCTTCTACGCCCACCACGGGGGTGTGCCCAGCTCAACACAGGGCGTGGTCAACGCTAAGATACGCAGAATCTTGCAAAATATTGGTAGTACAGATACGCTTCTGCACACGGGGCCATGCCCGGGCTTCTGTTCAGGCTATAAATAGAGGTGCTTGGCTCACTTCAAAGGCATCCCTTGGCAAACCACCACTCCACCACCACCACCATCATCCACCATCCACCTTAGAGTGTGTGTAGTAGTCTCGGGATCCAAGATTGATAGTAAGAGTTCTTGCCAATCAAAGGCCATGTTTGGCTAAGTCTTTTACATCACTTGGTGAAGGCAAGTCTTTAATGTATTACTTTTGATTTTTAATCTTTTCCCACCGTCAAAAGGAAACAAATATATACTTGTGGCAGTGGATTACTTGTCAAAATGGGCTGAATCTCTTCCAACAAATGATGGAAGAGTTGTGGTAAGATTCCTGAAACGACTATTTTCTCGTTTTGGAACTCCAAATGCATTAATAAGTGATAGGGGTACCCATTTTTGTAACCATCAACTCGAAATTTTTTTAACAAGATATGGGGTCTATCACCGGATCTCCACCGCGTATCACCCTCAAACAAATGGATAAGCCGAAGTGAGTAATCGACGTTTAAAAAAGAATACTTGAAAAAACCGTAGGATTAAATAAAAAAGAATGGGCCGATAAATTAGACGACGCTTTATGGGCTTTTCGGACCGCCTATAAAACAACCATAGTTACCACCCCATATAAGCTTGTTTATGGAAAAAGTTGTCATTTGCCAGTAGAAATGGCACACAAAGCCTACTGTGCATTAAAAAACATAAACTTAGACGTAGAAAATTCCGGTAAAAATCGATTTTGTCAATTAAATTGTGACAACTCGTACTTTTGACCCTAATGATCGGAAAGGGTTGCACATCTTAACGTACATATTATTATTAGTTTAAATGTCAAAACTTGCGACGAGTAAAGCATGTTGTGTAACCGATATTTTTTTGGCCAAACGGTATCGATTTAACATAAATAATTATTGTGATGTATATACTACAAATATTTGTTTTGAACGGGTTAGAATGTATATTACTACTCGGTAGTTTAGTGTATAACCAAAATATTAAAAACCGAGACGCAATACGTTTAGTGGATGGTTACACATGGTTTAAACTCAACTCACCCACATCCAAACCCTAGCATATACATGCATCCATTTCTCTTCTTCATCTTATTTGCAAACCCTAGCCCCAAGTTCATTACCCTTCACATAATACAAACACGCACACTCCTGCTATTTCTAGAGAGAGAATCGAAGAGTGAGAGAGGGCGAAGATGTTAAGGAACAGGGGATGTGGCTGGGTGCGACGACTCGTGGAGGAGCCATGGCAGCGGCGGCAACCCGACACGACGGCCCAACCACAACAGCGGTGGGATTACAGCCAGTTGAGGGTTTAGAGTGCAGATCTACTTCTTCAACTCGTTCCTTAATCAGATCTGAAGGTGTGATGAACGAACCGGGTTGTGTCGAGTTCTCCGGTGACTTACGATTCTCCAGTGAGTAGTACTAGTTATACATTTCTCTGTTTTGCCCAAATCCGTTACATCTGAGACTATCTCCGACATGTAGGGTGAGTTTTAGTGGAGTTATGGTGGCGTTACCGATGGCGGAGGTGGTTACCGGCGGCAGAGGTGATTCACCAGCCACTGACGGCGATGGGAATCGACGTTGGATGTTTTTTTTTCTAGGGTTTGAAGATTCACAAGAGGCAGCGACGGAGAGTGTCGAGTGCAGATCGGTCCTTAGGCGTCCAGGCTTGGAGGCGACAGTAAGTGTTGGTGTTCTTTCATCCACAATTTAAAATTTTGATAAGTGAATCTGAACTTGTATGCTTCGTCTAGGTTTAGATCTGCTCCATTTAGGGTTGTGTCAAGCATGATGGTGACTCTGGGTAGTTACCGGCGACGGAGATGATCACCAGCTGTCGGTTTGTAGTGAATAGACGTGACGTTTGATCATTGGTGCGTATGGTAGTGTTTGGAAACAAGTTCGGGTCAGTCAATCGTCGGGTCAAACCAGTCAACACGCTTTTGAAGGGGAGTTGTATGTGACGATTTGTTGAACGATTCGTACGAGAAGGTAGATTCACACGTTTGATTATTCTATATTTGAATACGTGTATTATTTGTAATAATTGAACGCGAACGAGCTCTAGTGAACCTGACCCGACTAGTAAGATTATAGAATAAAATAATGATTGTACGCGAGATAATCTAATTAATCAGAGTTGTATACGTCTATGTATGTTTATATGTATATTATAAATATGGATAAATCTCAAGCCAAGGCCTTCATAAGTTGAAACGTGACATGAAATTCGTATTAATAACTTGGGTATTGGATTCTTGATTTGGAAAATTATCGGCAACATGTGTTGTCGGGGTTTGTTCTATAAATAGAGGAAACTCTGCCATCTTTTCGTAAGAACCTATAATACAACTTACATGTTTTAAAACAAATGAAAACATATCGGGATTCAAATAATTTCATAAAAATAAATATAAAGTATATATTTATTTTGGAGGATACTTGTGAATCACGAAACAAGTTTTTATTTATTTATTTAAACTTGGCAATTTAATTTAGCTCGGATGATTATGTAAAAAAGAGAGACATAATTATCTTTAAATATATTTCGAACGATTGAACGAGATTAGAAATGTAATTACACTATAATCATAGATAATATTATTCGGATATTATCGTATTATCCTTATCCGAATAAATAAAATAAATATATAATGATATTTATTTTAACGGTTATAAATGACACACAAGTGCACCCTTGATTATTATTTGGCTGCGCGTGTTATACGTGCAACATATATACATATACTTTACGGGAACCCGGACAAGTCTGCTTTATGTAAGTTAACTGTTAACATGCATGATAATTATTTGGAAAAACCACATTAATGTATTACTCGGTTTTATAACGTGCGATATTGTAATACGAACACACACTTACATACACGTTAACACGACTTTATATTAAAATATATATATTTAATCACTTGGGAACTAGGTTGTTCTTAAGGGTTAGTACATATATGGGATATATGTGGGGTTAAACGAATCTAAGATTTCTATTTGCATCACGGTAATAACCATCCTATCGGGTCGTTCGGCTAACGATTCGGTAGAGCTCGATCACACATGAAACAACCTTATTCGAGTATTGGTTACTTATAATGTGCTACAATAATTAGGGATGTCTTGGTGAATATCGACATGCGATGCGAGTTCGTGTCTCTAACACATAGTACTTTTGGATATAACACGCACCCTAAGGTGAGTTCATTCCTCTTGAGCATGCGTCCCGGTGGGTGGGACAATCATTGGGTATTCCTGAGAGGAATAAGTCTTTTGGGTAAAAACTAGAATGTTAGATAATACACTCATTTCCTATCACCTTAAGTCCCATCTTATACCGAATTAGTTACCTGAGAGGTAACGGGGTATTATTTGATAGCACTATTAGGTTTGGCGACCTCACACCGTACCTGAGAGGACGTGCGTGAACTAATGATCTTAATCATGACCAATGCTTAGATAGGGGGCATTGGGGACAGGCAAAATAATCTGGAAGCCATCTTGTACGGTATTCGAGTTATTATCAACATTATAATCAATGAACTGAACTAAACACTTTGTAACTCATGTTTTCATAAAACTATGAACTCACCAGCGTTGTCTGATACACTTGTTGCATGCTCGCAGATCGTTAGGTACTATGGACAATGAACTTGCTATCTGGGATTGATGGAGTGGTCATGGGTCGCACAACTTGGATATGCATGGCTTATTTATTGATTTCACATACATTTGGTTTTGAAACGTTTAAACAATGTTTTATTATTTGCTTCCGCTGAACATGATAAAATTGGATTATGTTTATGAATGTTTTATCTTTATAAATGGAAACTTTGTTTTATAACTTGATGTTAGTTCAATGTGATTGGTGGCTAGATCCTGGTACGTCACACGCCTAGCGGGGTCACCGCATGTGGTATTTTGGGGGTGTGACAGTTTGGTATCAGAGCCACTGGTTATAGTGAACTTGGTTTTAAAACGTTTTTATAAAACCAGACTATAACCGAACAGTTCTGAATACGACCATGACACTCAGCTCCAGATTGCAAGGTTCGTCTCTCGTTTACTTATTGCACAGCATAACTAGTGTACACTTACGTATGATATTACATGTGATTGCCCACTTAGCACTATAATATGAATTCATGTGTTATTTACCTATGTTATGTGATTGATAGTGTGGCATTTCCTCCAGGCTTCCGTTATCCATTGTTTATGATGTCCTTTGTTTTGCTACTCGAATCCGAGGAACCATTTAACATGAGTTAGGAGGAACTGAGATGAGCATGCAAATCATATTATTATTGTGGGTGCACATATAATAATAATGTGGGGTGCATGTGAGTCCCAGCGAGACTTAGCGAGTGTGAAAGGGGTTCGGTTCCATTATTCGATCTATTGAGGGATTCAACAATCTATAGGAGTCATAGCGATGATTGATTTCTACTCCATCTTCATCTTTACTCTTTCCACCGTTCTTGTGGATGCATGTGAATCCTTGTGAAACCCTGCATGTGAATAAAGTGTCCTAACCTGTGAATTCCTCGTTTAAAACTTCTACTATTAGTAGAAGTTCTCGTAAACCACTCAGCGGTTAACTGGTATCGTTAAACCTCGTAGTTAGTTGACAGGCGCAACTATCAGTCTGGAGATGTTCTCGGGCATATTGAGCTTTCATCAATGGAATCCCTCATTATCTGTTTTAATCGATGTAAGCGTCTTAATGAAACTAAGATTCTCACCAGAACCTGTTGCTTTGATCGAAACTCTACCAGAATCGAAGGGTAAGCCTTTCAACATCAGCATATAAACGAGACATGAAGAACCCCTCGTACGCTTACACTTTATCCTTTACACTGACCTGTAATTTTTTTTTCCTCTGACCACATTACTCTGTCATGCGGCTAATTCTCATTCTAACTAGAGCTACATCCCAACATATTTAACTTCACAAGTGGAATTCCCCAAAACGGTTCCATCATCTCAGGAACATTGGAAGACAGAGATACAAGCTAATCAACACCCAGGTGAACGCGATGGCTTACACAATAATCTTACCCCTGATATTGCTAGAGTCGTTATTTTCTAAGCAAATCTATCCCCTAGCTTTTGTACTGGTCAATGCTTACTGTTTATGTGATAACTGATTTCAGTTGTCGACGTAGATAAATCTCTCATTCCATTGTCATGGTCACACTATATCTTTGATTCCCTACCCATAAACTCCCAGGGAATTGTGCTCTAATTTAAAAGAATCCGACAAACTCACCTTTTGATCCTTATTATTATCATACCATTTTATAACATATTTTCACGTCCTTGAAATGAAACCTCTTGGCGACGTATGTGATGCTCCTAATTCATGCACACGTTTTAGTTCAATCTTTCAAACTTGTTTGCATACATGTTCGACTAATTACACACCCAATTTCATGCATGGAAGTTAGTGAATCTATTCTTATTCACATACGGGCAAGCTCGATGACTGTGGAGTACACTTCGACTGGACCGGAGCACTACGAATTCGACGAACCATTGCTTTTCTACAAAATTCTTATTTCGTTAACACCTTCAATGTGAAGCTTCCAACGATCGGTAGCGTCACTCTATTTCTACTTATACCACTTGTATGTGCAACCAACTACACCGTCATCATCGGATTTATTATTTTACTAGTGGTTCTAAAACAATTATGTGGAACAGATTGATGATAGTCACGTCTTGGTATGTTCTTCGTGTCTTATCTTGTTGTGGTAAAATGGATATCATAGTTCTTGTCTAACCCTGTGGTACGTTAATTCTCTCTTGTCTAAATCTCTTTCTACGAACATTACTCGAGAAGCAACATGCCATACTTAAGTTCATTAAGTGTAGGAGCCTAAATTAAAATTTCTACTTCCGTGAGGTATGCCGAAGTCAACACCCTTTTCCATGTGAAAGCACCATGCTTATGTATAGCTTCATCGACCTCTTTATTTAGTACATGCACCTCGTTAACCGAAAGTTGGTCATCTATTACAACCAACTACAGCCAAAATATCATGATCAGTATCACCCGGAAACCCCCTTCCTTCTGTATGAACTTGTCAAGACGCTAATATTTCGAGATAAAGGGGCATAATGCCTGACTTGAGTATTCATCTGGTCTGTTGATAAATTTATCTGAAACACTTGTTTTAAGCAATTTATATTTTTTTCTCGAATCCTTACGTACGATGGCATCACCACTGTTATTTGGTATCGGTGACTGCACCATTTCTGATCTCCGGTAGCGATACTACATAACCACAAATCTCCCTAACCCTTGCTTTGGATTATCTTCACCACGGTTACGTTGAGTATGTCCTCTGTAGTGTTCCCGGCACACGTGATTCTAGAATTTGAGTAATTTTGGCCTTTAACAAACTACCTTAACACAATTCTAGTTCGGTTTGTTTTATCGACCCTTCTTTTATGACGTGACGTATGACATTCGTGTCCATTCGGGCAACCCCAACATATACATTAGATACACTTGCTTCGTGAAGTGTTGACTACTTATTATTCAGATCACTCCATGATAACTAGTTACTGCTTCTTTCAAGTCACTCAAATCCAAACATGTAAAGCTCCCCTAAACTATATTTTGTGCAATACCCCCCCCCCCGCCATATATGTTAACTACATCAGTCAATGTCATACCGATGTTTGACACACTGGAGCTATGCGTATCATAACTTGTTGCAACCTCCTCAGAACAAGTACGAGTTAACCTGTATCAGCGTTGTTCCCTTCGATAGCCTAACTGGATCTCTAATCAAACTCCTGTATATGAATGCACTCCGATGTATCACGTTCTCGTCAAGCTATAGTAGTTTCGCTTACTAAATCATCAACATTGATATCACTTCAGCGATGACAACTATACCTAGTGACTGGGTATATTTTGAATTTCATCTTATACGTGAAAGGAAATTGAACCACCAGAATTCAATACCATGGTACCATCTTGAAATTGCGTCTTCTCTTTACATACGTATATACTTAAATTGTAAGCGACTCCATATAACTCTTGGTAGTCGCACTTATGTGCACCTACTCTTGCATAAATCGATTTGTTGCTCCGATAATTGACTATTCTATATCTGTATATGATCCCTCGTAACTTGTTCGAATGAACAATTGAATCCAATTTGTCATCAACTGACATCTCATTCATGTAGCCTGATTTGATCTCATCTCGTTGTACCGTCTTACACCTTGATACTCTCGGTAGCATTGGACTTTCAACCAATCTAAATTTTCGGGACGAAATTTCTTTCAATAAGGGGATGATGTGACGCTCGACATTTTTAGGTTAACACTGTTAACACAAACTCCGTTACCTCGAACACTCATTCATGCATTACACTTGATTAAGGTAAATTAAGCGTGTCAGTTATTTCCCAAAACGCACGAACGTCATTTGGGGAATTACGGATTCACACCTGGGTTTATACGTGAATGTCGATAAACAATCAGAACATATTCCTGGACAATTAAATAAATATAGATTTGGTGAAATTATATGTTACGTGACTCTATAAGCTATGTGACTTATATGTAATTTAGTGAAACTACGTGAAACCGCCTATATTTACGTATAACAACGTGTTATTGACAACCCATAACTGGGGGATAAGGTATATCTTAGTCTAAATTTCGAGGACGAAATTCCTGTAACATGGGGAGAATGTGACAACTCGTACTTTTGACCCTAATGATCGGAAAGGGTTGCACATCTTAACGTACATATTATTATTCGTTTAAATGACAAAACTTGCGACGAGTAAAGCATGTTGTGTAACCGATATTTTTTTGGCCAAACAGTGTAGGATCGATGAATCGTCCAAACGAGTCAATCAGAGTCAGATCTAGTTTCTAGAAAGGCGGAATCAGACTAGAAACCTTGCATCAGTGTTAGAACAGGAGTAGAAGAGTATAAAGTCATTTTAAACATGTTCTTCATTCATATAATACGTTTTGGTACAGAGAGAATCGGACAGCACTTCGGTACAAAATTCTCCAGAAAGTTACAAATGAAGAACACTACTAGCCTATTTATAGGCTCACCAGATCGCATGGGATAAACTACCCAGACCGCACGAACTGAACAAGTTCACCTCGTGCGACCTGACCTTCCAGGTCGTGCGAACTGGACAAAAACATAAACTTTAACATTTTAATCTATTACATATAATTGACACGACATTGACTGATGACGCAGGTGATAGACATTATGCATCAACAAACTCCCCCTTGGATATTGCCGCAGTCTTCAGTCAGCCGGTCTTCAAAACATTCTTCACAGAGACTTGAAAAATTCTTCCCTTTGCTTCAGCTTTTTCAATAAAGCTTTCCTGAGTTGTTCCTTTTCTTTTGCAACTCTCTTTTCTTCTTCAGCTAGCTTTTGTCTCCATGTAGCTCGAGCGATTCTATCTTTTTCTTCACGCTCTACCTTCTGAAATTGCAGAGCTTGATCTCTATCTTCTGCCTTATATCTAATCTTGTTCACAAACAGACATTCAATATCCTTTGCAGAACAATTTACTATCCACATTAGATTATACAGATGAATATATCTGCTTTCATTCCCAACTCTGTACACAATCACTGCTTCGGTCGTCATGCAACTATAAACCCAGCATACAAACCCTTCATGAAAATTCTGTTCCATCTTCGACAATGGAATATTCTTTATAACCCTGGGCTTCTTGATCTTCAGAATTGTTTCCTCAATACCTATAAGTGGATCCTTCCTCTTGATTTTCTTAGGATAATGTGGCTTCTAGTGTTTAAATTCTCTGAAGGCTTCAAATTTCATCAAGCCCCACGTTGGCATATCATGAACTCTGACTGGATATGATAGTGTTCTGAATTGGGATAACTCTTCAACATCCCACCAAGGTAGAGACATTATATCTTGAATGTATTGGAAATATTGAACACCAAATTCTCTTCTAATAGCATAAGCATTGACTTGTGGCAATTAACCCCAGCTTATGATATCACCAAGAGAAACATCTCTATCCCTTCTGTAATATTGTAGTGGTCTTTTAAATTTTCTTTTTGTATCCTTCCTGAACCACTTCTTTCGTTCTTCACGTTGTTCTTCTTTAGACATTTCTCTAAAACTCTTATTCTTAACACTTTCAGCAACTTTTCTTCTCAATTCATCTTCATTTGCTTGACTGAAAAACTCAGCAAGAGTTGGAAAGCTAGAAGTATCAACATTAACATTCTCAGACTGATCATCGTCACTCCAGTCTTCTACTTCCACTTTATCATAATTACCAGCTTCTTCAACATACTTGTACTGATATGCAAGTTGATGATTGATATCAAATTCATTCAATTCTTCTTCAAAATCGAAGTTAAACTCACCTTCTTCAACATCCATCATCTTAATGATCTCAGCTCTAGTGTAAGTATGCAAAAGCTCACCTTCTTCTACATCATGTTCAAGACGTAGAATCAAACCTGCACACTGATCAACATTTTCATCAACATTTCCAGCATCACCATGCTCCCCCTTTCCTCCTGCATTTTCTGGTTCTTCGTTTGCATCATCATGAAGATACTAGTTGATATTCTCTTCTTGTGACGCTTCAGTTACTTTTATACCAGAATTACCTTGATCAGCATCATCATTTCCATCATCATCATCATCACTATGAACAGAATATACTTCATCTGCATCATCTTTCAAATTATCATCTTCGTCTTCTTCATCATCTTCGATCTTAATCATACCAGATACTGAAGTTAATGGACAAGGATCTGGAATAGATAATTCTGGAACTTTTGTCGGGGATTTCGGCTCAGTCAGAACAATTGCCCTTTCAGTCACTTGAACATCATATTCAACTAGAACACTTTTACCCTTATCTTTCATTTCAGCTTCTATTTCAGCTTTACGTCTTGCTCTTACTTCCGCAAGTTCTATCTCTTAAAACCTTTGTTCAATCGGCTTACCAATCAAATCTTCCAACACTTTCTTTAACATATACTCTTCATGTTCCTTTCTAGCATTCTTGGCTTCTAACTCTTGATTTTTCAACTTGAAATACTCATTCTGCTCATCCCTTCGAGACTTTTCTTCTTCCAAGTCAGCTATCTGAACTTTCAGAATGTCTATGTCGACTTGATCAGCTTCAATCTTCTTCAGCAAAAATGAATTCTCAGATTCAACAGACTTGACACGTTCCTCTAACTTCTTTTTCTCATTTGACACCTCATCCACCTTCTTTTGCAACTTCTTCACAAGATCATCATTCACAAAGCTAAAATCATCAAGCTCTTCAAGAACTGTACTCTCTGGAATATGTGGAAAATCTGCAAAACCAGACGATCCAGGAGTAGTATGAACTGGTGGTAGTGAGGTTGGTGGTGTTTGTTGGACGTGTGGTGAAGTTATTGGTGGTTGTTCATGAACAGGTAATGAAACATGATGTTGTGGTGGTGATTGTGGTGATTGTAAAGGATCAGGTGATGGTTGTCGTGGTGGTGATGATATTGGTTGATTTTGTGGTGGTGATGGTGGTTTAGTTTGTGGTTCTGGTGGTGGATTTATTTTCAGCTTGAATTTTAACCTTCGCGCTGCTGGAGTTCCGACACGTTTTCTTGATGTTGATTTCTTTCTACCTCCTGAAGATGGTGATTTCACAACCTGAACATTCTCTGGTGGAACATATGTTTCATCATCATCATCCGAACTCCTCTTTCTCTTCTTTTGTTTCTCTCTATCTTTTGGATCATAGTTTTCTTTAATCCAACGTTCAACTTGAGCATCTATATCACTTTCTGAACCAGATGAACTCTCCTTTTCATCATCAACTACTTTCTTACTAGCTTCTACAGTATCATCAATATCTTTCAACAACTGCTCAGTTTCAGGAGTTAACGGTTCTTGATTTTTTTCAACATTTGCTTCTGTCTCATCTTCTTCTGGTTCATCAACCAGCATTGTTTCAACTGCTTTCTTTTTACGTTTCTTCTGTGGTTGAGAAGATGATCCTTCTTCAGATTGGACTTTCAATGTAGGAGTTCTCTTTCCACCTTTTTTCTTCTTTTCTTTTTCTACTTTTGTATACCAATCATTTCGAGTTTCACAAAAATCTTCTAACTTCGTTAATTCATCAATTGCACTTTTTTCTTTCATTTCAGCATCATTCCTCCACTTTAAATGATTTACTGGATCTGGATCCTCATACTTATCACTTTTGATAAACCCGAAAAACTCTGTCTTCATTGGTTCTGGCCAATTCTTTGTATACTTGGATAATCAGATTAACGTTTCATTATCCATGTGATGCAACAGCATGAGATCATTTTGTTCATCTTTCACCAGATTTGGATAGGCATGATCCAGCATCATCTGCACAAATCTTGGATACACCCAACTTCGACTACCAGAAGTAATATTATCTTTCATGTAGTGAAAAACAATTCTTGAAAAATTGTATTTCTTGTTTAGCACCAACGCCGTCACCATACACATTTGATCGTCTTTCATAACACCGTATCCACCTTTCCTGTGACTTAGCGCATGAATCACTGAGTGAATAAAGAATTTGTACGGCTTTATAAAACAGGCTTTCAAATAATTTGCTTTATTCAACGGACCGTTATAACCCATTCTAAGCATACATCCTTTGACCATCCTTTCCGGAAACCTTGTTGGCGAATTATCATCATCTGGAAACTCTAATACTTCTCGTACAAGCTGTTATGTGATTATGATTTCTTTATCTTCATCATTTATACTAACACTTGAATTAATCACATCATTCACTTCATCATATTTAGCATTCTTCCAAAAATGACCAACATGAGATTTGAATGCTTTGTGCTGATTCGTTAAAGGCTTTTGAATTGGTAAACGCCTCATGAGTGGCAAAATCTCTTTAAACACAACCATCTTTGGTAGAGTTTCTTCGTAAACACAACAAATATTGTGCGATGGTTCAAATACTACGTTCGATGCCTGAAACACAAACAGAAACAAACAAGTTAAACATTTTGCACAATTTTCAAGATACAACTAAAGTTCACACAATCTGGCTTTCAAGCGATGTGGCCAGTTCATGCGACCTCGTGCCAAACTGATTAGAAGTTTTTCAAAATGATCTGGTTCCAAACGATGTGACCAATCAAACAGACTGGTGGTCAAACGATCTGACCAACCCAAACGACCTGATCATTTTCAAACGGTGTGGAACTCAAACGAGTTAGCCAATCCCAAACGATCTGGAACATTCACACGGTTTGGCCATCTCGTGCGGTCTGAATCATCACCTCGTTTGAGCATACATATATGAACAGTTATATTGCAGGTTTTCAAAAATTGTTTCTATCATGAAATTGATTCCCTAGATCTGTTCTACAACAAACTCCGAGCACGTTGATATGATTTTTATTCAATTTAATCCATTTTATAAGCCTAGATCTAAGTTCAAAGAATCTGTTCGTTCGTGTTCATACGAATTCATGAGATTTGGTTCAATTTAACTAACAATCAGTACCTTTCCCATGATATAAGTTGTGCCAACCAACTTATACAAGGAATCCGAACACCATGTCACAAGATTAAAGCACTAAAACAAAGAAATCTCTCAAATCGCCTGAAGGATGTGTTTGATGCGGTGTGAGAGCAGAAATGGTTTCATGCGATCTGGGTCCTCCTTTACATAGAGGATGCCAGGTCGTGCGAGATGGATGTTTGAAACAATTTGGGGTGTTCATGCGGTCTGGCCAGTATTTGACACGGTTTGGCCAGCTCGCACGAGTTGGCACCTCGTGTGAGATTTTTATTTTTTCAAATGTTTGAATTTTAATTTTTTTAACTTTTTACCAACACACTCAGTTAACCAAGTCCAATTTAATGACCCTGGTCAACTGTTTAGCCTGCCAAATCCAAATTAATGACTTTGGCCGACCAAATTATGATCTCGCTGACAATTTTGAAACATTTTAAGTTCAAATTAATGAACTTTTATACATTTTGAGCAATTACCATCACTTTTCTCAAACTTTTCTTATCCAACCCAAATGACCCAACTTGTTTAGCGCTGTGAGACTTTGATCATCAGATCCCCAACGTCTGTTGTTGAAAAAAAGATGAAATGACAAATCTTTTTGAATTTTTCAACATTTTAGCTAAACAAACAGAAAATCATTTGGAATTGAAGAAACTGGAAAACTGTACAAACATATTTACAAACAACTTTTTGTGAGTTTGTGTAAGAGGATCATATCAGTTTTTCGAGACATATCACTAACACCGTTGATCTTGATTTAAATTTAAGTCTTAAACAAATTCACTTCTGATTGTCAGTATTGTTGTCCACTTAAACTTCTACACAAGTTTCAATTGATTCAAGATACGAATTAATGTTTTAAGAACTTAACTTATTCGCGTGCCACACCTTAGAATATACTCCCGTATCCAGACTCCTATATTCAGTCTTACAGGTGAATGTACACTAATGATATCTGTAAGGGGTAAATGCGAGGCCATGAGAGCTCAGGCTAGAACTTCCGTTCAATCAGAGAGATGATGGCTCGACTTTAGGTGGGTCCCTCTTGGGGATCTTCTTTTCAACAGCACATGATTAGCATTTTTCAATCTTTCATCATTTTTTATGCTGAGGGTGAGCTTTAAGAATAAAGCATTGCAGAGTATAATACGAGGACTAGGCTATTGCTCCCGCAAAATCAGAAGTCCCGGTATAATACCCCAGATATCATCACGTACAAAGACCTAGTATGTCAGAAATAGAAAGCCCTTCAAACAAGATTTCGGGGGTTACCCATATATCCGAGAGATGTTCCCCACGATATAAGCAAGTTATTTGTATTTAGGTTTATATCTCGAAAACAATCTACTAATCGTGTGAAGTCTACTGGCACATCATTAGTGAGACTCGTTTAAAAACATTTTGACTTTCCATTTCTTTAGCATGTTGTAATAGTCCACTGATGTACTATCATTTCCTCTTTTTACACAAACCACTTTTCGATTTTTCAATGTTTTTGTATTTATGAAATTTTATCATGTTTTTGTATTTTCTATAAACTTTCTCCCCCTAAAATCAAAAACATATTTTTGTGTTTTTGGTTTTATCAAAAGCAGTAAAGAAACTGTACAGAAAACATGATAACTTGACGCAGATCACTTCTGATCGCCGTCCGCCTCGGCCACACACTCTACTACCCTCCCAGAAAACAAATTCTTTAACCCGTTCAATTTTAAAAGATAATTAAATCTTGTTTTATCAAAGGGTTTAGTGTAAAAATCAGCTCTCTGATCATCGGTGTGAATATAATCAATTCGAATCAATTTTTTCTCATAGCAATCACGAATAAAATGATGTCGAATCTCAATATGTTTTGTTTTTTAGTGTTGAACTGGATTTTTAGTGATATTAATGGGTGCCTCGTTGTCCACAAAAATTGGCGTGTCTAAGAATTGCAGACCATAATCCCTCATTTGCTGCTGAATCCAGAGAATCTGGGAACAACAGCTGGAAGCTGAAACGTATTCGGCCTCACAAGTCGAGAGAGCGACTGTGGTCTGTTTCTTACACTGCCAAGTGATTAGCCGAGTTCCGAAGAACTGGTACCCAGCAGTTGTGGACTTAGCATTCAACTTGCAGCACCCGAAGTCAGAGTCAAAATACCCAGTTAGAGAGAAGTCACCGGATCGGGGATACCACAAGCCGGTGCTTGGGCAACCTTTGAGATACCGTAAGATCCTCTTCACTATCGTCATGTGTGATGCTCTAGGACTTGACTGGTATCGGGCGTAGAGGCAGGTTGGATACATGATGTCTGGTCGTGATGCTATCAGATACATCAGTGATCCTATGATTGACCGATAATGCGTTTCATCCACTTTCTCACCACTTTCATCAGGACATATGCCATGATTCAAAGCCAGGGGGTTGATATGGGAGATGATTCGGACATATTGAATTTGTCCAACACATCATTCACATACTTGGTCTGGTGTATGAAGATTCCATCGGGCAGTTCCTCAACTTGAAGCCCAAGGAAGAACTTCATCTCCCCCATTGAACTCTTATCGAACTTCTGCTTCATGACCTTCTCAAAGTCTTTACACAACTCATCGTTCGTTAATCCAAAAATTATATCATCAACATATATTTGCACGATCAGAAGATGTCCTGCAACCTCTTTAGTGAACAGGGTACTATCGACAGTCCCTCTGGTGAACCCCTTGGTTAGGAGATGCTGGGAAAGCGTCTCGTACCAGGCTCTCGGGGCCTGGTGTAATCCGTATAATGCCTTGTCGAGTAGATACACCTTGTCCTTGTGTACAGGATCGGTAAAACCCGGTGGTTGACTGACATACACTTCTTCTTTAATCTTGCCGTAGAGGAATGCAGATTTGACATCCAGTTGATAGACCTTGAACCCCTTCCATGACGCGAACGCCAAGAAGATTCTAATTGCCTCAAGTCGAGCAACGGGAGCATATACTTCAGTAAAGTTAATCCCTTTTTGCTGACTAAATCCTTGGACTACCAATCGTGCTTTGTTCCTTATATAACCCCTCTATCATCTCTCTTACATTTGAAGACCCACTTGGTCTTGATCAACTTCTGATCTTCCGGGAGATCAACCAACCTCCACACTCCAAGCTTTTCAAACTGTTGTAGCTCCTCTTGCATTGCATTTACCCAACTCTCTTCGGTTAATGCTTCTTTGTACGTTTTCGGCTCTACCTGTGAGATAAAACATTTTAATGAGAAGTCTACTTGTAAAGGTGCTACAGATGAGTAAAAACATGTAAGCCCTTTGTTAATTTGTTCGCGGGTTTTCACGCCGCTTTGAAGGTCACAAATGATTTGCTCCGACGGATGGTAAGATAACGTTCTTGGCATGACCGTATTCGGTACGCTCACTTCCGATTGCAAATTTGTTATATTCTGATCACCCGTGTGATCAATAGCATTTGAAGTCTCAATATTTGGTTCCTCGTCATAAATCGGGTCGGTTTCCGATTCTGAGTCGTCAGATTGGTCAAATATTGGAGCTGTTTCTTCTGGGGGTACATGTGCAGTTCCACTAGGACCAGCCTCATGATCATTTGAACCCTCGGTGGGCGAAGAAACCACCAACAGTCTCGGCACTTATTCTTGTGAAAGAGACTGCTGTTGTTGGTATAAGAACACCAGTTCCTCCTCATTTGGCTCTGTCGGTAAATGGAATGACTCCCAAAGATTATCATAATCAAATAGCAACTTGTTTCCGAGAAGTTGATTTGAAGCGGTAAACCGTTGACAATCAACGTGTTGAACTTGTATGATCTTCCCCAAACTCGGAACAAAAACTCTCTTCAATGGACTAGCATATCCTACAAAAAAACCTTCATTAGCTTTCGAACCAAATTTACCGTCTGGATCAATAAATGTGCATGGTGATCCAAATGGTTCTAAATGCTTCAGATTTGGTTTGTAAAGATGAAGCAATTCAAAACAAGTTTTCTTGTACTTCTTCACTGTAAGAACCCGATTGAGCGTGTAACATGCCGTGGCGACTGCTTCACTCCAAAAATATGCAGGTAATTTCGAATCTGCTAACATGGTACGAGCCGTTTCGATCAACGTACGATTTTTTTCGTTCTGTGACACCGTTTTGTTGAGGAGTATACAGTGCGCTGAGCTCATGAAGAATGCCCTTATCGTTGCAGAATTCGAGCATACGGTTGTTCTTGAATTCTGTGCCATTGTCGCTTCGAATACGTCTGATCGGAAGTTTGTAAAGATTCTCCATCTTTTTTAATAGCGTCATCAAAGAATCAAACGTTTCCTCTTTTCTTTCTAGAAACATCACCCAGGAAAATCATGTAAAGTCGTCAGTAACAACTAAACAATATAGATCTCCACTTATGCTTTTCACATTTACTGGTCTGAAAAGATCCATATGGAGTCTTTCGAGCGGTAATCTGATGGAGTTCAAGAGCTTTTTCGGGTGCGATTTCTTCGTCTGCTTCCCTTTCTTACATTCAATACAGTCATCATTAAGATGGAAGCTTTTCACATTAACACCGTCTACAAGATCATTATGAACTAAAAAGTTCATCTTTCTCAAGTGAATATGACCCATTTTACGATGCCACATGATGGATTCTTTTTCAGTCGCCTTCGTCTTACTCACAAAGCATTGTGCCTTTTTATCTGTCGTTGTTGCAACGCTCATGTCTAGTATATAGAGATCGTGTTCACGAGGAGCGCGCATCAACACCATTTCTTCAGGTATTTTAAACCCTGGTTTAAGAATCAGACATTCATCTTTTGTAAAATGAACAGTGAATGACTTGTCACAAATCTGAGAGATGCTCAACAGATTGTTTTCTAACTCAGCAATGTAGTTCACTTTATCGAATGTTACGACCCCGTTAGTAAGTATTCCTTCTCCAACAATTCTTCCACCTTGAGTTCCAGCAAACCCGACATAACCTCCATTGATTGACTTGATGTCGTATAGCAGTGCTAACATCCCTGTCATGTGCCGTGAGGCGCCACTATCCATTATCCATTTAGAAATGATAGACCTTGGAAGCCCCTACACACATCAAAAGACATTTACTTAAACAAAGATACCCAAGATTTTTCAACATTTTGGTACACTACCAAAGACAATATCATGAGCTATTATGTCAACTTTTGGAATGTTAAAAACAACATTTGGAACATCAGATTCTGGTTTTGATTTTAGAGCTCCTTCCTTGATAGGTGGGAATTCTTCAATCAACTTATCTAATTCAAACTCAATGTTCTCATCAGTGGTTCCAAAGATTTTCGGTTCAGATTTTAAAACTTCTTCCATTTTCTTTTCCTCAAAAGAATGTTTAGGTTTCTCCACCCATGATTGACTTTGGGAAGTCTTTATTTTAGAATAAACCTTTGAAGTCTTTTGTGATTTTGAAGATTCACCAATTTCAAAAGTTGATTTTGGTTTGTCCTCTGATTTCAATGATTCACCGCGTTTAAGAATATGCACGAGGGATACCATAGATGATTTTCCCTTAACATCCTTTGAAATTTTTTATTTTGGTTTATGGAAAACTGGTTTTATTATCTTTTTGACATATTGTTTGGCCATGTGACCGATTTCATTGCATCGATAACAGATTCTTTTGTCATATTCAACAAAAGTGGATCTGTTGGCTTCGTCTCTTATCTTTTTGGCCGCAATAAAATCATCAACTGCTTGCTTACTAAAGATATAATCCTTTTCGACTTCTGTATTATTACCAGACACAAACACTTCACTCAATTTTTCTTTTGGCTTAACTGCTTTCTTAGCCATTTTCATCTCAAAACCAACACCTTTCTTTTTGTAATTATTACCATGTCTCTTGTTATTACCATTGTTACCCACCCATTCATTTTTGTTTCCCGGGTTGTTTGTCGGTTGTTTAACAAAAGATTTTTTCGGTTTTGATAGAAACGAATTGTTGTTAACCTCTGAGATATCAATTTCCACGAGTTTAAAAACTTTTTCAACCTTTTCCAGGTTCGCATTCTGAATCGGGTACTCAAAATCAGTATACAGTTTGTCAGTTCCAGTCATCGTGTAAACCACAATGATCGAATCGTCATCCAAAACTTTATCTGACTTTGGGATAAACTTATCATGAAAGTTTCTGTCATCTTCAGAATCTGAACTGGAATTCTCAAAATGAGTTTTAACCGTTTCGAAATCAGTGTTATCACTCTCTTCATCCAACACTTGGTCTACAACTGTTGTAACCAGTTGTGACTCGTTGTTGGTGTCAGACAGAGAGAATGTAACATCTATGTTTTCCGGTAACTCATTCTCTACTGTTCTCAGTTTGAGATTCAATGCCTCCTCCACCCCGTCTGCATATTTCTGAGAATAATGATTCCACATTAGGGGTGGAACATTTTTGAAAGCTGGTTTAACTTCAGTTTGTTGAGGAACAATCTGATCAATCACATATGAAGATGAAAGATAACTGATCAACTTTTTGTCGACTCTTTCTGTGTCAATGCGCATTAGTTCAAGTTCCTTCTTTAGAGATGCGATTTTGTCCAGATGGATGTTAATCGACATTTTCTTATCCATGACCGTAGCTTTGAGCAAATTAGCAATTTTTATCATTTTCTTTACTCTCAGTGTGAATCATTTTAATTGATCGTGACAGAGTGTCATAAGCTTCTTTAACATCATTAAAATCAAATTTTAATTTGTCGTTAAACTTTTTCAACTCTTGAATCTGTTTGTCTTTTTCAAGATAATCCATGCATGGTTTTAAACAGTTTTCGCATGGCTTTTCAAGAATTGGATCAACTTTTTCAAAAACATTTTCTTGTTTATCATTTTTACTTTCCGATTTACCAAACTCTCCGGACTCAGACTCAGACTCAGATTTCTCTTCGGATTCGGACTTCACATTTTCTGATTTGTCATCGGACTCGGACTTCTCTCCTGACTCATACGTATCACAAGTCTCGATAATTGACTCCTTTTCAACAGACACTGACTCTTGAGTTGCATCTTTGGTCTCATTGTTATCAGAAGATGTTTTAGTTTGTTCTACCTCTTACAGCTTGACCATAAGAGATTTGTCTGCTATTTCTTTCAAAGTCTCTTCATTCAATTCCTTTGAGACATCAATGATCTCTTGAACTGGAGTTTGTTCAACTTCGTATTGTGGGCAAAAACCCGTAGTCGGTTCACTAAAGAAACCTGCAAAAGAATCAAACACATTAGCTGGCATTATAGATTTAAATGCATTAGTAATAACCTCCTGTTCAGACTGATAATAGTAGATCACTGCTGCCTCCTCTTCTAGATCTGCAAAACCTTCTTCATTCACCACTTCACTGACTTCTTCAACTTCAGGAACACATTCCTCGATTTCCGGTTCCGGCTCTTCAATAATTGCAACCATCATTGCAAGACCATCTCCTGGAACGTACTTATCCCAACTGAAGCCTTCTGGAATCTTTTCATCATCTTGATTCACCAAAAGAGCTTTTTCTGTTTGTTTGGATTGACTGTTCTCGATTTGAGGTCGTGGATTGAATGGTTGTTAACTGTTTTTATGATAGATGGCCTGTCGGTAATAATCGTTGGCGAATGGATTTTGGTGGTTATTAACTTCTCTGTTCGGACATTCGCGCTTAAAGTGCCCCTTCTCTTTACACTTGAAGCAAGTTACCTTCGATTTGTCAAATCCAAGTTTAGGTTCAGGACCTGCGAGACTACTTCTTCCGGTAATTTCCATGAACCTCTGAGCTCTTCTCACAATGCTCGCCATACACCATTTTATGTCGATGAGTTCTAGTTCCTCGGGATCAATTTGATCGTTATCTTCTTTAGTCATGTCTGGGTTACCAAATCGTCCGGCTACTAGACTCTCGTAAGACTCAAGTACAGAAGCTAGAAGTGCTATATGCTGGTTTACGGCTGTCTCGGTAAAATCTTGACCGTTTTTGATACCAACAACGATATTGCACTGTATCCCATGACTATAACTCTGATTGTTCGAACCTGAAGAACTTTGAGAAGAAACCTGTTCTTGAAAATTCTAAACCTTAGGATTCGGTTCTGAATTTGAAAACGATGAAAAGTTGTTGTTAGGCATGCTTTGAGGTACTCCCGATGAAGAATCTGCACTGAATGCTGTTTGAATCTTTGGACTAGGAGTAGATGTGGCAGATGAGTTTCCTTTGTAATAAAGCTGAACATCTTGCTGTACGTTAGCAGATTTCATTTTCCTCATCTTCCGAAGTTCAAGCTCTTGAGCTTCAATTCTCTCGATAAACGTACTCAAATTGAAACCCACGTATTCCAAATTGTTTTTCAAAACCAATAAGAATGTACCCCACTCTTCTTGTGGTAGTGCGTCAGCCAACTTATCAACCCACTCTTCGTCTGATTTGTCTATATTCAAACGTTTCATCTCCACTACCAAGTGACAATACCTCTCAATCAACTCTTTCGTTGATTCTCCACTGATAGCAGTAAATATGTCGAATTCTTTTTTCAGTAGCGCCTTTTTGCTTTTGATCATTGCAGCACTCCCAAGAAATTTGATTTTAAGAGAGTTCCAAATAGATTGCGCGTCACCCTGATGCTGTAACAGTACCAAAATGTCTTCCTTAATACTGACCATCTTCTTCTCGGCTTTAAAGTTTTCTTGTTCAGCCGGAGTTAACGTGTTAAGTGTTTTCGGAAGACCAGCATCATTCATAGGAACTACATATTTCGTTTCAACTTTCAGCCAACATTCGAGGTGATTCGCCTGAACCCATGTGCGAAATCTACCCTGCCACCCTGAATAATCTTCAATGTTGAGCAGTTTCGGTGGTTTTTGCATGGTTCCTAGCTCGTTCTCCATATTCATATTCTGGGCTATACTTGCTGGAGTTTGAGGACTCATACCTCCTCCGAAAAACGCATTATAAAACTCTTAATTGTCCATTTTATACTTTGAAAAATGTTTCGAAAAATTTCTAAGTTTTGAAAATTTTCAATTTCAAGCGACCTGGACTTTCAAACGATCTGGACTTTCAGACGACCTGGACTTTTCAAACGAACTGAATGTTTCAAACGATTTGAATGTTTTAAACAACCTGGAATATCCAAACCATGCGAAGTGACAAATATCAGTTAAAAAAAATTCCAGTTCGTGCGATCTGAACAACTTCACACAATCTGATCAGTCAAGTCGCACGAGTTGGTCACACAGTTTGAAATTTTCAAACGACCTGGTCCAATCCATGCGATCTGGACAAGATTTTCAAACGGTTTGAGCAAAAATCAAACGATCTGATCAATTTTACACGATTTGGTCAACATTTTCATACAATTTGGACAGTTTCTCCTCGTTTGAAGACTTAGTTTATCAAAATTTCAAGTTTTTGACATTTTAGGATCAGTTTTAGTTTGATTTATGGTCTGCAACTTTGTACAATTGTTCAAAATGATGTTTTACACAAAATATCTAAAATTCAGTCCATTTTATCCGTGAAATCGTCTGGAAATCCAAGAAAGAGTATAAGTATATGGTTCTAAACCGTTCAAAACACTGATATCAACAGATTTGACTCATCCTGAGCTCTGATACCACTTGTAGGATCGATGAATCATCCAAATGAGTCAATCAGAGTCAGATCTAGTTTCTAGAAAGGCGGAATCAGACTAGAAACCTTGCATCAGTGTTAGAACAAGAGTAGAAGAGTAGAAAGTCACTTTAAACATGTTCTTCATTCATATAATACGTTTTGGTACAGAGAGAATCGGACAGCACTTCGGTACAAAATTCTCCAGAAAGTTACAAATGAAGAACACTACTAGCCTATTTATAGGCTCACCAGATCGCATGGGATAAACTACCCAGACCGCACGAACTGAACAAGTTCACCTCGTGCGACCTGACCTTCCAGGTCGTGCGAACTGGACAAAAACATAAACTTTAACATTTTAATCTATTAGATATAATTGACACGACATTGACTGATGACGCAGGCGATAAACATTGTTCATCAACAAACGGTATCGATTTAACATAAATAATTATTGTGAGGTATATACTACAAATATTTGTTTTGAACGGGTTAAAATGTATATTACTACTCGGTAGTTTAGTGTATAACCGAAATATTAAAAACCGAGACGCAATACGTTTAGTGGATGGTTACACACGGTTTAAAATCAACTCACCCACATCCAAACCCTAGCATATAAATGCATCAATTTCTCTTCTTCATCTTATTTGCAAACCCTAGCCCCAAGTTCATTACCCATCACATAATACAAACATGCACACTCCTGCTATTTCTAGAGAGAGAATCGAAGAGTGAGAGAGGGCGAAGATGTTAAGGAACAGGGGATGTGGCTGGGTGCGACGGCTCGTGGAGGAGCCATGGCGGCGGCGGCAACCCGACACGACGGCCCAACCACAACAGCGGTGGGATTACAGCCAGTTGAGGGTTTAGAGTGCAGATCTACTTCTTCAACTCGTTCCTTAATCAGATCTGAAGGTGTGATGAACGAACCGGGTTGTGTCGAGTTCTCCGGTGACTTACGTTCCACAACATGTCTCTGTTTTGCCCAAATCCGTT
Source organism: Helianthus tuberosus (assembly GCA_030545235.1). Classification (NCBI taxonomy): domain Eukaryota; kingdom Viridiplantae; phylum Streptophyta; class Magnoliopsida; order Asterales; family Asteraceae; genus Helianthus; species Helianthus tuberosus. The sequence continues at coordinate 41,451,544 of CM060429.1, forward strand.
ACATCTGAGACTATCTCCGACATGTAGGGTGAGTTTTAGTGGAGTTATGGTGGCGTTACCGATGGCGGAGGTGGTTACCGGCGGTGGAGGTGATTCACCAGCCACTGACGGCGATGGGAATCGATGTTGGACATTTTTTTTGGGGTTTGAAGATTCACAAGAGACAGCGACGGGGAGTGTCGAGTGCAGATCGGTCCTTATGCGTCCAGGCTTGGAGGCGACAGTAAGTGTTAGTGTTCTTTCATCCACAATTTAAAATTTTGATAAGTGAATCTGAACTTGTATGCTTCATTTAGGTTTAGATCTGCTCCATTTAGGGTTGTGTCAAGCATGATGGTGACTCTGGGTAGTTACCGGCGACGGAGACGATCACCAGCTGTCGGTTTGTAGTGAATAGACGTGACGTTTGATCATTGGTGCGTATGGTAGTGTTTGGAAACAAGTTCGGGCCAGTCAATCGTCGGGTCAAACCAGTCAACACGCTTTTTAAGGGGAGTTCTATGTGCCGATTTGTTGAACGATTCGTACGAGAAGGTAGATTCACACGTTTGATTATTCTATATTTGAATACGTGTATTATTTGTAATAATTGAACGCGAACGAGCTCTAGTGAACCTGGCCCGACAAGTAAGATTATAATCTTACTAGTATACGTAAGATAATCTAATTAATCAGACTTGTATAAGTCTATGTATGTTTATATGTATATTATAAATACGGATAAATCTCAAGCCAAGGCCTTCATAAGTTGAAACGTGACATGAAATTCGTATTAATAACTTGGGTATTGGATTCTTGATTTGGAAAATTATCGAATGTTGTCGGGGTTTCTTCTTTAAATAGAGGAAACTCTGCCATCTTTTCGTAAGAACCTATAATACAACTTACATGTTTTAAAACAAATGAAAACATATCGGGATTCAAATAATTTCATAAAAATAAATATAAAGTATATATTTATTTTGGAGGATACTTGTGAATCACGAAACAAGTTTTTATTTATTTATTTAAACTTGGCAATTTAATTTAGCTCGGATAATTATGTAAAAAAGAGAGACATATTTATCTTTAAATATATTTCGAACGATTGAACGAGATTAGAAATGTAATTACACTATAATCATAGATAATATTATTCGGATATTATCGTATTATCCTTATCCGAATAAATAAAATAAATATATAATGATATTTATTTTAATGGTTATAAATGACACACAAGTGCACCCTTGATTATTATTTGGCTACGCGTGTTATACGTGCAACATATATACATATACTTTACGGGAACCCGGACAAGTCTGCTTTATGTAAGTTAACTATTAACATGCATGATAATTATTTGGAAAAACCACATTAATGTATTACTCGGTTTTATAACGTGCGATATTGTAATACGAACACACACTTACATACACGTTAACAGGACTTTATATTAAAATATATATATTTAATCACTTGGGAACTAGGTTGTTCTTAAGGGTTTGTACATATATGGGATATATGTGGGGTTAAACGAATCTAAGATTTCTATTTGCATCACGGTAATAACCATCCTATCGGGTCGTTCGGCTAACGATTCGGTAGAGCTCGATCACACATGAAACAACCTTATTCGAGTATTGGTTACTTATAATGTGCTACAATTATTAGGGATGTCTTGGTGAATATCGGCATTCGATGCCAGTTCGTGTCTCTAACACATAGTACTTTTGGATATAACACGCACCCTAAGGTGAGTTCATTCCTCTTGAGCATGCGTTCCGGTGGGTGGGACAATCATTGGGTATTCCTGAGAGGAATAAGCCTTTTGGGTAAAAACTGGAATGTTAGATAATACACTCATTTCCTATCACCTTAAGTCCCATCTTATACTGAATTAGTTACCTGAGAGGTAACGGGGTATTAGTTAATAGCGCTATTAGGTTTGGCAACCTCACACCGTACCTGAGTGGACGGGCGTGAACTAATGACCTTAATCATGACCAATGCTTAGATAGGGGGCATTGGGGACGGGTAAAATAATCTGGAAGCCATCTTGTACGGTATTCGAGTTATTATCAACATTATAATCAATGAACTGAACTAAACACTTGGTAATTCACGTTTTCGTAAAACTATGAACTCACCAGCGTTGTCTGATACACTTGTTGCATGCTCGCAGGTCGTTAGGTACTATGGACAATGAACTTGCTATCTGGGATTGCTGGAGTGGTCATGGGTCGCACAACTTGGATATGCATGGCTTGTTTATTGATTTCACATACATTTAGTTTTGAAACGTTTAAACAATGTTTTATTATTTGTTTCCGCTGAACATGATAAAATTGGATTATGTTTATGAATGTTTTATCTTTATAAATGAAAACTTTGTTTTATAAGTTGATGTTAGTTCAATGTGATTGGTGGCTAGATCCTGGTACGTCACACGCCTAGCGGGGTCACCGCATCTGGTATTTTGGGGGTGTGACATAAATGAATTAGACGAATTAAGGAATCAAGCCTACTCTAACTCTGAAATTTATAAGGAAAGAATGAAAAACTTGCATGATAAACGCATTAAACCTAATGAATTTCGAGTAGGAGATCAAGTTCTATTATTTAATTCACGACTTCGATTATTTCCCGGTAAATTAAAATCTAGATGGTCGGGACCTTTTTCTATCACCCATATTTTTCCACACGGTGCAATTGAAATTAAATCTCGGAATGGAATTCCATTCAAAGTCAACGGACAACGGCTAAAGCTTTATCAAGGATTCATTGAGGATGATGAGGAAGAAATCTCGCTACAAGCGGGCGAGGAATAAACAAAGGTTTATGCACCAACATCATATCTTGCAAGTAATGGACGTCGAGAAAGCTTAAAAAATTGGTAAGATTTCTAAAACCAAGTTTCGGGAAACAGGTCACTCACACGTGCACTAAAAAAATATGGAGATTTTACCCGCTCACGGGGCCATGCCCAGCGAGCACGGGGCCGTGGTCGGCTACTGTCGGGGATAAAACCCCTTTTGTCTTCTCATTTTCATTTCACCACGACCCATTTCCCCGAAAACTCTCTGGTTCCTCCGAGAATCTCTGCAGATTTTCACGTTCTTCCATCGTTCAATGTCATCAAGGTATGATTCTATCATCATAGTTAGTTAGTTTAATGATTTGAATGTAGATTAACATAAAAAATTTGCGGAAAATCTAGGGTTCTTGAACTTGAACCGAACCAAACCTCAACTTTTTCCTTAGATCTGTTAGTATTAGTATAGTTGCATGTTATAGGAAGTAAATCAACTAAAATTGTTAATGGATTTGTCTGATTTCAAACAGAAACCTCAAACCCTTTTTTTTGAACCGAAAAAGATGAAATTGAAGGGGTAAATGGTTTGTTTTTGGAAAAACAGCACTTGGGATTTCATTCCCCCGGAAAACCGCCCCTACTCAACCAAAAATTTTCAAGTTTTCCAAACCGGGTCGAAAAATGAAAATTTTGAGAAACAGAACCCTGACCACGGGGTCGTGGTCAGCGAGCACGGGGCGTGGGCGACAGAACTAAGTTGAACACGGGGCGTGGCCAATGGCCACGGGGCCGTGTCCAGCCTTCTGTTTTCAGTTTTCTTAAAAAATTTATCGTTTCACGCTAATTGTTTTGTGTTTTCTTCTGCAGAGATGGCCAGCAAGTTCACTAAGTTCAAGCCAAATGAATGGAACTATCAAGCCCGCTATGATGTTCTCAAAACAAGGCCCGAAGAAGTACCAACACAAGTGTGCCTCGATACCTTAGAAGCTGTGGGGCAACTAGACTGTTTCAACCCCCTGGTCACGGGTCCACTAAGGGTGGCCCTCTGCACTAGGCTCCATGCGGTTCATGAGTATAGCATGGAGTTCTATAGCTCTTTCGAGTTCAAAGCTAAAGCAGAGTCATTTGATGAAGAAGGGGTTGAATTCCGATGTGCGGGGGAGGTGCTCTTTATCTCTATCGCACAATTTGGAGTGCAAGTGGGTCTTTTCTCTGAGGAAGAGTCCGGTGACGAAGAAAACACGGGTGGTCTCCGTGAAATCTCAGCTAACATGCACCAGACAGCGTGGGCTCAAATCGGGGATGGTCCATACGATCCAAGCCAAACTAAGAGCTCCCAGTTACGGGACCATCTCTACCGCTACATTCATAGGGTCCTTAGAAACTCTCTCAGTCAAAGGCGTGATAACACCAATGTTGTCAACTTGCGTGATCTGACGGTCTTGTATTGCATCCACAACCGAGTTCCCCTTGATGTCCCACACCTGCTCCTCTGAAACATGCATCTAAATCTGTTAGCCTCCACAAGACCTATGTTCAGCGAATGCCGAAATCCTTCCGTAAGGGTCCATGGTTGGGCAAGGTAGATCTCATTCAATGTTGTTCAATGGGGATCATTCACGAAACGGGTGACGGAACAGTCCGCTTCCAAACCACTCAAGGACATGTTTAGAACCCGGAGGAAGCCCTCGTTCTTCTCGCCAACCCAATCCGTCCTCCTCCTCAGTTTCATGGCCAGTCGTGTTCATCCTCATCTCAAGGGGGTGGTTTTCCTAACTTTCAAAGTTTACATGATCTTTTGCAGGAAAACCTCTTATGCAACCACAACAGCTACAACATGGCCAGCAATACTACACTCGGGTGGGAGCAATGGAGCGCAACATCTCCGAAATGCAAGATGACATCACCTACATGAGCGACCACATGGTGTACCAAGGAGGAGACGATGAAGATGAGGACATGGACTGATTCGGAGGCATTGAAGGTGGTGTGACATCGGATGCAACTTCTCATGTTAACCCTTTTTATCCCACAAACAATTGACTGGCCTGCGTGCCATGGTTTAAACAATTTACTTTCCTTAACACTTTTTATTTTTCTGCATTTTATTTTCTGTTTATGTGTGATGTTGGATGATTAACTTTGGTAAGATTAGGATGTTTGTTATGTATTGTGTGGTGTGGTATTTAAGCAAAACAGGTGCCAGGAAGCTTGGATGCACTAAGTATTAGTGCTACGTAAGCCCGAAAACCCGAACCAAAAGCCACAGACTTGTTTTCATTATTTGCAGACTGTCGCCACGGGGCCATGCCCAGCTAGCACGCCCCGTGTCCACTCCTCTGAACTGCAGTTTTTTCTGATTTCTGCCCACCACGGGGCCGTGTCCACCAAGCACGCCCCGTGGCGACATTCTGTAAGTTTCTGTTACTGGCACTCTGACCACGGGGCCGTGCTCAGCCAGCACGAGGCCGTGGCCAGGTGTCCAGTAACACCAAACCTTGTTTTCAACACCTTTTTACGCATTCAATCAACCAAAAAACTTAATTTTAGGACACATTGAGGACAATGTGTAATTTAAGTGTGGGGGGATGCTAAAACCTTGAATTTTGCAAGTCCTAATAGCAAGTCTTACACAAAACTCTATTGGAACCGCTAATCACCCCAATTTTTTTCAAAAATTATCATTTTTTTACTTGCCTTGGTTTAATTTGGGAATAAAAGTTCTAAGAAGGTTATATTTTTACAATTTACAACCGATAGCGTCGTGATAAAAAGAACCAAATAAGAAAATTATGAAAAAGGCATGACAAATCTAATTAAAATTTGATTATATATACTTGATTACATTATAAACCCATTCCCACAACAAGTGAGTTTTGAGCCTTTATTGAGCATACAAGAATATATCTTTAAACTAAATGCTCATTTTTCGTTTCTTGTGTGAATAACCGCTTGGTTCTTACGACTCTAGAACTTGCCACGACAATACATTCCCGGTCCTTACCAACTCAAACCCAAGTAAGTAAATGATGGAGGCATTAGGACTAACCCATTTTCTTTTCAACACCATTATTTTTCATTTTTTTACCACCTACCCAAAATCCCCCTAGTTAACCCCTTTGAGCCTAAACCTTTTCATTTCTAAACCCACAAAACAAACACCCTTTACCCACCAAAAACCTTTTTCTTTTCAAACCCTTTATTTTAGTAAAAAGCTCGGTTATCTTGTGACGTCTTCTATAAAAAAAATGAAAGTCTAGCAATAAATAAACAAGTTCCTCAAAGAAAATTTGTTTGAAAATGCTTAGTTTGAATAAAAGTCACAAAAACAAAAAGTTTTATGACGACTGACGCTTTTTACGTTTTAGCCCTTTTTACTAACCACTAACTAAAACCACATACCCTTAGCCCAAGCCTAACCCTTTCCAAAGTCCTCTTGATATTTACGAAGGTTCATAGTTAAAAAGGAGGAGGTTTGATTGCTTGGCAAGCATATGGTAGAAGTAAGTTCCATGCCGGTCTCGAGTGTTTCACAAAAGTACATCTTCGGCTGAGTGTTGAGTGATCTCCCGTGAGGTATGTGAACGTGTATATAAATGGAATTTTAATGAGTCATGTTATGCCCAAATAAGTAATTTCTCTTATGAAACGTTCTCAATAAATAATAACGAATAGGATTGTAAATCGAATAAAAATAAAACCCAATAAAGATCTTGGATTCCCGACACTCAAGATAAGTCCCAAAACTTCTCTCCTACCTATTCCATTTGGGTGTGTAAGCCACATATTAAAGAGTTTTGCTTGAGGACAAGCAAAGATTCAAGTGTGGGGGTATTTGATGTGTGCAAAATGTAACATATAAATTACATCAAATGAGGCATAAAACTAACACTTTTTTAGTACTAATGTTGGAAAAAGTGTGTTTTTGTCTTCCTTTTGAATTTACAGGACCAAATGAGCTTAAACGAGCAAAAGGAACAAATATACAGCAAAAACCAACATAAATACAAATAAAAGGAATAAACGTGACATGCCCAACCCCTCGGCAGGATCCCCAAAGGCAAAAACAAGAAACAGAAAACTGACCACGGGGTCGTGCCCACTGGACACGGGGGCGTGGTCAGCTACCTGCAGAAAAGACAAAGTTGTGGAAGCTTCTACGCCCACCACGGGGCGTGCCCAGCTCAGCACGGGGCGTGGTCAACGCTAAGATACGTAGAATCTTGCAAAATCTTGGTAGTACAGATACGCTTCTGCACACGGGGCCATGCCCGCTGGACACGGGCCGTGTTGAGCCCTATGCTGACAAAAGCAATTAATGAAGGAAGAGAAAAGGATGGCCACAGGGGCGTGTCCGCTAGACACGGGACCGTGGCCAGGCTTCTGTTCAGGCTATAAATAGAGGTGCTTGGCTCACTTCAAAGGCATCCCTTGGCAAACCACCACTCTCCCACTCTGCCACCACTCCACCACCACTACAACACCCACATCTACCACCATCATCCATCATCCACCTTAGAGTGTGTTAGGATCTGAGTTTGGATTGATTGTGTTTTACATTTGAATGGATCTGAGTTTGGATTGATTGTGTTTTACATTTGAATTAAAATGAAGGATGAACAAGTAATGCAGCGGACTGTAAATGGAAACAAACTTTGCACACAATCAAACAGGAGAATTGCTTTCAACACACATTTTCAACAAAGAACCGAATGATTGAATTTATTTCATCAACGATTACAATGCATGCATGTAACAAACTCCCCCTCAGCCTGAGCTCACAGTGATTTGTTCGTACAGGAAGAAAGATGGTCAAGAGTTAATAGAACAGTACAGGGTACTGTTCTATTTATAGGCATGGACAAACCACTGTGGCATCTTTGCTGACGTCACCATGAAAGTGACATCTAACCTCCTAACAAACTCTAACAACTGATCTAATACAAACACTACTTATGCTAACTACTGATTACAATACATTACATAAAAACAAGCTAAACTACTGCTGAATCCTTCCACTGTTGTGACTCCAGCAGTACTTGACATATTCAGTAGTGCTTGACTTATAGCAGTAGATTGAACAACAGAGCTTTAGTCTTCATCAGTCTTTGACTTGATCAGCAGTTGTAGGTCAGCAGTTGTAACGATCAGTGGATTGGAGGTCATCAGATGTTGATACCACTTTCAATGGGAGAGACTTGTATACATAACATCTGCTTATTTTGGATCCACTACTCTGATCCAGTTTTGGCTTTAATTATCTGTTCCTCTGATAGGGTTCAATCCCAACAATCTCCCCCTGGAACAGATAATGCCAAAACCCTTCATTATTTGTAGATCTTTATTGCCTCATCAACAGTTCCCTTATTTGCCCTTTGAGTTGTAACTCAAAGTCTAAGGCATCTGTATCATCTTCATCCCTGCAAAGTGGAAGATAAAGGAGATCCTGCAAATCTTCAATACTTAGGCCAAGTGATTGTTCCTTGGTTATTTTCTTCACTTCTCCACTAGACTTGATCACAATCAGTTCATGGGTCTGTTTGTCAGTTTTCCACTTTAGTACTTTGAGTCTGGTGGGTTTCTTGGGAGATTTTTATTAGATGAGGAGTTTGGTGATGCTGGCCTGGTGATGACTGACTGAGCAGTGCTTGCAGGTTGATTCAATCCAAGAGTTTCTGCTATCATCTTCTTAATACCCTCTTTTACAAGGTCATCTCCAGCCATTAATTCTTCCACTGTTTCAGCATCCAACTGTTTTGGTTGTCTTCTTTTATAGATGGCAGCACCAGCTGGAGCAGTGGATCTCCTGATTTGCAGCTTTGGTGGTCTTGTTGAAACCTCTGCTTCAGGATAGTCAGGTTTTTGTGGAACCCTTGGATCTTTCTTCCTTAGTTCCTCCAACCTTTTGTAGGTGGTCCTGACTTTGTCTTCTTTCCATCTCATCACTTGATTTTTAGACCCATAATCAGTAGCAATTAACTCCTCTTTCATTCTATTCAGCTCCAATGTCTTTTCAGGTACATTCTTCTTATATTTTGCCCAATCAGGAGAAGTGTGTTTGACCTTGTTTTTAATCATTTCTTGAATCCTGGCTGCTTCACTTTCAAGCTCAGGAATTGTCCACTCTTTGTACATGTATTTTTCTCCTTTATATTTCTTAAAAGCCATGATGTTGTCAAGGTAGTCTTTTCTCAATGACTCATCTGCTCTTTCTGATATTTGTTGATAAACATTCTTTGCAAATTGCTCCAAGGATCTGACTTGAGTGAGTAGAAATTGATAATGCCTTTGAATTTCTTTGTCAGTTTTTCCTTGTGAGTTTCTTTTGGAGATATCCTCTGCCTGTTGAGCCTTAACTTTCAAATATTCTTCAATGTTGTTAGGCCTAGGATATCCTTCAACTGATGGCAAACTCCTTTTAGCAGGATCATCCACAAAGTAGAAAGATTTGATCTCTTCTCTGACTGCTATAAGTTCAAGAGGATATTGGAAACCTGCTAGAGTGATGGTAGTGATTGGTTGTTGAACTTGGGCTGAAGAGAGAGGAACAGGGTTTGGAATATTTACAAGTGCATGAGATTGTGAAGATGTAGGTGGTGGTGATGGAGAATCATCATCAGGTAAAATTACCCTTCTCCTTTTTAGTTTAGGAGAGGCAGGTGGTGTGTTGGATGGTTGTGAAGTATTGATTTGAGTGATGGAAGGTGTTTCAACCACTGTTGTCATTACAACAGATGTTGTAACATCTGATGTCTTCTGGTTTTTAGCAGGAGGTGATGGTGGTGAGGTTGTTTTAGGTGGTGGTGGTAAGGCAGTGGTTGTGGTGTGTGTTGTAGTGGTGTGTGTTGAAGTGATGGCAGGTGTTTGGCTAGCAGTTGTTGAAACTACTGAAGTATCAGCAGTTGTTGATACAACAGAAGTTACAACAGCTGTTTGGGTGGAAGTTTGATGTTTGGAGCCTTTGGAAGGTGGTTTGGAGGCATGCTTTGTGGGTCTGGATGGTGTGTGTTTGGGTTGCCTCACTTGTCTAATGGGCTTCTTCTTTTCATCCTTAGATTTTCATCATCCATAGGTTCAGAAGGACCCTGCACATTCAGCTCCATAAACGCTCTTTTCTCCTGTTCCCACCCGGCTTTATCCTTAGCCTCTCTATCCCTTTTTACACTTGCTTTTGCTTCAGCAAGTGCATCTGTGGTAACATCAATCTTTTTACTACCATCTGGCAAGGGAATGTCTTTAGTTATGATATCTTTTTCTGGTTCAATATAAACGCCATCTTCAATTCCCTTCTTCTTCCACTACTTGATTTTCTCCCCCTTTTTGGCATTATCTGGTGGTGGGTTATCAATAAAAAGAACAGTGGGAGGAGCAGTGCCAGTGGTGTTCAGTATGTGGGCCTTGATAGCCTTGATGTCAGCTTGGGTATCTTTAAACCTTGACTCCATCATGTTTCTCAGCTTTTGAACATGTATCTCATGCTGCTGATCAGCCATTTGTCTTTGATGTTGGAGTAGTGGTTGAAATAAATTCCATAACTCATTTACAGCAGGTGTAGGTTGTGCAGGTGCTTGAGCTGGAGCAGCAGTGGTTGGTACCTGTTGAGCTTTCAACAACTGTTGCAGCATATCTTTAATTTCTGCAATAGAAGTATCCAGTTTGTCAATTCTGTCCGTCAATTCTCGGTACATTAAACCCTCACCCAACTTAATGGGATCATCTGATTTCCCACTAACAGTGGTTGTAACAGTGGTTGACTCAGGGAATGTATTCCAAAAGTCATCCACTGATGCCCCTTTGTCTTGGAACTGGGGACTTCTTTCTTCAAATTGAGAAACCCTTTTTAGTGAACCAGTGAAGACTGGATACACAAGTGTTCCCAGAGAAGAAATTGCCTCCAAGGAAGTCTTATTGATGTAACCACTGTCCAAATGCAAACCAGTGGGTTCAACACTTTTAGTGGCTGCTTAACTTGGACTACCACCAAGAGTTACTTGTAACTCAAGGGGTGTAACCTCCTGAGGTCTTGTTGGTGGGTTAGCAATGATTGATACATCAGACCCAGTCACTTGTTGAGGTATGTTGTGACAACTGTGTTCTGTAATCGATGTACGATGTAAAACAATGATGATTATTAATAAAACAATGTGCTTTGGTGTTATTATATGTGTTTTGATGTTATTATGTTTGCAATTATGTTTGGTGATTTTGCAATTCGATTCGATTCCAATTACAAGCTTTAAATCGCGTTCTGGAAGGTTATACGCAAACTGGTGCGTAAACGCAGTCAGTATAACGCGAAAAACACTCCGGAATAGTGACATAGGCATAACATACCTTAAATAACCTCCACATAACTTAGAAATAAGTTTTGGATGGTTTGGTGTGTCGAAATCAACTTTGTTCGATCGCAGGGACTATTTGTGTCAAACTGCGAAACTATCCCGATTTGAACTGTAACGAACATTCCGGAACACGACCATAAGTTAAACATACCCTAAATAACCTTTACATAGCTTAGAAATAGGCTTTGAGGGGTTCGGTATGCTAAAATAAACTTTATGGTCATTCAGGGACTAAAAGCGTCATAAAGTGCACAAGTTTACACTTTCACGCATATCTTACGTTCTGAATACATCCGGACATCCAAAAATTTATGTAAGCATTAAAATATTTTATTTTAGTGTTTGGCATGATAAAATTCCATTCTTCGCTTAATTTGGATCGTTTTTGCGTCCCGTTACGACTTCCGTCGTAATTAACCGAACAACGCAACCGTACGGCCAAACGAACCGACATCCGAGATATTTTTGAGCACATTTTAAGTTCCCTATACTTTAACTTCATTTTAGAGCTTTGAAATGGGGTTAACGGGGCTTAAACGTGTCAAAAATGCATCGAAAACCAAGTTTTGGGGCTGCAGGGACTAAAACTGCCAAACTGTGAAAGTAGGTCCTTAGGGACCGTAAGGGTGAGGACCATACGGTCCGTAAGCATGTCCCAGTTGCTCAGAAACTTCTAAAGCAGCTGTTAACAGCTGTTACCCACTCCTAATCTCATTCCACATGTTGATACCTGATCACGGGGGGCCATTTTTGGTGTACCATGGTTACCAACAAGTGTATGGATGAGATTAAATCACGGATTACGAGAAACGATCATAACGGTTATCCATTTACTATAAATACCCAACCCATTTCCTTACAAAACCCACAAATCTGATCTAAGAATGCTCTAAGTTGAAGCCATTGCTTCATACCTGAGCTACTTGGATCAAGATTAGCTTGCGGGGACCCTTTGTAAGTGTTCCTTCGTTCTTTTATCGCTTTTCGAGTCCGAAAGTCAAACTATGTATGACTTTCTGCATTGACCAGTTTATGGTCAACACGAAGTTCGGTTGAACTTCATAACATGAGCGTAATCACGATGGTTATAGTCCTTTGTGACTATACCTACTGATTACCACGTTATCTAGGCTCAGTGACGAGTCGTAGTTTCGGCCAAAATATGCATTTACGCCTATTTTGTATCCAAACTACTCTAGGATATCAAAACCGTTTGTTTTGATATCAAAACCTGTTTTCTAACTTAACTAAACATGTTTTAGCATGTTTAACTCGTCACTTTTTAGTTTAGTGCTTGTGTAGAGTCGTAAGTCAAGCGGACTAAACACCCGCTTAGACTTCCGAACACGACCCGTTTGGTCGATCTTAGGATCCGACCAAACATGGTTAGTGACCATAGTAGTATAGGGAATAACCTTCCGAGGTTATACCTTATGGTCACCTAGTTTAGGTAGTTGTATGATAAGTAGTTTATATGCCTTAGGTAAATTACCAGAATACCCTTTTCATGTATAATTGGTAATTTAGCATATGTAACCTAAACTTTTGTCACATAACTGATTATACAACATGATTAGACTTGTATAGGCATATAATACTTGTCATAGGACTAGTTAGACGTCTCGAACGCGCTTTGCGCGCACGACGCGTTAAAGTAGCGTAAGCTACCTTAATGGGTCGCGATGGGTCGAAAGCACTTAGGCTAGGTTTCATTTAGGATGTAGGCTTTGTTAAACCATATCACATGAGTTCCAACACTCATTTGGTTTACTAGACCTCATTCTGTCCGATCTTCCGATTTAGGCGTCTATTGTTTGACTAGTGATTCAATTACTAGGTGCTACGTGATTTCTCTGGTTTACTCGAGTTTGTTGAAGTACTATTGATTGAGGATACCTTGCACTGCATGTGAGTACATAGATTCCCCTATTTTACTGTTTTCAATTGTTTTGGGGTGATTCATATGTACAAAATGTTTTCAAGGTTTAAACGATGATTTCAAAAACGAATAGAACGATTTATACTAAACTAATTACGATTTCGATAATGTGAACGAACTTGTTGGTTGTAGTTACATAACGAATGACATTCGTTAATTTTGGCCGAACCGACCAGTATTAGGTTATGGTACCATAGGATCTGACAAATCCCGTTATTTCACTATACCCATGGTTATGTGTGGGTGTTGAGGGTAACGATTGAATCTGATGATTGTTAACTTACCCTTTGGAGGTTTGTTAATGCAAGAACGAGTTGAATGATGAACGAGTCACAAAGGTTTGAATGTTATTAGCGAGGCGACCATATATAAGTTTCACAATTAAAACAAGAATGATTTGAATGATTGAACGATTTGAACGATTGAACGATTTGAACGATTGAACGATTTGAACGATTAAACGATTTGGAAACGATGTTAAACGATTTGGGATAAACGATTGATTTTTGGTAAGTGTTTAGATAACGAGACGGGTGTAATGTAGTGAAAACATGATAGATACGCCGCTGGTACTTCTTATATATAAGTGTTTTCAACATATTACATGCCGTGGCATTATTTAGTTCACTTGGGTAAACGATAGTGAAACGATGTCACACAACGATGTTTTCGAAACAATATACGAGTTTTATTTACAAGTTATTACGAGATGTTTTACAATTTGCCTTACTAAAACAAATGTTTTTGGGTTAAGAATCATGGCTACGAGGATTTCTAAACCATAACCATCTTGATTTGAGTTGGTTAATTTAGTTGCAATATAATACTCTTTTCAAAACAAGGTTTTTAATAAAGTATTGCAACATTTAAAATAGCCATGAATCCGACACTCCTATAAAACCTATGTACTCGCCAGCATTTCTTTGCTGACTTTGTTTTCACATATGTTTCAAGGATTGATGCTTGATGATGATTACTAGGATGCATGAGTCACATAGGATCTGGACGAGGCCTTAGTGACATAATAACAATATTAGTCGATATGTAACTTGTTTGTTCTATGTTAATACAATGTTAATGTTTAATATTCAATAAAATGAAACACTTTTGTATCCATGGTTATGAAACGATAATTCTGTTGCAACACGCCCTGACGTTTTCCGCCGCGCTTTGTTGTTTTACGCGGTCAGGGTGTGACAGAAGAGTTGGTATCAGAGCCAATGGTTATAGGGAATTAGGTTATTAGTAATTCTTTGACCTAGACTATAACTTCTAGGACCCCAACGCAAGTTTATTTGCGTTTAGATTTTTAAAACAAAATCGTCACCTACCCTTAGGTGATAACCACAATGAGAACACAAGTTCGAATCCGCTTCGAAAATTAATCATCCGTTCTAGGATGATTGATTACTAGGTTTTGAACCCTCTATTATATGGTTTTGAACCCTTTAAGTTTTCATAATCTCGTCAAAGTTTGGGTCTAAATAATGTGAACACGTGCAAACTGGAAGAGTGAATGCCTGTACCCTGGGTTTTCTGTCTAAGGCTAGAGTGTTCGTAAAAATCCACATAATCGGACCAGTCACTCTTACCTGGGAACTCTTGGGGTGAGTGTTCACTTATAGGCGAGCATGTCTTCGCGATACATTATTTTTGACCTATTTACTTTGATTAGTCACTGCGTGTCATTTGTTTGTTCGAGGTAACAAACGAATGATCGCCTCTCTTATGTTTTGTCGATACCTCTTTTGTTTTTCCTAAATTTCAACCTCACTCGATTCTCCTGTTTCCTTGTTAGACAATGCCGCCTCGACGCGATCCTCGAACTTTTACTATTGAAGAAATCGCAGCCCTGGTCTCTCAGCAAGTGGCTGCTGTGCTTCCTGGCATTTTGACCCAAGTCCACGAGATATATAACAACAATAATAACAACAACAATGCGCCGTGTAATTTCAAGAACTTCAATTCTGCGAAGCCACTTAAGTTTTCTGGGTCGCAAGGAGCAACTGCGCTCCTGCAGTGGTTTGAGAGTATCGAGAGCACATTCAGACATGTTCAGTGTCCGAATGCGCGTAAGGTTGAATTTGCTTCGAGCGTGTTTGAGAAGTGAGCGCTTACCTGGTGGAATGGCATTATGCGCGATAGGGGTGCCGAAGTGGCGTTGGCACAAACATGGGAAGAGCTTCGGGCTCTCATGATGAAGGAGTTTTGTTCCCGTCACGAAGTTCGGGCTTTGGAGCGAGAGTTTGACGATTCAAAGCAAGATGGGGCTGAACACCGTGCGTACACGAATCGTTTCAAGGAACTCAGTCTATTGTGTCCCACCATGGTTACCCCTCTGGAGAAAGCAATCGAGAGATATATCGATGGTCTACCCGATTCTATTCTGGAGATTGTGACCGGTGTTAATCCTCCTACCCTTCGCCAAGCAATCGAGTTGTCTGCTACCCTGACTGAGACTCAAGTCAGGAAGGGTAAACTCACCCGCAAGGGTGATAAAAAGAAGACGACTGATTCAGAGAAGGACAAGAAAAAGGGTAAGGGTAAGGAAGGTGAGTCATCGAAGAAGTCGAGGAAGCGAAAGGGTGCCCAGAATTTTGCTGTTACAGCACAGACTGCTCAGAACCCGCAGAACCCACCAGCTCAACCACCTGCAAAGAAAGCGCATGCTGGTACCACACCTCATTGTGCTCGTTGCAACGGTCATCACGTTGCACAACAAGCTTGCAGGCAATGCACGACGTGTGGTAGACTTAGGTATTTGGCCAATGTTTGTCATTTTGGACAAAATCAGTTTGCTCAGGTTCCAGCTCCGGGTCAGGGGAATGCTGCGAGATTCCCACCGGGTTCATGTTTTAATTGTGGAGAGTATGGTCATTTCCGCAACAACTGTCCGAGACTGGTAAATGCAAACGCGAATGCTAACGCGAACCCTAATGCGAACGTCAACGTCAATGTGAATCCCGCTCGTGGGCGAGCGTACAATTTGAATGCAAATGAAGCGAGGGCCGACAACGAAGTGGTTAACGGTACGTTTCTTGTTAACAATCGACCTGCATCTATACTTTTTGATTCTGGTGCCGATAGAAGTTTTGTTTCTCTGTCTTTTGAGCCTTTGCTTGCGATACCAAGAACCAAACTGAGGAAACCCTTATCTGTCGAAGTTGCTACTGGTAAACCTCTTGTTCTCGATTCTGTTATTCGTGATTGTCAGTTAAACCTTGATAACCATCTTTTTCCTATTGACCTCACACCGATGCAACTTGGGAGCTTCCATATTATCATTGGAATGGATTGGTTAACCAAACACCACGTTGAGGTGGTTTGTTTCGATAAGATTGTTCGTATTCCTTTGTCTTCTGGAAATTCGTGGAGAGAAGCCATCTGGTGGTTTGAAGTTTATGTCGTGTTTGGAAGCCCAAAGGTATTTACGAAAAGGATATGGCACATGTCACCGAGGAGAAAGGCAAGAACAAGAGTAATCAGGATATTCCGATTGTTCGGGATTATCCGGAGGTGTTTCCCGATGAACTGTCTGGTTTGCCTCCAGTTCGTCAAGTCGAGTTTCATATTGACCTTATACCCAATGCCAACCCGATTGCAAAAGCACCTTATCGTCTTGCACCCTCGGGGATGCCAGAGTTATCGAAACAGCTTCAAGAGTTATCTGATAAAGGATTCATCCGACCGAGCTTTTCACCTTGGGGAGCTCCTGTCCTCTTCTCGAAAAAGAAAGACGGACCTTTTCGAATGTGTATCGATTATCGTGAGCTTAATAAGCTCACCATCAAGAATCGATATCCCCTACCTCGAATTGATGATATCTTCGACCAGCTGCAGGGTGCTTCATGTTTTTCCAAGATCGATCTGCGTTCTAGGTATCATCAACTTCGTGTTCTCGAAGAAGATATTCCCAAAACTGCTTCCCGCACAAGATATGTGCATTACGAGTTTACTGTCATGCCTTTTGGTTTGACGAATACTCCAGCTATCTTTATGGACTTAATGAATAGGGTCTGCAAGCCTTATTTGGATCAGTTCGTCATTGTTTTTATTGATGACATCTTGATTTATTCAAAGTCTCAAGCCGAGCACGAACAACACCTTCGCTTAACATTGGAACTCCTGAAGAAGGAACAACTTTTTGCTAAATTCTCCAAGTGTGAATTCTGGCTTAAAGAAGTTCAATTCTTGGGTCATATAGTCAATGAGCAGGGTATTCATGTGGATCCATCCAAGATTGCTGCTATCAAGGACTGGAATACACCAACGACGCCTAAAGAGATTCGATCTTTTCTTAGTCTTGCTGGTTATTATCGTCGATTCATTTCGAATTTCTCAAAGATTGCGGTTCCACTCACTGCTTTGACTCAGAAGAATAAGCCTTTCTAGTGGGGACCCAAGCAAGAAGGGGCGTTCCAAACGCTGAAGCAGAAGTTATGTAATGCTCCTGTTCTATCTCTGCCCGAGGGAAGCGATGATTTCGTTGTCTATTGCGATGCGTCCAACTTAGGCCTTGGTTGCGTTCTTATGCAACGAGGTAAGGTTATTGCATATGCATCTAGACAGCTGAAAGTTCACGAGAAGAACTACACGACTCATGATCTTGAGTTAGGAGCTATGGTTTTCGCGCTTAAAATCTGGAGACACTACCTTTATGGAACAAAGTGTGTGGTTTTCACAGACCACAAAAGTCTCCAGCATATTCTTAATCAGAAAGAGCTGAATATGAGGCAACGACGTTGGGTTGAACTCTTGAACGACTATGATTGCGAGATTCGCTACCATCCTGGTAAGGCGAATGTCGTATCTGATGCGCTTAGTCGAAAAGAACGAGTCAAGCTTCATTCTGTTCGAACTCTATCTGATCTTCAATCTCGTGTCCTTCAAGCTCAAAAATTTTGTGTTTCACAAAATTTGATGGGTACGGAATTACCACGTCAACTTGAGCTTATGCTCGAAGCGAAAGACGATGGTTTGCTCTATTTTATGGATCGATTGTGGATTCCGAAACAAGACGATCTTCGCACCTTGGTAATGGACGAAGCTCGTAAGTCTCGATATTCTATCCATCCTGGTGCTGATAAAATGTACAAGGATCTTCGTACTCAGTGCTGGTGGCCTGGTATGAAGAAGGATGTTGCCTTGTATGTATCGAAATGCCTAACTTGTCTCAAAGTCAAGGCCGAACATCAACGACCTTCTGGCTTGCTTGTACAACCAGAGATACCGGTTTGGAAGTGGGAGAACATTGCGATGGATCTCATCACTAAGTTACCGTGTACGTCTAAAGGTCATGATGCTATATGGGTTATTGTCGATCGATTAACGAAATCAGCTCATTTCATTCCGATTCGCGAGGATCTATCTGCTGATAAACTTGCAAAGATTTATGTTGATGAGATTTTGACACGACATGGTGTGCCCTTGGATATCATCTCTGATCGTGATGCTCGATTTTCATCTCATTTCTGGATGGCCATGCAATCTGCTTTGGGAACCCAACTGAATCTAAGCACTGCTTATCATCCCCAAACAGATGGCCAATCTGAGAGAACGATTCAAACTTTGGAGGATATGCTTAGGGCATGCGTGATAGACTTTGGTGGTAATTGGGACTCTCATCTGCCACTGATCGAGTTCTCTTACAACAATAGTTATCATACTAGCATTAATATGGCACCATTCGAAGCTCTCTACGGTCGAAAATGTCGTTCACCTGTCTGTTGGAGCGAGACCGGTGAAGCTCAGCTTACTAGACCTGAGCTCGTTCTGGAAACAACAGACAAAATCAAGAAAATCCGCGATAATCTTGTGACAGCTCGAAACCGTCAAAAGAGATATGCGGATTTGGGACGCAAGCCCTTAGAATTTCAAGTCGGAGATCGTGTCCTACTCAAGGTTTCACCTTGGAAGGGAGTCGTGAGATTTGGAAAGAAAGGAAAACTTGCACCTCAATATGTGGGACCATATAAGATTGTGGAAAGAATTGGAAAGGTTGCCTATCGTCTAGAGCTACCTCCAGAGCTTGGAAATATTCATCCGACTTTTCACGTGTCCAATCTATGAAAGTGTTTAGCTGACGCTGTTCTACACATTCCTCTCGACGAGATTCAAATTGATGAAACAATGCACTTTGTCGAGAAACCCGTGGAGATAGTGGAACGTACATACAAACAGTTGAAGAACAAACGGATTCATTTGGTTAAAGTTCGCTGGGAATCCAAACGTGGCCCAGAGTTTACTTGGGAACGTGAGGAACAGATGAAGACGAAATATCCGCATTTGTTTTCACAAGCTTCCTCTAGTTAAAATTTCGGGACGAAATTTCCTGAAGTAGGGGAGACTGTGACAACTGTGTTCTGTAATCGATGTACGATGTAAAAAAATGATGATTATTAATAAAAAAATGTGCCTTGGTGTTATTATATGTGTTTTGATGTTATTATGTGTGCAATTATGTTTGGTGATTTTGCAATTCGATTCGATTCCAATTACAAGCTTTAAATCGCGTTCTGGAAGGTTATACGCAAACTGGTGCGTAAACGCAGTCAGTATAACGCGAAAAACACTCCGGAATAGTGACATAGGCTTAACATACCTTAAATAACCTCCACATAACTTAGAAATAAGTTTTGAATGGTTTGGTGTGTCGAAATCAACTTTGTTCGATCGCAGGGACTATTTGTGTCAAACTGTGAAACTATCCCGATTTGAACTTTAACGAACATTCCGGAACACGACCATAAGTTAAACATACCCTAAATAACCTTTACATAGCTTAGAAATAGACTTTGAGGGGTTCGGTATGCTAAAATAAACTTTATGGTCATTCAGGGACTAAAAGCGTAAAAAAGTGCACACGTTTGCACTTTCACGCATATCTTACGTTCTGAATACATCCGGACATCCAAAAATTTATGTAAGCATTAAAATATTTTATTTTAGTGTTTGGCATGATAAAATTCCATTCGTCGCTTAATTTGGATCGTTTTTGCGCTCGTTACGACTTCCGTCGTAATTAACCGAACAACGCAACCGTACGGCCAAACGAACCGACATCCGAGATATTTTTGAGCACATTTTAAGTTCCCTATACTTTAACTTCATTTTAGAGCTTTGAAATGGGGTTAACGGGGCTTAAACGTGTTAAAAATGCATCGAAAACCAAGTTTTGGGGCTGCAGGGACTAAAACTGCCAAACTGTGAAAGTAGGTCCTTACGGACTGTAAGGGTGAGGACCATACGGTCCGTAAGCATGTCCCAGTTGCTCAGAAACTTCTAAACCAGCTGTTAACAGCTGTTACCCACTCCTAATCTCATTCCACATGTTGATACCAGATCATGGGGGGCAATTTTTGGTGTACCATGGTTACCAACAAGTGTATGGATGAGATTAAATCACGGATTACGAGAAACGATCCTAACGGTTGTCCATTTACTATAAATACCCAACCCATTTCCTTACAAAACCCACAAATCTGATCTAAGAATGCTCTAAGTTGAAGCCATTGCTTCATACCTGAGCTACTTGGATCAAGATTAGCTTGCGGGGACCCTTTGTAAGTGTTCCTTTGTTCTTTTATCGCTTTTCGAGTCCGAAAGTCAAACTATGTTTGACTTTCTGCGTTGACCAGTTTATGGTCAACACGAAGTTCGGTTGAACTTCATAACGTGAGCGTAATCACGATGGTTATAGTCCTTTGTGACTATACCTACTGATTACCACGTTATCTAGGCTCAGTGACGAGTCGTAGTTTCGGCCAAAATGCGCATTTACGCGTATTTTGTAACCAAACTACTCTAGGATATCAAAACCGTTTGTTTTGATATCAAAACCTGTTTTCTAACTTAAGTAAACATGTTTTTAGCATGTTTAGCTCGTCACTTTTTAGTTTAGTGCTTGTGTAGAGTCGTAAGTCAAGCGGACTAAACACCCGCTTAGACTTCCGAACACGACCCGTTTGGTCGATCTTAGGATCCGACCAAACATGGTTAGTGACCATAGTAGTATAGGGAATAACCTTCCGAGGTTATACCTTATGGTCACCTAGTTTAGGTAGTTGTATGATAAGTAGTTTATATGCCTTAGGTAAATTACCAGAATACCCTTTTCATGTATAATTGGTAATTTATCATATGTAACCTAAACTTTTGTCACATAACTGATTATACAACATGATTATACTTGTATAGGCATATAATACTTGTCATAGGACTAGTTAGACGTCTCGAACGCGCTTTGCGCGCACGACGCGTTAAAGTAGCGTAAGCTACCTTAATGGGTCGCGATGGGTCGAAAGCACTTAGGCTAGGTTTCATTTAGGATGTAGGCTTTGTTAAACCATATCACATGAGTTCCAACACTCATTTGGTTTACAAGACCTCATTCTGTCCGATCTTCCGATTTAGGCGTCTATTGTTTGACTAGTGATTCAATTACTAGGTGCTACGTGATTTCTCTGGTTTACTCGAGTTTGTTGAAGTACTATTGATTGAGGATACCTTGCACTGCATGTGAGTACATAGATTCCCCTATTTTACTGTTTTAATTGTTTTGGGGTGATTCATATGTACAAAATGTTTTCAAGGTTTAAACGATGATTTCAAAAACGAATAGAACGATTTATACTAAACTAATAACGATATCGATAATGTGAACGAACTTGTTGGTTGTAGTTACATAACGAATGACATTCATTAATTTTGGCCGAACCGATCAGTATTAGGTTATGGTACCATAGGATCTGACAAATCCCGTTATTTCACTATACCCATGGTTATGTGTGGGTGTTGAGGGTAACGACTGAATCTGATGATTGTTAACTTACCCTTTGGAGGTTTGTTAATGCAAGAACGAGTTGAACGATGAACGAGTCACAAAGGTTTGAATGTTATTAGCGAGGCGACCATATATAAGTTTCACAATTAAAACAAGAACGATTTGAATGATTGAACGATTTGAACGATTGAACGATTGAACGATTTGAACGATTGAACGATTTAAACGAGTAAACGATTTGGAAACGATGTTAAACGATTTGGGATAAACGATTGATTTTTGGTTAGTGTTTAGATAACGAGACGGGTGTAATGTAGTGAAAACATGATAGATACGCCGCTGGTACTTGTTGGTGCACTGAATGTCTGCTGACTTCGTCTGTTGGTGCACTGAATGTCTGCTGACTTCGTCTTATTCAAGTCTTAGATCTAGATAGGATGTAATTAGGGCTTATACATGTAAAAGTAGGGTAGTTCGCTTGAAAGGAACAAAGTGAAGTTCAAGCGAATCCAACAAAGTCTAGTTCGCTTGAAACCGGTTCTTGCTTGTTCGCTTGAAACACATTTAGGTGTGTTCGCTTGAAGCAACAAGGTGTCATCTCAAGCGAACAGGCAACGACTATATATAGCTGATGTGTGTCTCATTTGAAGCGGACATGACCATTGATTGTGAGACGAGGTTCTGCCAAAATCTTGTTAGAAACACTTGTAAAGTCTCGGAAATTATTGATAGAGAAAAGATTAAAAAGGATACAAGCTGTTATGACTTGGTTTACTTTGATTCCGCCTCTGTAAACTAAGATGAACTACTTTTACTGACGTTTAGGGTCACGCAAACGGTCCAACAAGTGGTATCAAGCTCAGGACGAGGAGTTCATACCATTGCAGCTTGAAATCATCGGATTTTCTTACTTCTACTCCTTTCTTTTCTGATTTGGACATAATTCACAGTTGAAATGGCCTGAAACTCTTACATATCAAGCGAAATACATAGTTAACTAATCCTTGAAAGTTTCAAACTAAAACTCGGCTTAAAACTGCTAAAAAATGGCTTAAAACATCTGTTCGCTTGAACTGTTCTTCGTGTCTCGCTTGAAATACACTACTCGCTTGAACGAGCTTGTATGATCGCTTGAAATACACTGTTCGCTTGAACGAACTTGTATTGTTTGCTTGAACAACTCGCTTGAAATACTTGTGTATTTTCAAGCGAACTGAGATAATCTGTGTTCGCTTGAGTTGAGTTCGCTTGAACTTGTATTACTAGTTCGCTTGAAAAAGCTATTTTCCTTTAAAAGCTGAGTTCGCTTCAAGTGTGTCCGCTTGAATCTGATTTTTTCAAAATCAAGAAATTTCTAAGTGTTTGCTGATTTTTCAGGTACATTCAAGATGGATGATATTTTCATGAACCCGTTTAGTGACATGTATGCTTTTGCTGGAAATTCTGGAGACGATGCTTCTTCTAGCAACACAAATAAGAATCCGTCAAACACAAAGAAAAAGTTATCGGATGCCTCAGAGGTTGAAAGTGCTTTCGGAACCTATAATAAACCCCCCCGAAGTTGATGGCAATAGAAGAATACAGTCGGTGGGCAAAGAAATATGAGGATTGGTTGATGGCCTTTGCTTTTCCTAGCTGGAAGAGTCTAAAAAATGGATACCATGATGGAGGCAAACGTGGAGAAAGCTTAACTACACCTGAGGAGATAGAATCGTTTGTTGCTGAGCAGAAATGTGTTGCGTTGCTGTTTCAATCTGTTCGAGAAGATATAATATCTTTGATCGTATACTCTAGTGCTAAAGATCTCTGGAATAAGTTGAAAACCAAATGTTTAGGAAGCACGGAAATTGTGAAAAACAAAAAGAAACTACTTAGAAAAGAGTTTGATTTGTTTGGGTGTTTAAAGAATGAATCAGTTTGTAAAATGATTGAGAGGTTTGGACACCTGAAGCTGGAACTGGCGAGAAATGGAATTACTTATTCTCAAGAAGAGCTAGTCGACAAGCTGTTTGATTCACTACCGGATGAAATGGATTGGTAATATTTTGCGTTGATGCTAAAGAATACTATCAAGCCGCCAGAAGCGTTGACAGTAGACTTGTTGATTGAGAGACTAGAGAGTCACGAGTTGGAATTAAAGAAGACACACAAAATCAATAATTCGTCTTATCAGCAGAACTTGGATTTGTATTATCCAAAGAGCATGATGCCAAAGAGTACATCTCCCAAGACTGCGTTTTCTGCTGAGAATGTCTCCACAACGAGCAAAGAAAGTCAAAGCAGTGGATATCACAGTGGGTCTTCATCAAATTCAAACCAGTCTGATGCAAAGAACTTATTTCAATGCAATATCGCTGTAGACTTAAAAAACGCTCAGAACTTCAGCGAGGAGTCTGCCAAACAACAGATGGTTTTCTTAGCATCTGTGCTAGAATCTTATGAAGGTCATGTAGCAGGGAAGATAGGCAACACCAACCTGACGAAAGAAGATTACGATCAGATAGATCCTGAGGAGATGAAACTAATCGACATAAGGTGGTGTATGGTCAATGCAGTTCGTCGAGCACAGCGTTTTATGGAGATAACTGGGAGAAAGTCAATTGGTGGACCATCTACCAAGTTGGGCTTTGACAAGTCTAAGGTGACGTGCTTCAAGTGAAAACAGAAAGGTCACTTTAAGCGTGAATGCAGAAACGCGTATGCTGATGAGTCTGAAAACCCGTTTAGAGAAGACTACTACAAGAAGGCAATATATCATCAGAACAAATCGGATCCACCAAGAATGAAGCAGATTGAAGATAACAAAGAAAAATCTAGAGCTCTTGCAGTGATTCACGACGATGAAGGTTACGATTGGAGCGAGTTGTTACCTGAAGAGGATGCGGTTGGATATGTTTTCATGGCAAAAACTGAACCTATTCCTTGGAAAGATAACAGAACTGAAGAACAGAAGTATAATCACAGAAGGCTGTTAGCCTCGAACAAATTGATCAGAATATCTGGTATCTATTCTGAAGCAAAGAGAGCAAAAAGATGGGATCCAGACAGAGAATGTTATCTTGACCCCTATGGAAACATTGCTATTGATCATAACACTCTTGATATAGAAACCATAATCAAAGAGTATAAAGTTGAAGATGATTATTGGCAGAAGAAATGGTGGGGAAGCGGAGAAGAAGAAGAAAATGAGAAGAAGGAGAAAGAAGAGAAAGAGAAGTCAAAGAAGATTGACACTGGGATCATTGACACGACACAGGAGTTGAATGCTGAAAACATGGGAAAGATGGCTGACAAGGTGCTGGCAGCTAAGGCGCTTGAGGTAGATTCTAAATACATCTCTGAGTCTAAAAGCCAGGTCAGTTCAAACGCGTCAACAACTGAGTCAGGTAAGAAAGTCAATGGTGATGTTGACTGCAAAAATTGCATCAAGGAATGCAAAGTTTGTAGCACAGTCACTTATCTCAATGGTAAGAAGGTTGAAGATCTGACTGCTAGAGTCAGAAGTGTTGAGGATCAAATTCTTGAT
Source organism: Helianthus tuberosus (assembly GCA_030545235.1). Lineage (NCBI taxonomy): Eukaryota > Viridiplantae > Streptophyta > Magnoliopsida > Asterales > Asteraceae > Helianthus > Helianthus tuberosus. The sequence continues at coordinate 41,476,927 of CM060429.1, forward strand.
CGTGATAAATCAGTGAAAGCTTAAACTGAACGATTAAAAGAATTAACTAACAAAATTGAAATTGATAAAATTGATCAAGAAAAGGTTAGGAAAGAAAATGAGAGGTTAGTTCTTGAAAATCGTTAGATCACTGAAAAATTTGAGAAGCTTAAAAGCACGGTTAAAGATAATGATGATAGAAATGGTAAAACATACAAAGAAAATTGCCAATTGCAATGTGTTTTGAGAATCAAAGAAGAATTAATCAACAAACAATTGGATGAGATTGCTAAATTGAAACTTCAATTTGAAGAGGCTAAGATTGAGAATGAACGAATCAATTTGAACAGTTACAACTCTGCAAGCTTTGTTTTGCAACACATTATTCCCAAACCCATCGGGAAAGACAAAGCAGGCGAAGATGTATACTGTGATGGAACTGGGGTTGAGTTTCATCAAGTTCCACCACCAGTTCTAGACAATTATTCGAAAAAGCAATCTGGGTTGGTTAATCTTGAAGATGAAAATGAAGTGCAACTTCCTGATTCAATTTATGTGACATTTTCTTCTTCATCATCTGATGATAGTGTTCAGACTAAAATTGTTAAAGGCATGGCTCAAAGTGTTTTGGATAGTGATTCAGCTGGAGATGATGAATGTTTCTTGAACAAATACATTCCGAAACAAAAGTCCAAAAACAACTTAGGTGATGAACCGGGTCTTGTGATGTACAAGATGGCTGGATCTGATAAGTTGTATTCGGATTCTGAGTTTCCTCTGGAGAATGTAAATGTTTCAAAGTTAACAAATGTTTTCAAATTGGTTGAAGTTGATTTGACAGAAGTAAAAAGTTTGAAACAAACAAAAAGGCAAATGAATTTTGAGAAAGATAAAGCTTACTACAAAAAGCCTGTTGTTCCACCGCGTTTTTATAACAACAATCGAAACAATTGGTCGGGAGGATATCAGGGTGGTAAGAACTATCAAAGAAAGAATTTTCAAAACAAAAGGTTTGCTGAAAAGAAGGTGTTTGTGAACGGTTCAAGTTCACTTTCTGATGAAGAAAATGAAATCTTTTCGAAATCAAATGAAGAATTTTTTGCGAAGAGGGCCTCACAATCTCAGTCTGAAGGCACGAGTCGAGTAGTTGATACTCGTACATGCTTTAGATGCAACAAAGTTGGTCACATTGCAAGAAATTGCACCAACTTCAAGTCTAAGACTGATGTTGTTGAGAATCGAAAGAAGAAGGTTGATGCAAAAGGAAAAGCTCCAATGGTTGTTGAGAAAATTTTGAAAAATGAGAAATCAAAAGTCAAAATTGAACCTGTTAAGAATGTGGTAACTAAAAATGACAAATTTTATAAACGGGTTGCATCATCTCAACAAACATGGAAGCCAAAAGTTGTTGATAAACCAAAGGTTTCAGTGTCGGAAAAACAATCGTCTTCTACCACACCGGTAAAGATGAATGTTCCTTTGGATTATTATGAAAAGTTGGAGAAACAATCTTCTACTCCACCAGAGAAGGAGAATGTTCAAAAGAAAAAGCAACCAACCGGTCAACTTAAGATAGCTGAGTTTTCTTATACAAAAGGGTTGAGGTTGGATCTGATGAAAGTTTAAAAATGAATGACAAAAATTTTCCGCCACTTTACACTACAAAATCTCACATTAAAGTCCAGTTACCTAAGTCAAAAGAGGCTTGGGTAGCATCAAAATCTCACTAAAAATTTTGGACTTGCTGGAGCTTCCTAGTTGGTAATCGTGAAGCATGAATCGACATCTTTGTTGAATTGTTTGTGATATGTGTGGGAACTTCCGAGAGCTATTTCACGATGGATTATGGATAGTGGAGTGATGTTGATCGTGCGATTGATGTAATTATAGTCTTAAAAGTGTTTTAAACTTTAGAAATCGTGATGTAATTACATGCTTAATTCAGTTGTTTTGTTACAAGTTTTAAATTGGAATTGCTTATAAACCACACGTAATCGGCAAGTGTACCGGTCGCGGTGTAATTTAGTCGGCAAGACCGAGTATCGATCCGTGGAACCTAATTAGCAAGAAATTTTGAAACTTAACCTTTATTGAATATTTAGTTAAATTGAATTGAAATTTGATTTTTGATTTTTAGTTTTATAAAATGTTATAAAATATTAATTTAAAATGAATTTGTATTTTATGAAATTATAAACTAATAATATAAAACTTACGGAAAAGAAGACAAAAAGATATAAAACAAACAGATACAAATACAAAAAGCAATCAAACACAATTAATATATAACAATTATTGAATAATAATTGGCCGAATTACAAATATAATAAATGGACTACCTGGGTTTTGAATCCCTAAAATCATGCAATGCTAATTTGATAATAATAACAGTTAAATATCTTTTTCCCTTGATTAACCCCCCGTTAGAGATGTATTAAACAAAAGATAAAGACAAAATGTGAAGTGCTAGAACGAACCGGCTCGAGTTATCGATATCAAATCCTACGTGAATCCAACCGTTGGAACCTCAGAGACTAAGTTGTGAGACGATCTTTTAAACCCGCAAAGCGAACAAATCTTTGAAAATTAAAATCCTAGGAAACCTTAATCACGATGTAATAAACGAGCTCGAGTTATCGATTACCCAAATTACCCATCAATGATTAGCTAATAACCTAGCTCACCCTAATCTTATTTCTAATCATAAGGTGAGGATGCAAGTTTTATTATTTTGATTTGAATTATTATTAGACTTGGTCAATTTCTCAACACAATATTTAACCCGAAAATCGAAAGATAAATGAATTAAATTAAATTCAAAGTTTAAGGGGAATTTCTTCATGTTTAAACTTGTTGAATTTATCGACAAATAATTAAATCAAGATTATAACAACATGCAATATCAAGATTAACTTCAAAGATAGAGTTCTGTAAATCACATGAAATAACTAAAATTACGTCAAATATGCATTACAATCTTTTAGTTCATCACAACCCAGGTAGTTTATAAGTTTAAGCACACATATTATACAATAACATTACTGAAATAGAAATTATAGCTACTGAAATTATAAAACAAACAAGTACAAAGCTTGAAAAACGAGTATGTACCGAACTCGGGTCGACTAGTACTTGAACCGACGGCTTCTAAACTTCCCGAGAGCTTCGAGGGACTTCACCGGCACTACTAGCTGCTCAAACCCGGAGTTTTTCAGAGTTTTGCGAAGTGTTTCGCGATTTTGAGGTGTACGGAACTGAGCAGATTGCATGGCTATTTATAGGAGAAATTTTCAGCCACTGTTACAGGCTTGCGCACCGTAACAAATAAAGCCTTACGGTGCGCAAGCACTTTTGACCTAACTCGCCATTATTATAAAGTTGTTGCGCACCGTAACAAATATATTGTTCCGGTGCGTAAGGTTCTTTTGAGTCAGCCTCCACCCAAATAAAGTCCTTGCGCACCATAACAAATATATTGTAACGGTGCGTAAGGCTTTGACCTAACTTTTCGTTTGTCTTTTTTCTCTTACGGACCGTAACATTGTTTATGTTACGGTGCGTAAGTGTTGAACTAGGTCAAATTCTTGATTTTCTTCAGCACGTTTTTCGATGTATTGTTTTCTTCTTCGAACTTTTATCGTTTTCTCGCATAATCTACAGATATTTCACCGATTCCTGCAGATTCATATTTTTACCGAATCAGTACCGAATATAAAGGATAAACGCACACAATTTCTCTGAAATAGGGGGTAATTTGATACAGAAGATGTGTATAATTCTAAACACATCAAATATCCCCACACTTGATCTTTTGCTTGTCCCTAAGCAAAATCCTAAACAACATGCCAAACTTAAACAACTAGACAATAACGTATGTATCAAACAATTTTAAATAAGAATCACAAAATTTTTTAATACAGAGGTTTCACAAGACTTACAACGTTCAAAAGGTTGTTAAATCAAGAAAATGAAATGAGAAACCGAGAATACTTAATCAAACTTTTCTTACTTTTAAGTAATTAATTATGCAAAAACAATACCACTCACTGAATTCACTCTTCCCTCGGATAATATATGTGTATAATTTCAAGTGAACTCTCAAAACCAGACTGTGAAACATGACTATTATAAACTTGTACGTCAATCAAATCTCCACCTAATTGTTAGAAATTGATACAGATCAAGAGGACTTAAAATGGGTAGGTGAGGTTTAAAGGTGGGTTGTTTATTTAGAAAGATGTGACTAACTATAGAGTTTCATAGTTAGCTTATCTCGAAAAAACTGGATATATAAACAAATAAAAACTATGAAATAATCAATATCAGGCCTTAGTCCGCTGGTTGACAAGTGCGCGAAAGAGTGTGGGAGCACAGACCTGGGTTCGAATCTTGGGGGCTGCCGCCATGCTTTTTTTTTTTTCACATCTTCACGTATTAGATCAATTTCTAAAATCCATTCCGGTTATCAGGTAACAAACGAATGGATTTAGGCTCAAAGTGGTATCTAATGGTAACGGTGAATTTTTACAGAAAAGGTGATCCTAATGCCTCTATTATACTTGTATCAATATCTAAACCAAGGTCTTGAAATGTATCAAAACGTACAAGTTCTAAAGTAATGCAACACGTCGGTACACACACATGAAACGAAAGTAGTGTTTTTGTAATAAACACTTTTAGGCTCAAATCTTACCGTCATGTGGTAATGTAAGGGTTAAAAGTTTTGTTATTGCATAGTTAATTTACTTTAAGGTTAGAAAAATTATCTTAAATATTCTCGTAAAAATTTTCACAAAAACTTGATTTAAACAACCTACTATCCCGCAACTTAAAGAAACGTATATTTTCAAAATTTTGTAAATTCAGTATTTAAATTCTTTTTGACATACGTTTTTGCAAAATGTTCAAGTTTTTTAATGTGTTTAAAGGATCTGGACAAGTAGAGCAATTTTAATTTTTTTTTAATTACTAAATATTATACAAATACTATACAAAATCCCTTATCCCCACACTTGAAAGACACATTGTCCTCAATGTGTGAAAATGAGAAATATAATTACACACACTAGCAGAAATAAAATGTTACTTCCCTGATGTGTTGCCGAATTTCCGAATATATGTTGCCTCGTCGCAATATATCGTTTTCACTCAATTCCTGTATATGACGCTAGCAAAATAATGAGTAACGCATCAAAAGAAATAAACATAAAGAGCATAATATAAACACACCAAGCCAAAAGTAAATATATATACAAACATAGTGTACTAATGTCAAATACAGAAAATAAAGATAGACTACGGCGGTGCAGGCTGATCCTGTGGAGGGGGAATCTGAAGATGATCCATGATGCTCCTAAGCATCCCCCTCATCTCTGCAATAGTCTGTGCCATCTCAACCTGCGTCTCCCTAATCTGAACCTGCCCCTCTCTGAGCTGACTCACACTCTGCTCTAAAGTATCAAGACGATCTGCAGTGGTAAGTCTGGCTCTGGGCTGTCCAGCCCTCTCTCGCTCAGGTATCTGGTGTCGAGCTGCGACTACAGGACCCCCCTCTGGAATAGGGCGTGGTGGTAAGAAACGCGGAGGGTCCCCCGGCTCCATGAGCTGTGTAATCTGTCGCATGTCGACCTCCTTGATCATCGTGCCACTGGCCTCCTCGTGTAGCCATCCTCTCGGAAAATCGTCGAATACCCTGAGGCTCTCGGCTAACACGGTCACATAACTACCCATGCAGATCCGGGACTCCTTCCCCCGCCCGTGCTCTCGCGCAAAAGAAAATAATAACAAGAGGGCTAGATTAGCCTCTCGTCTCTGAATAATGCAATAAAGCGCGTAAAGGTCAGCATTGGTCACCTTCTCAATACTCATGTATCGAGAATGGACCGTGCAACTGATGGCCCTATGAATAAAGCGGTAAAGAGGATCACGGATCTGGGAGGCAGGTATCCCTGGCCTGTACTCCCCATCTGCGATGGTCGACCAAAACTCAGCCAGCTGTGTCGTAGTGATACACTGGTCTAAGGTATGCTCTGACCATCCCCACAAACTGCTGGTGAAGATATCATGTGCAGTCTCCTCCAGAGTATACAAACCTGCGTGGACGGCGAACTGGTGGATGGACATGATATGTGTCTGCCGTCCAAGCGCAAAGCTGACTGCAGAGTCAGATGAGAGGCGCGCTGAGTCAAAAGAAAATGTAGACAGGAACTCAAGAGTGAGCTCCTGATAAAATGCGCGCTTCTCATCCAACAACCTCAACCATCGAGGTGTCAGCAACTCTCTCAATCTCTCTCTAACCCACATCCTACGCATCAGCTCCCAATCTATGACGCGAGCTCTGTGAAAGTCCTTCCCTAGCAGTCTGCTCAACGCAGAAAGCTCGGGAGAATCGGGATGGAAGTCAAGCAGTGTACTCTCCTCCAGTGGTGGGAGAGGTGATGGTATCACCTCCTGTTGATCGGGCCTGACAGGATCGGTAAGATACTGTATCACCCTAGCAGGCCTTGGCTGTTGCTGGTCTGGAGCCTGTGGCTGTAGCTGGGGCTCTGCTGCTGGAAGCTGTTGCTGGCGCCTAGCGCCTGTACTACGTCCCCGCTTACGGGTCCCTGATGAAGATGCTCCAGACATATCTGCAATTTAAGGATATGACAATTAGTATTGCAGAAATAATACATATTACCGTCCCTTAACACGTTTCTTCGATTTTTTATTTATTTATTTATTTTTAACTATGATTTTTTTATAATTTATTAATTTTTTAAATATATACTAATATATCTAATATTTTAATAATAATATAAAACATGTTTTTGATGTGTTAAGGACGGATATTACGACCGTATAGCATTTCATTCGCGGTCGCAAAAAAAAAAATTCGAAATTTCGGCAGCACCCCGGCGTATTTACAATAAAACCACCAATCCTCGCTCGTATTTGAATACAAGCGAGGCAGCGAATCCTGCAAATAAAACGCATGTATATATTTCAATCACAAGTGTGTCCGAAATATTAACTACGCTAGATTATGCTAATTTAAAACAATTAAATAAATATATACTATAAACGACAATTAAAATTAAATTAATATAATATTAGCATACAAACGACAATTATTGAAATGAACAACGATACTATAATTATGACAACATACTAACATAATTACTTTAAACGACGTTTAACATACAATTTTATACTAAAATGAATTTTAAACTTAACTATAAAATTTAGAAACGACAATCTAACTATATACGAGAATGACATAATATTCACTAAACGTTATAATTAACAATATCAACGACTCGACTAAGCTATTATTATCAACACTTATACTGATGACGCGAGCCAATATAATACATTAACTTTACAAATCAACTCGACTTTAACTAGCACGATACTTAGAATAAAACGACATTAATAATAAAACGACACTTATTAAACAAGTGAAACCGACACTAAATATATACATAACTTAATTAATCTACTCGAATCAATTAAATTATACTAAAACTACACTACTTTAATCCTAATCCGAACATCATCAAACCCGGTCCGAATTACCCGAGCCAAAACCGAACCGAACAAACAACCCCAACTGGCCCGAACCAAACAAACCCGACCCGAATTACCCCCGACATACTCGAACAAACAATTCAAATATAAACCCAAAACTGAACCCGAGCCAACCTGAACCGAGATAAACAACATCAAATCAAACCCGAGCCCACCCGACTCGACTCGAATCAAAAAAATGCAAGAAAAATTACCTGAGATAAATGTGGGTTGTGTGGGTGGTCGGAGGTGATGGCCGTAGATCGAGGCGGTGGCTGCGGACGATGATGAACAGAGGTGCACGGTGGTCCGAGGCGGTGGTGGTAGTGAAGACGGTAACAGACGGTGGAATGCGGTGGTTGAGGCGTTGGAATGAAGCGGAGGTGAAAGTGGTGGTGTTTCGCGACGAGGATGGCGGCGATAGTGGTGAAATAGGGTGAGTAATGGTGGTGAAAGTGAGTAGAGTGGTGGTGAATCGGTGATGTGCGAAGAATGGCGGTGGTGACAATGGCGGTAATGGTGGTGGCGATCGGATGTAATAAGGGGTGTTTGGGTTTTTGAATGAAGAAGACACCCCTGTTAGGGGTTTTTATTTTTGGTCCGCCCAAACCCTTGCGCAACGTAACAAATATATTGTAGCAAACGGCGCCAAAAACTTGATGTTGATCGTGCGGAGAATGGTGGTGGTGACAATGGCGGTAATGGTGGTGGCGATTGGATGTAATAAGGGGTGTTTGGGTTTTTGAATGAAGAAGACACCCCTGTTAGGGGTTTTTATTTTTGGTCCGCCCAAACCCTTGCACACCGTAACAAATATATTGTAGCGGTGCGCAAGGAATTTTTTTCTCAAATCGACTCAAGGCTTGCGCACCGTTACACTATTTTTGTAGCGGTGCGCAAGGATTTTAAAATTAAATTTTTTTTTTGTAATTTATTAATAAAATTTATATATAAATATTTATTATACATAATTTTAATCTAAAAATTTATTTATATACAAACACGCGATAAAAATTATTCACAAACCCAGGGATTTCTGTAGCGTTTGTCTATCAAGACCAGTTTTGTTTTTAATGTGCATAAAGTCTTCCTTTACCCTGTAGTGTACATTACTACCAACTCTAATGGACCGTTCGGCATTGAGCCTAATAGCCCCCACCCTCATTAGTTGAATGTACTCACTTTGGGATTCCGTCTGACTTTGTCTACATTTTCCAGTGTGTGCCCAGTTTCCACATCCAATGCATTTTTCGTAGCGTTTTGCTCTCCGTTTCATTGCACTCTTGGATGTTCCACAAAATGGGGGTACCTGTTCTCGAATACGCCATTCTTTCCTTACCTCAGCGCTCAGGAGAAAGATTTTCTCCTTAATTTCTGCAGGTAATCCTGGTTTTGCAAATTCTAAACAACAAAGTAAATTAAGATCAAACGGATGCATTTTAAACCTAAATTACACTTAGGAAATGTTACTGAGATTGTAAGCAGTTTCAAAATCACCCGAATGGAGATTGGGTACGGGTGGTACGATCCAAACCTGCATACACAAAAACAAGGAAACCCCATCGTAAAATTGATTTAAAATAACAAACTTTCTAAAGCAATTCACTCATTCACACATATCACACAATAAAACCTAATATTTACACGTCCTACCTACCCACTATCTATGTCTAAGCTCCTACCAAAGGGAGGTTCAGCTCCTCCACCAGTTTAGTGCTTGGTTTTCCAATGTAATGCTTTAAACGATGACCATTAACCTTGAATTTCTGCCCATCCTCATTCTCCAACTCTACCGTTCCATATGGAAAAACTTGTGTGACTAGAAACGGCCCTGTCCATCGGGATTTGAGTTTTCCTGGAAACATCTTCAATCGAGAATTGAAAAGCAATACTTTCTCCCCACACTTGAATTCTTTCAAATTCTTAATGTGGCGATCATGCAATTGTTTTGTCTTTTCTTTATAAGCCCAAGACCTTTCATATGCGATGTCACGAAGTTCCTCTAGCTCATGTATTTGGAGAAAACGTTTCTTACCTGCTGCATCCATATCAAGATTTACTTTTCGTAAAGCCCAATATGCTCGATGTTCTAGTTCGACTGGAAGATGGCACGCTTTTCCATAAATCATCCTAAAGGGTGTGGTTCCTATAGGAGTCTTGTATGCGGTGCGAAAAGCCCAAAGTGCATCATCTAGATTATCAGCCCAGTCAATGCGACTTTGTTCGACAGTTTTCTCCAAAATGCGTTTTATACCCCTGTTTGCATTCTCCACCTGTCCACTCATTTGTGGATGATAAGCAGTCGAAAGTCTATGGGTTACCCCATATCGTTTTAATACCTTCTCCATTGACGAGTTACAGAAGTGGGTACCTCGATCACTGATGATTGCTTTAGGTGTTCCAAATCTTGCAAACAGTTCTCTAAGGAATTTTACTACAACCTTAGCACTGTTGGTGGCCAAGGCTTTTGCCTCCACCCATTTCGATACATAATCAATGGCTACTAGGATGTACCGATTTCCTCGTGACATTGGGAAAGGTCCCATGAAATCAATTCCCCAAATGTCGAAGATTTCAACAGCTTGGATGGGATTTTGAGGCATTTCATTTCTGGATGAAATGTTTCCGGCTCTTTGACATGCGTCACAACCACGAACATACTCATGAGTATCCTTAAAGATGGTGGGCCAATAAAATCCTGCATCAAACACTCGTTTGGCAGTAAAATTTGCTCCATAATGGCCTCCTGTTGGTCCTTCGTGACAGTGTTTAAGGATATTCATGGTTTCTGGTGCAGCTATACATCGTCTGATGATTTGATCCGCTCCTACCCTGAACAAGAAAGGATCTTCCCAAATGTAGAATATAATATCAGAAAAGAATTTCTTCTTTTGTTGATAAGACATTTCAGCTGGAAGATCTCCTGTTGATAGGTAGTTTGCAATGTCTGCAAACCAAAGAAAACCTTTAGTTTCTATGAACATCAACGATTCATGGGGAAACTCATCCCTGATTCTTTCCTCCCGAGTTTTTTCCAACTCAGGGTTCTCCAATCTGGACAGATGGTCAGCAGCAACGTTCTCTGCTCCTTTCTTATCTTTTATTTCAAGATCGAATTCTTGAAGTAATAGGATCCAACGAATCAGCCTCGGTTTAGCATCTTTCTTTGCAAATAAGTACCGAATAGCTGCATGATCAGTAAAGATTATCGTTTTTGAAAGCACAAGATAAGAGCGGAACTTATCACATGCGAACACAACGGCAAGTAACTCTTTCTTAGTTGTTGTGTAGTTTTCTTGTGCATCATTTAGGGTTTTGCTAGCGTAATATATCGAATGGAAATGCTTTTCTTTACGCTGCCCTAACACTGCACCTACTGCAAAATCACTCGCGTCGCACATGATCTCAAATGGAAGGCTCCAATCTGGAGAAATTAGAATGGGTGCTTGGACTAATCTCTCCTTCAGTAACTCAAAAGCTTTTAGACACTCGTTAGAAAACACAAATGGCCTATCTTTTTCTAATATTTGAGTCAGTGGACAGGCGATTTTAGAAAAATCACGAATGAATCTACGGTAAAATCCTACATGTCCTAAGAAACTCCTGATTGCTTTCACTGAAGTAGGCGGCGGAAGCCTGGAAATGGTTTCTATCTTGGCTTGGTCAACCTCAAGCCCCGCTTGTGAGATCTTGTGTCCCAAAACTGTTCCTTCACGAACCATAAAGTGGCATTTCTCCCAATTTAACATAAGGTTCGTTTCTTCACAACGAGTCAGCACTCGATCTAGATTTCGTAAGCAAATGTCGAAAGAACTCCAAAAAACAGAGAAATCATCCATGAAAACTTCCATGGAGTCCTCGATCATTTTATGAAATATAGCCACCGTACAGCGTTGAAACGTGGCCGGAGCATTACATAATCCAAACGGCATGCGTCGATACGCAAAAGTACCGTAGGGACAAGTAAATGTGGTTTTTTCTTGATCCTCAGGTGAAATGGGGATTTGAAAATAACCAGAAAAGCCATCAAGGAAACAATAGTATTGTTGCCCTGATAATCGTTCCAACATTTGGTCGATAAATGGTAAAGGAAAGTGACCCTTCCTCGTGGCATCATTCAGCTTACGGTAGTCTATGCAGACTCTCCAACCGGTGACGGTCCTGGTAGGTATCAATTCGTTTTTCTCATTGACAATCACAGTCATTCCTCCTTTTTTAGGAACTCCCTGTACAGGACTTACCCATGTTGAATCAGAAATTGGATAAATAAGCCCTGCATCCAGTAGCTTAATTACCTCTTTCTTTACAACCTCTTGCATGTTTGGGTTTAACCTTCTCTGTGGTTGAACCACCGGTTTATACTCTTCTTCCATCAGAATTTTATGCATGCAGAAAGACGGGCTTATGCCTTTGATATCCATGAGTTTCCACGCAATAGCGTTCTTATGCTTTTTAAGAACACTCATTAATTCTTTCTTCTCATCCTCTGTCAAATTTGTCGCGATGATGACTGGTAATTGCGATGCTTCACCTAAGAATGCATATTCTAGGTGAGACGGTAGCTCTTTCAGCTCCAAAGTTGGCGGTACCTCAACTGACGGTTTTTCTTTTGGATTATCTTTATCGATAACTTCAAATACTTCACAATCTATGGATTCAGAGGAAGGTTCACTATCAGATGATGGTGTATCGTCCAAATCTTCAGAAGTGTCAGAAGTTTTACTCTCACATACCTCACTAAGGAGACTTTCCATATGTGTCATGAGAGTATCAATAAAGTAAGCGGTATCGTCATGTTGTTCGGTGTGCCTCATTGATCTTTGAATATCGAATGTGACTTCATCTTCATCGACACGAAGAGTCAACTTGCCATCATACACGTCTACGATTGCACGTGCAGTAGCAAGGAATGGACGTCCTAAAATTAATGGAATTTCAGAGTCTTCGTCCATGTCGAGAATAACAAAGTCAACAGGGAAAACAAACTTGTCGACTTTTACTAGCATATTCTCTACAATGCCCCTTGGGTATTTTATCGATCGATCTGCAAGCTGAATACTCATTCGTGTAGGAGATAGCTCTCCCAAGTTAAGCTTTGCAAATATTTAATAGGGCATAAGATTTATACTAGCTCCTAAATCGGCAAGTGCATTGCTCACAGTAAGATTTCCTATCAAACAGGGAATGGTAAAACTCCCTGGATCAGCAATCTTTGTTGGCAATTTATTTTGCAAAACAGCAGAACATTCTTCGTTCAGAGTGATGGTTGAAAGATCTTCTAGTTTTCTTTTGTTCGTTAGGAGATCTTTTAGAAACTTGGCGTACTTTGGCATTTTAGCCAAAGCTTCAATGAACGGGATGTTAATATGTAGTTTCTTCAGCATTCCTAAGAATTGATTGTACTGTTCTGTGTCTTTTGTTTTTATCAATCTCCCAGGATAAGGTGGTGTTGGTTTATACACCCTCATTGGTTCCTTTTCTGGTTCTGGTTCTTTCTTTTCTTCAGGAGGTCCGCTTGGCTGTGCTGTACTTGCTGGGCGTAGCCTAGTTTGCACATTGCCAGATGGTGTCTCCATCTCAATCTCTTCATCGACCTCTGGGTCTTCATCATCCACTTGTTCAGTCTCAGCAGCTCTTCTTCCGCTCCTTGTGGTGATAGCCTTTGCAGCGGCATTTGGATTTCCGACAGTATTGCTAGGGAGACCTCCTTGAGGTCTCTGGTTCAACTGATCGGCCAGTGAACCTACTGTCCTCTCCAAGTTCTGCAGTGCAGTGCTCTGATTCTTCATGAAGGCCTCATGCTCCATGAACTTCATCTGTGTTTCTTGATGTCGAGTTTCCTGTTGTGTGACGAACTGCGTAAGTTACTGCGTCTGCTTGGATAATGTCTCCTGGCTTTGCTTCAACATCTCCTCTATGGTTGGGTTCTTCGTTCCTGAACTCGGTCCTGCTCCTGTGTCTTGAAACAAACTTTGACGTTGCTGAAATCCTGGTGGGTTGTTGTTTTTCCAGCTAAAGTTCGGGTGATTCCCCCAATTTGCATTGTAACCACCTCCGAAATTGGTCTGATTTCGGTTTCCTATGAACTCCACCTGCTCAGGTGACTCAACAGGGGCAATAGGACACGCGCTCGTGTCATGCCTTCCAGTGCATATCTCGCACAATTGCTCCTTCTTCAACTCCATATCATTCAGCTTCTTCTTCAGGGCGTCTATCTGTGATTGTATCAGGGTGTTATCATCGACCTTATGCACTCCTCTGTGTGTAGCGGATGAGTTTCTAGAATCCGGAAATTCATAGCTACTCATTGCTATGTCTTCGAACATCTCAGTGCATTCCTCAGGCGTTTTAGCGGTCATCAGATTACCTCCAGCCGTAATGTTCAGCAAATTCCTCGTGGCGGGCGTCACTCCATGATAGAACTTCTCGACTAAGGCCCAATCTTCGAATCCATGATGTGGACATTTGAGTAACAGCTCCTTGAAACGCTCCCACGTCTCGTAGAAAGACTCTCCTTCTTTTTGGCGAAACTCTTGAATCATGCTCCTCAGACGAGCGGTTTTGGAAGGAGGAAAGTATTTGCCTAAGAATTTTTCTTTCATACCGGCCCAAGTGGTGATTGATCCCGCAGGAAGAGATTCTAACCACGCATGGGCTCTATCGGCAAGTGAAAATGGAAATAGACGCAGTTTACATGCGTCCTCGCTAACATCTTGTTCCTGAAACGTATCGCAGATAGCTGAAAAGCGAGAAAGATGGACATTGGGGTCCTCGGAAGGTAATCCATGGAACTGGATTGTATTTGTAACCATCGAGATGATTTGAGGTGGAATCTGCCACCTTCGAGCTTCAATAGCGGGTCGAGTGATACTAGATTGAGCATTTTCTGCGTTTGGTCGGGCGTAGTCTGCAACGACTCTCCTAATAGGGGGATTGTTTTCAGCCATGTTTGCCTTACTATCTTGGGAATTGCGTTGACGCTCGTGTAAGTCTCGTTCGGGTTCAGACGAAATAGCGACTAAAGATAGTCCTTTTGAACGAGTGTTGTGCATACAAGTACAAAAATTACTAAAGTAAATCTAATCCTAAAGGCACAAATTTCAAGCAAAAGGCACCGATAAGCAATGAAATTTTTACAAAACAGGTAAACTAATAAAGCATATATACAATCAAATAGACAATATAGGTTACTTTCAAAAATTTTCGCTTTTGTAGTGTTCCCCAGCAACGGCGCCAAAAACTTGATGTTGATCGTGCGGTTGATGTAATTATAGTCTTAAAAGTGTTTTAAACTTTAGAAATCGTGATGTAATTACATGCTTAATTCAGTTGTTTTGTTACAAGTTTTAAATTGGAATTGCTTATAAACCACACGTAATCGGCAAGTGTACCGGTCGCGGTGTAATTTAGTCGGCAAGACCGAGTATCGATCCGTGGAACCTAATTAGCAAGAAATTTTGAAACTTAACCTTTATCGAATATTTAGTTAAATTGAATTGAAATTTGATTTTTGATTTTTAGTTTTATAAAATGTTATAAAATATTAATTTAAAATGAATTTGTATTTTATGAAATTATAAACTAATAATATAAAACTTACGGAAAAGAAGACAAAAAGATATAAAACAAACAGATACAAATACAAAAAGCAATCAAACACAATTAATATATAACAATTATTGAATAATAATTGGCCGAATTACAAATATAATAAATGGACTACCTGGGTTTTGAATCCCTAAAATCATGCAATGCTAATTTGATAATAATAACAGTTAAATATCTTTTTCCCTTGATTAACCCCCCGTTAGAGATGTATTAAACAAAAGATAAAGACAAAATGTGAAGTGCTAGAACGAACCGGCTCGAGTTATCGATACCAAATCCTATGTGAATCCAACCGTTGGAACCTCAGAGACTAAGTTGTGAGACGATCTTTTAAACCCGCAAAGCGAACAAATCTTTGAAAATTAAAATCCTAGGAAACCTTAATCACGATGTAATAAACGAGCTCGAGTTATCGATTACCCAAATTACCCACCAATGATTAGCTAATAACCTAGCTCACCCTTATCTTATTTCTAATCATAAGGTGAGGATGCAAGTTTTATTATTTTGATTTGAATTATTATTAGACTGGGTCAATTTCTCAACACAATATTTAACCAGAAAATCGAAAGATAAATGAATTAAATTAAATTCAAAGTTTAAGGGGAATTTCTTCATGTTTAAACTTGTTGAATTTATCGACAAATAATTAAATCAAGATTATAACAACATGCAATATCAAGATTAACTTCAAAGATAAAGTTCTGTAAATCACATGAAATAACTAAAATTACGTCAAATATGCATTACAATCTTTTAGTTCATCACAACCCAGGTAGTTTATAAGTTTAAGCACACATATTATACAATAACATTACTGAAATAGAAATTATACCTACTGAAATTATAAAACAAACAAGTACAAAGCTTGAAAAACGAGTATGTACCGAACTCGGGTCGACTAGTACTTGAACCGACGGCTTCTAAACTTCCCGAGAGCTTCGAGGGACTTCACCGGCACTACTAGCTGCTCAAACCCGGAGTTTTTCAGAGTTTTGCGAAGTGTTTCGCGATTTTGAGGTGTACGGAACTGAGCAGATTGCATGGCTATTTATAGGAGAAATTTTCAGCCATTGTTACAGGCTTGCGCACCGTAACAAATAAAGCCTTATGGTGCGCAAGCACTTTTGACCTAACTCGCCATTATTATAAAGTTGTTGCGCACCGTAACAAATATATTGTTCCGGTGCGTAAGGTTCTTTTGAGTCAGCCTCCACCCAGATAAAGTCCTTGCGCACCATAACAAATATATTGTAACGGTGCGTAAGGCTTTGACCTAACTTTTCGTTTGTCTTTTTTCTCTTACGGACCGTAACATTGTTTATGTTACGGTGCGTAAGTGTTGAACTAGGTCAAATTCTTGATTTTCTTCAGCACGTTTTTCGATGTATTGTTTTCTTCTTCGAACTTTTATCGTTTTCTCGCATAATCTACAGATATTTCACCGATTCCTGCAGATTCATATTTTTACCGAATCAGTACCGAATACAAAGGATAAACGCACACAATTTCTCTGAAATAGGGGGTAATTTGATACAGAAGATGTGTATAATTCTAAACACATCAAATATCCCCACACTTGATCTTTTGCTTGTCCCTAAGCAAAATCCTAAACAACATGCCAAACTTAAACAACTAGACAATAACGTATGTATCAAACAATTTTAAATAAGAATCACAAAATTTTTTAATACAGAGGTTTCACAAGACTTACAACGTTCAAAAGGTTGTTAAATCAAGAAAATGAAATGAGAAACCGAGAATACTTAATCAAACTTTTCTTACTTTTAAGTAATTAATTATGCAAAAACAATACCACTCACTGAATTCACTCTTCCCTCGGATAATATATGTGTATAATTTCAAGTGAACTCTCAAAACCAGACTGTGAAACATGACTATTATAAACTTGTATGTCAATCAAATCTCCACCTAATTGTTAGAAATTGATACAGATCAAGAGGACTTAAAATGGGTAGGTGAGGTTTAAAGGTGGGTTGTTTATTTAGAAAGATGTGACTAACTATAGAGTTTCATAGTTAGCTTATCTCGCAAAAACTGGATATATAAACAAATAAAAACTATGAAATAATCAATATCAGGCCTTAGTCCGCTGGTTGACAAGTGCGCGAAAGAGTGTGGGAGCACAGACCTGGGTTCGAATCTTGGGGGCTGCCGCCATGCTCTTTTTTTTCACATCTTCACGTATTAGATCAATTTCTAAAATCCATTCCGGTTATCAGGTAACAAATGAATGGTTTTAGGCTCAAAGTGGTATCTAATGGTAACGGTGAATTTTTACAGAAAAGGTGATCCTAATGCCTCTATTATACTTGTATCAATATCTAAACCAAGGTCTTGAAATGTATCAAAACGTACAAGTTCTAAACTAATGCAACACGTCGGTACACACACATGAAACGAAAGTAGTGTTTTTGTAATAAACACTTTTAGGCTCAAATCTTACTGTCATGTGGTAATGTAAGGGTTAAAAGTTTTGTTATTGCATAGTTAATTTACTTTAAGGTTAGAAAAATTATCTTAAATATTCTCGTAAAAATTTTCACAAAAACTTGATTTAAACAACCTACTATCCCGCAACTTAAAGAAACGTATATTTTCAAAATTTTGTAAATTCAGTATTTAAATTGTTTTTGACATACGTTTTTGCAAAATGTTCAAGTTTTTTAATGTGTTTAAAGGATCTGGACAAGTAGAGCAATTTTAATTTTTTTTTAATTACTAAATATTATACAAATACTATACAAAATCCCTTATCCCCACACTTGAAAGACACATTGTCCTCAATGTGTGAAAATGAGAAATATAATTACACACACTAGCAGAAATAAAATGTTACTTCCCTGATGTGTTGCCGAATTTCCGAATATATGTTGCCTCGTCGCAATATATCGTTTTCACTCAATTCCTGTATATGACGCTAGCAAAATAATGAGTAACGCATCAAAAGAAATAAACATAAAGAGCATAATATAAACACACCAAGCCAAAAGTAAATATATATACAAACATAGTGTACTAATGTCAAATACAGAAAATAAAGATAGACTACGGCGGTGCAGGCTGATCCTGTGGAGGGGGAATCTGAAGATGATCCATGATGCTCCTAAGCATCCCCCTCATCTCTGCAATAGTCTGTGCCATCTCAACCTGCGTCTCCCTAATCTGAACCTGCCCCTCTCTGAGCTGACTCACACTCTGCTCTAAAGTATCAAGACGATCTGCAGTGGTAAGTCTGGCTCTGGGCTGTCCAGCCCTCTCTCGCTCAGGTATCTGGTGTCGAGCTGCGACTACAGGACCCCCCTCTGGAATAGGGCGTGGTGGTAAGAAACGCGGAGGGTCCCCCGGCTCCATGAGCTGTGTAATCTGTCGCATGTCGACCTCCTTGATCATCGTGCCA
This sequence comes from Helianthus tuberosus, assembly GCA_030545235.1. NCBI lineage: Eukaryota > Viridiplantae > Streptophyta > Magnoliopsida > Asterales > Asteraceae > Helianthus > Helianthus tuberosus. Next base: position 41,495,483 of record CM060429.1, read on the forward strand.
CTGGCCTCCTCGTGTAGCCATCCTCTCGGAAAATCGTCGAATACCCTGAGGCTCTCGGCTAACACGGTCACATAACTACCCATGCAGATCCGGGACTCCTTCCCCCGCCCGTGCTCTCGCGCAAAAGAAAATAATAATAAGAGGGCTAGATTAGCCTCTCGTCTCTGAATAATGCAATAAAGTGCGTAAAGGTCAGCATTGGTCACCTTCTCAATACTCATGTATCGAGAAAGGACCGTGCAACTGATGGCCCTATGAATAAAGCGGTAAAGAGGATCACGGATCTGGGAGGCAGGTATCCCTGGCCTGTACTCCCCATCTGCGATGGTCGACCAAAACTCAGCCAGCTATGTCGTAGTGATACACTGGTCTAAGGTATGCTCTGACCATCCCCACAAACTGCTGGTGAAGATATCCTGTGCAGTCTCCTCCAGAGTATACAAACCTACATCTCGACATATGACAGGGAAGACTGCATTGTTGTATGATGTTAGAAATTTCAATGGAGGTTATGTGGGATTCGCAGGAAACCAAGGTGGTAGGATTATTGGTGAAGGAACGTTATCCAATGGGATCGTTACGTTTGAAAGAGTTAACTACATTGCTGAGCTGGAGAATAATCTTCTAAGTATCTCACAGATTTGTGACAGGATGTATACCACTCATTTCACAGACAAAGAATGTTTGATCTTGAAACCGGGATTTGTTATCCCTGAAGAATGGATTATCATGAGGGCACCAAGAGTGAATGATCTGTACGTGTTGGACATGAGTGTAGCTACTACAACCACGGGTCAGGCTCATTGTTTTGTGTCTAGAGGAACAGAGAAAGAATCGAAACTGTGGCACCGGAAGATGGGGCATATACATCTTAGAAAAATGAATCATTTGGTGCAAAATGATTTAGTTCTGGGAGTTAATATCAAATATTTTCATCTGGAAGGGGAGTGCATTAGTTGCGTCAAAGGCAAGCAGAAGAAAAAGTCACACCCTAAAAAGCAAGTCAATTCAGTTTCCAGACCGTTAGAGAGACTACATATGGATCTGTTTGGTCCAGTAAACGTCAAAAGTATTACAGGGGATCTCTACTGTCTTGTGGTTACTGATGATTATTCCAGATTTTCGTGGGTATCATTCTTGAAATCGAAAGATGAGACATTTGATAGTTTGATGGCGTTGTTCAGAAAGATTGAAAATCTGTACCAAATGCGTATCAAAAGAATTCGAAGTGATAATGGTACTGAGTTCAAGAACAACAAGATGGAAGAATATTGTGATGAAAGAGGTATATTGCATGAGTTTAGTGCTCCGTACACTCCACAGCAAAATGGAGTCGCAGAACGCAAAAACAGGACGCTAATCGAAACGGCTAGAACAATGCTTGCTGATTCAAAGCTACCGATAAATTTTTGGGCAGAAGCAGTTTCCGCCGCATGCTATACACTCAACTGGGTTCTCACTGTTAAGAAATTCAACAAAACACTTGAACCGTTCGGGTCACCCTGTACTGTTCTAGAGCCTTTTGGAAAGTTTGGTCCGAAGAGTATTGAAGGGATATTTGTGGGATACTCAAGTCCTCAAAGACGTGTCTTCGTTCCAAGTCTGAAGCGGATTATTGAAGCTCCAAATGTTGAGTGTCAGGGGTATACTATGCCGCCTCAGAACCCCGGTGACTCATGGCGTTTTAATTATGATAAATTGTGGGATTCGTTTGACATGATGGAAGAACCAGAAGAAGAAGAAGATTTCTTTGATGAGTTGGATATTTTGCGGAAGTATGAAGAATCGCAGGAAAGGTTCCCAGCTGAGTATTCAAGGCGACCACAACAAAAGGCTTCAAATGATGATGAAGCAGGTCCAAGCAATGCTGGTGAACATGATGATGTCCAACAAAATGAAGTTGCTCAAGATAATCAGACGGCACAGAATGATAATCAAGAATCTGAGAACATGCCAGTATTTGATCATGGTGATTCAAATTCCGAGGGGGAGCAAATTCAGATTTCAGGTCAAACAAACCCAGTCAGTGAACAAGGTGCAAATCAGAATGTTACTAATCTGGAAGGTGATGTAGATGTTTCAGGCGAAGTGATGCCACGAACTCTTTCATACTATCCAGAGGAGTTGATCATTGGAGAATTGCAAACAGGCGTTCGCACATCGAAGACAGCTTGATAAAGGGCTTACATGTTTTTATACAAAAGTTGCTCCTTTACAAACTAAATTCTGATTGAGTTGTTTTATCTCGCAGGTTGAGCCAAGGACTTACAAAGAGGCGCTTACTGAAGATTCTTGGGTCAATGAGATGCAGGAGGAACATAGTCAATTTGAGAAGTTAGGAGTGTGGAAGTTAGTGGATTTACCTGATGGTCAGAGGAAGATAAACACCAAGTGGGTGTTCAAGTGTAAGAGAGACGATAGAGGAGTTGTGGTTCGTAACAAAGCTCGACTCGTAGTCCAGGGTTTCAGTCAGCAGGAGGGGATAGATTTCACTGAAGTATATGCTCCAGTTGCTCGACTAGAAGCGATCGGAATCTTTCTAGCATTTGCGTCTTGGAAAAACTTCAAAGTTTATCAGTTAGATGTTAAATCGGCTTTTCTCTACGGGAAGGTAAAAGAGGTGGTATATGTCGGTCAGCCACCGGGCTTTACCGATCCACATCACAAAGACAAGGTCTACTTGCTAGACAAAGCGCTGTATGGTTTACACCAGGCCCCGAGAGCTTGGTACGAGACATTGTCTCAACACCTACTAGCCAACACCTACTAGCCTACAATCAGAAGATGACCGTCGACCTATTTGGGTCAACAAATGAGGATCTATGCAAAGATTTTGAACGAGTTATGAAGCAGAAATTCGAAATGTCATCGATGGGTGAGATGAAATTCTTTTTGGGATTGCAGGTTGATCAACTACCCAAAGGAATTTTCATACATCAAACGAAGTATGTTCATGATATCTTGGAGAAATTTGGGATGTCAGGTTCTACTCCAGCTTCCACCCCATTAGCAACGAATCATGGGATAAACCCTGATCTCACCGGAGAGAAGGTAGATGAAACGATGTATCGTTCCATGATCGGATCGCTGATGTATTTGACAGCTTCAAGACCCGATATCATGTACCCAACCTGCCTCGCAGCAAGATTTCAATCTAACCCGAGAGCTTCGCATATGGTGATTGTGAAAAGGATATTACGCTACGTGAAAGGAACTCCATCATTGGGGTTGTGGTATCCAAGAGAAGGAGATTTCATGCTCAAAGGTTATTCTGATTCAGATTTCGGATGCTGCAAAGTTAACGCTAAATCAACAACAGCAGGGTGTCAGTTCTTTGGATCACGATTGGTCACCTGGCAATGCAAAAAGAAAACCTCAGTGGCTTTATCAACATGTGAAGCAGAGTATGTATCTGCTAGCAGCTGCTACTCACAGATCTTGTGGATCCGGCAACAGATGCGCGACTACGGTTTGCAATTTCTAAACACCCCTATCTTTGTTGATAATGAGGCAGCGATTAACATTACTAAAAATCCCGTACATCATGCTAAAACCAAACATATTGAGATTCATCATCACTTCATTCGAGATTGTTTCGAGAAGAAGTTGATACGAATTGAGAAAATCCACACTGACGATCAAAAAGCTGATTTACATACCAAAGCATTTGATAAAACACGTTTTCAGTATTTGCTAAAACTGAATGGTATGAAGCTTTTATCGGTGTTGGAAGAGATCATTGGCGTTGATGAAGGAGACATTCTAGATGATGTTGAGAAGCAATCTGCAATGGTTTGTCGATTTTTTACCTGTTTTGGTATTTAGGGGGAGGTATAGGGTAATTTTCAGAAAATACAATAACAATAAAAAATGTCAAAAATACAAAAACATGAGATATTTTCAAAATCCAAAAACAATAGAAAACCAGAAAAGAGCTTGTGTAAAAAGGGAAAATGATAGTACATCGGCTTGACAGTCACAGTATGCTAAAGAAATGGAATGTTTAAATGTGTTAAACAGTCTCGCTGATGATATGCCGATAGGTTTTTACACATTTAGTAGGTTTGTTCGGGATATAAACTTAAATCTTTACTTACTTATTTCGTGGGGAACACTACTTGGATATATAGGTAACCCCTGAAATTTCGTTTGAAAGATTCCTTTTCTGATATACTAGGTTTTTATACTCAGTGATATCTGGGATATTATTCCGGGACTTCTGCTGAATGGAAGTTCTGACCTAGTCCTCGAATAATACTTTCCGCAATGCTTGAAATATAGCATCACCCTCAGCATATATGATAAGACAATAAAATTGCTTAGCAATGCTGTTGTAAAAAAAATCCTCTAAATGGGACACACCCAAAAGTTGAGTCATGGTCTCTCTGCTGAACGGTAGTTCTGACCTGAGCTCTCATGATTCTTCATAATTTATTAACCCCTTACAGATATCATTTGTGTTATACTTACCTGTAAGACTGAATATTGGGATCTGGATACGGGAGTATATTCAAGAGGTGGGACACACGTATAAGTTTAAGTCTCTAAAACACTAAATCCGTATCCTGGACAGATTGAAATTTGTGTGGAAATTTAAAGTGGATCAGTATATCGACAATCTAAGCGAATTGTTTAATTCTGAGTATGTAATTGAAGCTTAGCGGTACTTGTGACGTGTCGAATAGCTGATATGATTCCCTAACACGCTCACCAAAAATATGTTTGTAAATAGTTTATTTTTTCAGTCTTTTAGTTCTGTATTTCATTTCTAGTTTAGAAGCTTTATTCAAAATTCAAAAAGATTTTACATTTCTGCTTTATTTTTGACAAACCAAAGTGGATAGTTGATCTTCGGATTCGAAAGTTGAAAGCAGATGCAGGAGGTTTCTGGACTGGATGATGAGTTGTGAGCTTAACATGATAAGTTTGAAAGTTGAAAAGTTGAAGCAAGTTCATTAACTTGAAACTTGTAAATTTTTAGAAACAAATGGAACTGAAAGTCAGTGTGTATTATCTCTGATCAACCAAGGTCATTAAATTGGACTTGGTAGATTAATTGAGTAATCAGGGTCATTAACTTGGACCTGAATACTTAAGTGGATTTCTAACACTGAAGGTTAAAAGGTAAGTTTTGGATTAAAACTGTTATTGTCATATATCTTATATTTGGGTAGAGATTGTGCAGGTAACAGAAATCCCCATGGCAACAAAACGTCAAAGTTTGAACCAGAATTTCAAGTCCCAGCATTCCGAGAGGGGGAGTCTATGAAAGGGGGAGTCAGGATTCTAGATCAGCAATCAAAGGGGAGTTTGAAGACAAAGTTGGAAAGAGATCAAGACTGAAGACTCAATGCCAAAGACTTCGTCAACATCCAAGGGGGAGTCTGTTGGTGCACTGAATGTCTGCTGACTTCGTCTTATTCAAGTCTTAGATCTAGATAGGATGTAATTAGGGTTTATACATGTAAAAGTAGGGTAGTTCGCTTGAAAGGAACAAAGTGAAGTTCAAGCGAATCCAACAAAGTCTAGTTCGCTTGAAACCGGTTCTTGCTTGTTCGCTTGAAACACATTTAGGTGTGTTCGCTTGAAGCAACAAGGTGTTATCTCAAGCGAACAGGCAATGACTATATATAGCTGATGTGTGTCTCATTTGAAGCGGACATGACCATTGATTGTGAGACGAGGTTCTGCCAAAATCTTGTTAGAAACACTTGTAAAGTCTCGGAAATAATTGATAGAGAAAAGATTAAAAAGGATACAAGCTGTTATGACTTGGTTTACTTTGATTCCGCCTCTGTAAACTAAGATGAACTACTTTTACTGATGTTTAGGGTCACGCAAACGGTCCAACAGTACTTCTTATATATAAGTGTTTTCAACATATTACATGCCGTGGCGTTATTTAGTTCACTTGGGTAAACGATAGTGAAACGATGTCACACAACGATGTTTTCGAAACAATATACGAGTTTTATTTACAAGTTATTACGAGATGTTTTACAATTTGCCTTACTAAAACAAATGTTTTTGGGTTAAGAATCATGGCTACGAGGATTTCTAAACCATAACCATCTTGATTTGAGTTGGTTAATTTAGTTGCAATATAATACTCTTTTCAAAACAAGGTTTTTAATAAAGTATTGCAACATTTAAAATAGCCATGAATCCGACACTCCTATAAAACCTATGTACTCGCCAGCATTTCTTTGCTAACTTTGTTTTCACATATGTTTCAGGGATTGATGCTTGATGATGATTACTAGGATGCATGAGTCACATAGGATCTGGACGAGGCCTTAGTGACATAATAACAATATTAGTCGATATGTAACTTGTTTGTTCTATGTTAAGACAATGTTAATGTTTAATATTCAATAAAATGAAACACTTTTGTATCCATGGTTATGAAATGATAATTCTGTTGCAACACGCCCCGACGTTTTCCGCCGCGCTTTGTTGTTTTACACGGTCGGGGTGTGACATATGTTCTCATTGACAGGTGATTGAGAAGGACTGGTTTGTGTCTGGTTCAAATCAAGAGCATCCAACAATATTTTTGTTTGTAGGGGAATTGTGGAGGTGAGGTTGGGTGTAGAAAGAGAATTGGCCCCGGGCATTGGGCTGTGGATGATGGAAGCAAGTGATTCCAGAGCATCATATTGTGGTGTCCCTATATGTACAACCTGTTCTTTTTGAGAAGAAGCAGGAGGAGGTTCAGGTATGGGTTGAGATATTTCTACCATCTGCTATGAGGAAGTAGCAACAGTGGTTTCTTGTGACTTTTGTGTTGTCACTGGCAGTTGCTCTGGTATCTCATCCTCCAGAGTTGCCTTTGATTTGGGTTCGGGGGGCTTTTGAGTTTTCTTTTGACGTGGCTTTTTGGTGATTTTAGGTGTGGGTTTCAAAGCAGTTGTTTTGCTGCTATGATCACCTAGAGCAGTAGGCTCAGTAGCAGATACCTTAGGAGCAGTGGTAGCTGCTAAATTTTGCTCAGGGACCTCTGCTTGTGTTTTGCAAGGTGTTGACATTCTTGTGAAAGTTTCAGCAGTTAAGCTGTTTATTTGAAAAGAGTCACCTTGTTGTATTACATGAGCATCATCCTTACCAAATTTCTTTTGAAAGTAATAGCTTAGAAATCTTAGAAAAAGTAAGAATGGCTTTTTATCAACATTTTTAACTAAATCATTAAAGATTTCCTGGGAGTAATTGAAATTTTCATCTTGTAGAGTAGCATATCCCGGGTTTTGAATCTTTAATGGTATCTCACTAAAAGAAGTTGTTTTGTTTGAAACACACATTAACAGAGTATGGAACAAAAATCTTGTTGCAGGTGGAAAATTACCTTTTTGTAAGGTATCCTTTTTTTTATTTTATCTGCATACCCCCTTTCAAGGAAATCAAATTTTAACTCGTTTTTGGGAAAAGAAGTTTTACCTTGCTGATCATCAAGTTCAAAGACTTCCGAGATGGATTGTGGTGTGATTTTGACTGCTTTACCCATTAGAGAAGAGTTAATGGCTATGACATCTTCGCCTTGTTTGTCAAGAGTAACATTTTTCCAAAACTCTCTTTGGGTTTTCAGATAAATCGGAGCATCTGTTGTTAACAAAGTTTTGTACTTTGATGCAGACATAGTATCAATGATGGAATCGAAAGTATTGGTGGTGCCGGGTTTTGTAAGGAGACCCAGATAATTGTGAGGAGCTTTGTATGGTATTTCGATGGGAGTGGTAGCCATTTGAGTGGCCTTTTCAGAAGATGATTTTGAAGTGGATTTCGCAGATGACTTTGATTTTGTCATTTTGAAGAAGAAGATTGATGAAGAATTTGAGAAAGAGATGGAAACTGCTTTGAGAAAGGAATTTTTGTGAATTCGATTCGACTATAAAACCCTGTTTGGGGTTTTGAAGGGGTTTTATAGAGGAAAAAGTGAATGCTGACGTGGCAGCGGTTACAAAAGATCTGACCACTATATGCTGTCCACGTACCAACCCCTGATGAAATGAAGGACAAGTGTTTTTATGAAAACCACTAATGGAATAAGATCAGTGGTTGTAATGGTAACAAATGAAGGCAGTGGGTGATTTTTACTATCAGCGGATAAAAACACTGATTTTGAACAACGGTGCTTATCAAGGAAATGAGAGAACAGGGGTTGACTTTCAGCAGTGGACAGACTTTTAAGTAGAACATACTTTTGAACAAAACAATGGTTATGGCAGACTTTTAAGGATTTAATGAAAAATTCATTTTTAGCTATTTTTAAGGATGGATTTTTTATTTTCTGAAAACATTTTAATGCTTTTATTCATAGAAAAACAGGATTTTGCCTTTTTATTCCATGTTTAGCATGCCAATCCTAGAGATCAAGCTTTCAAAGGTGGATGTGTCTAATGCTTTGGTTAGCACATCTGCCAGCTGATCTTTAGTTGGAACATGGTGCAGATAAATCAAACCTTTTTCATAGCAATCCCTCACAAAGTGATGTCTGATGTCAATGTGCTTGGTGGTTGAATGGGAAACTGGATTTTTGATGATATTTTCTGCTGCCTGGCTATCCAACATGAGTGGTGTCTTTAAGGCAGTGATACCAAAATCAAGCAACTGATTTTGAAGCCAAAGCAGTTGGGCTGTACAGCTTGCAGCAGCTATATACTCTGCCTTAGCAGTGGATGTGGAAACAACCGCTTGCTTTTTGCTTTGCCAAGACACAAAGCAATTGCCTAGGAACTGGCAGCCTCCTGAAGTGGACTTCCTTGTCTTGTCACATCCAGCAAAGTCACTATCTGAGAAACCTGAAAGCTCAATTTTACCATCAGCTGGATACCAGATACCAAGTGTGGGAGCACCTTTTAGGTATCTGAATATCCTTTTTACAGCAATAAGGTTTGACTTTCTAGTGGCTGATTGGGATCTTGCACAAACACATGTTGCAAACATGATGTCTGGCCTAGATGCAGTTAGGTACAATAAAGACCCAATCGTGCTTCTATAGAAAGTTTGATCAACCAAATCATCCTTCTCATCAGACATGACTATTTTATTGGTTGCAATGGGTGTACTGCATGGCTTACAATCATCCATCTCAAATTTCTTCAACAGTTCTTTGGCATATTTGCCTTGATGGATAAAAGTGCCATTTTGCAGTTGCCTTACTTGGAGACCAAGAAAGCACTGGAGTTCACCCATTGCACTCATTTCAAACTCAGCTGTCATGAGTTGCCTAAACTCTTCGCACGTTTTATTACATGTGCTTCCAAAAATGATGCCATCCACATAAATATGGACAATCATCAAATTCTTCCCTTTCCATTTTAAAAACAATGTTTTATCTATTTTACCTCTTGTGAAACCAATGGATAGTAGGAAGGTGGAAAGAGTTTCATATCAGGCGCTTGGTGCTTGTTTCAGGCCATACAAAGCTTTATTTAGCTTGTAGACATGATTTGGATTAAATGGATCCTCAAAGCCTGGAGGTTGACAAACATAAACCTCTTCTTGAATCTTACCATAGAGGAATGCACATTTAATGTCCATTTGATACACCTTGATTTTGTGGTTGACAGCAAAGGCCAGAAATAATCTGATAGCTTCAAGTCTTGCTACAGGGGCAAATGTTTCATCATAGTCAATGCCCTCTTCTTGCCTGAACCCTTGAACCACAAGCCTAGCTTTATTCTTGACAACAATGCCCCTTTCATCAGTTTTGTTTTTGAAGACCCACTTTGTGCCAATAGGACTTACACCCTCTGGCAGTGGTACAAGTTCCCATACTTGTTGTCTTTTGAACTATTGGAGCTCTTCTTGCATAGCTTCTACCCAGCTGTTGTCTTTTAGTGCCTCTTGGTACTTGACTGGCTGATGGAGAGATAGGAAACCAGCAAAAAAGACAAATGTTTTGGGATTGACTTCTTGTGAGCACCCCTTCATTGATGTTGCCAATGATTTAGTCAGGTGGATGAGATTTCAAGAAGATAAGATCTCCTTGGTATGGAACAATGGCATTTAATGGTGAAGGATCCAGATGTGAATCATCTGAGCTAACCACTACTGGTGACTTTGATGATCCAGCAGTGGCTTCAAATGGAGGTGGAGGAATAGGTGGAACTGGTGTGAAAACATGCTAACTTTTATCCACTGATGGAGGACTATCAACAGTGTTTGATGATGTGGAAGCAGGGGTTAAAGGGCTACTTTGATCAACAATTGTTGAGGTAGCAGTGGTTGAGCTTTGACAGCTGTTTTGGCCATATGCTGCTCTTCCCATTGAGACAGACCTTTGTTGAGGAATGATGACTTCATACCCATAGTCTGATGATGAATCTTTTGATGGACCTGCACTGTTAGTCTTGACAGCAGTATTTTTAAAAGTAAATTTATCAAGATCAAACAATTCTGCAGGGTTTGCTGGGATTTTAATTGATGAAAGTTCATTGAACTTCACATTCAAAGTCTCTTCCACTGTTTTGGTCCTTGTGTTAAACACTTTGTAGGCCTTAGCAGTGGTTGAGTATCCCAGATGATAACCACAATCAATTTTGGCTGCAAACTTAGAAATAGAGTCTTTTAAGTTTAAAATGAAGCATGGGCAGCCAAAAACTTTGAAATATGAAATCAATGGCTTTATTTTATACAGCAGTTCATAGGCAGTCTTTTGATGCCTGGGGTTGATTAAAACTCTGTTTTGGACATAGCAAGCAGTGTTTACCGCCTCTGCCCAAAAAGTTAATGGCAAACCTGAATCAGCAAGCATGGTTCTGGCAGCCTCAATCAAGGTTCTGTTCTTTCTTTCAACAACCCCATTTTGTTCTGGTGTTCTTGGAATGCTGTATTGCCTCACAATTCCTTTTGACACACATAAATCATCTAACTCCTTGTTCCTGAACTCTGTGCCATTATCACTTCTTAAGATTTTTACTGGCAAATCAAACTGCTTTTCAACCTGTTTCACAAAGTCTTGCAGAATGCCTGCAGTCTCATCTTTTAAGTGTAAAAAGTAAGTCCATGTAAACCTAGAAAAGTCATCAACAATAACCAAACAATATCTCTTTTTCTTAAGACTCATGACTTTAACTGGGCCAAACAGATCCATATGAAGCATTTATAAACATTTGGTTATTTTGGACTCATCAATTGATTTGTATGAGCTTTTATGTTGTTTTCCTTTTAGGCAGGAAACACTATGCTCAGGACAGGTGAACAGTTTTTGAGGTAAACCTCTTACTAACCCCTGTTTTGAAATGGCAGTGATTGTCTTGAGATTTGTGTGCCCCAATCTCCTGTGCCATAATTCTGTCTCTTTGTTTGATGCAGCTGAGAACAGACAGGCATCAGTCCTGGGGCTCTCTTTTGACATATCAACTACATAAACATTGCCACTTCTTTGAGCAACAAGTTTGGTTTTTCCAGTTTTTATTATTGCTTCAATCTTTTCAACCATTTCTGTTCCAACAATCCTACAACAATCCTTTGTGAAGAATGAGCCATAGCCCTTATCACTCATTTGTGAAACACTTAGGAGGTTGAATTTTAGACTGTCTATTAGATTGACATTTTCAAATTTTACATTGCCAGATTGTACTGTACCAGACCCCAGAACTTTCCCTTTACTATTATTTCCAAAGGATATAACCCCCTCCATGGATTTTGAAATCTTTGAGTAGGGCTTTACATCCTGTCATGTGCCTGGAGCCTCCACTATCTACATACCAAAGGCTATCTAAGCATGCAGAAGCTCCCTGCACATGAAGTAAAGGATTAGTTCATTAGGGTCTCCAAAGCCAATAAGGCTTTGGATGGGGTCTCAACAGTGTCTGGGAGGAATTCAGGTGGATGGACAGTGGTTAGGTAAGGGGTTTGGACTGTTTTGGAATTGTTTTTCTCTAACCACTGTTGGGAGTCTTGCCCAATGATCTGCTGGTAACCAAAAGGATGCCTGTTCACTCTTGGTTTAGAAGGCCTTTTGTAAGCCTCATAAACGTGTGGGATCCTTTGGTATGATGGTTGTCCCTTACCTCTTCTAAATTGATTGGCAGTGGGTGCATCAGTCACCTGAACATCTCTTTTGACAGATGTTTGGTTCAGCTGTTTGGACTGGCACAAACAGTGGTTAGTTCTTGGTGAACTTGACAGATGATGTTGATGAACTTAAGGATGTTTTTGCAGTGTACTCATTCTTTTTTACATCAAAGTTTTTGAGATACACACATTCTTGAGTTTTGTGGTTTGTTTTACCACAGATGGTGCAGCTCTCAGCAGGTGTAATGACACTTGTTTTGTTTAGATCATATGTTTTTAGATGAAAACAGTCTTTTGTTCGATGATTCTTCTTTTCACAAAAATCACAAAACAAGTTTTTGATCTTTTCTCTTTTCTTCCTTTTCTCAGACTCCTTAGCAACAGAGTTTTGAACCACTGCTGGGATATCTTTGAGAGGAATGACCTTTGCTTTAGGAGCTTTTACACCATCACTGGTTGTGAAGTCCATTGGTTTAAAATTCTCAAGAATGTCACACTCATCATACCATGTGGGTTTAAATTGGTATTTCTCAATTTCCTCAAAAGTTGAGGATCCCACAGATTTTTCCAGAGTGATTTTGTTACCAAGTTCGTCGGTTATCTTAACTTCTTGGCCATTCTTGTTTGTTGGTGTTATTTCAACTGAACCAGCTTGTTTAGCAGTAGTGTTTCCAATTTCATTATATTTTCTAAAGCCTATGCCAAATTTTACATTGCTTTCAAGTTGTTTTTCTAACATGACCTCATATCCTTTGCAAGATTCCACCCATCTTTCACAAGTGATTTGGGTGGATTCCAACTCCTTTTTGCAAATTTGATATTTTTCTACCATAGTTTGGAGTTGGTTCTTGGTTATGCTTTGCTCTTCTTTTAAGCTGCAGATCTCTTTGTCTTTTTCAGCCAATTTGTTTTTAAGTTCTTTTAAAGACTTTTCAAATTTGACCTCATCATTCAACACTCTATCCCTAAGGTTTTCATTCACCTCTTTAATGTTAGCAAATGCTATAATGCACTTGTCTGAACACAGATTTTCAAGAACCTGAGATGATACCTTAGCTGCAGCCATCATGGCACAGTCATATTGATGATCATTTTCTTCATCAGCTATTTCTTCTTTCTCACCTTCTTCCTTCTCTTCCTTTTCTTCTTCTTTGGACCAGGGGTCAACCAATGGTTCAATCAGGGTTTCTGAATTTTCTCCCAGCAGTATTTCACCAGCAACAGCAGTAACCACTACCTCAACAACTTCATCCACAAGCTTTGCTGATCTAGTTGAACCACTGCTGGTGGTGCAGCTTGTTGTGGTGCAACTGGTTGCACTTGAACCTGAGGTACAGGAGCCTGAACATACTGAATTTGAGGGACAGTGGTTTGAACATAATGCACAGGTTTGCATAATGAGCAGTGTTTACATGGGCAGCAGGGGTATAATGGGAATATTGCACAATGCTTTGATTTTGTGGCCTAGGGTTTGAGATGGGATGAGTAACAATTGGACCAGTGGTTTGACTCCTACATTCCCTAGCAAAGTGTCCTAGCCTATTGCACTTGTAGCGCTTAATTTTTGACTTATCCAACCCCACTTTTAAATTCCCATGTAACCCTGGGAATTTTCTCCCTGTCCTTTTGTAAAATTTGCTTGTTCTTACACTAAGCAATGCCAATTGATGCAAAATGTCCATTTCTTCAAGATCAGTTGGAACAAAGTGTTGTAAGTCATTTAGTTCAAAGCTCAAGTTATCTGACATCTGGTTTTCACAATTTGCAGTAAAAGCATAATTTGCAGAGTGAGAATCAGAGTTGTTAAAGTTTCCACCAGCAGTTATATCAATAAAATGATCATAACTCTGATCCTTACTACTGCTACCAGATTCTTCCTGACCAAAGAGAGCTGTGCTGCCAAATGAATAATCATCAGCAACTTTACCAGACTCTTGCAACTTCTTTTTCTGTTTTAACTCCCTTTCATAGGTCAGGAGTCTACCATGAAGTTGGGTCAGGGTCAGATCTTTGAACTCAACAGAATTTCTAGTTACAAAAGCAATTGTATCCCATTTTTCAGGTAGTGATCTAAGAAACCTGCTATTTTGTAACACCCCAAAAACGGGTTTATTAATTATAATAAAGTAACCGAAAATAAACGGGTAAAATACGGTAGTGATAAAAATAAACCCAGTAAATATTAGGATCTAAATAAGTAAGCCTAATATTAACTAAAAAGTGAATCAAAGCTTTAGAGGAAATAAAGCTTATAAAAGACCCGAGGTAACGGGGTGTATGTAACACCCCTAAAATATAAATCCTTTTATTATAAATCCGACGTTGGTATTAACGAGATAAACTAACTAGTGATAAAACTAACCTAGTTAGATAAGAGTTTAGTGATAATAAATTAGAGTGTTAGAAACACCCAAAATAAAAACCTCATGAAAGTAGGAGGGTTAAAAGTGCCAAGTATGAAACAAGTTTTATTAAAAACAAATAAAAGAAAAATCCAACACACACACTTGTGTGTGGATCGACCAGAACACAGAAGGGGGCGACCAGGTTTCTTCAAAACCCTAAATCACCCAAAAATTCACAAATTGAAGGTCAAGATCAATTCCAAAACGAAATCCGAGCCTAGATTGGTGATCTCCATTGCAAGGGGGTCATAAGGTATGTGAAATTTGATAGAAAATCTCTACTTGAAATTCTGATGAACTTAGCGAATTCATAAATTGTTGATGCATGATTGTTATATGGATGAAATTGGAACATAGTAGTGTCTAGGAGTAAAGTCTAGACAAGTATATGTTAAAATCATGCTTAGCTCAAGTAGATTCAGATTTTTTGTTGATACTAAATTCATGTATGAGATGTTTTTAGGGTTTCGATTGCTAAAAATAGTGTTATGATGTCAAGAACATGCTTAAATTGAAAGCTGAATTCAAACAGATCCTGATCAGAATTTACAGCCGACTTGTATTGGCTGTAACCTGAACAAAACGTGACAAAAACATGTGTTTCTTGAGTCTAAAATGTAATTCCAGGAAATATCTTTAAAACCCCACTGGAATCGCATTTTTCGACGAAAATTGAGCGTTTTATGAATTTTTCCATATCGAAGGTTCAAGCTGCGTTTTCTGGCAGAATTTGCAGCCCATTACGAAGGTCATAACTCAAATTAGGATTTATTTATGACCTCAAATTTTTACTGTAGATAGTTTTAAGTGGCTAAAAGAATCACCAATTGGAATTTCGTCAATCGGATAAACGAGGAATTTTAAATGAATTTTTCCGTAAGCTGCAGTCAGAAGTGATGAATCTGATTGCAGCTTAGTAAATGAGTTTTTACGAACTTTTGATAAAGAGTTAGATCTTGAAATTTTAACACAAGACCTAACCCTCCGAGAGGTACGCCACATAAAAAAATCATAATTTTTGAAGACTTGTAAACAGGTTAAACAAGTCACCAAAAACAGCCCATTTTTCAGTGATATGAAATGCCTGAATGAAATCGCGGTCTAGTTGGTTGTGTGTAAAATTTAATTTCATTAAGAGTTCGGATGAAATATGCCTAAGTGAGTTCAATGAACCAAATGTGCATTTGAATATGTTGATAAGTCAATTGACTTTTAAAAAGTCAAACCGACCAATGATTAGATCGAATGATATTTTTGATATGGTCGAATGATAAATTCGACATAAAACCCGTAGGATGGAATAGTCGTAAACGATTATGACTAATCTAACCGTCTTACGAATTGTGATAATGATAGTTTGACTCTAGACAAGCTAGATGAAGACTTGGGAAAGAAGCGGGTTAAACGGATCGAGTACGCGGAAAAAGGACATAACCGGATGCAAGGTAAGTGAAACTTACACCTTTTAGTAAAATAAATGTTCATCCTATAAGTTTCAAATACAATAAGGATAATATTCAAGATATGGTTCCCGACGCGAAATAATACGGGTCGGAACTAATATAAATGATAAAAACCATGTTTAATGGTAAAAGAGATAGAACGGTAAATTAGCCATGAAAAGCTAATTATAAAAATGGGTTTTTGAACGGTTACTATAAGTAAGCCTAATGAATAAAAAGAGTAAAATGGGTCAAATGGTAATGTGGATACCATTTGACAAATATCGACTAATAAGCACTTGTCGAGTTTTATGCTTACAGGATAAAGCGGCTTATGAATTAGCGTTGCTATGAATTAGCAAATTTTCGAGACAAGGTATTAAAACGGGTCAATGTATTGATCCGACCCGAGCCAGGTACATATAATTATGTTGTAGTTAAAAGTGCTAATTTGGTCAATAATTGGTGAGAGTCTTTTGTTATAAAATAAGAGACTAGAATTGACCAAAAAGCCCTTAACGGGCGAACCGGGTAAACGACCGTTAGAGTTTGTTTAGAAACTTGTTTATTGATTTTGAAACCCTTAGATACATATAAAAAGTATAGGCAAAAACGTTTGCGGGTCAAAATAGACTAAGAAGTAAATTGTGGTTAAATGCTTAGATAGATACAAATGAATCGGTGAATGTAAACGCCTACGTAAACTCTAGGATGGGAGTGAAAATGTTAAGGTTTGACAAGCCCGGGATGGGTAAAATGATAGAAATTAACTGTTTTCTTTTTAGAGCATGTAGTGAAATAATAATGCCAAACGGGTCGAAAAACACCTAAAGGATTTATGAGCCAACATTGGATAAATCAGATTTTTATGCAAACCAAGGTGATAAACGGGTCCGTAATTTAATTACGGACGCGTAGGAAAAAGAATCACGCGAATCGGATAAGTAGAACAAAAGTTATGCAAGTTTTTGTGAATTATAAGTTTGAGTTTTGAGCTGGGAATCTGCAGTTCAGCAACGAACAATTCTGGACAAAGCAGGCCGTCGCGCCACGCGACGGAAAAAGCAGGAAGCCGTCGCGCGACGCGACGGGTTCCGAAAATTTGAAAAATGTTTATTTTATTATTATATGTATTACGAACCCGTTTAAATACGTTTTAAGCTACGTATGACTAATCTAACTCATGTTTATGAGTTGTAGGTAAATTTCTAGTACCGGAGGACGATCAAGCTCAATGAAGAACCGAACACGATCAAGAAACAAGCTTCCGCATGATGTCTTGTTGTTACTTTTAAATGAGGAACTTATTTACATTATGTTGTAAACTTTTAAATTGTAAAAAGTTTTTAATAAACATGTATTTCCGATGTATATGTAAACTTAATTACATGATCCTTTTCGCAAACTATACGTTAAACCTTGATTTAATTTAAAGGGTGTTACATATTTTGTGTTGAATTAGGAAATGTAACTTTAACAAGTCTTAGCTCACTAATGAGACAACTAAATCGCTCAAACTGTTGAGTCAATGATTCACCCTTGATGTGACAAAAGGTTTCATACTGCTGATTCAGAATTTCCCTATTATTTTCAATAACTTCTTCAGTTCCCCCAAATTGTTCCTTAAGTGCATCCCATAATTCCTTGGCACTGTTACAGTGTAACAGCCCATCATAAATTTCATTGGGTAATGCAGATGCAATGATGCTAAATGCTTTGGCATCGAGTTCGAACTTTTGGAAATCAGTTTCAGTGTAATTTTCAGGTTTTTTAGGCTCGAACTTGTTTGTATCCTCAGCACTTGGCACCATGGGAACATGTGGTCCAAAAACAACAGATCTCCAACATCCAGTATTCTGTTGAGCAAGGATGTGACCCATCCTTCTCTCCCAGATGTTGTATTCATTACGTTTAAGCATGGGTTGTTTGAAAAGTGAGACGATGTTATTCTTATCATCTTGTGATTGTGACGTCATCCTGGTTGTTTTACAAGCACTGATTAATCAACTTTGATGGTGATTAAACCTTGCTCTGTTTGTCAACGAAACGAACAACTATCAGTATCAACGATTGTGAGCTGAACTATTTATGTCAAAATGATTGTTAAATCAAATTTGACTGGCCGAGCTCTGATACCAATTGTTAGGATCTGAGTTTGGATTAATTGTGTTTTACGTTTGAATTAAAATGAAGGATGAACAAGTAATGCAGCGGAGTGTAAATGGAAACAAACTTTGCACACAATCAAACAGGAGAATTGCTTTCAACACACATTTTCAACAAAGAACCGAATGATTGAATTTATTTCATCAACGATTACAATGCATGCATGTAACAAACTCCCCCTCAGCCTGAGCTCACAGTGATTTGTTCGTACAGGAAGAAAGATGGTCAAGAGCTAATAGAACAGTACAGGGTACTGTTCTATTTATAGGCACGGACAAACCACTGTGGCATCTTTGCTGACGTCACCATGAAAGTGACATCTAACCTCCTAACAAACTCTAACAATTGATCTAATACAAACACTGCTTATGCTAACTACTGATTACAATACATTACATAAAAACAAGCTAAACTACTGCTGAATCCTTCCACTGTTGTGACTCCAGCAGTACTTGACATATTCAGCAGTGCTTGACTCATAGCAGTAGATTGAACAGTAGAGCTTTAGTCTTCATCAGTCTTTGACTTGATCAGCAGTTGTATGTCAGCAGTTGTAACGATCAGTGGATTGGAGATCATCAGATGTTGATACCACTTTCAAGGGGAGAGACTTGTATATATAACATCTGCTTATTTTGGATCCACTGCTCTGATCCAGTTTTGGCTTTAATTATCTGTTCCTCTGATAGGGTTCAATCCCAACAGAGTATGTGTAGTAGTCTCGGGATCCAAGATTGATAGTAAGAGTTCTTGCCAATCAAAGGTCATGTTTGGCTAAGTCTCTTACATCACTTGGTGAAGACAAGTCTTTAATGTATTACTTTTGATTTTTAATCTTTTCGCACTTTTTATTTGGTTTTGTATTAATGACTTTAATAACTAGTTTCTTACGTTAAAGGTGAAACTTCTTTATCACTTGTCTGTGGTGTCTTGGCATTACTTTACTGTCTATATAAAGTAAAAGATTTACACCATTCATATCTCTACGGTCTATATAGAGATATGTTGGTTACCTGGTCGGGGGTTAAGGGAATGGTTTAGTAAGGTTCTTGCCTTGTTCAGTGTATATATCCTGCAAGGACCTAGGTCAAGCTTATTAGGACCACCTCAATACCCACTGGTATTGGATGGCGGGGGTGCGAATGGCTTGATCCCCTCATATGTAAACTACTATTAATACATTAAACCGGCTATTTGGGATTGTATCCCTGCTGACTCAAACCACTTAGCCGAGGGTGACGTCACCTTCAAAAGAGGGGCCTACCACTTTTCGCATTAATAACTTAATTAATTATCTTTCAATATTCCGACCCTTTGGGATTGTATCCTTGCTGACTCAAACCACTGGGTTGAGTGTAACGTCACCTTCAAAAGAGGGATCTACTACTATAACTAAGATAATCTCTTAAAAAGTGCAAAAGTGCGAAAATCATCAAAGGATACATTAAAGGCAAGTCGGATCCAAGTGATTCATCTTGTCTATCTGTTTTTATTTTATTTTTATTTCTACATTTTTGGTTTTTATTTTTATGTTTTAGAATCTTTTCTCAAAAATTTTAGATTGATTAGACGTTGAGGATAAACCGGTAGTAAAAACTCTTGTGTCCTTGGACGACCTCGGTATCTTACCAACGCTATACTACTCTCACGATGGGTCCACTTGCCCATGTGTGTGTTTAGTGTTAGTAGAATATCGTGTTTTATAAATTTAAAACTTGACTAATGTGTAAAATGGGCTTAAAATATCAATAAAAACATATCACACCCGACACACACCATGCTAAATTCTCAAAATGTGAATTCTGGTTACAAGAAGTGCAATTCCTTGGACATCTGGTTAATCATGAAGGAATTCACGTGGATCCCACAAAGATCGAGGCGATTACCAAATGGAAAGTCCCTGAATCGCCAACGGAAATAAGAAGTTTTCTTGGATTTGCAGGACATTATAGATGGTTTATCCAAGATTTCTCTAGGATAGCCATTCCATTAACCAAACTGACCTGCAAATCAATTAAGTTCGAATGGGGACCAAAACAGGAAGAAGCCTTTAAGATTCTTAAGCAAAGGTTAACCAACGCACCCATACTCGCATTACCAGAAGGAACTGAAGACTTTATAGTCTATTGTGATGCGTCTAAGTTAGGATATGGATGTGTGTTGATGCAACATCAAAAGGTTATAACTTATGCCTCTAGACAACTTAAGAACATGAAGAGAATTACATAACCCTTGATCTTGAGTTAGGAGCCATAGTTTTTGCCCTTATGATTTGGAGACATTGTTTATATGGAAATAAATTTGTTGTATTCACGGATCATAAGAGTTTAAGGTATATTATTGGGCAAAAAGAATTAAATATGAGACAAAGATGCTGGATGGAAATTCTTAGTGATTATGATTGTGTTATCCAGTATCATGCTGGAAGAGCTAACGTGGTAGCTGATGCTTTAAGTCAAAAGTATCATGAAAAGCCAAAACGAGTACGCTCTCTTAAATTAAATCTGCAGATAGATTTAAATGAGCAAATTAGAGAGGTACAGGAAACAACATTCAAAGACGATGCTGAAGGTTTAAAAGGAATGATTAAGGAATTAGAAAAAGGATCCGATGGAATTTGGAAGTTCCATAAGAAAAGAATGTGGATACCTAAATAAGGAAACCTACGCCATAGAATTCTAAAAGAAGCTCATAAGTCTAAGTATACGATACATCCCGGAAGTGATAAGATGTATCAAGTCCTAAGAAAGAATTTCTGGTGGATAGGAATGAAAAAGGATATAGCAAACTATGTTGCTAAATGTCTAACGTGCTCACAAGTTAAAGCTGAACATCAGAAACCTACAAGGTTATTATAGCAACTAGAAATGTCAATATGGAAATGGGAATTGATAACAATGGACTTTGTTACCAAATTACCCAAGACTCGAAAAGGAAATGATACAATCTGGGTGATTGTTGATAGATTAACCAAATCTGCTCATTTCTTACCAATGAAGGAAACTTTCAGTATGGAACAGTTAGCTAAGTTATATGTGAATGAAATAGTTTCATTACATGGAATTCCTTTATCTATTGTATCTGATACAGATAGCCAGTTTACTTCTCATTTTTGGACAAGTTTCCAAAAAGCAATGGGAACCAGGTTAAATCTAAGCACAGCTTATCATCCACAAACGGACGGACAAAGCGAAAGGACAATTAAAACTATGGAAGATATGCTTAGAGCTTGTGTAATTGATTTCGGAGGAAATTGGGACGACCATTTACCAATAATAGAATTTTCCTACAAGAACAGCTATCATACAAGCATAAATGCTACACCGTTTGAAGCACTTTATGGACGAAAGTTCCGAACTCCCGTCTGTTGGGCAGAAATTGGAGAAAAGCAACTATCTGGACCAAAGATAGTGCAAGAAACAACGGACAAGATAATTCAAGTCAAGGAAAGACTAAAAGCAGCACGATATCGCCAAAAGAGTTATGCAGATAACAGACGAAAACCTTTAGAATTTCAAGTAGGATATAAGGTATTGTTAAAAGTTTCTCCACGGAAAGGAATAGTCAGATTCATTAAAAGCGGAAAGCTAAGCCCCAGGTATGTTGGACCTTTTGAGATTATTCGAAGAATAGGACCTGTAGCTTATCAGCTACAACTACCAGAGGAGATGGCAGGAATACATGATGTGTTTCATGTATGTAATCTCAAGAAGTGCTTAGTATTTGAATCTTTAATGATACCTCTTAAGGACATTGAGGTAAACAAGAAACTTAAGTTTATCAAGAAACCCATTCAGATTGAAGATAGAAAGATCAAGAATCTCAAACACAAGAGACTAGTTCTAGTCAAAGTGAAATGGGATTCCAAGAGAGGACCAGAATACACTTGTGAGCTCGAATCAGAGAGGCAGAAGAAATACCCATACCTGTTCCAGTAGACCTCGAGGACGAGATCTAAAACAAGGTGGGGAGGATATAACAACCCTCCTAGAACCCTCACGTGGCCCTAAAACATTCCTTATATACCCCGTATACGAGAAACGGACCCGAAATACCCTTATATTTACAAAAAAAACAAAGAAAACAAAATTCGAAAGTCGCTCGCGGGGCGCGGCCTCCTTAGCCTCATGAGTCGCGGGCCGCGACCGGCTTTGTTTGTTGGACAAGGCATTGCGCCACGTGTCCAGTGACTTGGCAACCCTACACCTAGACTCGGCAAGGCTATAAACGACATGCAGTCTCTCACGGGCCGCGAAAGAACAAGAGGAGGGCCTCGCAGGCCGCAAGCCGACCTCCGACAGGCCTATAAATAGGAGGTCAAGGCTCATTTGTTCAACGTTCATTTTCTGAATTCTCTCTCAACTTTCTGTTAGCAATTATAATACTCGGGTATTATACCCCTATAAAGTGAAGCTCTGCCTCGTTGTAAGTATTATAACCCTGCTTGTTACCCTACACGATCGATCTAGGGCTCCGTAACGCATGTCAAGGCTCTGCCTGACTCAGTCATTGGAGTTCTATCTCGAGTTATACAGTTAATGTGATTTGGGTTATTCTACTAACACGTGTGCATTGTTTAATTTTAATAGATAATAACCAGGAGATAAAACAGGAAGCCTTAGTATTACCTAAGTAAACAAAGTGAGTACATTCTCTTTTTGTCACCTTTTGTAAACCTTTCGTGAGTCAAAATACTTTACCAAAACCTCACATGTTTTAAATTACACTTAACAGTGATTGAGTATTTGTGATTCTACAATTGCTGCCGGTATGTTGGGGTTTTGTATACAAAATGTGAAAGACGTTACCATTGGATAATGAGATAGTGTCACACCCC
Source organism: Helianthus tuberosus (assembly GCA_030545235.1). Taxonomy (NCBI): domain Eukaryota; kingdom Viridiplantae; phylum Streptophyta; class Magnoliopsida; order Asterales; family Asteraceae; genus Helianthus; species Helianthus tuberosus. The sequence goes on from CM060429.1 coordinate 41,518,351, forward strand.
AACCGATGGCGGAATCATCGGGGCATGGCACTGAGCGAAACAGATTCTTCAAAAGAATCCATAACAACTATTAATGACGATATATTTAACGTTAAAGTCCTATACCAATAACATATAAAGTAAAAACAGTTATTACAGACAGAGTTTCTCAAAAACAAGTAAACTGTTCTGACAACTCAGATTTACTTATTTGGTGGGTTTCTAGACCTCCTACTGGATTCACCAAAGCATAGCAAGCATAGCATCCTAATCAACCTGTCACGTATGTCAAAATAAAGTCAATACACAAAGTGTAAAGGTGAGTACACAAGTTTGTTAGGCATATAGTATGAGAAAGCGTTTACGCGTAACTAGCATGTATCACATAACGGAAGAAGCATGTAACTATCAAAACTATGTTCACACTTAATCACGAGACTGCGTTGTAGAGTATGTGCGACACATGTCCAGCGGACACGTGAAGTAAAGTAATGTGACCGAGGAATTGAACCTCCTCAAGCCAAAATTCACACTTGGAGAACTTGGCGTAGAGGCGATTCCCTTGGAGAAGTTTGAGAACTAAACGTGGATGTTGCGCGTGTTCAGTTTTCGACTTCGAATAGATAAGGATATCATCGATAATCACGATGATGAAGCGATCGAGGAAGGGTTTACACACGCGATTCATCAAATCCATGAAAACCGCGGGTGCGTTAGTAAGACTAAAGGGCATAACGACAAATTCATAATGGCCGTAACGGGTACGAAAAGCGGTTTTAGGGATGTCTTCCTCCTGAATTCGTAGCAGATGATAACCAGAGCATAGATTGATCTTAGAGAAACACATAGCACCTTGCAATTGATCAAATAGATCGTCGATTCGGGGTAAGGGATAGCGATTCTTGATAGTCAGCTTATTGAGTTCCCTATAGTCGATGCACATTCGGAACGATCCATCCTTCTTTTTCACAAAAAGGACAGGTGCGGCCCACGGAGATGTGCTAGGGCGTATAAAGCCTTTATCAAGTAATTCCTGGAGTTGACTAGAGAGTTCACGCATTTTAGACGGTGCGAGACGATAAGGGACTTTAGCGACAGGGTTAGCTCCAGGAATGAGGTCGATACGAAAGTCAATAACACGACTTGGGGGTAAACAAGGTAAATCGTCAGGAAAGACAGCAGGAAAATCACGAACCATGAGTACCTTTTCCATTGCTTTCTTTTCCTTCTCCGCTACTACAATGTGTGCCAAGAAAGCCTTGTATTCCTTGCGAAGATACTTGCTTTCTTGGATGCATGACATGAGTTTCAGTTCCTTTGAAGATACTTCGCCATAGACACAGAGTTGATCACCATTAGCGAGAGAGAAACGAATCATCTTTTTGAAACAACTGATTTCAGCATGATTTTCACAAAGAAAATCCATGCCTACTATGATATCGAAGCTACCAAGCTGCATTGGGATAAGATCGATAAAAAAGACATGATTGTTGAGTTCAAGAGTACAATCACGGAGAACAGAACTAACTGTGACGATTCTTCCAGTGGCAATTTCTACGTCGAACGTCGTTGGGAGGTTAGTGCGTTTACGGTTTAGGAGCTTTTCGGATTCAAACGACACAAAACAGTTATCGGCTCTAGTATCAAATAAACACGAAGCATAAATACCGTTAACGAGAAATGTATCGTTGACAACATTGTTGTCAGTCTGAGCCTGGAGGACATTGATGTTGAAGGCACGTCCGTGGGCTGCTTGTTGCTGTGGCTGTTACTGCTGCTGTTGTTGTTGCTGCTGCGGTGGTTGCTGCGGCTCTTGTTTCACCATGCGATTCGGGCAGACATTTGCAAAATGATTCGGGTCACCATAAGCATAGCAGGCTCGTGCATGAGCAGCGGGAGCAGGAGCTGCTTGGTTACCCTGAGGAGCGGGGAGTGGAGCTGGTAGTGCAGGAGGAGCTTGAGCTTGGGCTTGTTAACGTGGGTTAGTGCGACAATTCGCTGTGAAATGTCCATAGATATTGCAGTGGACACAGAAACGACAAGCTATTCCAGCTGGGTGATGATAGGTGCAAGTAGGGCACAGAGGATGAGGACCAGTGTACGCACGCTTATCAGGCGGTGCGTTGGTCACGGGTGTTGCAACTGGTCGGTTCTGGTTCTGGTTGGGTTGAGCAGGAACATCGTTGAGAGGAGCGACAGTGGCAGCACAGTTCTTGTTGTTATTACCCTTACGTTTGCGTCCTTAACGTGATGACTTCGAAACTTGAGGTCCTGCGGTTTCGATGGCGGGAGCGGGAGTAGCGGTTGCTTGATGGAGATTCTTGCTTGAGGTCTTGAAATAACCCGCCAAAACTCACTTACCATTGATTCAGGCTTAGCTTCCTAAATAAAATCGGCAACATAATTAGGTAGAGCGCGAATGTATTTCTTGATTGTGATGTCTGGAGTTGACACTTGACCAGGACAGATGATACTGAGCTGCTTGAAGCGAGCAGTGAGACCAGCTTTGTCACCTCCTTCTTGCTTAATACCCCAAAACTCGTTTTTCAGCTTCTGGAGTTCATGTGGGGGACAGAATTCCTTCATCATGACTTCCTTCAGTTCCTCCCATGAGAGTCCATAGGCTGTATCATTCCCACGCCTGTTTCGCTCCGCAATCCACCAGTCCAGAGCCCTGGACTGAAAAAACTCCAGTAGCATTAATAGTGTGGAGGTTGTCTGGGCATCCGCTTTGACGGAGAGTGACTTCAATCGAGTCAAACCACTGAAACATGGCGCTAGGTCCATCTTCACCAATGAAGTCTTTAGGACCACAAGCCTTGAATTGCTTAAAGCTGAAAGGCGATTTAGGCGTGTCGCTCTTTGATTCAACAGATGACTTGCTGCTGGCCTCGTTGATCTCACTGACGATCTGAGGTATAACTTTAGCCATTTCCTTGGCGACGAGAGAAGTGATGCGCTTATCATCTCTGCTTCTCTGAGCGTTTCGGCGAGTGTGAGAACCAAGGGAAGACATTGTCTACAGCAGACATCATCGTATGATTTAAACGATGCAATCGAATCTCGTCATACGGTGTTTAACCAACATTCTTACTATTATTATTAGATAAAGCATAGGAATACATCAAACACATAGGCACATAGTCATGTAAGCACGTAATCCACATAAGCACATAAGCGCGTAAGCACAGAAGCACGTATTTTGCACATATTCACCTATACCTTGCACGTATTCACCTACATATTTTGCACGTATTCACCTATCCTTCAAAGTAGCTATTTGCGTTCGAGAGTGGCGAGTGCGAGTAGCGATAGCGAGTGTTCATAGTTTGTCTGTGATTTGTTAGCGTTTTGACCTAAAAGTGTTGTGCGAGTTGTGTGCGTTTAATAAAGCGAGGAGCGAAAAACAGAAAATTGAGAGTGCTATAAAAATCGTAGCATGCGTGGTCTATAGACTTTACGCTTTTCCCCTAAATAAATGAAATCACAAATCGCAAAATGTAATCATAAAATCAATTGCGCGTGAAATCAGTGAATGCGAGCTCAGAATCGAAACAGAATGTCTTGTGTGTTAGACATCGACTATCCACAGCGACTCCGAGTACACGCTTTGGCCTCGTAGACTGTGCTCTCTCTCCGAAACGCAGTGAACGGCACGCATCCTTTGGCTACCACGCGAATCGAGTTGTTGGAACCCATCGAGACTTTGGTGAGAGTTTTGTAAAAATCCAAATAGAGAGTGGAACTAGTTATTAAGATGCGGGTTCACACCTAACTTAACAACTCTGTTCCTGAAAATATGGTAAAGACCATGAGTTAGAGGTGGAGATTCTCGTCAAGATATGGATTTCACTCTTGACTCAACGAAAATTCTCATGTTGTATGTGAAATTTCGCGTAGAGTGGCCGATTTTATCGAAAGTTATTGGTTTTCACACCTAATCTCGACCAAATCACTCGATTATGTTATGCGAGTGTTTTTCAAAAAAAAAAGTGTGTGTTGCGTCAGCTTTAGAAAAAGCTAAGTGGTTTCCGGCCTTAGGAAAGGCCTTCTTCGCATGAAGCTGTAGTATGCGGTGTTCGCACGAGGATGTAGTTTCGGCGAGTTTGAAGGAGAGCAAGCTTGTACAAACCCCTACCGGGTTCGCACAAGGCGGTCTGTTGGTACTTAGACTATAGACTAGGTCAGTCCTAAGACACAAAACCCGGACTAGGCCGTGTCTTACCTAATTCCCTATAGTTATGGCTCTGATACCAATATGTCACACCCCAACCGACGGCGGAATCATCGAGGCGTGGCACTGAGCAAAACAGATTGTTCAAGAGAATCCATAACAACTATTAATGACAATATATTTAACGTTAAAGTCCCATACCAATAACATATAAAGTAAAAACAGTTATTACAGACAGAGTTTCTCAAAAACAAGTAAACTGTTCCGACAACTCAGATTTTCTTATTTGATGGGTTTCTAGACCTCCTACTTGATTCACCAAAGCATAGAAAGCATAGCATCCTAATCAACCTGTCACATACGTTAAAATAAAGTCAATACACAGAGTGTAAAGGCGAGTACACAAGTTTGTTTAGCATATAGTATGAGAAAGCATTTACGCATAACCAGCATGTATCACGTAACGGAAGAAGCATGTAACTATCAAAACTATGTTCACACTTAATCACGAGACTGCGTTGTAGAGTATGCGTGACACATGTCCTGCGGACACGTGAAGTAAAGTAATGTGATCCCTAGCAACCCCCGTCCACGACAGGTGCTGAGTCCAAACTATAGTACTATTGTTGCTAGAGGCGATACCGTGTAACACCATCTAAGCATAGTAACAAGCATTCATAGATCACGTATAACATGCGGGAGCGGTTAGCGTTAAAAGTGTTTGCGTTGTGTGTTGTTGTCTTTTGATAGCGAACGCATGTAACACCCAAAAGTGCGTTAAAAGAAAATGGGTTCGAGTATACTCACAATATGTGTTAAAGAAATAAACACTGTCTTGGATTGAAGGGAGCGCGTTGGAGTTTAGCTTGAGCATAGAACAGCCGCGTGAGCGTTGAATAGCGTGTAAACAGTGCGTTGGACAAGTTAAGCGTCGAATGGTGAGTCGATCGGATGGCCACCCGGACGGATGGTCATCCGGACGGATGACCATTCGGACGGTTGGTCATTCGATTGGGTGAGTGTAACACCCTTTAAATTAAATCAAGGTTTAACGTATAGTTTACGTAAAGGATCATGTAATTAAGTTTACATATACAACGGAAATACGTGTTTATTAAAAACTTTTACAATTTAAAAGTTTACAACGTAATGTAATTAAATTCGTCATTTAAAAGTAACAACGAGACGTCGTGCGGAAGCTTGTTTCTTGATCGTGTTCGGTTCTTCATTGAGCTTGATCGTCCTCCGGTACTAGAAATATACCTACAACTCATAAAACATGAGTTAGATTAGTCATACGTAGCTTAAAACGTATTTAAACGGGTTCGCAATGCATATAATATTAAAATAAACATTTTTCGAATTTTTGGAACCCGTCGCGTCGCGCGACGGCTCCTTGCTTTTGCCGTCGCGTGGCGCGACGCCCTGCTTTGTCCAGAATTGTTTGTTGCTGAACTGCAGATTCCCAGCTCAAAACTCAAACTTATACTTCACAAAAACGTGCATAACTTTTGTTCTACTTATCCGATTCACGTGATTCTTTTTCTCACGCGATCGTAATTTAATTCTCCATCTTATGGAGTTAAAAATCTGTCATTCAAACTAATAAAATTCTAAAATTTTAAGCATTCGGCTTATTACCCAGAATCAACATTTTGACCCGTTTGAATTTAAGACCTCCAAACTTGTTTCTAGTTAATCATAAACCATATATCAAAGTGTTTAACTCAATTCTCTATCTCGGATTCTTAACTTTTGTGAATTACGCGGCAAACAACTAAGTTACGCGCGTAATTTATTTTGACCCAAAATCGTACATATAACTAATATCTTATTTATGCGTACCTGTCTCGGTCAACATATAGACCCGTTTCATTTTTTTATACCTTGATTTTATTAGCCGCTAATTGAAGCGACGCAATTATTCAATTTCTATTTAATTTCTGTTCAATAACTTGACAAAAAAATGTTAGTCGATATTGCCAAATGGTGTTATCATCACCATTTGGCCCGTTTGGCCTATATGACCAAGCATTTACATACATAACAAAACATGGTTTTTAACTACCAATTCGCCCATCCGACCCATTTCGGTGTTTACCATTAGATCCTTTTTTTTACTAATCAAAGTTTTTCATCCTCTTATATGTTTCGTATTGTTTCATGTCGGAAACATATTCCGGGTATAGCTTTTTATTGTACTTACAATCTATGGATAAATACATGTCTAATAAAAGGGTGTAAGCTTTTACTTACCTCACATCCAAATTACGCTTTCCTTTTCGTACTTGCTCCGTTTGACCCGCTTCATTCCCAAGCCTCCATCTAGCTTGTCAATAGTCAAACTATCATCATAATTCACAAGGTGTTTAGATTAATCATTATAACCACGACTATTCCACCTTACGTATTTTCTATGTAAGAACTACTATTCGACTCCGTCCATGGTTAGTTTAACTTTTCAAAAGTTAACTACCCTTAATTATATGATATGTGCATATAAGCTAAATCGACTTCATAATTAAAATTTGTATTACCTCACATCACACGTAATTAGTCGAACTAGGAAATTACGCGTTTGATTCATAATTTCAACATATTAACATTGTGGGCATGATTTATAACATCAACAATCAAGTTTCGTATCACTGAAAATAGGCTGTTTTTGGTGACTTGTTTAACCTGTTTACAAGTCTTCAAAAATTATGATTTTTTTATGTGGCGTACCTCTCGGAGGGTTAGGCCTTGTGTTAAAATTTCAAGATCCAACTCTTAACCAAAAATTCGTAAAAATTCATTTACTAAGCTGCAATCAGATTCGTCACTTCTAACTGCAGCTTACGGAAAAATTCATTTAAAATTCCTCGTTTATCCGATTGACGAAATTCCAATTGGAGATTCTTTTAATCATTTAAATCTATCTACAGTAAAAATTTGAGATCATAACAAAATTCCTAAATTGAGTTATGACATTTGTAATGGGCTGAAAATTCTGCCAGAAAATGCAGCTTGAACCTTCGATACGGAAAAATTCATAAAACGCTCAATTTTCGTCGAAAAAAATGCAATTCCAGTGGGGTTTTAAAGATATTCCCTGGAATTACATTTTAGACTCAAGAAATACATGTTTTTGTCATGTTTTGTTCAGGTTACAGCCAATACAAGTCGGCTGTAAATTCTGATCAGGAGCTGTTTGAATTCAGCTTTCAATTTAAGCATGTTCTTGACATCATAACACTATTTTTAGCAATCAAAACCCTAAAAACATCTCATACATGAATTTAGTATCAACAATAATCTGAATTTACTTGAGCTAAGAAATTTACTTGAGCTAAGAATGATTTTAACATATACTTGTCTAGGGTTTACTCCTAGACACTACTATGTTCCTATTTCATCCATATAACAATCATGCATCAACAATTTTCGAATTCTCTAAGTTCATCAGAATTTCAAGTAGAGATTTTCTATCAAATTTCACATACCTTATGAACCCCTTGCAATGGAGATCACCAATCTAGGCTCGGATTTCGTTTTGGAATCGATCTTGACCTTCAATTTGATCTAACTACAAGAACTAGGGTTCAATTGAGGGAGCTTGGTCGCCCCCTGTGTTTTCCTGCGACCAGACACACTTAAGTGTGTGTTTGGTGTGGGTTATTTTGATTTTAATTATTCAAGTTTCTAACTTTACAACTTAGACCCCTTAATTTTTGTTTTATTTATAATTTAGGGGTTTCCATCCATGGTTTATAAAAGGCTTACTAGTCCATGCTTCTTTATTGTTTTTAAACTAATAATTAACTAGGTTAATTTGTCACACCCCGAAATATCAGAGCATTGGCGTGACTGGACTGGTATCTTCATTGCACAGCGGAAGCAAATAAGCTAAGTCTCTTAAAAATTGAACGCCCACTAAGTACTCAACTCTTCATGGTTCTCCTACTCCAACCGTTCCATTGTTTCTGTAAAGTATCCTGAGAAAGAAACATGCGAAAAATCAACATAAAGTTGAGCGAGTTCATAGTTTGTTTGTAAAAGATTTGAAATAAATCTTTTGAGTTAGGAAAGATTTGAAATAAATCTTTGGAATAACCGGTTTTAGAAATAGTATTGAGAAAACGAATCAAAAGTCATTTTCTTGCCAAGTTATATGGAAACGTTGTGTTTGTAACACGTTATGTTCATAAAAACCATGTATTTGTAATGTTCGTAATACCGTCAATGCCCACCCTGACTTTGACTCCATACCCGCATAATCCTGTGCTTTGAATTTTTTTTATAAAACATGGTATTTAATTTGTATGAACAAGTAGTTTCGTAAGTATATAAGTCCCTGGAATGTAGCAATAAGGAAATAAAGAGACCACCAATGGTTTGCAAGGCCATTGATATGTGTGAAGTGCAAGTAGGAAGACTCAAACCTAGCAAATTTATGCGTCGGGCACAAAGTCACCCCGAGGTCCGTTCTGTTTGGCCTGGGGGCTGGGCTCGCTACACCCAGATAGATCTACCGCTCTTGTCCCTCGGTCCTACAATGAGGATTAATGATCCCAAGTTGCGCCTACCCACTCACATGATCTGTACGTTCTAACCCTCCTTAAGCTAACCATACCATGTATAAAAATGTATGTAATCATTGTACATGTATTTTACCCCAGTCTTTAAGACTGATCCTCCCTCAGTCTCTAAGACTGAGCCTTCCTCAAAACGCATCATACTTGGTACTCGTTCTCACCAAGAGTGCTTCTTGTATTTACCCGTAGTTTAGAAAACTAGAATTCGTGAGTATGCATATTCTGAAAGATACGTTTGTTTGAAAACCGGTATGTTTAGTATAAACCTTTCGTAAATCATTTGAGTTCCTCGAAATCACTTCGTAATATGATTTAGAAATACGAGTTTTGCATTTGTTCAGAACTTTGTATGTTTTTGCAAAACGTGCATGTCTTTCCACCCCGAAAACATTTACAAAAATGTAAACAGTAAAAAGTGGGGGTTATGAACTCACCTGAATATTCCTGTGCAAAGCTAGCTAATTTACGACTTCGTGATGTCGTTTCCAAGACGAGACTCGCTAGCGTGCATTCTACAATATTCCTAACACGGAATATCTAATAAGTTTCTAAATAAAAGCGGTAACTAGTCTACGTGTCACCGAGCTCTACCGAATCGTTAATCGAACGATTCAACGGTAAGTTGTTAACTTAATGGAAAAGATTAAGTTATACGTGTTAAGTCTCGTTTAATGTCAGTAGCAGTTTAATAAGTCTTGAAAAAGACTTAGTTTCCGAGAGACTTAAAATGAATAAATATTTATATAAAAATATATAAATATATCGTTGTAAGTGTGTTAGCCGTCTCGAGTAGTCATACGTGTATAAAAGAATATTTCTATGAAAATATCATATAACAAACTCGTATCATATATCGCGTTTCGTATGAAAATAATATATAATAACTTGTATCACGTCTTGTGTATATTTGCCAAAAATATACGTATATGCCGTTTAGGCGTTCGAAATAAATATAAAAAGTTATATTTATTTTATAAAAGATTCCGCGTGTTTAAAATAAATATACAACTATATTTATTTTATACAACAAAGTCGTGTTGTTTGATATTCGAAATAAATATATAATCTATATTTATTTTGTAAAAGGATACGAATTAACGACGTTCAAAATAAATATAACATTATATTCATTTGTAAAAGCGTTTGGAAATATCAAGGTTTGAAATATTATAGAATCGAATTCCGTTAAGTGTCGTTTTTGAAACTATAATACGTGTCGTGTTTACGAATTTTTCTCGAAAAATGGGCAGAGTTTCCTCTGTTTTTGGTCACCTCGACAACACAAGTTGTCGGTCATTTTTCAAAATTCAAACAAGATTCACTCAATATATGTATGATTTTGTCAAATATATCAAACGTAACTATAATCAATCGGTTCAAGCTCGTTATCACGAAAGTAAATAGATTTATAAAAATAACGTAACGATTCGCGCCGTTAAAACTTTACCGCTCTTCGCGTTGAACCGTTGACTGAGTTGACCCGAGTTGACTCGGTCCGACCGAGTCGACCCGAAACGCTTCCAAATCTGACCCGAACCGTTGATCGAAACCCGAAGCCACGTCTGACCTTGACTGTTTTGACCCGGACCCGTCTGATTTGACCTGAGTGACTGAGTTGACTCAGTTTGACCCGAGTCAACCCGCTTGACCGCTGTTGACTTCTGTTGACCGAACCCGAGCCAAATCAAAATTGAACCTTGAAACATAACAACTTAAATTACTTGAAACATAACAGCAAGTCCTCCTCATCGTTAACCTTCATCAGAAAGTAAAAGAATCGAGAATACAAGAACAGAGGCGTGTGTTTACCGGAAACATGTCGGACAGAAATAATGACCGTCGGACCGAGACAAGGACCGCCGGTCCGAGTCTCCGATCTCTCTCTCCTGAGCGGTCTTTCTTTCTCTCTAACCCTCCTCTCCGTCTCTCTGTCTCCGCCATGAAACCACGCCGTCACGCGCCGCCACGCGCCACCGGTTCTCTTTCTCCGCTGTCTCTCTCTCATCGCCTCTCTTTCTCTCTCATCGCCTCTCTCTCTCTCTCTCCGCTTCTGTCCGCTGTCGTCGCTCACCACCACCGCACGGTGGTGGTGGTAGTCATTTTTGTCGTCGAGGGGGGGTGTCACCGATGACTGGTTCTCGTGTGTATGTCTGATGAAGGAGAGGGTTAATTACTAATGTGTGTTTGAGAAGTATAATTTCTCTGGGTTTTGAATGTATAGATCAAGAGAGATGAGAGGCAACCTTTAAAAGGATGATGGGTTTTTGTGGTCACTGCTTAGGAATCGAGAGAGAGAGGAAAGGCCCTTTTGTGTGTGTGTATAAATGTGCAGACAATGAGGGTCCTTTAAATAGAGATTTGAGGATTGAGGTTCTTTTGTGTTTTTATATTATATTCAGGTCAAATGCTATTTCCATTGGAAGAATATCTCTATTAATTGTGTAAATCTTTTGTGAGGGATTTTGTTGAGATATTGTGAGGATTTTGGCAAGATTTTTATAAGATATATAGAGATCTTGGTAAGATCTACAAGAAAGTCTTGTAGTAAAGATTTGTATTAAATACAGATTTAGGCTTGTGGGTTTTGGGCTTAGGCCTAGGGCCCACAAGTCCATCTTATGTGTAAGTGGCCCGTACTTCCTACGAGAGCCGTTGTCAAATTCTGAACTTCGTCAAAAATTAAAATACAAAAATACGGTTGGTATCCGTCGTAGTCGCGTTCGCGCGTTGATAACGGTAATAATCGCGAAAAAGTACATCGTTGCCGTCTTTGATCCGTTTTTCGATCCGGTTTCGACTGTAATTACTAAAATTTTACTACGGAGCTAAATATAGCGTAAAATATTCGTGGAAAGTCCGTATTTGTCGACGTTGTCCGTATTTTGTACGGTATCAGTTCGTTGTCGCGTCATGTTCAGCAGATTTCCCGTAAATCACCACACGCGCACTGTATAATCAAATAAACGTTCCTGGGCTCTCCAAGGGCCTAATTAAGTTAATTTGCGTCGTAAACATTATTTATTGTCGCGTTAATCATCTGTTAATCACGTAATTAGGAGCCGTAAATCACGGGTTGTCACATAATTACCCCTAGTTAACTTAGTGAGTCCCGGGAGTTCTAACCCGTTTATTTTAAGTTCCGTCAACTCGGCCCTTTTATCCATTTTATTTCTCGAAAGTTCTTATCCGCTTTTTAATTAATATTAGGATTGTTTATTTAAATCCTAATATTTACCGGGTTACTTTACCACTAACGGTACTTTACCCGTCTTTTAGTATTAACGGGGTTTGATTACCAAACCCGTTTTCGGGGTGTTACAGTGAGTGTGTTTGTAAATCATTTTTAAACTTTTGAAGTTTTCGTTGTAGTATAAATCAAGTCATTCGATCGGATGGCTATTCGATTGAAAGTGTGATATTCTTTGAAGTTTTGATCAAATCGGTTAAGTGTTGAAACTTGTAAAGAACAAGTCACCTGGTCGAATAGTCATTCGATCGGATGGTCATCCGATCGGATGGTTATTCGATTGGGTGATCTGTTGTTTGAAAAAATCCTGAAGTTTAACGGAGACGGCGTGACAACGTGTCGAACAACGGAGCCACACCAAGCCCAGCTCAGTCGATCGGATAGGAATCACCCCATTCGATCAGACTTACTGCTCCCGATAAAGTTTTGTCACACCCCGACCACGTAGAACATACAAACGTGGCGGAAATGTCGGGGAGTGTTGTAACAGAATTAATCGTTTCAAATCCATGGCAATTGAAGTTTCGTTTTATTGATTTCAAGTGTTACAATGTCTTAACAAACAAGAAATACAACATAATTAACTAGTCTTGCATCTTTTATTGTCACTAAAGCCCAAGTCTGCCTATATGTATCTTGATCATCTTATGCAACAGTTCCTGAAAAACACATGTGAAAATAGGTACGTCAGCATAAAAATGCCTGTGAGATACATAGGTTTTGTGAAAATGAGATTCATGACTTATGTTTAAGAAAATGTTTAGTCATGAACCTTTTTAGTTTGCTTTGTTTTGTAAATCGTTTGAAAAGCAATAAGATCAGATGATAAGTATAAGTAAGAGAATAATGTATGGTTAAATGAATAACCAAGTAAAAATGAGTTTGTAAAAGATAAGTTGTTTGTAAATAAATGTCTTGTGAAAAGTATGTTATTTGTATAAAATGTTATATGTATCAAACCGAAATGATTCAAATAACGCTACGATATGTAATACCATACAAACACTTATATATAGGAAGTACCAGCGGCGTATCCACCATGCTTGTATCATATTACACACGCATCGTTACTTAATCACTTAATCAAACCAAACCAATCAATGTAAGAAGTCTATGTTTAAATCAATTGTCAAATGTATTGGGTAATATGTCAAAGTATTCATGTCAAGATGTAAATCATATCAAAATGTCTATGTCAAATATCCGTGTCAAATGTCTATGTCAAATATCCGTGTCAAATGTCTATGTCAAAATGTCATGTATGGCAAGTGAAATGTCTCAACTAAACCATATGCACAAAAACAAAGTATTGAAGTAAAACTTGGTTTAAATCAAAGTTATGTTTTGTGGGAAAATGCATGATCAATGTCAATCATGTTAAAATGTCACGTAAAACGATGTACTAAGTAATGCACACAATGGCAATACCTAGCATGAAATGTAATGAAATCATGTACTATAATGTACTAACGAACATAGCAGTATATGATGTTAAAACAGGAAAGCATGAAAGTAACAAGTAGGCACATGTGTTTCACCCCAAAACAGTTTGGAAAACAGTAAAAGAGGGGTCTATGTACTCACCTGAGATTGCTCAGTAGTCCTTGAGTAACAACTAAACAATGCTAGAGATCGCGGATATCAAACGGCACCTAGTATAGGTAGCTACATTAATAAACCGGACCTAAATCGGAAGATCGGGTAGCATTAGGGTTTGTAAACCAAACGAGTGTAGAGACTCGTGTCATTTGGTTTAACAAAGCCTACATACTAAATGAAACTTAACCTAAGTGTCTACGACCCATTACGACCCGTTTAGGTAGCTTATGCTACTTTAACGCGTCGTTCGCGTGAAACGCGTTCGGACCGCCTAACTAGCCCTATGACAAGTGTTATATGCCTAAACATGTTACATAATCAGTTATGTGACAAAAGTTTAGGTTACATATGCTTAATTACCAATTATACATGAAAAGGGTATTCTGGTAATTTACCTAAGGCATATAACTACCTATCATACAACTACTTAAACGATGTGACCATAGGGTATAACCTCGGTTGGTTATTCCCTACCTACTATGGTCACCTACTGTGTTTGGTCGGATCCTAATGATCGACCAAACTGGGTCGGGTTCGAAGGTATAAGCGATTCATTAGATCGCTTACCCTACGACCCTAGACAACGTGGTAATCAGTGGGCATAGTCCCAATGGACTATGACCAACGTGATTACACTCACGTTGCGAAGTTCAAAAGAACTTCGCATTGACCATTACTGGTCAATGCTGAAAGTCAAACAAAGTTTGACTTTCTGACTCGAAAAGCAATAAAATAAGGAAAAGAACGAAAGAATACTTACGAAGGGTCCCCGAATGCTAATCCCGATTCAAGAATCTCAGGTATGAAACAATGGTTTCAACTTAGAGGTTCTCAAATCAGAATTCTAGTGATTTTAGCAATGGGGGGTATGGGGTATTTATAGGAATACCCGAACCGTTAAGATCGTTTCATGGAAAACGTGCCTTAATCCCATCCGTACATGTGTTGCAAAGTTATGGTGTTTAGGTGTTTAAATTCCATCCATACATGTGTTGCAAAGTCATGGTGTTTAGGTGTTTAAATTCCATCCATACATGTGTTGCAAAGTCATGGTGTTTAGGTGTTTAAATTCCATCCATACATGTGTTGCAAAGTCATGGTGTTTAGGTGTTTAAATTCCATCCATACATGTGTTGCAAAGTCATGGTGTTTAGGTGTTTAAATTCCATCCATACATGTGTTGCAAAGTCATGGTGTTTAGGTGTTTAAATTCCATCCATACATGTGTTGCAAAGTCATGGTGTTTAGGTGTTTAAATTCCATCCTTATCCGCTGACTAAGCAAGTTTAGAATGTGTGGTTGTGAATTAAACAACGGCTAATACATCGAATCTGGTCCCGAATGCGAAAAACTGAGTTTCTGCATGTTTTCTTATGGCGAACACTAAAATAAAATATTTTAGTGCTTACATAAATTTTTGGATGTCCGGATGTATTTAGAACGTAAGTTATGCGCGAAAATGCAAACTTGTGCACTTTTTGACACTTTTAGTCCCTGAATGACCCAAAAGTTTATTTTAGCACACCGAACCCATTAAAGCCTATTTCTAAGCTATGTAAAGGATATTTATGGTGTGTTTAACTTATGGTCATGTTCCGGAATGTCTGTTACAGTTCAAATTGGCATACTTTCGCAGTTTGTCAACTTTAGTCCCTGTAAGCGATTAAACTTGATTTCACCACACCAAACCTTCCAAAACTTATATCTGAGTTATGTAAAGGTTATTTAAGGTATGTTAAGCCTATTTCACTATTCCAGAGTGTTCGTTGCATTAAACTGGTTATATTTACGCATCAGTGCGTGTATAACCTTCCAGAAAGCGATTTAAAGCTTGAAATCGAAACAAGAGTTGATATGTGCAATCGATACACATATTTTTACAAATCCCAAGTATGAAATACAATATTTCATTGGTTTGGCATTTTTTTGATGGTTGAAGTGACACGGGTGTCACAAGTTTCATGTTCAACCCGTTAATCGGTCATCTCTCAGGTGGAATTCCCATTTTCAAACCGGTCCTCAACTATAGAATAAGTAGAGAACCTGAATGAGTGTAGGTTCCATCGGTTTTAAGTAGAAGAGTGTAAACGAGTTGAAAGAAAGTTTGAAAAGTGATGAAATGTTGAAGAAAAGTTTGAAATATCTTTCAACTGATTTCATTTTGTTGAGATTCATGTAAAATGTGTAGAAATCCTTTAGATCGAAACATGCCTTGACGGGATGACATCACACAACCGATTGCATAAGCAACCGTGATGATGTCACCTTCAAGAGGTCCAAATCAGGTGATTTCATGGAGAAAATGTAAGATTTTGATGGAGAAGATGATGAGAAAGTGTGTAGTAGTGATGATTGTACAAGATTTAGGGTAGAATACTTACGGAATAGCCTTGAATCAAGATAAAAGTGCTTGAGAGTGAACTGGGAGCGTCTGGTTGAATGGAGTTGTCACATCAGTGAATAGTTATGTGACAAGTGGGTATTTATAGTGTGAGAGAGGGAGAAAGGCGGTGCAAGTGAGTGCAAGGGTCAGATGGTCAGTCGATCGGTTGGTCATTCGACTAGCCGAGTTGCGTTTTGTTGGTTTCCGACTTTTGTTTCGGGCGTTAAGCATTGCATTGATAACCACAATACATTTAAACTAATAACCACCTAAACTAACACATAAATGTGTAAAAGTAAATCCGTGTTTTGAGTTGCATTGAGATTGCATTGCGATAGAGTTGCGATTGCGTTTGCGATTAACATCCCAAAACATATATATGGCACACACAAGTAAAGCACATAGTAACACACACATAGGACAATACCAATAACTGCGCTTCGATTTTGCGTTGCGTTGCGTTGTGATAGCGTGAAGTCTAGCAAGCGGAGTAAATTATGTTTAAACAGTATGCGTTATACATAACTCTTAGTTGTAATTTTTGCATTTTGAAAATGCATTTAGCATGCATTTGGTATCCACATGACATCGCATTGTTACTTCACTTTTTAGAAAATCATAGTTTAAAATATTGTTTAAAACCAATATGTCGATTACCGCAACGGGTTAACTATTATCGAATGTCGAGAGTACAAGTCCATTAAGCACGAAATGACATATCTGAGTAAGAACACGACTTTGGCTTTGACTTGACTTTGACTTTGAGTTGGCTTTGACTCGGAAAGTCGGGTTATTACAGATAGCCAATTAGTAATATGACCCACAAGTCAAGTGTTGACAGTACTGAATGAGTAATTGAGTAGAAATAAACAAATGTAATTGAGGATGCCCTAAATACTGTAAAGTGATAAAACTGTTTTGATTAAACTAGGATGCACTCGCCAGTATTTCTTGCTTATAAAACTTTTTAAAACGTGTTTCAGGTAACAACATGTGAAAGCCAATAGAAGCCAGCTGGAGAGCACTGAAGGCTTGGAAAAGTGGCTATAAAAGTTACCTAAATAAAAAAAAGGAGTTTTGTCTTTTGATAAAACTAGGGTTTATCCCTATCAGTGTTGCAAAAGTCGCTAGGCGGTCGCTAGTCGGCTGACTAGGGAGTTGGGAGTAATCAGAGTACTCGGAGAGTACTCGGGGAGTACGCGGACATCATAAATATAAAGAAAATTAATTGGTGTATATTATATATATGTTAAAAGAAGCATAATTCATGTCAAAATAAGTATAATTTAAAATGAAACATGTTTAAAGTTCAAATCTCACCGAGTATATGGCCGAGTAGTCCAAGTAGAAGGCCAAGTAGGCCGAGTAATCCGAGTACAAGGCTAAGTAGGCCGAGTACAAGTCCGAAGTATTCTAAATACAAGGCCGACTAGTCTGAGTACAAGGTCGAGTAGTCCGAGTACAGGCCGAGTAGGCCGATTTTGACCGCCGCCGACTAGTCAAGTCCGACTAGGGTAAATTCGCCTCGGAGGTGGTCCGAGTACTCGCCGAGTACAAGGCCGAGTAGGCCGACTTTTACAACACTGATCCCTATAAAGATATTGTAATGAAAACTTGGGTTGTATACCATTTTTTGATTATACAAAGTTTGGTGTTTTAACTCTGATAAAATATTTCCTAACTACGGTCCTGATGAAAGTTTTCCTCTGCAATTTAATAAACACCGATACCTTCGGACTGATCTCGCGGCGCCCGCTTCCGGGGCAGGGGTCGGGGGGTGCGACAAAATCCATTTGCCACATGGTTTAGAAATCTGTTGTTTTCGTTCATCAAAATAGTGTATTTTTGCAAAACTTGCATGTCTTTCCACCCCCAAAAACATTTATAACAATGTAAAACCGTAAAAAGTGGGGGTTATGAACTCACCTTGACATTCCCGTGCAAAGCTAGCCGAGCGTGATTCCGTAGTGTCGTTCCAAGAACGTGTATTTAGCTAGCGTGCAACTACGACATTCCTACGAAGGAATACTTATGAGTTTTCTAATAAAACAACGTAGTTAAACTATGTGTCCGATCTCTACCGAGTCGTTAATAAAACGACTTTACAAAGGTGTTGTTAGTTTGACTTAGAATAACCAATCGATGGTTGTTTGATCTCGTTTATATTCGGGATAAATCTAAGTCTCGAAAACGACTTGGTTTTCAAATGGTTTAGAATATATATGTACATTTATATACTTAAATATAAATGTACTTATGGCGTCGTGTTAGGTGTCGCGAATAGAAATACGTAGGTGGATAGCGGTTCGTGTTGCCGTAGTTGTCGTAAGATGGAAATAAATGAACATATATACATATGTATTTATATATCGAAAGCTTGATGTTTGAAATAAATTCAACCATTTTTAGTCGTTTTCTAAGAATATTCGGACTCTAGGCGATTGAAAGAAATATAAATAAATTATATTTATATTATATGATTTTCCAAATATTAAACGTTTGAAGTATATATTCCGAATTCCGACGTTTGATATAAATATAACATTATATTTATATTTATCTTTAAGAGTATTCGGAATTACGACGTTTGAAATAAATAGAATTTCATATCTATTGTATGAAAATATTCGAAGTTATTCGAATTATCGGCTTTTGAGGTATAAAGTATTTGAGTTTTAATGTGTTTTGAAACAAATATAAATAACTATATTTATTTTATATAAGTTTCGAAATCGTTAATCAGACTTTCTCGTTTGTCGGATGTTATAAATTTGTCGCGCATGTCGTAAGGCGTCGCCAAAATAAATATGCTTTATATTTTATAAAAAAAATACAATTTAAATTTCGATAGACATCGTTTATAAATTATAATGTTTTGTATAACGAATTTTACGAAAAACGGACTGAGTTTCCTCTATTTTTTGAATAACCCGACAATCAAGGTGTCGATAATTTTTATCAAGATTCAACAATTTTCAACAACAATTCAATAATATTATCAATCTATAAAATTTCTCGTTAAATATATCAAAACATAGTCGAATCGGGTCGAGCTCGGTCTCGTAACCTAACTAAAATCTAAACTATATAACCAGAAATTTCCGCGTTGTTTAAAAGTTACCGGGTCTCCTGAATTGACTACTGACTTTGACCGACTGACTTCGTTGACTGAGTTGACTTGGTTTGACCGAGTCAAACCGAGTTGAACCAAAATTTGACCCGAACACCCGAATGACCTCTGAATCGAACCCGGACCAAAATCATTTACTGTTGTTGACCCGAGTTGAATCGGGTTTGACCAAGTTGACTTGGGTTTGACCCAAGTATCCGACTGAGTTGACCCACACATCCAAGCTGAACCGAGCCGAGTCTGATTCGAAACTGAACCAAACTCTAAACCAAAACTAAACCACCACTTTAAACCTGATTGGAAATCCCGAGCCAACATCTGAACATCATCACCCGGTGGGAAAGAAAAAGAACGAAAAAAATATAAAAAAAAATAAATAAGTAAACTGTACGATCACTCACCGGAGCTCCGGTGGCCACTACCGCCACCGTCGGACTCCGTCACCGTCATCGTCAGTCATCTTTATCATCGTCGCTGCCCTCGCTCTCCGTTCTCTCTCTTTCTCTCTATCCCTGATCTGTGCGACGAGGAAGGTGTTACAGGGAAGAAGGTGATTTGGGGGGGGGGGTGTCGCTTGCCGGAGAATAACTAGCTGATAAAGCGAGAGAAGAGAGGTGGGGGTGCGTGTGTTAGGCCAGAGTTAACCCGTCGGAGAAAGAAGGAGAACGAGGGGTGTTGTGTGTCACCTGTAAGTGGACCCGCCGCCGGCAACCATTGCCGGTGTTTCACCGGTGACCATCTTGCCATGAAAGAGAGAGAATGTGGGATCGGGGTGTGGGTGAGTGTGTTGTGGGTGTGGCCCGTCGTTAAAAGGCGCCGGAAACTGGGATTCCAGTCACCGGAATCGAGAGAGGAAGAATGAGAAGTAACAAGGGGGTTGTAGTGGTGTGCGCAGAGAATGAGGGCAAGTAGAAGAATTAGAGTTTAATTTTTCCTTTTATACTTAAGTTTTAAGTGGGCTTGGGCCCCAAACCCACAAGCCCGCTTCGCGCGGCCCGGTCACATCTCCAAAGCCTGTTTTCACTCTTGATTGTCATAAAACATTGAAAAATATTTAACGAGGGCTTGAAACTCTAAAAATCATGTCGATAATCATTTATTAGACGCGTATGTTCGTCGGTGTGTGAAATCGCGTAAAGCGCGTAGTTTGTCGTTTTTAATTTGTTTTTCGATCCGATTTCAGCTGTGAGCATCAAAATTAGAAAGCGAAGCTAGATATATCAAAATATTCCAGTTTTTAAGTTAATACGCGTGTCTGACGCTTCCGTTTTGTTGTCGGTGCGTTCCTACAGTCGCATTTTCATTCACGTTTGCGTGTTGTGACATTCGAAAGCGTGTTATATTAGCAAAACCACATTCATATGTATAAGTTATACGTATAAACTTCGTATTTGTCGGCGTTGTCAATATCTTGTACGGTATCAGTTCGTTATCTCTTAATATCTAGCA
Organism: Helianthus tuberosus; assembly: GCA_030545235.1. NCBI lineage: Eukaryota > Viridiplantae > Streptophyta > Magnoliopsida > Asterales > Asteraceae > Helianthus > Helianthus tuberosus. The sequence continues at coordinate 41,538,889 of CM060429.1, forward strand.
GATTTCCTGAAAATCACCGTACGCACACTGTATAGTCAGATAAGCGTTCCTAGGCATACCAAGAGCCTAAGTAAGTTAATTTGTCACACCCTCAAAAACCACGTGCGGAGTAATATCACGAGGCATGTGACTGACCAGGATCCAGCCACCAATTATACTGAGCATTCAATTAATAATAGTAATAATGTTCACCAACCACAAGGGCTAGTAAATACCATAATTAAAGTTCAAAAGTTTTAAGTTCAAATAGCAGTCTAAGTAAATAGAGGAAGCATAGGAAAAACAGTTCAGACAAAGTTCATAGTTTAAGTTTATTATAGAACCCAACACACGGGTTAAGACGACCACTACACATCCCCAAGCTGCAAGCTCCTGAGTCACTGGGTACCTGCAAAGCATGCAGTAGGGTAACAACATAATGTTGGCGAGTTCACGAATTTGTCCAGTTTTTAATTCCAAAAACTTGTTTCAACAGTTAATTTACTCACTTATACATGCCATGGGGAGCTACCCCAAAAGTAAGCTACTAAACTGTTTTACAATACCGAATACTATGCGACCGTACGTTTCCGTAGAGTGCCCCGTTTGTCAATGTTCTATCATCATTGACAGTTTGCCAGAGTCTATTAGTTCACTCCCGATCCCATACGCGGGCACGGTGTGAGGCTGGTGAGACCTAAATAGCGCTATCAACTAATAACCCGTTCGCCAGGCCCCGGCGACTAATCGGTATTAAGAAGTGAGGACCTGAGTGATAGAGTTTCGTTTAGTTTTGCTTGTTGCATCCAGTATAAATAGTAATTAACTAAGGGTCCTGCATAAGGGGAGAAAAGTAGGTTTGTATCCCTTACAAAGGGATAGCGTTTATTTAAGTTTCGTTTCCCAACCACCGGGAACGCATGCTTTAAAAGTTGTGAACTCACCTTGGGTTGCTCGGCAGATTAGTTTACTTGGTCAAGCACGCTGGTCACCACATCTTAACATGGTTACCAGTATAAGTCAGGCTCGGGTACAAACAAGTCACGTATGTCTTACACGTATCTAACACCTAGCATCCAGATTATGCTAACACTCATGAGCAGTACAGTTAGCACACAACATCCAGATCACAAAGTGTTATTGGGCCTATCCTATCATCCTAACAGTTAACAGCAGCATGTATCACAGAATCCAGGTTAAACAGTAGCAGGCATAGACAATCCACACACACTTTGGCCCAGTAACGGAGACAAGCAGCCCAGACGAGACCAGGTGGTCTCGACTCGAGAATGCGAGGTCTCGAGTCACATCCGGAAGGTCTCGAGTAGTGAACTTGTCACACCCCCAAAATCCACCTACGGAGTATCACCGCTTGGAGGCGTGACTGGCCAGGATCCAGCCACCAATCATATTGAACAAGCAAGTAAGTAATTATAAAAGTTCAACCAATACAATTGGTGTCCAAACAAAACATAGTTTAAGTTGCAAGAGGAAGCGTAACGATTAAATCCAAAACCAAAATATAAGTTTAAAGGTTTCAAAGTTTAACATGGCACACAGCTGTCCATGTCCCACAACGACTCTTCCCCATGCAAGCTCCTGCTAAACCTATTGACCTGCAAAGCATGTAGTAACGAGTCAACAATAATGTTGAGCGAGTTCACAGTTGGGTGTTCGTTTTAAGTTGTTTCGAAAACAGTTTCCTTTAACTGGCATCCTGCCGTGGGGGTTACCCCATAGTTGAAAACGTGATTTGTTTATTCCCGGTTACTCTGGCAATCCAGCCATGGGGGCTACCCCATGTTTAGTTATCTGGCTTTTCGGCCGTGGGGGCTACCCCATGTATACTACTAGACTCGTTACCATATCGACTGCTGACTGTAGTCATGTTTATGTGCCCTGAACTGTCAATGTCTATCATCATTGACGTGCCCAGATCCATTAGTTCACGCCCGTCCTCTGCGGAACGGTGTGAGGCTTGTCAGACCTAAATAGCGCTATCTAACTAATGACCCGCTCGCCATTGGCCCGGCGATTAAGTCGAGATAAAAAGGAGGGACTTCATGATAGAGTTTTGGTCTAGTAAAAGTTAACTGTCCATGAGGACGAGGAATTATATTCCTGAACCCGTACTGTCCTACCCAAGAAAGGACGAGGAATCCATATTCCTTAACCCATTCCCAACCCCTGGGAATCCCATGCTTTGTAAAAAGTGTGAACTCACCTTAGGTTAGCTCGGCAGATAAACGAAAGGTCAATCGAGCTGCTAGAGGTCAACCACGTCCTAACATGGTTACCATATAAGTCAGGTTTTGGTTTCGAGTAGTGCACATAAGTTTCACATAAACTAGCAGATTAAGAACACACATTGATCATGGCAAACACATAATACATGTTAACACCTTAACAGTAACAGTCAAGTACTCATCATGTCTAACTTGTACGATCCAGAAGATAAAGCCCAATAACAGGCGGCCCAACATGTTGTGCGTTCAGCACAGTCTTGTGCGATCCACAACATGTTGTGCGATTCAGTTAAACACCCGGCCCAAATAACAAGCCGATCCAACATACATACGGCCCAAACAAGTAAACAAATAAACAGCTTGTGCGATCCAATACATCTTGTGCGACTGAAGACATCTTGTGCGATCAGATCATCTTGTGCGATCAGATCGTCTTGTGCGAATGGACTTCTTGTGCGACCAAGGTGTCTTGTGCGATTAGTTTTATTATCCGGATATTATGCATATCATTTATAGGAAATCAACAGTTACCAATCATACATTAAATCGGTCAAAGCAATCAAACAGTTTCCTATTTTCGTGGGTATCAATCAACAACTAACCAGTTTCCAACTTAACCAATACTTGATCAACCAAGCAATCATATAATTAAATCGACGATTTCCAATAACACACGTAACACCTATTTACGACTCATGATTCCAATAGCATATACTCGATTCCTAATCATACAAATGTATCAACATTAGATCCTGTGTTTATCAGATCCCCAAGTTCTTTCCCTCTAATATCATTATACCAAGACAGATTCGTGTATATCAAACAATCCTCATTATCACAAAAGTTATAATCATATTCCTGCCCACTAATAAACTATGCACAAGACACAAGATCGTGTAGTTTCTCAAATAACAAAACAATGGATAGGATTTAATTCCTTTGACTTAATCTGACAACATGAAAGAATGTTCACATGATTTGATGAAACCAAGATTTCTCATTGCACATGGGTTGCCATCTACTTAATCAATTATCACATCATATCTACTAAACATGTTATCCTACCTATATGCCTAATCAAATCACATTGTTACCCACAACTCATAATTCGATTCACATGCACATCTGACAAGATGACAACAACTCATGCTTATAATTTTTTTATCATATAATATCCATATTATGTTGCATACATGTTACCTAGATGAACCCAGCATTCACAACAAAGCAATAATTAATTACTAACGGCAAGATTGAATGGGTGGGATGCTGCCTCGAGGGGGGGTCTTATCCTCTGCCGTCGCACAACAAGTAGGGTTTGTATATTAGTTTGTGGTTTCACGTAATAATATAACCTCAACACACAAAGTGGGCCGGTGGTTAACTTGTAACACTCCATAACAAATCACAAGACATAGTGGCCGAAATCAATTAGTTAAGTGGGCCGAGATCAAATATAGTGTTTAGTGGGCTCGTTTATATACATACATACATTACACAAAACACATATCATACATAACACGTTACACTAAGCACACAAAAGAGTTCTAAAACACGAGTTGTCACAAAACTCTTTGATCCCCTCATATGTAAGCTACTATTAATACTTTAACCCGGCTATTTAGGACTGTATCCCTACTAACTCAGACTACTTAGCCGAGGGTAACGTCACCTTAAAAAGAGGGGCCTACCACAATATGCATTAATAACTTAATTAATTATCTTTCAATAATCCGACCCTTTAGGATTGTATCCTTGCTGACTCAAACTACTGGGTTGAGGGTAACGTCACCTTCAAAAGAGGGGCCTACTACAATAACTAAGATAATCTCTTAAAAAGTGCAAAAGTGCGAAAATAATCAAAGGTTACAGTATACACGAGTCGGAGCCAAGTGATTCATCTTGTCTATCTGTTTTTACTTTTATTTTATTTTCAGCATTTTAGTTAGTTTTTATTTTTCTAGTTTAAAACCTTTTTCTAACTTTTTGATTTGATTAGACGTTGAGGATAAACCGGTACTAAAAGCTCTTGTGTCCTTGGACGATCTCGGTATCTTACCAACACTATACTACGCTCACGATGGGTGCACTTGCCCATATGTGTGTTTAGTGTTAGTAAATATCGTGTTTTATAAATTTAAAACTTGGCTAAAAAAGTGTAAAAGGGCTTAAAATAAACATTAAAACCATAACACACTTCACGCACATCAGGGAACAACTTGGGATATTTGCGCTTCATCTGGTCTTCCCGCTCCCAGGTAAACTCTGGGCCACGGCGCGAGTTCCAACGAACTCGTACGATAGGTATCTGGCTACGTTTGAGGGTTTTGATCTCTCGATCCGTGATCTCAATCGGTTCCTCAATAAAGTGTAGCTGATCGTCAAAAGTTAGCTCCTTGAAAGGAATGATGAGTGTTTCATCTGACAGACACTTCTTCAGATTAGACACGTGGAAGACATTGTGCACCGCACTCAGCTCTTCAGGCAGCTTCAATCTGTAAGCAACCTTTCCAATCTTCTCGGTAATTTTGAATGGTCCGACATATCGTGGATTAAGCTTGCCCCGTTTACCAAAACGAACCACACCCTTCCAGGGTGAGACTTTAAGTAGAACCCGGTCACCGACCTGGAATTAAAGCGGTTTCCTACGCTTATCAGCGTAACTTTTCTGACGGTCACGAGCTGCCGCCATGCGTTGTATGATCTGGGCAATCTTTTCCGTAGTCTCGACTACAAGTTCTGGGCCAGTAATTTGGCTTTCGCCAACTTTCGCCCAACATTGAGGTGATCGGCATTTACGACCGTACAATGCCTCAAAGGGTGCTGCTTGAATGCTGGTGTGGTAGCTGTTGTTGTAGGAGAACTCTACCAATGGTAAGTGTCGTTCCCACCCGTTTCCAAAATCAATAGCACATGCTCTCAGCATGTCTTCAAGTGTTTGGATGGTACGTTCCATTTGAAAATCGGTCTGTGGGTGGTAAGCAGTGCTCATATCTAGACGTGAGCCAAAAGATCTATGCGTAGCTTGCCATAATTCGGATGTAAAGCGTGGGTCATGATCAGATATGATAGAGATTGGCACTCCATGCCTAGCAACTATTTCCTTCAAGTAGATGGCAGCGAGCTTCGAATACTTATCTATTTCCTTGATCGCGAGGAAGTGTGCTGACTTGGTTAGGCGGTCCACGATGACCCATATGGTATTGTTCCTGCTTTGGGATCTAGGTAAGCCTGTAACAAAATCCATAGAAATTTGTTCCCATTTCCATGTTGGCAGTTCTGGTTATTGCAACAAGCCCGACGACTTCTGGTATTCGGCCTTGACCCTGGCACAGGTTAAACATTTGCTAACGTACTTAGCGATGAGAACTTTCATGTTAGGCCACCAATACAGAATCTTGATATCGTGATACATTTTATCAGCACCAGGATGTATCGAGTAGCGTGACTTGTGCGCTTCGTCCATCACAAGTTCTCGGAGATTTCCATAAGATGGAATCCAAATACGTCCAGCAACGTAACGAATACCATCGTCCTTGAGTTCCAACCGTTTCTCCATACCCCACAGGGATTCATCTGGGAGGTTTTCTGCCTTTAGTGCTTCATCCTGAGCATTGCGAATCTGACTAGGGAGGTTCGAGTGGATGGTGAGTTGTAAAGCACGAACACGCCTAGGTTTGGTTTCCTTCCTGCTAAGGGCATCGGCCACAACATTAGCCTTGCCTGGGTGATACTTGATCACGCATTCGTAGTCGTTAAGGAGTTCTACCCATCTTCGTTGTCTCATGTTTAACTCCTTCTGTTCCAAAATATGCTGGAGACTCTTGTGATCGGTGTAAATTGTGCACTTGGTACCGTACAAGTAATACCTCCAAATCTTGAGTGCAAAAACGACCGCTCCGAGTTCCAAGTCGTGCGTCGTGTAGTTCCTCTCGTGAGTCTTGAGTTATCGGGAAGCGTAAGCGATAACTTTCTCGCGTTGCATCAACACGCAACCGAGCCCATGGATAGACGCGTCGCAGTAAACTACAAAGTCGTCGGTACCTTCAGGTAATGAGAGACTAGGAGCACTACAAAGGTTATCTTTTAGTTTCTGAAAAGCAGATTCCTGAGCTTCATTCCACTTGTAAGCAATACCCTTCTGAGTGAGAGTCGTGAGGGGTTGAGCGATCTTCAAAAATCCCTTGATGAACCTATGATAGTACCCTGCCAATCCCAAGAATTGGCGAACTTAGGTCGGAGTCTTAGGTGTAGGCCAATTCTTTATAGAGTCGATCTTAGCTGGATCGACGTGGATTCCGTCCTTATTGACCACGTGCCCAAGGAAGTGAACTTCTCGAAGCCAGAAGTCACATTTCGAGAACCTTGCGTACAGTTGCTCGTTGCGAAGGAGTTCGAGAATAAGACGCAGGTGTTGTTCATGCTCCTCTTGACTTTTCGAGTAGATCAGGATGTCGTCGATAAATACAATCACAAACTTGTCGAGGTAGGGTTTGCATACTCGGTTCATGAGATCCATGAAAACTGCGGGTGCGTTGGTCATTCCAAAAGGCATGACGAGGAACTCATAGTGACCATAATGAGTTCTGAACGCAGTTTTGGAGATATCCTTTTCACGGACTCTCAACTGATGATAACCCGATCACAAATCGATCTTGGAGTAGTAGCTTGATCCTTGCAGCTGGTCGAATAGGTCGTCGATACGCGGGAGTGGGTAACGATTCTTGATGGTAACCTTGTTCAGCTCACGGTAGTTGATGCACATACGGAATGTGCCATCCTTCTTCTTGACAAGGAGCACTGGTGCTCCCCAGGGTGATGAACTAGGACGGATAAATCCTTTATCCAAAAGTTCTTGCAGTTGTGTAGAAAGTTCCTTCAGTTCAGCGGGGGCTAATCGATAAGGTGCACGAGCTATAGGCGCTGCTCCGGGAGTTAGCTCGATTTGAAATTCGACCTGACGGTGAGGAGGGAGTCCAGGTAATTCTTCATGAAATACCTCGGGGTAGTCGCATACAACTGGAAAATCTTCGATCCTCTTTTCCTTTTCCTGTGTGTCGGTGACAAGTGCTAAGATAGCGGTGTGCCCCTTCCGTAAACACTTCTGGGCTTTTAAGAACGAGATGATGCCTGTGACTTCTCCACCTTTGCCACCTTGAACGATGAGGGGTTTGCCAGAAGGACGGGGAATACGAACCATTTTCTCTTGACAGAGGATTTCAGCCCAATGTTTGGATAACCAATCCATACCAATGACGACGTCGAAGCTTCCAAGAATGATAGGGAAAAGATCGATGCTAAAGGTCTGACCAGACAATACTAGTTTGCAGTTACTTATCACGTGTGAGGCCTCGATGTTTCTACCATTTTCTAACTCGACGGTATGCTTAGAACTTAATATCGTAGGCATACGCTTAAGCTTCTTTCTAGTACGCAGGGATACATAGCTAGCATCGGCTCCAGAATTAAACAATACAGTAACGTAACGATCATCAAGTAGGAACTTACCCGCTACGACGTTGGGATCATTCCTAGCTTCTCCAGCTCCAATAAAAAAAGCCCTTCCTCTCGCACCATTTCCAGCATTGTTGTTGTTTTTATCGTTGTTTCCAGCACCCTGGTTGTTATTGAGTTTCTGGTTCAGTTCAGGGCAATCCCTTCGCATGTGCCCCGTTGCTCCACACTTGAAGCATCCACGGTTGTTTCCTTGATGTTGTTGTGGTTGTTGCTGATTCTGCTTAGCTGGAAGCTGGCTCCTGCAGTCTTTGGCTTCATGCCCCATTTTGTTGCATCGCTGACACTGACTTTTTCCACATGGCCCACTGTGGTGTCGATTACACTTGTTACACTTGCGGTGGTTTCCTCGGTAGCCACCCTGTTACTGAGGGCCCTTGTTGCTTTCAGTCTTCCTTTGCTGAGTTGGGGCCTGAGTGGGGTTAGCATCCTTGCTCTGGTTTCCTTCCCACTTACGCTTGTTACCACCAGAAGTTCCAGCAGTAGCACTGATCCTTTTGGGCAGCTTGCCCTGTTCCATAGCCTGATCAGTGAGTTTGTGAGCAAGATGGATGACTAGCTGAATGGAAGTGAGGTTGGCTGAAGTGACCAAGCTCTGGATTTCTGGAACCAGACCCTTGATGTACAATTCGATCCTTCGATAAGCAGGTCGAGACATGTTTGGACAGAGAGCAGCATAGTCGTTGGACTGCTTGGTGTAGGTCTCGATCTCTGATCCAACCATCTTAAGCTCGAAGTACTCGTTTTCGAGCTTGTGGATGTCATCCCTGTGACAGTACTCTTCCTTGATCATGTTCTTGAAATCTTCCCACACAGTAGCATTAGCAGTTTCCAAACCAAGCATCTGAATCTGCGCTTTCCACCATGAAAGCACGTTTTCTTCAAGCGTACCAGTAGAAAACTTCACCCAATTAGCAGGGGGACACTCGCAAACAGCAAAAACAGCTTCGGCCTTCTCAATCCAGTGCAGAAGGCCTATGGCACCCTTAGTGCTATTGAAAGGGAGAGGCTTGCAATCCATGAAGGTTTTGAAAGTACAAACACGTGGTTGCGCAGGCGCATGCTGGCCTGTTGTGAGAAGCGAAGCGAATAGGTTTAGGGGTGAAAAGACGATGCGGGGGTAGGATCTAAACATCCTAAAATAATGAGTTTACCTCCAGGGTGATCTGCGAAAGCTGCAGCCACCGTGTTGATCAGGTTAGTGAACTGAGCCTGAGTCATGTTAACGTTTCCTCTTCCGCGTCCACTCATTGTCTTCATAACCAGAAAACACAATATGAGTGCGATGTCGTAATGTGGCGAGACTGAGATAGAAGAGGGAGGTGTATACGTCTATCGAGGCACACTAGTACATATAGTAGAGCATAGTCATAAAACAAACAAGCAAGTAAACACAAGTCCGAGCCATGAGGTCTAATACATCGAGTCTTGCACTTGGAGTGTAGTGTCGTCACGAGTCACGGGTTATAGTCTGGTTTTTTCTCAAAAAGACTTTCTTTTTAAATCGAGTTCACTATAACCAATGGCTCTGATACCAATCTGTCATACCCTCAAAAACCACGTGCGGAGTACTACCGCGAGCCGTGTGACTGACCAGGATCCAGCCACCAATTATATTGAGCATTCAATTAATAATAGTAATAATGTTCACCAACCACAAGGGTTAGTAAATACCATAATTAAAGTTCAAAAGTTTTAAGTTCAAATAGCAGTCTAAGTAAATAGCGGAAGCATAGGCAAAACAGTTCAGACAAAGTTCATAGTTTAAGTTTATTATAGAACCCAACACACGGGTTAAGACGACCACTACACATCCCCAAGTTGCAAGCTCCTGAGTCACTGGGTACCTGCAAAGCATGCAGTAGGGTATCAACATAATGTTGGCGAGTTCATGAATTTGTCCAGTTTTTAATTCCAAAAACTTGTTTCAACAATTAATTTACTTATTTATACATGCCATGGGGAGCTACCCCAAAAGTAAGCTACTAAACTGTTTTACAATACCGAATACTATGCGACCGTACGTTTCCGTAGAGTGCCCCGTTTGTCAATGTTCTATCATAATTGACGGTTTACCAGAGTCTATTAGTTCACTCCCGATCCCATACGCGGGCACAGTGTGAGGCTGGTGAGACCTAAATAGCGCTATCAACTAATAACCCGTTCGCCAGGCCCCGGCGACTAATCAGTATTAAGAAGTGAGGACTTGAGTGATAGAGTTTCGTTTAGTTTTGCTTGTTGCATCCATTATAAATAGTAATTAACTAAGGGTCCCGCATAAGGGGAGAAAACTAGGTTTGTATCCCTTACAAAGGGATAGCGTTGTTTAAGTTCCGTTTCCCAACCACCGGGAACGCATGCTTTAAAAGTTGTGAACTCACCTTGGGTTGCTCGGCAGATTAGTTTACTTGGTCAAGCACGTTGGTCACCATGTCCTAACATGGTTACCAGTATAAGTCAGGCTCGGGTACAAACAAGTCACGTATGTCTTACACGTATCTAACACCTAGCATCCAGATTATACTAACACTCATGAGCAGTACAGTTAGCACACAACATCCAGATCACAAAGTGTTATTGGGCCTATCCTATCATGCTAACAGTTAACAGCAACATGTATCACAGAGTCCAGGTTAAACAGTAGCAGGCATAGACAGTCCACACACACTTTGGCCCAATAACGGAGACAAGCAGCCCAGTCGAGACCAGGTGGTCTCGACTCGAGAATGCGAGGTCTCGAGTCGCATCCGGAAGGTCTCGAGTAGTGAACATTGTGTTGCACTCTTGAGGATCTCGAGTTGAGATTAGGAGATCTTGAGTCGAGATCTTGCTGGTCTCTAGTCCTTGAAGTCTACAGCTTGTCTCGAGTTGTCAAGAAGAGGTCTTGGGCCGCAACCAGGGGTCTCGACTCGCAACCCTGGGTGCAACACCGGTGGAATCCTTCTAGAACCTGTCCAAACTTGTACTATCCAATAGAATTGCAATATTATGATTTTGTATACTAGCCAATCAAATATCACAAACATGTATCATTGTCTAATTCCTAATCCAAACGGATCAAACACAACAATTTCAAATATTCATATCATATTCAAATAGTTCTTCATTTAGGGTTTTCATAACTTGATTATTCAAACAAACACATTCACTATATTCCTCAGATTCATCCATATGGACCTAAAGGCAAAAATCAATAAGCCTACAACATTACAACACACATAACATGCATTTCATAAGCTACAATCATGTAATGCCTCATCCTTTTCTCTAAGAATCTTCATGTGCAAAGACTAGTAAAGTATCATGATAGCATCAACATTTCATCTCACCATTGTACAAAATGCACATTTTCAAGCATATAACTTTTAAACAAATCGATGACACTAACCTACATTATCACTAATCAACACTTTTATCATGCATATCATTTATCAACCAAGCATCACAACATCTAGTAACGTGAAACACTAACTGGATGGTGTTCGGGTGTGAGAGTGGTGTGAAATCAGCCGAAAAGGGAACCTCCTAGCTTAGAATACGAGCTAGAACAAGAGCTTGAGCTGCTACTATTGATCCGAGACAAGAGGAGATGGTGATGTTGCTAGGGTTTTGTTGAGAGGATGAAGGAGAGTGTGTAGGAGTGAGTGTGATGGAATGTTTTAATGATTGATGTCCAAAAGTGGCAATGTCGGGTAGGGGCTTGGGTTTTATACCCATCTCGGGTGGTGCACCCTAATGGGTTTTTCGAGTGGGCTCAAGGAGGTGCGGCCCAACTGACTTGGGTCACTCGAGACCGGGTGGTCTCGGGTTGGGTCCTTGTGGTTTCGGTTCCTAATACAAAACACATTCCTAATTATATATATATCATATGTACATATAACTTAATACAAGGATCACATAGCACATCAAGATAATTCACGAACTTTCATTTAATAATATATGTACACACAATGCTAATACAAGAAGGTTGCTCGGAAAACCTAGAGTGTCACATAATTCATACCTTAAACACTACTTATTATCCCCTTAAACTTTTGCTAATCGCATAATTAGAAGCCGCTAAGTACCGGATGTCACAACGATGTTAGACCAATTAAAGGTGGGTATGTCAGATTTGTTGGAAACCAGGGAGGAAGAATTGTTGGTGAAGGGATTCTATCTAGTGGAAAGGTTACGTTTGAAAAAGTCAACTACATGGCCGACCTTGAAAATAACCTGCTGAGCGTCTTGCAGATTTGTGATAAGAATTTTTCAACACACTTTATTGATAAAGAGTGCATGATACTTAAATCGGGACTCAAAATTCCTAGAGAGTGGATCCTCATGTAGGCTCCTCGAGAGAACAATCTATACATACTCGACATGAGCATTGCATCCACTACTTCGCAGACAACACAATGCTTTATTACAAAGAAAATTGAGAAAGTATCTATCTTATGGCATAGACAAAAGGGGCACATTCACCTGAGGAAAATGAACTATCTGGTTTGGAATCAGCTTGTGGATGGTGTGAATGCTAACAGTTTTCATATGAATGACGACTGCATCAACTGCAAGAAAGGCACACAGAAGACGAAGTTACATCCGATAAAGATGTACAATTCTATTAAACTACCCCTCGAAAGGTTACACATGGATCTGTTTAGACCGGTTGACGTTGAAAGCATCACGGGTGATTTATATTGCTTAGTGGTTACCGACGACTAATCCAGATTCTCTTGGGTGATGTTTCTATAATTAAAAGATGAGACTTTCGACTATCTGAAGATCGAGAATTTATACTATTTACCAGTCAGATGTATTTGATGTGATATTGGTATAGAATTCAAAAATAACAAGATGCTTGATTTATGCAACGAGAAAGGTGTTCTTCATGAGTTCATGTGTCGTACACGCCACAACAAAATGGAGTTATTTAACGAAAGAATAGAACCTTGATCGAGATAGCTAGGACAATGCTAGCAGACTCGAAACTTCTTGTAAGTTTCTAGAATGAAGCAGTTTCCATGGCATGTTACACACTCAACAGAGTTCTCATAGTTAAGAAGTACGAGAAAACTTACTTTGAATTGTTAAATCAGAGAAAACCCATTCTTCAGTGGTAAGAACTAGCGAGTGTATTTACCGAGTATAAATCGAATAGCTTAAGTATAGAATGTTGAATGTTAGAAGTACACTACTCCGACGTTAAACTGGGTGACCTATGGCTGTTGGATTATGAGAGTCTCTAGAAATCATTAAATCTACCTTCTGAACCAGCTGATGAAGAGCTTGTCATGTTATACCAACAACAGTGTTCAACTCAATAACAAATTCAAAGACCGATTGTTGTCACCCCAACACAATTTGGTTAGGATAATGTTGGTGAAGGAACAAGTACTCAAGTTAGTGATGAAGGAACCAATTCCCAAGTTATAATCAAAATGTTGAAGGCCCTAGTTTTGACCAGTCAGATGCCATTTATGATGACGATATGTCAACATCCGATGACGAACCAATATTTGAGGTTTAGCAGGAGGCTCAATTATTAAATCCTATGAATCAATCAAGCGCACCAGATGTAAGTTAAAATATTGCTGATTAGAATGAAAATAATTTAGAACCGTCGGTTATCGTTTTGACAGAAGTTATGCCTTAGTCCCTATCTTATTATGTGTTAGAAAATATTCATGGAAATCTACAACGCGACGTACAAACACAAAACCAAATTCAATAGGGATTAAGTTGTTTATATACGAAGGTTGCTGAATGGCAGAATCGGTTCTTATTCAAATGTTTCATTTCGTAAATAGAACCAAAAACCTGAATAAAAGCTTTGAGAGGAGTAAGTTGGGTGAATGCAATGCAGGAAGAGTTGTTACTGTTTTGGTCAAAAATCAGTTTAAGGATAATGTAACCAAATCTGTTTTGTGAGGTAGAATGCTTATATGAACACGATGATTGCAAGACTTGAAAATGTAAATGAAATACAAGGATTTGTATGAGGAAAAACCATTGATCACTAGTAGATCTCCGGCATAAAAACCTCGGGTGGTGAAAACTATCAACCACCAACTATATTAACAAGTAAAATCTAGTACAACTTCGGAAATTGATAAAGCTTGATACAATGGTGAGTGTGTGTTAGCCGAGGGTGATGAGTTGTGTACGCTTAGTGTATTCTGTGCGTATATGTGTGTGTGACTTAATCAATCACTTTTAAAATATAAATAACAAAAATGTGCGATAATCATGCTAAACCCATGTCTTTTTCCCATAACCGTTGTGAAATAAGCACGTGCAGCCTCTTAATGACTTCCTAGCGAGATTTCAGCTTAGACTCAGTCCACCACTTAGTTCACCTGCATATAAACATAAGAAAATATCGAGAACAATTATTAGTAATCATATTAAACATGAAGGATCCTTGATCCTCTGAGGTCCCGTAATACACATTAAGGATACTTGATCCAGAATATGCATTAGCATATTGGATCCATAAAATAAAAAACTTAGGCCCTAACAATTGCCCCCCAATATGGAGGATGTGATAAATGATCACAATAGTCATATTGCTTTTAATTTCAAACTAGTCGTTATGAGCTAGTGATGGGACTTGGCTGACTATAACTATCATTCCGATATTTAGGGACTAGATAACTCCCTTTTCTTTTAAATATCACCACAATTCGGAATACATCTACACTTTGGCGCTTGCTATTCAGGTATTCTCCTCTCCTTACTTCTTTATTTTCTTTTCTTTCTTGAATCATGGCCAAAATGGGCACTCGATCCTCACCCGGAGTGAGCCCTAATAAGGATGACGGAATCAAGTCCCAAAACTTGCTAATTAATCCTTCATCGAAAATCTGCAAGTTCACCAACCCCAAAGTCCAAAGCCTTGCATCTTGTTTTCCTCCAGAAGCCATCTTTAGACCATTTGATCCCTCTGCTCATAGCAATGCGTCTTCACGGACTTGGTTTTGTTTTCCAGCACTCCCCTTCATCTTAGGGTTTTCGTACCCGTTTCCCGATTTGACTTAACGTTTCTTTACCCTAACCGGCATGAGCTATAGTCAAGCAATGCCGATGTTGTGGAGGGCACTCTTTACCATTAAAGATGTTACACCCGGACATTTCCACGTATTACCGGTGGGCCCGGTGGGGAGTATCATGACGTAGTTGATATCATCATAGTTAATTAATCACAGTTTAATGCACAACGGAAGTCTAAAAGTAATTTATACAAACCGAGTTGAAAGTAACATAAAATATTACACAACAGATTGTAAATGGATCCACAGGCGGATCTAAAACAAAAGAAATATTGTTCAACAGATTTAAGTATCAAAAGCTTGCAAGACTCTTTATTTGATACTCGGAGTAGCCAGCCCATTACGCGTAGGACCTGCACTTAATCTTTTTGAAAAATACGTCAGTTTACACTGGTAAATACAATTAACTGACTCTTTTGAAAAGTGTTTATCAAATTGGTTGGGATGCACAAGGCATAAAATCTTTTATAACTTGGGACAATTATTTTATATATAATCTTGTATACAGTTTTACATGTTTGTCATCCATTCAGGACCCGGTTAGAAGAGCCAGATAAGATTAATAGACACACCACAAGTATAGGCCCATAAGAGAGTGGGATACCATTTATACATACGCAACTGTCAGGTGTATGCCTACACCCCGTGCTTAAGCCGTGGCCATTGCTAATGAATGAGCCGAGGATATCCAGGACATGGTCATTAACCCCCCAAAGGCATTGCATCAAACAAGACAGATTAAAACGGGTTATGTAAATGTATTAATCACAATCCGATTTAAATAACTACATACCCGACCAAGCGGTATTATTATAATACCGTATCCCAAGCCCATATAACGGAAAATAAGTTAAAAGTATTTACCTGAGGCTAAAGTAAAATTTTATTCCCAACCGTATATCAATCAGCAAGTACAAGTAGCTTTTACTTGGCTCCTAATCTGGAACGAAGGTTTTAATAACCTATTAGATTCCTAACGGGTCTTATTTAAGTCTTAACTTAGACCGGTTAGTTTTAAAGAAAGGTTTATGGTTCAAAAGGCATGATTAAGCGGAGACCGGATTAGAATGTGATTTAGACCCGACAAGTATGAAGACTTGCATAAAATGGGTAAACTAAACACATTCTGGATTTTGAAGTAAAAATGATAAGGTTTGACCCGTTTCGGCTAATTTATGCAAACTAGTTACATAAACTGTACCGAACGCGTATATGCATAACGGGTAACCGAATGAGTCATGAACATGTTCCATAAGTTATTATGCTTAAAATATGTTATGATATCAGTAGGATACCTTCCATTATGCCCATAATGAATTTAAAATCAATTTAAGCCCCGTAAGGGTATTTTGGTCATTTTAAAGTTTATAAAAGAGGTTAAATAGTAATCTGAGGTTCTGGTCTAAAATAATCAGTAAAAATATTTATTTTAATAAGTTATATCAGTAAGATATCATACATATGTGAATTTTATCATTTATGGCCAAACTATGCACCGTATGGGCATTTTGGTCATTTCACATATGTTATAAGGGTCAAATTTGGAAATCTGAGTTCAAAACTTTTACTTACTGATAAAGTTTAAAAATTTATTCATAACATCAGTAGGTAATAAGTCTTAGGTGCCAAATATGGTTTTAAACCATACTATATTCCTAAATCGCACAAAAGTCAGTATTTCACGATATTCGGGTTGATTAAGGAAATCTGAGATTTTGATCAGCCTCTACTTTTAAAAATAATTTATTTATTGTATGAAATCAGTAGAAAAATGTTTGACAAGTAAAGGATGTGCAAAACTCATTTTATTAGCGAAAAGGGCATTATCGTCAATTACCGAGCTTATGCAAGAACTCTATGTTATGATCAGTTTAAAATTAAATAAAATTTTCCAAAAATCCCTAAATATTATATTACATCAGTGGGTAGAAAGTTTGGTGTCAAAATTTGGGTTTAAATGTGATTCATACTAAAATGCCATTTAGTTAATAAAAAGCTTTCATTTTACGATATCTCGCATAACTTCTATTTTAGATCATGAACTGATGTCAAATTTTTAGGACATACTTAAATATCAGTAATAAAGGTTTTTGTCCACTCACATTTTCAAAAATCTCGTTTTATTGATAAAAGGGCATAATGGTCCATTTTAAGCATTTAACAGGAACATGCATATGAATCAGATTTCTATGGAACCTTATAGTATAATCTCAGAGGGTTATACTAACATGAAATGTGGTCCCAAAGAAACCCTAAGGCATATCTAAAATAAGCTAAATCGGGTCAGAACTGAAAGTCAAAGCAAAAGTCTACTTTTGCGACTTTCGGTTGCGAACCGAGCCTAAACTTAGAATTGCCGGGTTAAACATACCTAAACATGCTCTTATATTATTTACCAAGTTATTTAAATGTTAAAACATGTTCCATAACCTCTGCATTATCAGTTATGAATTAATTTGTAAAAACTGGCCCGTTTGACTTTTTATTAATAAGTTTGACCCGACAATTGACCAAGTAAAAGTGATAATCAGTAGGTGCCCTTTTAAGGGTTTATTACTTACATAATTACCAACTCATAGCCACTTTCAATTCGAATAATGGCTGGACCGTTAGTGATTAATCACCAAGTCAAAGCTTAATTACGATAGCTTTGACTTTCGGTCATTAAGCTAATAAAACTTAAACTTAGGAAGCTAAGAACACCTACTATAGTCCTTAGCACGAATTTTGAACTTGAGAAAGCTTCCTTTAGCTCCAGGAGGCTTCAAGGAGTGAGTTTGTGTGAAAATTGAAAGTGTGCAAATGAACATAAGAACCACAAGAGCCTTATATAGGAATTTTGAGTCTCCAAGATCAATCCATATGTCTCTATGTTGCTACCAGATGTTCCCAAGTGTCCCTAGTGCATGAAAAACCATTTGCTCAGTCCCTGGTATCAAAATCAGCCATGCAAAGGCGGTGGAACAGGCTGCAACATGCAGATGTCCCTTTTTTGCTTGCTGGCACTGCTGTCGCGGCCCGCGTAGACATATGAGGGAGTCTACGCGGCCCGCGAGAACCCTCTATTCCGGTAAAAAGTTTTGAAACTTTGCAATTTCAGTACCTGGTCCATTTTAAGATTAAATAACTTCCTTTTATTGCACTTATGACCCCCATAGTTAACTATTAAGGGCCTTGGGTCACAAATTAACTCCGTTAAGCTCCCGGTTAGTTGCAATATCACCCGAAACGTCTTTTAAGTGCGTCTAAACTCCATGAAATTATTATCCGATATCCACGGAAGTATAAGGAAGTATTACAAAGTCTTGGAAACGTTAAAAGGTCACTCAGAGGTAACTTCAAACATGTTGCCACATTTAACCCCTTAAACTTTGTAACTTTTTCAATTTAAGCACTACGGCTTTCTATGTCCGACAATTTACTCATTAAAGAATACGAACATCTTATGAGGTCATTCAGAGGCACGAGTTTGGCATGATGACACAGTTGATCCTTATACTTACATATTTACATTATTTGACAATTTTAGTCCCTCCAGATCAATTCATTACACATTTAATCCTTTATGACACGTGTCTTTATTATATTGGTCATGATTTTGCGAGGTGTTACAAAAGAGGTTCTCGAAAAGGAGGAGCTTGAGTTTAGTCTTTCAAAGCTTGCCTACTTTTATTCTCTTGTCACCCATGGTTCCAGTCGTTTCTTGTTTAAATAACCAGCCGATTCCGATCCATAAAACCACCCAGAACGATTCCACTTGGAAAAACCATTTTTTCTTTGTAAGAAGGGACTCAATCCCTTATGGGGATTCTTTGCCCCTAAAATGGATTCTAAAGGGTAAGATATATGATCCTCAAATAACCTTGCGTATACATTGTGCTAATTCTTACTGGTGTTTTCCTCTTATTTGAAGTGACTAACTTTTCACGGCTTGCTGAGCTTCCCGGGACTCCTGAAAGAGTTGAGGCATACCTATCCCTTGATCAAATTGTCAAAACGTTCAAATTCAGAATCTGGGATTCTCAAGAAGAAGAAGCACAAACCTCAGCCTCCTACATCATGTCAAGTATGTTGTCATTAAAATTGTAGTTTGAACAAGTAAAAAATATAGGAATTAAATACTTATCTTGTTTGTTTGTTACACAGGTGCTCAAAAGTCTGTCAACAAATTCGCCACCAAGTTCAGCCTTGACGATGTTGATAGCCTTCTCTACCCTCAGACTACCAAGAAGTAGTCGTCCAAGAGCCTGAGCTTCCAAGAGCTTAGGGCAGTGACCACCAGGGCCAAGTCTGGGTCCAAAAGGAAGAAGCCTGCTGAACCTGAGGGATATTTCTTCGATGTGGAGAAACAACTCCATGACTCCCTGACTGAGGTAAGAATCCTTGATCCTAATGTTGTTACATTACTTTTCTTCAAGGATCTTGTATCCTAATTTATGTCCTGTTGACTACAGGGCTTTACTCGCTTGAAGGCCCATCATGAGAGGAGGATAGCTGAGCTTGAGGAGACCCCCGCTGGAATGAGGTCCATTGCTGCTGCGAAGGATAAGGCTACTTCTTGTGAGCTTGAGAGAGGTCGAAGTCCAACTCCTATCAACGAAGATAATGTAGCTTGTGTTTCGCAGATGAAAGAAGGGTATATCAAAATTGACAAAACAAAAGATACACCACCAAGATTTGTTCCGTATACCCGAGAACTTATTAAAGACAATCAAGTTCAGATGAGATATGTCCAATCCAGTAACAATTCGGCTGATCTTTTCACAAAAGCACTATCTACAACAACTTTCAGGAAACACGTTCATGACATTAGCATGCGTTACGTACGGAGAATGTGATGCCTTACAAATTGCAACTTGAGGGGGAGATATAAATTGCACTATTTTCCCTTAGCTAAGGTTTTTTTCGTGGTTTTTCTTTAGCAAGGTTTTTCATGAGGTGGTACTTAAAGATCCCAAAGTTTGCAAAGTGTCATTTAAGAGAGAGTGTTATGAACATTATAAAAGGCTTTTTACCATGAAGAACAAGATTTACCATCTGAATTTACCAAACAAGTGGATGAACCCTTTGTCAAACTTATAGATAATGTATCATGCTACTTGTCCATCTAACAGTTAAACTTGTGTACCAAATAGCTAATCTTTTAAATACTTTCTCAAAGTAGAAGAAAAAAAATACACCCCATGTATACATTATTATAAGTTATACATTTCTCTACTTGTTACCGTTACAATCTTTCTAGATTTCTTAAAGTTTTAACACTAATATCTAATCTAACTTATAATAAAAGACTACAATTAATGACACGTGTCATTCTCTCCTTCAACCTCATAATTATTATACATATTGTTTAATATTTAATTAATAACTAATACATGGATATCACTTATCCTATATTTATTCTTATTTTTTTAATAATTATAATATACCTCTTAAATATCTTTTACAAATATTAATAAAATAATCTTACGTTTTTAACATACCTCTTAAATATCTTTTACAATCTATCTACTATAATAAAAGAAACCAAGTTTTGAACACGTGTTATTCATTGAAGGTATCTTCAAATCTATACTTATCTTATATTAATTAAATAAATAAATAATAAATTAATATTAAATCTTATCGTAATTTAATAAAATATTATCCTCAAATCTAAATTGTTAATTTAATATATTTTTAAAACAAATACCTCTCTTTCCTACTTATCTTATATTAAATATATAAATAATAAATTAATATTAAATGTTATCATGATTTATTAAAAAAAATTATTATTTGGTATACAAAATTATATTTATTCAACTAGTGTAAAACGCGGGGTTTTTAAAAATATAATTTTTTTTATTATTTTACTATAAATATAATTTTTTTATTATTTACGATACAAAGTTACATTTATATAACCCTTGTAATACACGAAGTTTTTAAAGATATAACTTTTTATCATTTGCTATGTAAAATTAGATTTATTCAGCACGTGTAATACACAGAGTTTTTAAGGATATGATTTTTTTATTATTTGGTAGATTTTTCAACCCTACTATACATGGGCTTTTTAAAGATACGACGTTTTTAGTATTTAATATACAAAATTACATTTATTTAATCTGTGTATAGACATAGTTTTTAAAGATATAACTCTTTTTTAGATCTATTCAACACGTGCAATATACGTGGTTTTTAAGGATGTAATTTTTTATTATGCACGGGTTTTTTTAAAGATACGACGTTTTTAGTATTTAGTATACAAAATTACATTTATTTAATCTGTGTAATACACATGGTTTTCAAAGATATAACTTTTTTAATATTTGATATATAAAGTTACATTTATTTAACCGTACAATATACGGGGTTCATAAAGATATAACTTTTTATTATTTAATATATAAAATTACATTTATTCAAACCGTGTAATACATGGGGTTCTAACCTAGTTGTTAATAAAATAACCTTACGTTTTAGAAGCATCAATGCTATAGTTTGATTTTTTCTTAAATTATTATATATATCAAAATTACAACATACATTTGCGCTAATGTTGTTTAGTTTTTTTTCAAAATCTTCCCCCAAACTTTAATGAGTTGCAAATTACACGTGTTTGTTAGGTAAAAGTTTCAATGAAGTTTCTCCAAGTCTCTTTTGTTTCTCATTTTTCTTTTTCTCTGTTGACTAATTTTCTTTTACATATTTTGTTTTTACATTTTTCCTTTCAATTTCATTTAAAAATATAAGTTACTATAAATTATTAACTTAGTATTTCTACACTCAGATTCAGATTTACTAGAAGTACATACAGGTTGAAATGATTCACTATTATAAATCCTGCTAATTTAAAATGGGTTTAAATTGGTATGTACTACACTACACACCACGTCGCCACCCACACCACTATACAATTATCGTTACAAATATTTACCCCATCGCAACGCGTGAGTTTCACAATTCTTAACATTAACACCCCCGTCGTATCTACGTTTCGAACCCGTCACGATATCCGCATTCATATGTCTCGCGTTCATCAAACTAAAAAATTGTCTTTAAAGAAATTTTGTTGCTAAGTAAGTTATTTTACGGTGATATAGTATTCCGCTGCATCGCGCGACATAAAATACTAGTTATAATTAAATGCTATTTAATCTATCTATACGCATATAAAAAAAAAAGATTAAACATAGAATTGACATAAACCTAGATAAAATTCAATGTCATATCACTTGGAATACTGTAAATTTTAACCACTTACACGATTTGCAAATCAAACAACTCCCACTTACACGATTTGCAATAACTTGATCAAAACTTTAAAATAAAAATACTAGAAATATAAACTACCTACGCCTATGTATTAAAATATGATATTTTATTTATTTAATTCACTTTTTTAAGCGTTGAGTATAAATCATGCTTACTTATGTATATGCCCGATTATAAATATGTTTCATTATTATCATATAAGTTGCGTAACTATTATTATTACAAGTTATGTGATTATCTATGTGTGTAGTTATAAATATGGCTTGCATAATTATCGGTATGGGTTGCGTCAGTGGCGGATCTTGCCCGTGGAACATGCCAGGGCCGAAAGACACGGGCACTAAAAAAAGCCTGGACAAGCCCGGGCCAAACATAGTATATATAAAAGATTTCGATCGAAATGCGGAAAATTAGCACTACGCCCGAAAAACCTGCCCGGGCCGTGGCCCTGCCACGGCTCTTCTAAGAACCGCCTCTGGGTTGCATAATACACATATTGAATTGCGTAATAAGATTATTATATTATTATGTTTATTAACTGTATTACACCTTATTATAAGATTATAGTTTATATTTCCTCAACCTAGTGTGGTAAGATTCGTGAATTATGAATGTATAAGATTATATAAAACGGGTCAGGATTTAGAGAAAACGGTAGAAAGTGTGAGAACGATGAGAACAGTTATTGATCGTCCGATCAAAACAATCTATGGACTAGATTGGCGCGGTGGCATTTTCGTAAATAACATCAATTTTATTACGTGGACGCGCTTCATTATGGGTAAAAAAGGTAAAACACCATTTCTCACATAAAACGTCATTGAAAAATAAAACGCCAAATAAATACAAAACGCCAATTTTATCACTGCGTACTTTTTTCTGTGTTTTTATTTAAGCTCTCTGGCTACAAAAACGCCACAAAATATGGAACGCCATAATATATAACGCCAAACCTTACATCCGGATAAATGTTAATTACATTTTTTGTTATAAAAATAATATCCCGCCTAAACTACACGCCAAAAAAAATTCTATAAATAGAAACGTCTCACCACCTTACGTTTATCACACTAAAAAACATACAAAAACACACAGTGGTTGCTAAAAAAATACAACTCAATGTAAAACGCCAAAAAATACAACGATGATAAACATCTTTTATTTGATACTCAGTAATGTTCTGCATGAAGTTTCCCTGAATGATTTGTTACGTGAGTGTAGTAAGATTTTGCTGCATGAGATGGACAAAATTGAAAAAAGAGGGACTGATGACACCCATATGTCATACTGTCATCTTTGTTCTTGAATAATGTTTGAATGATAAGAAGAGACATATACCAGTGTAAATGTTACTTTGGCCTAGATGATTATAATGAAGACGACGGGCAGACAGCATCCACACACACGGGGTCGATCTATGTCTCCAACATCCACAAAGACACTTCAACACATGAACAAAGAAAATAAACAACGCCAAACCCAAAACGCCATTTATTTGTGATAGTTCTTATAGTTTCAAAAGAAAAAAGAGACTGATGACACTGAATATTTAAATCATAAATTGCTTCTACTTTGTTTTTTTTTTTTTTTTCTTTATCTGTTGTTTGTTTTGTAATTTCAGTTAATAAACAACAAAAGAATATTAATACTATAATGAAAAATATAATAAAACGCCAAAATGAGCAAATGTTTGTAAAACGCCATCATGCCATAAAAACGCCCCAAAAAAACTACCAAACTATAATAAAATTACTTTGAACAACTATTATTATAAAAAAAAGCGTGAAACAATGTGCAAAGAATATAAAACAAAAGAAGTCCAATCTTTATCTAACCGCCATTTGAAAACAAAACGCCATAATTACAGTCATCAAGATTTGACGTGTTACACCATAAAAACAGTTCAGTCTGAAAACAAAACACGGTAAACTGAAAAAACAGTAAAATGAAACGACGGAAAACATAATTACTAGCATTTAATATATAAAAAGAAAAAATTCTTGGGGAATTAAATTTATTTATCTTTTTCAAAACGCCATAAATACTGTCATGCGCAGGAAAAAAAAGTCAATATAAAAGAAGACCATGAGAACACAAGCTCAAACACGCCAAAACATTTGACTAAAACACCACATATTGTCCAAAACGCCAAAAACTTTAAAAACGGCTAAGGTTATTGCATGGAGGTTTGAAAGGAAAGAGAAACGATTGATTATAAAGTTCTCTGATACGAGAAGGGTAAAGGTAAGGACAATCAAAGCCATGCTTGGAATGAATGAAAAGGTTCAGAAGGATATCCTGGCCTTTGGGGTTCCAATGGACAACAATTGTGAAAGCACCAGAACTGTAATAAAAAGACTGAAGAGAAAATTTCCGGCAGAAGATGATGAAGATGATGATCGTATTGACGATACTCCTATACCAAAACTTAGCAGTTGGGTACTGCATGAGGAAGAAGGAACACTTGAAGTGACTTATAAAAACGTGGTGCAATATTCAAGGCCAATGGAAGAAATGTTGAAGACAGGGTTGCTATCTATCATTGAACAACTCTGTGATTTAGCACCTTCAAACGATCCAAAATCCAAGGATGCAGTTATATTCAAGAATAGGCTGCAGCAAAGAAGAGACGAGCTAATGGCGTTATACGCAAATATGAAATTTGATGATGAAGAATCTGAAGAAAGTGATGAACAAAGCGATGGGTACATCTCTGATTTAATCCCAGCTACGGAAGACTATTAGTTTATTTTGATTTCGTGTTATTATAATTTATAAAATATTAATCTATGGTAATCAATTATTAACAAAAAGATACAAAACGCCAAAAAATGACACGGAAAAAGCCATAACGCCAAAAAATTAACTACGTGACACAAAAAGAATTAATTCAACGAGAAGAAATCTGAGAAAAACAGTAAAACGCCAAATAATTAATAATTCTAGATAACGCCAAAATTATCTTGCCCGCAAAAAATAAAGCAGCATGTCAAACGCGAAAATCGGGAAAGGAGAAGAATACTAAAAAGACAAAAAAACCCCTCGGACCATGATCATGCCCCACGCCACGTGTTGGGCCAGGATGCATTCTCACCGTTCTCACACTTTTTGCCGTTTTCTCCTAAACCCGTTTCTATATAAAAGTTTACTATTCATATTTTTTTCAATATTTAACACTTATAACACACAGGTTTATAACACCTATAAATTAAAATAATAGCAATATATTTTTTTTAGAGTAAACTTCCGTTTCGCTCCCTGTGGTTTGGTCACTTTAACGGTTTTGCCCCAAACCTTTAAAAATAGCCATTTTCCTCCAATAGTTTAATATGGTTTTTCCATTTTGCTCCCCGCCTCTAACTCCATCCAAGTTGTCTGTTTTTCCATTTTGCTCCCCGCATGGAGCAAAATGGAAAAACCATAGCAAACTATTGAAGGAAAATGACTATTTTAAAGGTTTGGGGCAAAACTGTTAAAGTGACCAAACCACAGGAAGCAAAACAGGAGTTTACTCATTTTTTTAGGGTAAATTACTTTTTGAGTCCCTGTGTTTTGAGTGTTTTAACCAGTTGAGTCCAAAATCAAAATGTTTAACGCCCTGAGTCCCTATAGCCACTTTTCTTAACCATTTGAGTCCAATTTTCTAACACTGTTAGAATTTTTGGTTAAGTATTGTTAAATGACCAAAATACCCTTATAGTTAAAATATAAAAAAATTATTATTAGATCTCTCTCTCCTTCACCTTATCTCTCTCATCTTTCTTTCTCTTTTGAACACCTCCATCCCCCACCACCACACCACCACCGTCACCACTACAGCCACAACCACCTCCATCACCAACCACCACCACAACCACATCAACATCATCATCATCATCGCCACTCACATGTCCAGAATCCCCCATCTGGTATCCATCAAAATCACAAATTTCCCCCATCTGGTATCCATCAAACACACACACACACAACATCTTCATCCCACCATTTTCTCTCTCTCTAAAGCCATACATATATTCGCAGACACACACACCCATTGACAAGATTCACCAAAATGCATTATTGGTCTCCTTCTTTAGATGGTGATCATGAATTTGAGAAGCTTGTTCATCGTATGCACCCACCAAGGTAAATTAAATCATCAAAAAAGTGAAAAAAAAATATAGAGTTAATTACTGTTTTCGTCCCTGAGGTTTGTCAAAAATAACGGTTTCAGTCCATTAGTTTAAAAATTGCGATTTCAGTCCATTAGTTTCATTTTCGTAACCATTTCAGTCCACCAACTTAACTCCCATCCATTTATTCTGTTAACTTTGGGTGAAATTACAAAATTGCCCCTATGGTATAATTAAAAAAAACGCTGGTCACAGGTTTCGAACCTGTGACCTTTGCTTTGAAATGCGATTGTTAAACCAATAGGCCATGTATCAAGATTGTGAATGAATTCAAATTGTTTACCTTATAACATTGCATATTCATCATCATCTTCCCCAAACCTTTCATCTTTATCAATGGAGGAGCCACCATTAACCCTAAAATGTTTGACAACAAACTTGCAGAAGCTATTATAGATGCTCATACCGTAACGCCCAGAAATGTTTTGCACCAAAACATGTGCAAAGAACAGATGAAGAACCCGCTTTTTTTGAAATCGTTTACAAAGGGAAACACACCTGCAAACATGCCTCCCAGTCCGCTTCACCACCACCACCTTCACCAGAAAAACATGAAATAACACCAACCCACCACCACCACCAACTATCACCGCCAAGTCCCAGCGAAATGCCCTCAAATCTCAGCGCCAATCTGAGTGTGAACACCTTGGATTTGGGTTGTGACAATGACACTATCCCATCCTTGTTTTCCTTCCCTTCAGCATCATCTGGACTTATGGAAGATTACCACCAGCTTCAATTTCCAAGCTATTATGATAATGAATTTTGTGGTGTGGCAGAAGTGGTTTAGGGTGTGGTGGCCGTGTGTGGCGGAGGTGGTTTTGGTGTGGCGGAGGTAGTTGTGGTGTGGCAGAAGTGGTTTAGGGTTAATGATGGCTCCTCCATTGATAAAGATGAAAGGTTTGGGGAAGATGATGATGAATATGCAATGTTATAAGGTAAACAATTTGAATTCATTCACAATCTTGATACATGGCCTATTGGTTTAACAATCGCATTTCAAAGCAAAGGTCACAGGTTCGAAACCTGTGACCAGCGTTTTTTTTAATTAAACCATAGGGGCAATTTTGTAATTTCACCCAAAGTTAACAGAATAAATGGATGGGAGTTAAGTTGGTGGACTGAAATGGTTACGAAAATGAAACTAATGGACTGAAATCGTAATTTTTAAACTAATGGACTGAAACCGTTATTTTTGACAAACCTCAGGGACGAAAACAGTAATTAACTCAAAAATATAAAAAAAAATCCTCTGTTTTTTCATTACAAAATAATGGTATAACTGTGAGATTTTGCACATCCACCATCAAAACTCACCACCCATCATGTTTCCAGTCGTTCATCACCACATCGGAAAACTCACCTCTGCTCATCACCCCCGACGTCCATCAAACCCACATCCGAAAACTCACCATCAAACCCGCCGTCCTTCAAACTCACATCAGAAACACCATTAAACACGTCCATCACCATATCAAATCACCATCAAACCCGTCGTCCATTAAACCCATATCGGAAAACTCACCGTCGTTCATCACCATCAATCCCATCGTACCACCACTTCCTCTGCCATTCATCACCACCAATAGTCGTTGTTGCTGTACTATTTCCTTAATAGAGAGGAAGTTAATGTTGAGTTTTTAGAGAGAGAGAGAGAGAGAGAGAGAGAGAGAGAGGGGGGGGGAGAGTTTGAAGAGGGAGTGGTTAGTTGAAAGAGATAAAAAACAAAGAAAAAAAGATGTAGAAGAGAGAGAGTCACGATGTGTCATGTGTGTTTGTTTGTGTGTATATATAATTATAAAATGGGTAATTTAACTTGTAAATACATTGTGCATTATTGACTTGTACATTTGGTGTAATTGACTAAAATGCCCTTAGAGTTAACAGACATTCTAGATGGTGTTAGAAAATTGGACTCAAATGGTTAAGAAAATTGGTTATATGGACTAAGATCGTTAAACATTTTGATTTTGGACTCAAGTGGTTAAAACACTCAAAACACAGGGACTCAAAAAGTAATTTACCTTTTTTTTAATTTATCCCGTGTAATACACGGGATTACAAACTAGTAATGTAATATAATCTTGTGTTAATTCTTATTATATTATAACATGAATTATTTATGTTGTAAAATTTTGTCAACGTTGCAGAACATCACCCACCCGCTTATTACATATCCCCAAGCTCCAAAAGGGATTCCGTCCTTAGAGTTAACAGACATTCTAGATGGTGTTAGAAAATTGGACTCAAATGGTTAAGAAAATTGGTTATATGGACTAAGATCGTTAAACATTTTGATTTTGGACTCAAGTGGTTAAAACACTCAAAACACAGGGACTCAAAAAGTAATTTACCTTTTTTTTAATTTATCCCGTGTAATACACGGGATTACAAACTAGTAATGTAATATAATCTTGTGTTAATTCTTATTATATTATAACATGAATTATTTATGTTGTAAAATTTTGTCAACGTTGCAGAACATCACCCACCCGCTTATTACATATCCCCAAGCTCCAAAAGGGATTCCGTCCGTCCATTCTGACTCTTTACTCCGGAATCATGATTTCCACCTCTTTGAGCTTCCATCACAATCACCATCGTGTCCTCTCCAACAACATCAAACCACCCAATTCAATTCCCCTAATTTCTCTGTTTAGACTCACTCCTAGCAAACCATTTATTTACCTCTCCAACAAAAAGCTCCTCCTCTTCACACCCATGGCGCAACTGAATGACTTCAAACCTGACCCCAGTCTCATCAATGAAGATCTAGCGCCCACGAAGCCAAGTCAACGGACTTATTCCGGCTGGGAAATGGCGAGCTTATGGGTTGGTTTAGTTGTGGGTGTGCCAACTTATTACCTTGCTGGTAGTCTTGTGGATCTTGGAATGGCTTGGTGGCAAGGAATATTAACTGTGGTTGCCGCCAATATAATCACGTTTATCGCCTTGGGGTTGACCGGTCATCCGGGTACCCGTTATGGGATTCCGTTTCCGGTCTTGGCCCGATCTGCTTTCGGAATCCGCGGGGCCCATATTCCAACTCTACTTAGAGGATTAGTCGCCTGTGGCTGGTATGGAATTGAGACATGGATTGGTGGTGAGGCAATCTTTCTTTTGTTGCCTAATTCCATCAAGAACTCTTCATTTTCCAATTCCCTTCCATGGCTTGGAACTTCCCCTCTTGAGTTTGCTTGTTTTCTGGTGTTTTGGTTTCTACAATTGGTTGCTGTGCTCAAAGGAATGGATGGAATTAGAGAGCTTGAGAAGTACTCTGCCCCAATTCTGATCTTTCTCACTTCATGTTTGGTAATTTGGGCCTATGTTAATGCCGGCGGATTCGGTCGAATTCTGTCCATGTCTTCGCGTCTCTCTTCCTCCGAATTCTGGGCCCTTTTTTTCCCTTCCTTAACCGCAAACGTAAGCTTTTGGGCTACATTGGCACTTAATATCCCGGACTTCACCCGATATGCGAAAAGCCAAAAGGACCAAATCATTGGTCAAGCCGGCCTACCAATTCTCATGGGTGCATTCACATTTGTGGGTTTAGCCGTGACCGCATCCACTCAAGTGATTTTCGGGCGTACTATATCAAACCCAATTCAGTTATTAGGAGAAATTGGCGGGTTTGGAACCATGATTATTTCCATATTCGGAATCACACTCGCCACCATCACCACCAACATCGCTGCCAACGTCGTAGCTCCTGCCAACGCCCTCGTGAACGTAAGCCCATCCGTGTTTAATTTCCAACGAGGAGCGTTACTAACAGCACTGCTTGGAATTGTATTCCAACCATGGAGACTTCTTCAATCAAGTGAAAGTTTTGTGTACACTTGGCTAGTTGGGTATTCAGCGTTAATGGGGCCGATTGCGGGGATCATCTTGGCCGATTATTATCTCGTTAAGGGTCGAAATCTTCGCGTTAACGATTTGTACACATTGAATCCTGTTGGGAACTACTTTTACTATAAAGGGTACAATTTGGAAGCAGTTGGGGCTCTGGTAATTGGGATTTTGCCAGTGATTCCAGGTTTCTTGCAGAAGATTGGAACCTTGAATCCGATTCCTGAGTTTTTGATGACGATATACAACAATGCTTGGTTCTTTGGCTTCTTTTCATCAGGAATTGTTTACTGGATTCTTTCGGTTTTGAAAGCAACAAAACAGGTGGATTCTCCGAAAGCATCGGATCCCTTCTTGCCAAATACTACAAATTAATATTTCCTTGTATAATAGTTTAGTAAATAAATAATTATTTTCTTTGTTCACAAAATATATATATATAGGGAGCCGCTAGAATGAGAACCACTCCCAGTTATGAGAACCATGAGAACCACTTTCAGCCAATAAGATTATGACAACTCAAAGGGTAGTTTAGTCATTTCCTTTTTATGTCTAATCTCTCCTCTCTCTCCTCTCTCCTCTCTAAAGTTGCAGATCCTCTCTCATCTCTCCTCATTTTCCCTTCTCTCTCCATTTCCTACTTTCATCTATCCTCAATTTTTCAAGTTCTGTGTGAATGGAATTCCCAAATTCCATTGAAATACAAGCTGATCTAGTTCCACTTCCTCCTCCACAACAACCATCGAACCTCCGCCTTTACCACTGCTGCATCCCCGATAAAACGAAGATGATGACGACGCCTGAAACCCACCTTTACCACCGCCTTTACCACCATCCGACAGCAAGCTTTTACCACCGCCTTTACCACCATCCGACAACAAGCCGACACCCACACCATCCTCCGACAACAAGCCGACACCCATCTCTCATTCATCTCTTTGTGGGGAGACCGGTGGGGGTTTTGTGGGGAGACCGGTGGTGTTTGGAGGCGGTGGCTGTGTGAGCTGCGGTGGATGAACCATTGGGCGACGGTGTTGGTGGTGCTGGTGGTTGGTAAGGTTTTTGATGGTGCTTTTTGAAATTTTTGAATCTGGAAACAATTTTTTTTAGTTTCCTGGGGGTTTCTTGATTTTTGTGGGTTTGATCTATTTGATTATGTTGATAGGTGTGGAATCAACTGTTGATAGATTGATTCTATTTTTTTGGTGCTTTTGATTCTCTGGTGGGTGTTTGATCTGTGTTCTTGATGTTGGGCGGTGATGACGCAAAAAGAAAAAAAAAGAAAAAAAACCAATTTTTTTGTAAGTGTTTTTGCTGGGTTTGATTCAGTTGAATCTGGTGCTTTTTGAATTTGTTGAATCTGTTTGAATGATGTTCATGGTGCTTTCGAATGTTTGAATCTGTTGAATTGGGTCCCTTTTGAATGTTTTGAATCTGGTGCTTTTTGGTAGATTTCGATCAGTGAATTTTGGGTGGCGATGATGCAAAAAAAAAAAAAACCCGTAGATTTTGATGACGATGGCGCGGCAACGATGGTGGATGGTAGGTTTTTGAACCCGCAACCCCACATTTGCAGCCTTTTAATTATCGGAAAAAATCTGAGCCCAACCCCGTTTTTTTTTCGAGATACTCTTTTGTTTTGTTGTTGTTGGTTTTTTATATTCTTTTCCCCAGTCGATGACGATAAAAATCTATCCGAGACACCTACCGACTTTGCGATTTATGGGTGCGTTCGTCTTGCGTAAACAAGTTTTTGTGTAAAAAAATCTTTGTGAAAAAAAAAGTTCAACCGTAAACTTTTACGTCAAACGTAAAAAGTTTAACGTAAAAAGTTTAAAACGTAAAACGTAAAAAAGTTTAACGTAAAACGTAAAAATTTTAACGTTAAACTTAAAAATTTTAGCGTAAAACGTAAAAAGTAAAAAAGTTTTAAAGTAAAAACGTAAAACGTAAAACGTAAAAAGCTTTACGTAAAAAGTTTAAAACGTAATAAAGTTTAATGTAAAACGTAAAAAGATTAAAAAAATCAACGTAATACGTAAAACATACATTTTTTAACGTCAAACGTAAACTTTTAACATAAAACGTAAACTTTTTAACGTAAAACGTAAACTTTTTAACGTAAAACGTAAATTTTTTAACGTAAAACGTAAACCTTTTTAACGTAAAACATAAATTTTTTAACAAAAAACGTAAACTTTTTAACGTAAAACGTCGGCCGTAAAAGCGGCGCGTTAAAAAGCGACGCGTTAAAAAGCGACGCGTAAAAACGTAAAAGGTAAAAGGTTTTTCGTAAAACGTAAAAAGTTTTACGTAAGACATAAAACGTAAAAAGTTTTTCGTAAAACGTAAAACGTAAAAAGTTTTTCGTAAAACGTAAATAAAACGGGACTTAAAAAACGCCGCGTTAAAACGGGACGTAAAAAACGCCGCGTTAAAACGTAAAATAAAACGGGACGTAAAAATTAAATCGTAAACTTTTTAACGTAACTCGTAAACATTTTAACGTAAAACGTAAAAACGTGAAACGTAAAAAGTTTTACGTAAAACGTAAAAAGTTTTAACGTAAAAAGTTTTAACGTAAAAAGTAAAACGTAAAACGTAAAAAGTAAAAAGTTTTACGTAAAAAAATTTTTGTTAAAAAAAAAATTAAACCGTAAACTTTTTAACGTAAAACGTAAAAACGTGAAGCGAAAAAATGGGATATAAAAACGCGACGCGGCGCGTTAAAACGCGCCGTATAAAACGTAAAAAACCGACACGTAAAACGTAAAAAACCGACGTGTAAAACGTAAAATAACGTTAACGTAAAAAACCGGGGGCGTAAAAAACCGACGTAAAAAACGTAAAACGGGCCGTATAAACGGCGCGTAAAACAGGCCGTATAATCGGCGCGTAAAAACGGGACATAAAAACGGGACGCGGCGCGTTAAAACGGGACGTAAAAACTGGGGCGCAAAAACGGGACGTAAAAAATGGGACGCGGCGCGTTAAAACGAGCCGTATAAACGGCGCGTAAAAACGGGCCGTATAAACGGCGCGTAAAACGGGCCGTATAAACGGCTCGTAAAAACGGGACGTAAAAAATGGGGCGCGACGCATAAAAACGGGCCGTATAAACGGCGCGTAAAACAGGCCGTATAATCGGCGCGTAAAAACGGGACTTAAAAACGGGACGCGGCGCGTTAAAACGGGACGTAAAAACTGGGGCGCAAAAACGGGACGTAAAAAATGGGACGCGGCGCGTTAAAACGGGCAGTATAAACGGCGCGTAAAACGGGCCGTATAAACGGCTCGTAAAAACGGGACGCAAAAAATGGGCCGCGACGCGTAAAAAACGGGCCGTATAAACGGCGTGAAAAAACGGGCCGTATAAACGGCGCGTAAAAACGGGACTTAAAAACGGGACGCGGCGCGTTAAAAAACGACGCGTCGAAAAAACGACGCGTGCAAAAACCGGCGCGCAAAAAAAATTTGTCTTTTGTTAAAAAAATCTGAATTTAAAAACGTTTTTAATAAAAATATCTTTTTAGAAAATAAAAAGTAATATAATAAAAATAAAAAGTGATATAATAAATCAAAAAAGTAATTAATAATTAATAAAGAGAAAAAGACAAAAAAATGTTATTTTACTAAACTACCCTTTTTGATTAAAATATAAAAGACATAATAAGACAAAAAGCTTTTAATATTAATTTTTGTTACTTTTAATCTCATCCATTCATCTACTTGATCCAATGGCTAGAAAGTGGTTCTCATGGTTCTCATAACTGGAGGTGGTTCTCATTCTAGCGATCACCTATATATATATATATATATACACATGTAGAAAAGACAGTTTTTTTAAAAAGATTTTACCGTATGTATTAAAATTTGTAACGATAACCGGTTTTGTATTTGTAAGATTTGTTCAGTTATAAGAATATATATATTGCTAGTGACATTGAAGAAATCCTTGGCCGATCTAAAAGAAAGAGGAATGTGGGAATTGGGACATGGCGAAGAGAGGGTATGTGAATGGAGGAGAAATAGAAGGTTGCCTGTCCAAGTTCTTACAAACAAGCAGACATGTCGGAGCATGGGACGCGCATATGAAGCTTGCGGTAAAGACGGTTGAAGATTCATAGTGGGATTGCGGTGTGCATGAAATCGAAAAAACTGATTTGTAACCAAGGTATAGAAAAAAAACCAAACCAGATTAACTAAACCCAAACAAAAGCCAACGGTTTGGTTTGGTTTTGTATTTTAAGAAAACATGAACTTTACAGTTCAACTTGTTTTTATATTTGATTAAAACCACAAAAAATATTTTATTCTATTATATTATGTTATTGAATTTATTGATTATGGAATGTTAACCAATTTATAAAACCAAAAGTGGTGTAGCCCAAGAAAGTTTAGGTCCAATTTTAAAACTCAAATTCATCATTTTGGGTATTTTTCTTTTCAGCCCAAAACTTTAAACCCAAATTGCATACCCAAAATCAAACCGAAGCTATCATTAAAGCCGAAATCCAAAAACCGAAGCCGAATGGTTTTCAACAATCCAAAAATCGAATTTCCAATTTTGGTTCAATTTCAGCCTAAAACCAAGCCTAACTAAACCATAGACGCCCCTAAATTTATAGCCACCTAACTGAACCATACACACCCCTAATACATAGCCAGGAAGAAAAATTTTGTATGTGATAGCGGCACATGGTGGCTGGCACAAGTAGGTGGTGCTAAGTATAGTGGAAACACAACCAGGAGGCCCTAAATATAGTAGTGGCACCTTTTGGTGATATGTGTTAGCGTGATTTCATCCTCCCTATAAATAGGGGAATGTGTTTCTCGGTTGGTAAAGCTTTTTAAGACTAGAAGGAGTGGGGGCCGGCTGAAGCCCGGCTAGGACCGGCGCCGGTCCCCCACACCGCCCCCCTCCACCCCACCCGTCCTCACCAGCAAACCCAAGCCGGGCTCGCCGTGCCATCTTCGAAGTATATAGCCGTTATTAACGGCTAGTTTAATAAAAAAAAAAAAAAAAACCTTTTTCAATTTAAATATATACCCATTCTTTATACCATTTCTTCAATATTTCACCCATTCTTCTCCCATTCTCATCCATTTTTATAAAAAAACACTCCCATTTTTATACCAATCTTTTATAAAAAAATATCTCTTCATCCACAATGGCATCTAATCCTTGGTGGTCCGGCTCTTCTTCGGATGAAGAGGAGATGTTTTTCGCAAACGCTGTGGTAAAGGCGGCGCAGATTCTTTTGGAAGAGGAAGAGGAAGAGGACTCGTCTGAAAACGTTATTACCAGACGAATACAGGTTAACAGAGACCGCGAAGGAGCGCACGAGAAATTGGTTAACGATTATTTTTCTGATGCACCCCTTTACAACGCCGACGCTTTCAAACGAAGGTTCCGAATGAGTCGCCGTTTATTCACACGGATTGCTGATGATTTGGCGGGGCTAGACCCGTTTTTCACTCAACGACCCGATGCTCGTAATTATGAAGGGTTCACCACGTTACAAAAGTTTACTGCGGCCATTCGCCAACTGGCGTACGGGACAGTGGCCGACGCGTTGGACGAGTACTTACAGATGTCGGCAAGAACCGCGCGGGAATGTTTGTATCGGTTTTGCCATAATGTGGTGAAACTGTATAGCAAAAAATATTTGCGGAAACCAAACGCGTATGATGTTCAACAGTTGTACCAAGCTCATGAAGCAAGGCACGGGTTTCCGGGAATGCTTGGTAGCATTGATTGTATGCATTGGGCGTGGCATAACTGCCCGACTGGGTGGCGAGGCCAATACACGCGAGGTGATCACGGCTATCCAACCTTAATACTTGAGGCCGTGGCGTCACAAGATTTGTGGATCTGGCATTCTTTCTTTGGGCTCCCTGGTTCACTCAACGACCTCAACGTGCTGTACCAATCGACGATCTTTAGCGATGTCGTTAATGGAATCGGACCGGACACCCGTTTTACAGTATCAGGGGTTGAGTATAGACGCGGGTATTATCTTGCTGACGGAATATATCCGTCTTGGTCTACAATTGTCAAGACTATTTCATATCCTGAGGACGAAAAAATGAAAAAATTCGCCAAGCGTCAAGAAGGTGCAAGAAAAGTAATTTTTTTAGGAAATGTAATATTTTTTTTATTTTTCGGAAATCTATTTTTTTTTTTTAGGAAATGTAATTTTTTTTATGTTATGAAATGAATTTATTTATGTTGTATTTGTTAATTTTTATAAAGTTTTTATTAAGTTAATAAAGTAAAACTTAGAAAATTATAAAATAATGAGGTGGGGTAGCCCCATCCTCCATCCCCCTCAATTATGAAGGAGGCCCATCCCCCACGAGCCGCCTACGTGGAGGCTCATCCCCGTGGGGATGGGCCAAACCACTCCTTCTAGTCTAATAGAACCAAAACACATAGTTGGAGTGAAATCGAAGGCTGATTGGTATTTACTTTCTCCTGTTTCTACTTCTACGTGTCTTCTACTTGTATGTATTTCACACGTGTGATTGTGTTGATTTGATCCATTCATGGTTGATTCAAGCATGGTTAGGGAGCTACAACTTTAAAGAACTGTTGCTTTGAAGAAACGACTATTAGTCTATACACCAGTTTTTTTAATATGTAACTGTCTTTTACGTTGCATCCATCCTGTGTAAGATGATTATCTTTTTATAACAAGTTATTTTGATTGTTATAGGTCGCTTTCTAGATGATGTCAGTTGATGTTATAAATTGTTTCCCTGTGTGTATAAATAGATCATGACTCTATCATGAACTATGAACTATGGATCAGATAGAGAGTACAACTGAGAGACATTAGTTTTAGGGAGAGTCTGAATCTGTAAACATTTGATTCAATGAAATGAGAATCGAGTTTTTTCCTAAAGAGGTGTTGGTGGAGAAAGTATTTACCAAAATAGTGTTGGCTCAAAAATATTTACCAAAGTAGTGTTTTAGTTGTCAAATCTAAATAAAATCTCACTCTATAGTTTCTCACTCCTAATCTTATCAATTTACTTCAATTTATTAAATAATTATCTGTTTAAATACTTTTTAATATAAAAATATTGATAACCTCAATTATTTTTGCTCCTCGTTCCAAAAAAAATCACTGTTACGTACATGATTCTGAGCTCACAAATTAATTTGTATTTTTCAATAAACGATGATAAACAATAAATATATAGATAATAAATAATATATGTGTTATAAATAAAATTGTACGCGTATTTTTATAAAAATATAAAACTTGTATATTTTGACTTCGAATAATTGAGTTGGTTCGAAATTTATAGGTTCGATTCCGATTAAAAAACTATATTCGGATTCGATTTGGATAATCAACTCATTCTAGATCTTTGTTACTGTATTAACCAACTCACCATACCTTTTTTCATTTACATATTTTTTCGCATTCAAGACATTACAATCCATTCTTAAAGTCAAATTGGGTTGTTTATTGTTCAAATCGGACAATAACCTTGAAATTCGAACGAGCCAAATTCAAATAACCCAAAAAAAAACTATAACGGATTGTTTATACGAGTTGAATTCATAATTTGGAATCAATATATACAAATTTTATACTTTTATAAAAGGTACATGTATATATTTATTATTACATATTTTATTAATTTTTGTTTACCGTTTCTCATTGATTATATATAAATAAAACACTTATAATTACACATTAGTTTATATAGATCCTAACAACATTTGAGGTTTACAATTTGCTTATTAAAAAAACAATGCTTAAATCAATAATTATTTAATAAAATTTAAGTTAACTAATAAGATTAGGAGTGAGAAACTAAAAAGTAAGATTTTCTTTGAATTTGACAACTAAAACACTATTTTGGTAAATATTTTTGAACCAACACTATTTTGGTAAATACTTTCTCCACCAACACTACTTTGGGAAAAAACTCAATGAGAATCAGTGATGACTTCATTACTATTGATTGTGTGTTAAATATGAATTGTTATTGTTTCATTAATCAAACACACCCTCGAATCCCAACATTAAGACTTCCAATCTTTTTTAAGAGATATATCTTTTTGAATGGAGATACAATAGAAAGTTTATTTGGCCAATAGAAAGTTTATTTGGCTAAGAAGACTAGATAGTTTCTCTCTCCTCCAATTCCCCCAATTTTTTAAACGTTAATAACTCTTTCATACGACATTATTTTTTTTATAAAAAATTGCACCAAAAAAACGAGCGTTTTTTTATCTTTCAAACGAGTATACTATTGCTATATTTTCAAAAAAAAAAAAATATTAAAAACCCAGTTGCGTAAAACGCAATAGAAAAACCCAGTTACGTAAAACGCAATGAAAAAAAAACCTAAAAAATGACATTTTTCTAAAACGCAATGCACCAAAAACACAAAGAAATGTCTTATTTGTAAAACGCAATGGCCAGAAAACACAAAGAAATGTCTTATTTCTAAAACGCAATAGCCTAAAAACTCAAAAGAAAATGTACTTTCTAAAACGCAATGGACTAAAAACACATAAAAATGTGTTTTACATAAAACGCAATGCACAAAAAACACAAACAAATGTCTTATTTCTAAAACGCAATGGCCAGAAAACACTTAAAATGTCTGTTTTCTAAAACGCAATAGACTGAAAACACATAAAAAAGTGTTTTACCTAAAACGCAATGCACAAAAAACACAAAGAAATGTCTTATTTGTAAAACCCAATGGCTAGAAAACACTTAAAAATGACCCATTCTAAAACGCAATTGCCTAAAAAATAAAAGAAATTGTTTTCTGTAAAATGCAATGGACTGAAAACACCTAAAAAAGTGTTTTACCTAAAACGCAATGCACCAAAAACACTTCAAGAATGTGTTTTTCTAAAACGCAATGGCCAGAAAACACATAAAAATGTTTTAGTTCTAAAACGCAATTGCCTAAAAACACCAAAGAAAGTGTTCTCTCTAAAACGCATTGAACCATGACAATAGTTTTGCCTGTGCTGTGATTTGTATGTGCTGTGAACTGTCTGAACCAATGCAGTTTACGAATGCAATTTTCAAAGGCAATTTACAGCTCAACCCCAGCCAGGGGCTCTGCCTCTTGGACCCCGCCAGGGGCTGCCGCCCCTGGGACCCCGCTACCAGGGTCGCTGCCCCCGGACCCCCCCAAGATCGTAAAACGCAATAACTAAATCAAAAACCCAGATCGTAAAAATGAAATGAAAGAATTTCTTACATGGATCGAAGTGATTTCTTCAACAATTGACGAATTTTGAATGATTGAAACACTTATCAGCGCTCAAATCGAACGGATCGAGTGATTATCTTCAAAATCACCGGAAAAAACGAGATTTTCTATGAAATTAAACTGGGTTTTCTTCAAAAAAGCTGAAGAACACGTTGATCGGGTGTTTGAATCATTGATTGGTGATGAAAATTGAACTATATTGTAGTGATTATTGAGATAGAAAGTGAAGAAATGGTTGAAGATGGTGGGTTATGAAAATGGTGGGTTTTGAAGTTACTGGGTTTTGAAAAGGAAGAAGAAAGGGTTGGATTGACTAAAATACTCTTTTTCTTTATTTTAAATGTTGCCACATGTCCTAATCCTATTGCTTCCTACACTTTCTAGCCAAAATAAACTTACTATTTGATCCTTTCCCATATTTTTTTATACAATGTTATTTTTTTATATTATAAAAAGTTACCCCCTATTAAATAGAGAATGTTTTTTTAACTTTAATTCTAATTATAATATAGTCTTATTATCTTAAAATTAAATTAAGTTTTTGTTATTAAATACACGTAAAGAACAATTACGTAAATGCAGTTTGAACATATATACACCTTTTTATAGATGTCCTTAATCTAATTTCCTCTCTTTTTAAAAAAAATTATAAATATTTTACAAAACTTTCATTTGTTGAACAATATGTAATTATTCATATTATATATATTATGTAATATGATGTTACTAGTTAATTTTGTCTAAATAGGATGAGAAAGAATCTTAATATTTTATTTTTTAAATCAATGGTTAAGATAAAAATGTAGAAAAAAATAGTGCATTGGTATCTTTGTAAAATTCTATTTATTTGACATTTTCTTTTCACATGCAATACACATACATATTCCACTCACATTTTTTAAATGTTTATAACTTTTTATACGACATTATTTTTTCATAAAAATTTCACCATAAAATCGAGCGTCTTTTTATCTTTAATTTAACTAACATATTGATATATAAAATATGACAATTAAAAAAACTCATAAAAATGTGTTGCATTTCTATGTTGTATTACATTTTTTGTGCTGAATTTTTGTACTACATTTTTTTACCAAAATTTTTATGCTGAATTTTTTTTTTCTTAATTTTTTTTTGCTAAATTTTGGTGTTGGATTTTTTGTACTATGTGTTTTTTGCTGTTATTTTTTTGCTATATTTTTTGTACTGGATTTTTTGTGCTATATTTTCTTGTACTTGATTTTTTGTACTAGATTTTTATACTACTCTTTATAAGGACCAAAAAATACCTTTACTTCTTAGAGCATCCCCAATAAGGGGTATTTTTTCTCATTTTTAAGGGTGCCTAGTTGGCACATGCCCAACCAATCATCTTCTTTCTCTCACTTGCCCCTCTCACAAACACATTTCTTCTCTCTCTCCTCTCTCCTCTCTACACTCACATAACTCACACCCATCCATTTTTTCTAATTTTTCCTCACAAACATCTTCACACCCTCTCTCCTCCACCTCACTTTCTCTCTCCCCAAAAACACCAAAATATTCCCTTACTGTGGATGCTCTTACTTATAAAAAGTGTCACATTTAATTATCACAATCCTTCTTAAAGTTCTTATCCAAAATCCACTTTTAATGGATCATTCCCTATGTGTAACAAAATCAACATCTTTCAACACAAGAACCAACAACTATAAACACAAAAAATTAACAACTTTAGAAAATTTAAATTCAAGAAAAACACAGATGTATCTAATTGCACATATTACATGTATTACATATATTTGATAAAATATAGCATATATTTAACAATTTTATATGTACATATGTTATAGGATATTTGCCTGTGCGTAATAAATATTAGAATATTACATATCTTTTACCCAGCATACTCATATCTGCTAAAAGATTGATAACAGAAAAACTGTTATATATTATCTTTCTTAAGATGCATTAATAAATTTTTGTTATCATCGTCACATCTTGTTATTCGTATCTTATAAATTGAAACCCTCATTTGATTAGCTACGTTTCTTAATCTTTAGAATTTGTTCAAAATTTTTTGTTCTTCATATAGGAGAGAAAACGATGATTTTGTGTTTGTGAGAGATAAAAGTTGACTTGCAACTGCAACTGAAAAGATCAAAATCAAATTAATATCCCAATTAATACTCTGTTTTGATTCAAAACCTAAGAACCTTAATTGTAAACCCCCACATGAAAATCTTTAAATTGAAGGTTCAAGAACACCTAAATTGAAATGAAACAAACAATGCAATAGAGGAAATAACACACATGAAAATCAAAACCCATCTTGAGTTTTAATTAGAACACCATTCAAAAATCCTTTGATCCATGAAGAATCAAATAAAGTTTCAATTCTTTCCTCTTTTCCTTTTCTTCACTGAGAAAGTACTGATTGTCGACCTCTACTCATCGCCGGTTATCGTCGATTATTAATCTTCTCGTATCCAGTTCTTAGAAGCTGGTTAGGGTTGGTGCTTCGCCAGTGGAGAATCTGGCAACGCCCTAGTCACCAGGGAGGAGTTATGTTCAGCAGGAAGAAAAGGTAGTAGGGTTTTTTTTTATGTTGAGAGGGTATTTATGTCATTTCTCTAAGAAAGGGGAAATATGTAATTTAATTTTTAGATTGGGTAAATATGTAATTAAGGTTTTAAATAGGGGGATATATGTAATAATCCCTTACAAATTTACACCAAAAATACAACTTTCTGATATAATTACTTTTAAATAGTAAAACTTGATAGCCGATTCTATTATATCTTTTAAAATAAGATATGATACATATTTTTTCTTAATTTCGGTGAAATTAAACTGGCTAACCTTTGAACTCTAATGAACATAACTAGTTTAGATAAATGTGTTTATGTTTTTTATCATGACAAAAATTCACACCCCAATCTATCTTTAGTGTTACTGTATATATTTCTACTTTTTTATAAAATACTAATCATAATTCCCGAATTGAAAATAACTGAGGTTAATTAAAATAAACCTGTCAATGTGGGGTAGCTTACAGTCAAATCCTAAGACCACCCGTAGTGGGGCGGTTTTTAAAAAAAAAATTCAAAAAAAAACGCTAAAAAACGCCGCACCCCCATTACATGGGGCGTTGTTTGGCGTGGTTTTTGAAAAAAAATCACTTTGGCGTTTTATATAAAACGCTTTGCACATGTTGACCGGCCAATTATAATCCTCCAACGGCTATGTAACGGCTACTTCTTTATTTTTTTTAAACCTTTTACCTATATATATATATATAAACTCATTCAAAATTAACCAAAACTCTCTCAAAAACACTACCATTTTATAAAAAACTTGATGGATTCCCCTAGTTCTTCATCCATGGCAAAATTTTTACTACAAAGAGTTTTTTGTGGATAGCGATGATTCCACCGATGAGGAGGTTGAGCAAGAGGCGGTTACGAGTGCTTGTCAACTAGCGGTGAGATATGTGAAGCATTGTCGTCGCCCCCAACCAGAAAAAAATAAAAGAGGTTATATTGAACGAGACCGACGCGCGGCACACGATCGTTTGATGAAAGATTATTTTGATGAGGCGCCGACATTTTCGAACCAAATGTTTAGGCGTCGTTTCCGAATGAGTAAGCGGTTGTTTCTACGCATAGTCGACGACTTGGAAGCCAACTACGATTATTTTAAACAAAAAGCGGATGCGAGAGTGACACTTGGATTTACCGGTATCCAAAAGTAGAGCAATTCTTCCCATTCAAAAAAAATTAAAATGAACCTTATGTTATTTGTTGGCCAATTAAATATTGTCATTCAATATAATTTGTCCCTATTATCATAATGTCAACTTCTCTTCCGCCTATATAAAGCCCACCTCGCCTTCAACAAATCATTCATGAATATGGAGATTCACTTTCTCTTTACCCTTATTCTTGCCACCAGTTTGATTCACGGTAAAGTTTTTTTTTTTTTTACTTCCTGTCATGTATATATATGTTTATAGATTAAATTATAATGTCATGTATATATATGTTTATAGATTTAATTACAAGAGATTTTAGCATAGTTCTCAAAAGAAGGCGCACTATACACATGTAAATATAATTGTTAAAGAATTAAATATTTTTCAGGTGTTCGTTCATCAGTTTTCACCATAAAAAACAACTGCCCTTT
Organism: Helianthus tuberosus; assembly: GCA_030545235.1. Lineage (NCBI taxonomy): Eukaryota > Viridiplantae > Streptophyta > Magnoliopsida > Asterales > Asteraceae > Helianthus > Helianthus tuberosus. The sequence goes on from CM060429.1 coordinate 41,582,365, forward strand.
CAACATCGCACCGGGAACTTTAACCAGCTCGGGGGCTACAGTATCAACAGGTTTTGAACTTGCACCCCAAGCGTCTAATGCTATTAACATGCCAACACCATGGTCTGGAAGAGTTTGGGCTCGGTTTCAATGTTCAAATGATGGTGGGAAGTTTAGTTGTAAAAGTGGAGATTGTGGTTCAGGTCAAGTAGAATGTAATGGAGCTGGTGCAACTCCACCAGCAACCCTTGCTGAGTTTACATTATCGGATGCCAGTGGAAAAGACTTTTATGATGTTAGCCTTGTTGATGGGTTTAATTTGCCAATTTCAGTGGTTCCACAAGGTGGTTGTCCGGTCACCGACTGTCCGGTTGATATTAATGGTCAATGCATGCCTGAGCTAGCTGTGAAAGATGGATCTGGTGGAACAATCGGCTGTAAAAGTGCATGTGTCGCATTTAACAAACCAGAATATTGTTGCACCGGTGATCATGGTACACCGGAAACATGCCCGCCAACAAATTATTCCATGTTTTTTAAGAATCTTTGCCCGAAGGCTTATTCTTATGCTTATGATGACAAATCAAGTACTTTTACATGTAATACCGGCCCTAATTATGACATAACATTTTGCCCGTAATTATTTTCACATTATATAGTTGTAACATGATAAATAATAATAAATATGAATTTGAAACACCAATACTGTGGCTCTTGTTTGCCGCACAAGTTTGGCCCCCAAGTCCGATATACTAGACCTCCATGGACCAAGTTTGGTGGCCCCCACTATCGCATATCTCTCTCTCATACACAAAAGCACGCATGTGGGCACACACACAAATATCACAAATGTATATATACAGGATCCTCTACCTATATAGGGTAGGGATAGTGTACATTAATTCAGAAGTGTGAGAAGTGTATTATAACACTATATATAATACTATATAACACCATATAAACACCGTATAACACAATGTAACACCATATAACACCATATAACACTATATAACACTATATAACACTATACATCTATCATAGACATGCTATCAGACAAAATATAGTGTTATATTTGTTATATAATGTTACATAGTGTTATATGGTGTTACATAGTGTTATACGGTGTTTATATGGTGTTATATAGTGTTATATACAGTGTTATAATACACTTCTCACACTTCTGGATTAATGTACAGGATCCTCTACCTACCTATATATATATATATATATAGGGTAAGGTTCATTTGAGAACCACCCTTATTGCGAGAACCGCGAGAACCAATATGAACACAAAATAAAATCTAAAAAAAATCAAAAAGCACTCAAATTTTTTTTTTTTAACATTTTTTAACAAAAATCGCTATATTTAGTTAGCACAAAAAAAAAACTTTTTTTTAGAGTAACAGGTATCCATGCACATGTGCATATGTATCGTTACTTCTCCATGCACATGCACATGTGCATATGTATCATTACTTCGACAAATTCCGTAATACGTTATCAGTAATAGACAATTGCACTTTAATTTACAATACCATCTGTAATACACTACTTTTTACATTACCAATATTCAAAATGCACATGTGCATCATTATGTATAACCATGAAAAGTTTGTGATTTTGAATGGAGAAGTAGACACATATACATGTTTTTTGGTTAGTTATATCTAGTGGTTGATGGTTTGGTTATAGTTGTCAATTTATGATGTAATATGTTGATTGGATGGTATAAATGGTGTTGATATACATGTAATAAACTGAAAATATTGGTAATGGTATTGTATTATGGATGGTAGGAGGTAATGGTATTGTATAATGGATGGTAGAAGGTAATGGTAGTGTATTATGGATGGTATGATAGATGAAGGGAAAGTGTATTCAAAGTAGTGTACCAAAACACCTTATTTCATGTTGATACATATAGATGCACATGTGCATTTCTAATATTGGTAATGTAAAAAGTAGTGTATTACATATGGTAGTGTAAATGACAGTGCAATTGTCTAATATTTGTAATGATTTACGGAATTTGTCAAAGAAATGACAAAAATGCACATGTGCATGTTTGTGTATTATGGATGGAATGATAGATGAAAGAGAAAGTAGTGTACCAACACACCTTATTTCATGTTGATACATATAGATGTACATGTGCATTTCTAATATTGTTAACGTAAAAAATAGTGTATTACACGTGGTAGTGTAAATGAAAGTATTGTTAACGTAAAAAGTAGTGTACTACACGTGGTAGTGTAAATGAAAGTGAAATTGTCTAATATTTGTAATGAATTACGGAATTTGTCAAAGAAATGATACATATTCACATATGCATGGATACCTGTTACTCGATTTTTTTTTTGAATTTTTTTTTATTATTGTGACACCTGGGTCACTGCGACCATCAAACAAATACCAAACCAATGAAATATTATATTTTATACTTGGGATTTGTACAAATATGTGTATCATTTGCACATATCAATTCTTGTTCGATTTCGGGCTCTAAATCGCTTTCTGGAAGGTTATACGCGCACTGATGCGTAAATATAACCAGGTTAATGCAATGAACATTCCGGAATAGTGATAGAGGCTTAACATACCTTAAATAACCTTTACATAACTTAGAAATAAGTTTTGGAAGGTTTGGTGTGCTGAAATCAAGTTTATTCGCCTACAGGGACTAAATTTGACAAACTGCGAAAGTATGCCAATTTGAACTGTAACAGACATTCCGAAACATGACCATAAGTTAAACATACCATAAATATCCTTTACATAGCTTAGAAATAGGCTTTGAGGGGTTCGGTGTGCTAAAATAAACTTTTGGCTCATTCAGGGACTAAAAGTGTCAAAAAGTGCATAAGTTTGCACTTTCGTGCATAACTTACGTTCTGAATACATCCGGACATCCAAAAAATTTATGTAAGCACTAAAATATTTTATTTTAGTGTTTGGCATGAGAAAAATCCATTCGTCACGCAATTTGGATCGTTTTTCGCGCTTATGCGCATGTCGTCGTAATTAAGCAAACATCGCGATCGTACGACCAAACGAACCAACATCCGGCATATTTTTGAGCATGTTTCATGTCCACAATGTTTAGGCATCCTTGTGGAGCCTTGAAAATGATTTAACGGGCTTCAAACATGTGGAAAATGGACTGAAACATGTGCAGGGACCAAATCTGCCATTTCTGCTGAAAGGGGGGCTTGGCGTGACGCGAGGGACCCTAGGCGTGACGCGAGGCCCTTTCAGATCAGCAAAAGCCATTTTAACAGCTGTTAACAGCTGTTATGCACTCCCAACTCAATTCCACTTGTCATTTCCTGCTTATGGGGGGCTAATGTGATGCACATGAGGTTACCAACAAGTGTAGGGACAAGATCAAAGCACGGTATTCGAGGAACGATCCTAACGGTTCCAAGAATCCTATAAATACCCATCCATCCCAACTCCAAAAACCCACAAATCTGATCTAAAAGCTCTAAGTTGAAGCCATTGCTTCATACCTGAGCCATTTGATCAAGATTCACTTGCGGGGACCCTTTGTAAGTGTTCTTTCATTCTTTTCATTCGTTTTAGCGTTAAAGTCAAACTTTATTTGACTTTATGCATTGACTAGTTTATGGTCAATGCGAAGTTCGTTTGAACTTCATAACGTGAGCGTGATCACGATGGTTATAGTCCCTAGTGACTATACCTACTGATTACCACGTTATCTAGGCTCAGTGACGAGTCGTAGTTTCGGCCAAAATGCGCATTCTTGCGTATTTTGTAACCAAACTACTCTTAGGTATCAAAACCATTTGTTTTGATACCAAACCTGTTTTCTAAACTTAGTTAAGCATGTTTTAACATGCTTAGCTCGTCACTTTTAGTTTAGTGCTTATATAGGGTCGTAAGGTAAGCGATCTAAACAATCGCTTATACTTTCAAACCCGACCCGTTTGGTCGATCATTAGGATCCGACCAAACACATTAGGTGACCATAGTTGTATAGGGAATAACCTTCCGAGGTTATACCTTATGGTCACATCGTTTGAGTAGTTGTATGATAGGTAGTATATATGCCTTAGGTAAATTACCAAAATGCCCTTTTAAACGCCAAAATTCATTTTAAGCATATGTAACATAACTTTTGGTATCTAAACTGATTTGGTAACAATATTAGACATGTTAAGGCATATTTTACTTATCATAGGACTAGTTAGACATTCCGAACGCGTTTTACACGAACGACGCGTTAAAGTAGCATAAGCTACCTAAACGGGTCGTAATGGGTCGTAAGCACTTAGGTTAAGTTTCATTGTAGTATGTAGGCTTTGTTAAACCATATTACATGAGTTCCCATACTCATTGGGTTTACGAGCCCTCATTCTATCCGATCCTCCGATTTTAGGTCCGGTATATTAACATAGTTACCTATATTAGGTACCGTTTGATATCCGTGATCTCTAGCATTGTTTGGTTGTTACTCAAGGACTACTAAGCAATCTCAGGTGAGTACATAGACCCCTCTTTTACTGTTTTCAAACTGTTTTGGGGTGAAACACATGTGCCTACTTGTTACTTTCATGCCTTCCTGTTTTCACATCATACACTTGCTATGTTCATTAGTACACTATTAGTACATGATTTCATTGAGTTTTTGCTATGTATGTCCTTTATTGCAAACTTAGTACATCGTTTTACATTACATTTTATGCTATGTATGCCCATTGTGTGCATACTTAGTACATTGTTTTACATTACATTTTATGCTATGTATGCCCATTGTGTGCATACTTAGTACATCGTTTTACATTACATTTTATGCTATGTATGCCCATTGTGTGCATACTTAGTACATTGTTTTACATTACATTTCATGCTATGTTTTCCCATTGTGTGCATACTTAGTACATTGTTTTACATTACATTCTATACTATGTTTGCCCATTGTGTGCATGCTTAGTACATTGTTTTACATTACATTTCATGCTATGTATGTCCATTGTGTGCATACTTAGTACATTGTTTTACATTACATTTTATGCTATGTATGCCCATTGTGTGCATACTTAGTACATTTGTTATTCATCACATGCTTACATTTTGGTATGACATTTGGTTTATTTAAATGGGACAATGTACATTCATTAACACTGATCATGCCGCTCGGTAGTAGGTAGTGGTACCATAGGACTTGACAACTCCCATTCCTGAAATCCCGGGTTTGTTTGGATTGGAAGGAATGACCGAATCCGAATACATTTCTAGGTGGACCTTTGTAGGTCCCAAAATCTGAGGATCGATAACGAACCGAATCACTTGTTTATAGCAAACACGGTCACGTGTGCGGAATCCACGTAACTATGCCAAATCAAACATATAAAACAGTAACGATACAGTATTAATCAATGAAACACACTCGATTGATTAAACGGGATGAGAACCGATAACAAACTGATACAAACACAGTTTAGACAGAATTTTGACAGAGTTTCTTTAAGGGTATGCTCTCATCTCTTTCACACAGAAACATAAAGCTGTTTATATAGTAACCTGGGCCTTTCCTAGGACGAAACACAAAAGGTTACTACGAAACAAACATTGGGCCAGACACTGGGCCTGAAGCAGCCCAAACACACGACGAAACAGGGGTGTTTCGTCGCGTTTCGTCATGTAATGTGATGAAACAAATGTGTTTCATCGTGGCTTTGTCTTGTAGCATGGGGAAACACTTGTTTCTTCATGTTTCGTCATTTAGTGTGATGAAACACAAAACATGTTTCGTCATGCAGTGAGTTCACTTTGGGCCCAAGTGACTGTTTAGGCCCAAGGAAGGATTAGCCTAGCCTACTAACTAAACACTCAAATAAATACAACCCTAAATGCAACATGCATTGTTTGATTATACATTACAAATTAAACGGAACAAACTTGTCGGACCCAAGTGGGATAGGAGGATATCCGACTTGGTCTTCATTCCCTTAAAGGCTCGAACCGAACGTGCCGCGTCCACACTAAAAGTGTATCAACAAACTCCCCCTTGGACGCTGCTGTGATGGTTCGACTTCCATGTCTTTCATGTCGGAGGATCTTCAAAGTCTTCACGCGTCGTAAGAAGAAAGTGTATCAACAAACTCCCTTTTTCATTTAAGAAGTGTGTTAACAAACTCCCCCTTGGAATAAACTCTCCATTGAGTTATGCTCGTGAGTCTTTTGACTTGTCAATTCTTCAGATCCTTGTGGTGTTGATGAAGGGTCAGCGGCAACTCGATCATCTTTATCCTTTGAGTGCCTCCACTTCGTGTCTTCATTCCAAAGCTTGTCATCGAACATGTTCTCCTCGCCTTTAGCATCTGCACATGCAAGAAAGCTAAACGCATAATGAGAACAACCGCTTGGAATATAGTTAACATTTAAACAAATGACACATATGAGATCAAATCTCAATCAAACACCGACCGACAACAATTTGAAAGTTTAACAAATTATTCAATTTTAGTCATTTAACTTTCAAAACTTGTTAACTTCGACTGTTTATGAAGATGCAATTGTTTTCCGGCTTAGAATCAGGATTTTGGGTAGGATAGACTCGAGTTCCAACATCGGTCAATCAAAAATAAACTAGAAGCAAAATCTTTTTGGATTTTATAAAGTTTAAATTAAAACACACCTAAAATCTTTTTGGAATTTTTTATTTTTCAAATGTAAAGACGGAAAGCAATAATTAAATATATACAAAGATGCAGAAACTGAAAGCAGTAAATAAATATTTACAGACATTCTTTTTGCGAGTTTCGAGGGTAAGAGAATCATATCAGTGTACGGTCACGTCAAAACGCTCTTTTTGTTCAAATAGTTAACAATTATATAAGCATCCTATAACAATTATCGGTATTGTTGTCCACATAAGCTCAACTTATCAGATGTAATCATGGCGAGGGGATACGATTAGGTATGATATATACTTACCGACCGATGTTCATCCACACACGACACATTCCCGTATCAAGGTATGCACGAGAGTTCATCTTACAGGTGAGTATACCGATTATCATCTGTTTGACCGTATAAAAGAATGTGAGAAACTCACTTATTTGATTGAAAACAAGCCCTATGTGATAGAATCACTTATTGATGAGGAACTTGATTTTCGATGCATGAGGGCACAGGAGCAAGTCCGTGAACAGGTCAGTACTTCCGTACAGCAGAGAGACGAACTTGACTCCCGCAAAGAATCTGTGATATATAATCACTTATTTTGTTTGGACATGTGATTGTTGATCACTTATTGAGGTCGAATGCAATATGTACACGTATGTATAGTATCATGGAAGATCTAGACTTCGTCTCCGTTATTTTTCGGTAAAAGAAACAACCATGATACCCAGATGATAAAACAGCATAAAGACCGAATATCTCAGAACCTCGGCAATCTCTCAAACGAAATTTCGGTACTAAGACCATATGCCAATGTGTGGTTCCCACCTGGTCTTTAGTCGATTTAAGGTTTATATCACCCTGCACCCTTTAAAATGATTGTGAGCCTACCGATACATCTTATATAGAGCTGCTTAACATTTTTCATTTTGCATTTCAGTTCAAAGAAGTTTAGACAGACCACTGATGTACTGTCATTTTCTTTTTTTTTTTTCGCCAAGAAACTCATTTTTGTTTTTCCAATGTTTTTGCATTTTGAAATTTTTCACTGTTTTTGAATTTTCAAATTTTGGATGTACTCCCCCTAAAAATCAACAAACTAAGATAAATTTAAAAGACACAAAGGTATTTACAAAAACGATTTTCCGATGTCGGTTAACTCATGTTTTACCTCAATGCCGTTTACCAAAATTAATTTTTGAATCAGAAATGATTTATCGAATTTTGGAAAAAATGAGTTGGCACGTCGGTAAGCGGTGTGGACCATGACAACATTGACGGGTTTCAAAGTGAAACAATCACGTGTGAGGTGATATTCGAGTTCAACGTGTCATGCCAAAAAGTGCTGTATGAGAGGATAACAATTTATAAAGCAGCTTAAATATCGACAAGTAAAGGAGAGATTAGAAATTTAAAACCATATCCTGCAACTGCTTCGTGCATTGCAAGGAATCTGAGTGCTCTCCCAAACTGGATATCCACCCGGTGTGGATTTCAAAGTCGATTTTGTAGCTACTGAGAAATCTCTTCACAGCAACAAGATCAGAAACCTTTGGGTCCGGCTGGTCTTCCACATTGCACCAGCGAAGGTCTTTGTCTTTCTCTTGAGAAGTAGTGTGCGGTTGTTCAATCCATGCCCAGGCATCCGCACACCCGGTTGGTTTGTTCAACAAACACATTTTCTTCAATCACACCGCGAAGAAATGTACACTGCACGTTTATCTTGTGAGTTTGAACTTCTGACGTGCTGCAGGTGCGTACATTTTGATTGAATCTATCCTGGGGACCCGATCAAAGCCTTGAACAATCAAACTTTTGAATGATTTTCATTTTGTTGAAGGTTTCAATCTCTTTCGACAGACACTTCTGTCTTCTTTTCTTTTTCTCTCCAACAAAGGCAACCACTCCTAGAAATAACAATATCTTGGAGCTTTGAGTCGCCTATCTTGTGCATGGACACTCCACTATCAACAATCCGATGACTATCGATAGTTCCTCCTGGAACATCCTACACACTCACTCAGAGATTAGTTGGAGAGGGGGACCCAAGCCTTAACAGACTTGGGTCGTCCTTCATCATCGAAGATTGTGACTTCGATTTCCTGATGATTCGGAATGGAGTGAGCTTCCCCTGAAACAGTTACCGATTTTGGTTTCCAAATCTGTTTTTGTTTTTCAGATTGATTTTTGTAAACAAATTTTGAAAATTCTGGTTTTAAAGGTGAACTTGGTTCCCTTGGAACAGATTTGACTTCAGAATTTAAAGCCTTGTCTATTTTCTTTACATTTTGACGTCGTTGTCTCGTTTCCTGTTCTTTAACAGTTCGTTTATCATGTTTTGGAGAAACGAGACGACGTTGAGAGTGAACATTTTCAGGTGGTGCTTTCTCAACAAATTTCTCTTTTGGAGTGTTTGAGCAGGTTCTAATGATATGCCCAAACTCCCCACATTTAAAACACGTTCTCCTTTCCACAAACTTAGGAGAAACTGATCGATCAACAGATGTCGAACCTGTAGAACCCGAGGTATTGGCTTTTTCATCACACCCGTTTGAATGTTGAGTGTAATTGTTTTGGTTATCACGTTTTAAAATTTTGACTTGTTGTACAAAATCAGTGTTTGACTTGTTTTCAAAAGTCGCAATTTTATCCGTACCATCAGATGCCACAAATCTGACATCATTGCTTTTCTTCGGATAACGAGCTCCTTTTGTTTCAAATTTTGATTTAGAAACATTAGGCCTTTGAGCTCGTTGAAATGGTTGTTTACCCTTAGGAGCAACAGGTTGTTGCTTTGTTGGTGACTTTTGATTTCCAAATTTCTTTTTGATTTCAGTCTTAGGAATTGGATCACATTGAGTTACAATAACTCCCGGAATTGACTTTCCCAAAAACTTACTTGTATTATTTTCAAAAACTTGATCAATCGAAGATGGATTGACATTTTTAATTGGAAAATCATGATCTGAATAGATTTTAGAATCACCAACCAAAGTGTACAACACGTTATTACTCTTAACGGCAGACACGGATTTCTTTTCATCCTTGACAGGATCTATCACTTGTTTGAAAACTGGTTGAACAGTAGGAGTAGGAGGATCACACAAAATATGATTCTCAATTGGAATTTCTACTCCTTTCATTTTGTCAAGTGATTTATCCTGGTCAGTCATATCTGATTCTGATCCATCATCAGACGACTCATAGTCCTCAATAATTGGAGGACTTTGTTTCGTAGATGTTGAAGTTTCTGTCTGATCAGATGATGTACTTGAAGAATTGTCCGATTTGAACCCTAGGCCAGTGGTAACTTCCTCATAATCAAGAGGCACACTAGGTTCGAATCGAGGCATATCCTCTTCATCAGGCATATAGGTATAATTATGTCTTAAAGGAGGTGGACACTTCTTATACCCAACACCTTTCTTGTTTCCCTTCAGTTGTTGAACATTAATAATGTGATCGAGCACAAATCGGGAGTTAGAATAACTCTCCAACTTTTGCTTGATTGCATCATGCTCGCATTTTGCAATGGCTAATTCCTTTTTAGTTTCCTCAACAATGTTAATGTAATCATTTATACTAACTTGTTTATGATAAACAGTTTTTGTTACTTCGGAAACATTTTTCTTTAGAGTTTCAATTACAGATTTAAACTCTTTTTCTTGTCTAACTAGAGCCATATTCGATTCTTTGCACTTAGCCATTTCAACAACTAAACTCTGATTGTGACTATGAATTGTACCACATTCAAGTTTCACTCTTTCACATTCATTTTTCATATAATCACAATCTCTACATATGATAAGAGTTTCAGATTTTACCTGACTTGTAGAAGCTGAGACATTTGCCATAAAGGCAGTCTGATAAGAGAAAGATCCGTCTTCAGTGAAGAACTTCTCCATTTCTTGAGATGATACAGCAGCCTTCTTGATCAGAATTGATTTCTGACATTTCAACTCCTCCGCTTCATTCAACAAGTCATTAAGATCAGAACTTGCTACTTCCCTCACATCAGATACAGAATGATAATCGCCCGAAGTAGAACTTTCTTCATCAGAACTCCCGGTACAACCCGAACTGTCGTCACTTTCAGAAAATTCTTCCTTATGAACGTGCTTGATGTGATTGATAATCTTTGCATAACACGCAGTTCCCCCTTTATCTTGATCACCTTCCCCAAGTTGTAAAGACCAATTAAACCCTTCATCAGCTTGAACGGTCAATGCACGATTGTCGTTTGATGGTCCAGACTGGTTCTGGTTGGTGGTGTTGTTCACAGCAACTATCCCTTTTCCATGGTTGTCTTGATTGCCTTGATTGGCATTTGAAGTACTCGTCTGATTACGGAATGGGTTCTGATTGCCTTGTTTGCTTGATCGGGTGCACTCACATTTGAAGTGACCCTTTTTGCCACAGTTGAAGCATGTAACTGCTTCTTTATCAAATCCGTACTTTGTATCTTGCTTACTTTCCAAAGAACTTCTCCCTGTTTGAACCATAAAGTCCTTCGCCCTTCTAACAGCACTTGCGAACGCCCACTTTATATCCATTAACTCTATTTCATCACGGTTGATTTGTAGATAATCTTCGTTGGTCAAACTGATGTTTCCAATTTGACCTGCGACCAAACCGCAGTAAGCACTGACCATTATATTAACGAGTTCCATATGTTCCTTTGCTACTTCAATGCTAACATTCGAGAGGTTTGATGTATCAACTTTGACTGTGTTAGGGTTTGTGGGTGGTGGATTGTTGGTATAATGAGCTTGCTGTTGTTGTGGTTGGGCTTGTGGTTGGGCTGGAATATAAGCACTCGGATTGAACTGAGGTTGAGTAGTGGCAACTGGAGGTGTATACGAAATAAAACCTCCTCCAGAATAAGCCTGAGCTTGAGCAATCAAATGCGCTGGCGGAAGATAGGCACTCGGATCGAAGACAGGAGGTGGAGCTGATTGAGGAAACGGAGAAGAGTTTGTATTTGATACAAACTCCGTTTGTAACTTTGGTTGCTGAGCTGAAATTGAACTAGCTGACGGGATAATGCCTCCTCCATAATACATTTCGATATTTTGAGGAGCAGCAATTCGTTTAGCTTTCCGAATTTCTTCATCATTCTTGTGTTCCAGCTTCTGTATGAATTCATAGATACTGACATTTTCAGCATCTAGAACACCGGTATGCTTTAAAAGCTCAATGTATGGGCTCCACTTTGGAGGTAGAGAATCAGCAAACCGTGCAATCAGCTCCAGTTGAGTTGAAGTAACACCATAAGCAAACATTTCACTAATCAAATAATAAAAACGTGTAGTCATATCATTTAGAGTTTCATTTTCCAAGAAGTGATATGATTCAAACTCTTTCTTCAATAGGTCATGACGTGACTTTCTAGAAGCTGCATTTCCTTCTCCTTTTGTTACCAAAGAATCCCATAATGTTTTCGTGTCCGTACAATAAGAAAATTGATGATAGATATCTTTGTGAAACGCTTGGGTAAGAACAGCAAACGACTTTTTCTCAAATTCATAGGCTTTCTTGTCATTTTCTTGCATGTTAGAAAAACCCTCTGCCGTTGATGCTGCTACTTCGAGAGCATTGTTGCGTGGAGTAATGAAACACCTCCAAAGATCGGTACTTTGTCCTTGAACATATGTATGGAAACGACCTTTCCATGATGGAAACTCGTTCATATGATTCAACTTTGGTGGGCGATTGTTACTGCCCGTTTCGCTCTCGCTGAGCAAAAGATTTTGAATATTTTGATTCTGATTTGATACAAGTGCCCATTGTCCTGCACTTATAGAAGGTTGACCAAAGACATTCTTTACCCATGCTGCTGCAGAGGTCGGATCTTCACGTGGTCTCGAGTCCATACTCCAATCCCATGGACTTATGCAGCTCATATTTGGTATATGAATGATATAACCTGTAAACACACTTGAAAACACAAAGTTATCACACTTTTGCAAGCCCTCTATGTAAAATGACAACTGATCTCGACGAAACACTTTCCACGAAACACACTTGTTTCGTCGAAATGAATGATGACGAAACACACTTGTTTCGTCCAAGATATTTTTGACGAAACACTTTTGTTTCGTCGACTGCTTGTTTCGTCGAAGATAGGGTTTCAGACAGCTGGTGAGATATTTTATCTGTCTGACACAATGTGACAGTTTTTCAACTCAAACCACGTTTTAAGTTACCAACTAAGTTTAGAGTTTCAAAGCACTTTTACACCAAAGTCCACTTAATGTATTATATTGCACAACACTTTGATTTAAACAATAAAAGGATCAAATTCACAAATATGATAGGAACAATATGAAGATATGAAGAACACACTCAAGAACAATGAGTTTTCTGGTCACCGATAATTTTCCGAAACACGAAAATGCACAAGACTTTCACTAAAAACCCGGTTTAAAGTATGAACAAACAATCTGACAAGGTTTTTGATAAAACTCTTTAGCAAATAACAACAAACTAACAGATTTTATGAATATTTTTCAGAAAAACATGAATTTATCAAGAACAATTTTCAGAAAAACAACCACAAAAACTTGATAAAAACCGAACAATGTTTGATTTTAAACAAGGATTAGAGCCAAATGCTCTGATACCAATTGTAGGTCCCGAAATCTGAGGATCGATAACGAACCGAATCACTTGTTTATAGCAAACACGGTCACGTGTGCGGAATCCACGTAACTATGCCAAATCAAACATATAAAACAGTAACGATACAGTATTAATCAATGAAACACACTCGATTGATTAAACGGGATGAGAACCGATAACAAACTGATACAAACACAGTTTAGACAGAATTTTGACAGAGTTTCTTTAAGGGTATGCTCTCATCTCTTTCACACAGAAACAGAAAGCTGTTTATATAGTAACCTGGGCCTTTCCTACGACGAAACACAAAAGGTTACTACGAAACAAACATTGGGCCAGACACTGGGCCTGAAGCAGCCCAAACACACGACGAAACAGGGGTGTTTCGTCGCGTTTCGTCATGTAATGTGATGAAACAAATGTGTTTCATCGTGGCTTTGTCTTGTAGCATGGGGAAACACTTGTTTCTTCATGTTTCGTCATTTAGTGTGATGAAACACAAAACATGTTTCGTCATGCAGTGAGTTCACTTTGGGCCCAAGTGACTGTTTAGGCCCAAGGAAGGATTAGCCCAGCCTACTAACTAAACACTCAAATAAATACAACCCTAAATGCAACATGCATTGTTTGATTATACATTACAAATTAAACGGAACAAACTTGTCGGACCCAAGTGGGATAGGAGGATATCCGACTTGGTCTTCATTCCCTTAAAGGCTCGAACCGAACGTGCCGCGTCCACACTAAAAGTGTATCAACAACCTTAGACTTTGTGCTAGGGTTTATTCTACAGTCACAAGGCTTGGATGTATGAATTTTCACAATACCGTATAGATGTTTATATCAGTATAGCATGCATTTGTTTCACAAAACATAACTTTGATTTAAACTATGTTTTACTTCAATACCTTGTTTTTGTGCATTTTACATATGGTTTGGTTGATATATTTCACTTACCATACATAAACATTTTGACATTGATATACACAATTTATGATTTACATTAGACATAAACATTTTGACATTGATATACACAATTCATGATTTACACAAACATTTTTGACATTTGATTATACATAAACATTTTACTTTGATGGTTTGGTTTGAGTAAGTGGTTTAAGTAACGAGGCGTGTGTAATATGATACAAGCATGGTGGATACGCCGCTGGTACTTCCTATATATAAGTGCTTGTATGGTATTACATATCGTAGCGTTATTTGAATCATTTCAATTTAGACATATAACATTTTATACAAATAACATACTTTTCACAATACATTGTTTTACAAACAACTTATCTGATATAAACTCATTTTACTTGGTTATTTATTTAACCATGTATTATTCTTTTATACATATATATCATTTGGTTTATTTATCACTTTTCAAATGATTTACAAGACAAAGCAAATTACAAGGTTCATGACTAAACATTTTCTTAAACATAAGTCATGAATCTTATTTTCACAAAACCTATGTATCTCACAGGCATTTTTATGCTGACGTACCTATTTTCACATGTGTTTCAGGATATGATGCATAGGATTTATCAAGATACACTTAGGCGGACTTGGGCCTTAGTGACAATAAAAGATGCAAGACTAGTTATTTATGTTATATTTCTTTGATTGTCAAGACATTGTAACTCTTTTAATCAATATTTCAATTTCCATGTGTTATGAAACAATGATTCTGTTACAACACTCCCTGACGTTTCCGCCACGTTTTGTTGTTTTTCGTGGTCGGGGTGTGACAATTATCAAGGAAATATAGCGATTTTTCAAAAAAAAAAGTAGTAGAAATTTTTTTTTTTGTGTTTTTTAGATTTTTTTAGGTATTACTGTTTGTATTCACACTGGTTCTCGCGGTTCTCGCAATAAAGGGTGGTTCCTAACGGATCTTTCTCCTATATATATATATATATATATAGGGGATGGTTCAAATGAAAACCTTTTTTATTGCGAAAACTCGAAAACTAACTAAAAAGCCTAAAAAACACACAATTTTGTTTTCAATTTTTTCTATAAAAATCGCTAGTTTTTTTATATAAAAAAAACTTAAAAAAAAAAAATTTGTAGTGCACATGTGTAATAATTCACATGTGTAGTACACATACACATGTGTAATATTACACATGTGCACTACAAAACAATTTTTTTAAAAAAAAAAGTTTTTTTATATAATTTAAATAGCAAAAATTGGTATGCAAAAAAAAATTGGTATGTTTTTTTGGCTTTTTTACTTAGTTTTCATGTTTTCGCGATAACTAGTGGTTTTCATTTGAACCTTCCCATATATATATATATAGGGAGGGGCTCATGCGAGAACCACCCTTATTGAGAGAACCGCGAGAACCAATGTGAACACAACCTAAAATAGCTAAAAAAACCTAACCCCCCCCCCCCCAAAAAAAAAACCTAACCCCCCCAAGCTAAATGCTAAAAACTAAAACCCCTAAAAAAACCTAAATAAAAAACCTAACCCCCCCCCCCCAAAAAAAAAAACCTAAACCCCCCACCCCCAAGCTAAAATGCTAAAAACTAAACCACCAAAAAACCTAAAAAAATCTAAAATTTTTTTTTAATATTTTTTATGCTCAAATCGCTACTTTTAGTGGCAAAAAAATTTTTTTTTTTTAATTTTTTTTTGCTTCGAAAAGTAGCGATTTTTATATAAAAAATATTAAAAAAAAATTTTTGTGTGATTTTTAGCTATTTTTAGGCATTTTTTGTTGTGTTCACATTGGTTCTCGCGGTTCTCGCAATAAGAGGTGGTTCTCGAATGATCTTCTCCCTATATATATATATATATATATATATATATATATAGGATGGATCATGAGAAAACTAGTTTAAATGAGAAAACAAAAAAACTAACTAAAAAAGCCAAAAAAACATACCAATTTTTTTTAAACCTTTATAAAAAAATCGCAGCTTTTTATGCATGAAAAACAATTTAAAAAAAAAATCTTTTGTTGTATTGCACATGTGCACTATTACGGATATAGTGCACATGTGTAGTACACATATAATGCACATGTGCAGTACAACAAATTTTTTTTTATATATAAAAATTAGCGATTTTTTTATAAAAAATTATAAAAAAAAAATTTTTGGTATGTTTTTTAGATTTTTTTTAGGTTTTTTTATTTAGTTTTCTAGTTTTCTCATGTATATATAGTTTTCTCATGATCCTCTCCCTATATATATATAGGGTAAGGTTCATTTGAGAACCACCTTTATTGCGAGAACCACGAGAACCAATGTGAACACAAAATAAAATCTAAAAAAATAAAATAAAAAAAGCACTCAAATTTTTTTTAAAAAAAAAATCACTATATTTAGTTACCAAAAAAAAACCTTTTTTTTAGTAACAGTCATCCATGCACATGTGCATATGTGTCATTACTTCGACAAATTCCGTAATACATTATCAGTAATAGACAATTGCACTTTAATTTACAATATCATCCGTAATACACTACTTTTTACAATACCAATATTCAAAATGCATATGTGCATCATTACGTATAACCATGATATAACGTGTTTTGATACAAAAAATTTGTGATTTTGAATGGAGAAGTAGGCCCATATACATGTTTTTTTTGTTAGTTATATCTAGTGGTTGATGGTTTGGTTATAGTGGTCAATTTATAATGTAATATGTTGATTGGATGGTATAAATGGTGTTTATATACATGTAATAAAGTGAAAATATTGGTAATGGTATTGTATTATGGATGGTAGGAGGTAATGGTAGTGTATTATGGATGGCATGATAGATGAAAGGTAAAGTGTATTCAAACTAGTGTACCAAAACACCTTATTTTATGTTGATACATATAGATACACATGTGCATTTCTAATATTGATAATGCAAAAAGTAGTGTATTACATATGGTAGTGTAAATGAAAGTGCAATTGTCTAATATTTGTAATGAATTATGAAATTTGTCAAAGAAATGACAAAAATGCACATGTGCATATTTGTGTATTATGGATGGAATGATAGATGAAAGAGAAAGTGTATTCAAAATAGTGTACCAAAACACCTTATTTAATGTTGATACATATTGATGCACATGTGCATTTCTAATATTGTTAACGTAAAAAGTAATGTATTACACGTGGTAGTGTAAATGAAAGTGCAATTGTCTAATATTTGTAATGAATTACGTAATTTATCAAATAAATGATACATATGCACAGGTGCATTGATAACAGTTACTCGAATTTTTTTTTAAAATTTTTTTATTATCAACGAAATATAGCGATTTTTCCAAAAAAAATAGTAAAAAAAATAAAAAAATTTTTTTGGGTGTTTTTTAGATTTTTTAGGTATTACTGTTTGTGTTCACACTAGTTCTCGCGGTTCTCGCAATAAATGGTGGTTCCTAATGGATCCTTCTCCTATATATATATATATATAGAGTGAATTGCAAGGATTGTCCTTTATCTTTATACCCATTTGCAGGCGCTGTCCTTTATGTTTAAAATTGACAAGTTTTGTACTTTATGTTTTTAAATCATACACGTTTTGTCCTTTAGCCCTAACCCAGTTAGATTTTTCTGTCAAATCTGATCATGTGCAATCCATATAAGGGTAAAATTGTCTTTTCACCCTATTCTTTAAAAATACATATAAAAGAAAAAAAAATATTATATCATAACAAAACCTTCATTCTTCCCCAAATCAATTCCATTTCAAAACCCTAATTCCTCTCCAACCTGCAACATGACTGCTAGATCTTGAATTCGAAACCCTATTCTTTAAAAATACATATAAAAGAAAAAAATATTATATCATAACAAAAGCCATATCTTGAAAGCAACCTGCAACATGACTGCCATATTTGGACAGAACGGACGACATACAGAACGGACGCAAGCGGACCCGAATCGGCATACAGAACGGATCCGAATCGGCATACAGAACGGACGCAATCGTACTGATAACGAGGCAAGCGTGTTCCGGTGAGATCTGGAGGTGTTCGGAGACAGCGACGGAGTTATTGCCAAACTTATTGCCAATTCACGTATGAAACAGATACACATATTTGAGTGTGTTCAGGATTAAGGTTGCTTTTTGCAGATCCTTGGTTCCAAGATTCAAACAAAGAACAAAAATCTGATCATATCCCCTGTTTTGGGCATCAAAACTCAGAAACAAATTGTATGAAAAAATCAATAGCAGCGACACTAATTGCTCATTCGATGTGTTTGATCAATTTAAGCCCATAACCATTAGTGAAGAACCAAATCATTGAGTATCGATTTCCGTTCCAAGAATACAATTCGCAGTTTTGATCTGGATATATAATTTGCATTTCGAGTGAAAAGACAGCGACGGAGTTAACGCGGTGGTTTGGTGGTGGGGATTGGAGGAATTTGTCGCGGATGGAGGTTAGGGTTTGTGTTCCGTCAGTGAAGATGAGTTTTTGTAAGGGGATGACGGTGGGTGGTTGTTGGTTTTCCGGTGCGTCTGTCATGGTGGTGGTAGTGGATGAAATTGGGGGAAATGGATCTTAAGTGAGTGAGTGAGAGAATTGAAAGGGGTGAGATGTGGCAGGTTTGTAGGAGGTCAAAATGGACAACTCTTTTTATGATTATTGGTTCTTGATTGATGATGGATTACAAGATATGGCAGTCATGAATTCAAGATCTAGCAGTCATGTTGCAGGTTGGAGAGGAATTAGGGTTTTGAAATGGAATTGATTTGGGGAAGAATGAAGGTTTTGTTATGATATAATATTTTTTTTTCTTTTATATGTATTTTTAAAGAATAGGGTGAAAAGACAATTTTACCCTTATGTGGATTGCACATGACCAGATTTGACAGAAAAATCTAACTAGGTTAGGGCTAAAGGACAAAACGTGTATGATTTGAAAACATAAAGTACAAAACTCGTCAATTTTAAACATAAAGGACAGCGCCTGCAAATGGGTATAAAGATAAAGGACAATCCTTGCAATTCACTATATATATATATATATATATGGTAGGGATCATAAGAGAAGAGCACCCTATTTGAGAAACATTCTGAACCACACATTTTCCCTAAGCAAAAAATGCAAAAAAGAAATAGTAAAAAAACGCAAAATCTTCTTTTTTTTTTAAATCAGAGCGAGCTTTTTCTGTAAGGGATTTTCTTTTTTTTTGGATTTATACACATGTGTATATTGTTAATCTTTTAACTATACATATGTGTATATGGTCAATCTTATAACTATACATATGAGTATATTATGAAAAATGTATATCCTTAACCTAAAAAATGTAGGAAACCAGGTCAAATGAATGTTGATTGAGATCATTACAGCGGCATTGAAACCGGCTCATTGAACAATAACCAAAACTCTCTATGCTAAAACCTATAAACTAAACCCTAATGTTAAACCCAAAAGCTAAAGCTAAACCCAAAAGCTAAAGCTAAACCCTAAAGCTAAACCCTAAAGCTAAACCATAATGCTAAACCCAAAAGCTAAAGCTAAACCTAAACCTAAACCTTAAAGCTAAACTCTAATGCTAAACCCAAAAGATAAAGCTAAACCCTAAATACTAATGCTAAACCCTAAAGCTAAACCCTGAACCCTAAATCTGAACCCTAATGCTAAACCCTAATGCTAAACTCTAAAGCTAAACCATAACTACTAATGCTAAACCCTAAATACTAATGCTAAACTGTAACACCTGTGCCTCCACGGCCATCAAACAAATACCAAACCAATGAAATATTATATTTCATACTTGGGATTTGTAAAAATATGTGTATCATTTGCACATATCAATTCTTGTTCAATTTCAAACTCTAAAATCACTTTCTGGAAGGTTATACGCGCACCGATGCGTAAATATAACCAGTTTAATGCAACAAACACTCTGGAATAGTGAAATAGGCTTGACATACCTTAAATAACCTTTACATAACTTAGAAATAAGTTTTGAAGGCTTCGGTATGGCAAAAATCAAGTTAATTCGCTTACAGGGACTAAATATGACAAACTACGAAAGTATGTCAATTTGAACTGTAACGAACATTCCGGAACATAACCATAAGTTAAACACACCTTAAATATCCTTTACATAGCTTAGAAATAGGCTTTGAGGGGTTCGGTGTGCTAAAATAAACTTTTGGGTCATTCAGGGACTAAAAGTGTCAAAAAGTGCACAAGTTTGCATTTTCGCGCATAACTTACGTTCTGAATACATCCGGACATCCAAAAATTTATGTAAGCATGACTATATTATATTTTAGTGTTCGCCATAAGAAAAATCCATTCGTTTCGTCATTTGGTTCGTTTTTCGCGCTTATGCGCATTCCGTCGTAATTAACCGAACATCGCGTTCGTACGGCCAAACGAACCGACATCCGAGATATTTTTGAGCACATTTTAAGTTCCCTATATTTTAACTTCATTTTAGAGCTTTGAAATGGGGTTAACGGGCCTTAAACGTGTCGAAAATGGCCTAAATACAGTTCAGGGACCAAAAGTGTAATTCTGCCGAAATAGTGCCTAGCGGTGCGCTACACTTTAAGCGTAGCGGTGCGCTAGCCTTCTGCAGACCAGGTTCAGTGTTCTAATCCAGCTGTTTGCAGCTGTTATCCACTCCCTAATCCCTTGCCACCTGTTGGAAGCTTATGGTGAGTGGCCAATTTACACACCATAACATTCCGACACTTGTACGGGTGAGATCAAGGCACGTTTCCCGATAAACGATCCTAACGGTGGTGCTTTTTCTATAAATACCCACCAACATCACACCCAAAAACCCACACCTTTGAATCTGAACTTGCTCTCTAAGTTGTCGTGTTTAACACTTCATACCTGAGAGTGTTCGGGTTCAAACCTTCCATTCTTGGACCCTTCGTAAGTATTCTTTCGTTCTTTTCCTTATTTTACTGCTTTTCGAGTCAGAAAGTCAAACTTTGTTTGACTTTCAGCGTTGACCAGTAATGGTCAATGCGAAGTTCGTTTGAACTTCGCAACGTGAGTGTAATCACGTTGGTCATAGTCCCTTGGGACTATGCCCACTGGTTACCACGTTGTCTAGAGTCGTAGGGTAGGCGATCTAATAAATCGCCTATACCTTCGAACTCGACCCATTTGGTCGATCATTAGGATCCGACCAAATACATTAGGTGACCATAGTGTAGGGAATAACCTTCCGAGGTTATACCCTATGGTCACATCGTTTAAGTAGTTGTATGATAGGTAGTTTATATGCCTTAGGTAAATTACCAGAATACCCTTTTCATGTATAATTGGTAATTAAGCATATGTAACCTAAACCTTTGTCACATAACTGATTTTGTAACATGTTTAGGCATATAACACTTGTCATAGGGCTGGTTAGGCTTTCCGAACGCGTTTTACGCGAACGACGCGTTAAAGTAGCATAAGCTTCCTAAACGGGTCGTAATGGGTCGATAAGACTTAGGTTAAGTTTCATTTAGCATGTAGGCTTTGTTAAATCATATCATATGAGTTCCTACACTCATTTGGTTTACAAACCCTAATGCTACCCAGTCTTCCGATTTAGGTCCGGTTAATTAACATAGTTACCTATATTAGGTGCCGTTTGATTTCCGTGATCTCTAGCAT
Source organism: Helianthus tuberosus (assembly GCA_030545235.1). Taxonomy (NCBI): domain Eukaryota; kingdom Viridiplantae; phylum Streptophyta; class Magnoliopsida; order Asterales; family Asteraceae; genus Helianthus; species Helianthus tuberosus. The sequence goes on from CM060429.1 coordinate 41,604,220, forward strand.
TGTTTGGTTGTTACTCAAGGACTACTGAGCATTCTCAAGTGAGTACATAGACCCCTCTTTTACTGTTTTCCAAACTGTTTTGGGGTGGAACACATGTGCCTACTTGTTACTTTCATGCTTTCCTGTTTTCACATCATATACCGACTATGTTTGTTAGTACATTATAGTACATGATTTCATTACTTTTCTGCTATGTATGTTGACTGATAACATGCTAAGCACATTGATTTACATGACTTTTCTGCTATGTATGTTGACTGATAACATGCTAAGCACATTGATTTACATGACTTTTCTGCTATGTATATTGACTGATAACATGCTAAGCACATTGATTTACATGACTTTTCTTCTTTGTATGTTAACTTAGCATACTTAGTACATTTCTGTTGCATATGTTTACTCAGCATATGGACACATTGTTTTACATTGCATTTCTGTTGCATATGTTTACTCAGCATATGGACACATTGTTTTACATTGCATTTCTGTTGCATATGTTTACTCAGCATATGGACACATTGTTTTACATTGCATTTCTGTTGCATATGTTTACTCAGCATATGGACACATTGTTTTACAGCTCTACCTTGTATGTTTACTCTAGCATACTAGGTACATTATCTTCATAAAACATGCTTACATTTTGGTATGACATTTGGTTTGTTTAACGGGTCTATATAACATTCATTAACATTTGCTACGCCGCTCGGGAGTAAGTAGTGGTACCATAGGACTTGACAAATCCCATTCCTGACATCCCGGGTTTGTTTGGATGTAAGGAATGACTGAATCCGAATACAATTCTTTTGATAACCTTGACTGAAAGGGTTATCCGACTGTCTCAAGGCTTGAATGTTTGCGTCTAACATACCGCATAAGTGTTCATATTCAGTATAGCATGCATATGTCTTACAAAACATAACTTTGATTTAAACCAGCTTTACTTCAATACTTTGTTTTGTACATTTTTACTTATGGTTTAAGTAGTCTAAATTTTACTTACCATACATATCATTTGGTTACATATTACATGATTTACATTGATCATGCATTTACACAAAACATAACATTGATTTAAACCGAGTTTTACTTCGATACTATGTTCTTGTGCATATGGTTTAGTTGATACCTTTCACTAGCCATACATATCATTTTGGTTATACATTACTTGACTACTTTTGGACTACCAACATTTGACATGGTTTATACAAGGACTTTTGACTATTGGTTTAAACATAGACATCTTACATTGTTTGGTTTGGATTGATTATGTGATTAAGTAACGATGCGTGTGTAATATGATACAAGCATGGTGGATACGCCGCTGGTACTTCCTATATATAAATGTTTGTATGGTATTACATATTGTAGCGTTATTTGAATCATTTCAGTTTGATACATATAACATTTTATACAACTAACATACTTTTCACAAGACATTGCTTTACAAACAACTTATCTTATACAAACTCATTTAACTTGGTTATTCATTTAACTATACATTATTCACTTAATTATACATATCATCTGAACTCATTGTTTTTCAAGTAATTTACAAAACAAAGCAAATAACAAGGTTCATGACTAAACATTTTCTCAAACATAAGTCATGACACCTATTTTCACAAAACCTATGTATCTCACCGGCATTTTTATGCTGACGTACCATATTTTCACATGTGTTTTTCAGGAGCTGTTGCATAAGATGATCAAGATACACATAGACAGACTTGGGCTTTAGTGACAATAAAAGATGCAAGACTAGTTAATTATGTTGTATTTTTTTTGTTTGTTAAGACATTGTAACACTTTTAATCAATAAAACGAAACTTTAATTTTCCATGGTTGTGAAACATTAATTCTGTTGCAACACGCCCCGATGTTTCCGCCGCGATTTGTTGTTCTACGCGGTCGGGGTGTGACATAAACCCCAAAGCTAAACACTAAATACTAATACTAAACACTAAAACTAACCCCTAATATTAAACCCCAAATACTAATATTAAATCTAAATCATTCACTTAAATCATATATTTACAACACTTATTTTTCAATTTTAAACATGTATATACATATATGTAATTGACAATATACACATATGTATAGTTAAATGATTAACATTATACACATCTATAAATCCAAAAAAAAAGAAAAAAAAGAAAAAAACCTAATTGAAAAACCTCCGATTTTTTCCAAAAAAAAATTGCGTTTTTTTTACATTTTTTTGCTTAGGGAAAATGTGTGGTCCAGAATGCTTCTCAAGTTTCTCAATTAGCCTATTACTTCTCACATGATCCTAACCCTATATATATAAATATATATATATATATATATATATATATATATATAGGGAGATGATCATGAGAAAACTAGATATAAATGAGAAAACTAGAAAATTAACTAAAAACCACTAAAAAGGAGGGGGGAGACTTTTAATGAAGGAGGGGGGGACTTTTAATGAAGCAGGGGTAAAATTGGATAAAAATATATAACTTTTCAAACATTTTCCATTTCTCCATACGTTATCATTTTAAAACAAAAATGGCACCATAAGATCACAAATTTTTGTATCTTTCATTCAAGTATATTCGAGCATATTTTTTATGACATAAAAAAAGATTTATAGTGTCGTCTTGTTTTCAATACTATTATTATAGTAGTGCACATTTGCAATATAACATGTACTACAATTGCATTACATGCTTAAAATTAGTTTTTGAGTCTAGTTTAGCTTTTAGGGTTAGTTTTTTTTGGAGGTTTAGGATTAGGATTAGGTTTTTTGGTGTGGGGGGGGGGGGAGGGGGGGTTTAGGTTTTTGGGGGTGGGGGTGGGGGGGGGGGGTTTAGGTTTTTTTCGGGTTTATGTTTAGGGTTTAGTTTTAGGTTTTCGGGAGGGTGGGGGTGGGGGGTTTTAGGTTTTTTGGGGGGGGGGGGGGGTTAGGCTTTTGGTGGGAGGGTGAATTTAGGTTTTTGGGGGGTGGGGGTGGGGGGTTTAGGTTTTTCCGGGGTGTCGGTGGGGGGTTGGTTAAGTGGTTTAAGCTTTATGTATTAGTGCACATGTGCAGTACAATAAAAAAAAAAAATTTTTTGAATTTTTTTTCCATACATAAAAAGTAGCGATTTTTCTATAAAAAATTGTAAAAAAAAATTTGGTATGTTTTTAGGTTTTTTTGGTTTTCTCATTTAAACTAGTTTTCTCATGATCCATCCCCATATATATATATATATATATATATATATAAACTGGATTAGGAGAAATTGCCCAAAAGTGTGAGAACGGTGAGAACGCATTCTGGCTAAACACGTGGCGCAGGACATGATCAGGGTCCGAGGGGTTTTTTAGTCTTTTCAATCTTCTTTTATTTTCCCAACGCGCTTGTTATGGATGGTTTTCTGCTCATATATCCTGACTAATATTCTGACTATGTTTCTTTTGTTGTGACCAGGATACCGGATCAAGATATTGGTAACATCCTGATACAATATCCTGGTAGTAATTAATTAATTTACGTGCAGATTATTGGTACAAGTCTATAACGTTCAAGTGGACTTCTTCTCCCAAAGACTCAGGCAAATCTATTGGATTATGGGCGTTGAAGCCGGAGGACGTGGACTATAACATTCACATGGGGAATATTCGATATATCCCGGATTTATAGGCTAGTTAGTTAGTTTTGTTTTACTATAAATAGAAGTGATCGGATCAGATAAGAACACACACAATCTCTCAAGCTCTCTTTCTCTCTAGCTACAAACACTCACAACACACTTACACTTGTATTCGAATTACATTGTAACACTTAGTTGATCCGCATCACATTCTGCACTGTATCATTGTTATTCAAGCAATAAGAAGAACAAGGCAGCTGACGATTGTCAGTTCCCGAGGTTTTATGCTGGAGATCTAGATTGATCAAGGGCTTTCCTCGTACATCTCGTGTCAACCTTTACATTTTTGCTCATTGTTTGATTGTTGATATAGCTCGATATCCTGAGTTATATCCTGAAAACTATTTTTTACAAACAACTTAATTAGCATATTTTTGATACACATTCTTAGCACACTACCTCACTTAACTAATTTGATCACTTAATTGCTTCAGTAATTTTTGACCAAAACAATTTGGCGCCCACCGTGGGGCAAGTGGTGCTATTTCTACTAAAAGCATTTGCAAAATCATTACTTGGTTTTCTGTTTTCAAAACTTTTTGCTACACTATTTTCAATGGCCTCGAGATCAAACATGAGCTATTCCACCGTGTCTGCTATAACCTCTGCAACAATTGGTTCGGTGCTTCCACCACCTCCTCGGAGAACGCAAGCCTCTTAACAAGGAACTGAAATTCAGGTGGCTCGGGATGTTATCCCCGCTCACAATATTCAGGGATCTGGTCCTGTTTTGGCCTCTACTGAAGAAATTCTAACTTTATTTGGTAGTGTACAGGAACAGATGAGACAACAGCAGGAGACCAACCAAATGCTGATGAGAGAGATACAACTCTTGAAATCCAGCTCAAGCAGGCCCACTGAGGATACTGTCACTCCCTTGCAACCCAGAGCTTTAAACTTTAGTTCTGCAGTATATACTGAGGATAACAGGGGGAATATTGTGCCTGGCCATTCTCAGAATCATGCTCCTGAGATACCCTCTTCGGTCTGGGTGTCAACTGTGAGAAGCTCAGGATATGCTTCAGGATATGGCCAGAATCCTCAGACTGGTAATGTATCTAATAATAATAATAATAATAATAATACTCTTGCTACTAATGGTATTGGATCTTTGCAGGATGCAGGTATGACATCAGCATTTTCCAGGGAGCTTCAAAAGTTAAAGGACATGATATCCAGCGTACCTGGAGTAGTCCAGCCAATCCCAGAAGTATCCCAGGATAGCCACAAGATATCTCGGTTTGCACATCCTATTTGTGATGCTGAAATACCAAAAAGATTTCAAACCCCCAACATGAAGCTTTATGATGGAACTACGGATCCTGAAGAGCATATCGACCAGTATAGGGAAAGGATGGAAATCAACCCTATCCCTCCAGATCTCAAGGAAGCATGCCCCTGCAAGGGTTTTGGTTCTACCTTAACAGGATCGGCCTTAAAATGGCTCTTAAACGTTCCTCCTCATTTAATTACATCGTTTGCTCATTTAGTCAATTTATTTAATAGTCAATTTTCTTGCAGTCGAAGTTTTGAGAAACTAACCAGTGATCTTTACAGGATAACTCAAGGACCTCAGGAATCATTGAGGGATTATGTGAACAAGTTTAGTTGGGAATCCTTAGATATCCCGCATCTTGATGTTGCAACAGTTGTGCTGGATTTCAAGATGGGGTTGCAAAAAGATTCTCAATTTTACCAGGATCTTGTAATGAATCCCTGCAGGAATCTGGATGAAGCTCGCAACAGGGCTTTAAGATATATTTGGCTGGAGGATGACAAAAAGATGCAAGAGAGAATGAATTCATCCACAACCTATGAGTCAACCAACATGAAATCAGAATCCTCGTATAAACCATATCGTTCTAAGCCATATGGCAGGCATGACAGCAAAAAAGTGAATGCTGTTGAAGACGAGGATCTTGAGGAGTATCCTGAGTTGTCTGTATATTTTTTTTCCGTTAATATACCTAAACTGATGTATGCTATGCAGGGTTTAGGAGACAAAGCAAGGTGGCCCCGGAAGAATCAACAAAAAGCTGATTGGAAGGATAAGTCCAAATGGTGTGCCTTCCATGAGGATTTCGGACATGTTACTGAGGATTGCATTGCTTTGAGGAAAGAAATAAGCTATCTCTTGAGCAAGGGATATCTGAAGGACCTCCTGGGAAGAAAGAAGAATAAGGGTCAGGATACTGAGAAGGATCCTGAGCGAGCAGCATCACCTCCTGCGGATTCCAAGATAATTAACTTCATTTCAGGAGGATCCGACATTTACGGGACATCATATTCTGCAGCGAAAAGGTATGCGAAGGAGGCCAAGGCAGAGAGGGGAGATAAGCCAACCAGGATGTCAACCCTCACGACTGATAAAGTGACCACGTTCGATAGTGATGATCGGGATACCGTCCAGGATCCCCACCATGATGCTTTGGTAATAACATTATATGTTGCTAACCACTTTGTGCGCAGGATACTGGTGGATAATGGCAGCTCCGTCAACATAATTCAGCTGGAGACATTGAAGAGGATGAATGTATCCCCGATGGATATTACTTCGAAATCCACTGTGCTTGTTGGGTTCAATGGAGAAGCCAGGAATACCGTGGGGGAGATAAAGTTGCCCGTGTATGTTGAAGGGGCCAACTCAATGCGGCGCTTTTGTGTCATGGACTCCTTATCCTGCTATAATATTATATTAGGTAGGCCCTAGATCCATGATATGAAAGCTGTGCCGTCAACTTATTATCAATGCATCAAGATCCCTACCCCTTGGGGAGTAGTCAAGGTGGAAAGCGATCAACAGGAGGCAAAGGAGTGTTCCTCATCCTCGATGAAATCCTCGACAAAGCCCAATGCAGCATAGCAATTAAAGATGCGAGCCCAAGATATCGTGGAGGCTTCAAAGCAGGATGTAAAGAAAATTATCCTGGATCAGGATAATCCAGATATCTTGGTGCTCGTAGGAACCAATATCCCTCAGGATATTGAAAATCAATTGACTAACTTTTTGAAATGCAGGATGTCAACATTCGCGTGGAAACATGAGGATATGACAGGTATTCCCAAAAATATTATAACTCACAAGCTCGGGATTGATAGGTCTTTCAAGCCTGTCCAACAGAAACGCAGGAAGTTTGCTCCAGAGTGGAACACAATCATTCAAGAAGAAGTTGAAAGATTATTAAAGAGCATGATGATTAGGGAAGTATTTTTTCCTAAATGGCTGGTGTTATGGGTGAAATTATGAGCCCATATCCTGATACTATATCTTGATTTTATGTTAGCTGTTTATGATCAGGATACCGGATCAGGATATTGGTAACATCCTGAGGCAGTATCCTGGCAGTTACTAACGATTTGCTTGTAGCTTGTAGCTGAAGGTTGTTAACATTCACAAAGACCAATTCCCCTGAAGACTCGCTCAAATTAGTTGGAAAAGAGACGTTGAGGCCGCAATACCTGGCCAATAACGTTCAAAAGAGAATATTCCAAAGTATCCCGGAATAATAGGATAGTTTGTTATTTCTTTTACTATATAAAGGAGTGATCGGATCATAGGTAGACACAACTTTTATCACACACAATCTTTCGTACACTCTTTCTCTCTAGCTGCAAACACTCACAATACACTTACACTTGTATCGAATTTACATTGTAACACCTAGTTGATCCGCATCATATCATGCACTGTATCCTGATATTTGAATTAATAGAAGAACAAGGCAGCTGCGATTGTCAGCTCCCGAGGTTTTATGCCGGCGATCTAGATTGATCAAGGGCTTTCCTCGTATATCCGGTGTCACCCTTTACATTTTCGCTCATTGTTTGATCATAGATACAGCTCAATATCCTGAGGCGTATCCTGAAACTGTTTTTGCAAACAACTTAATTAGCATATTCCCAACACATTTTTTTAGCACACTACCTCACTTAACTAATTCGATCACTTAATTTCTTTGGTACTTTTTTACCAAAACAATTTAGCGCCCACCGTGGGGCAAGTGGTTCTATTTCTACTAAAAGATTTTGCGAAATCATTACTTGGTTTTCTATTTTCAAAACTTTTTACTACACTATTTTCAATGGCCTCGAGATCAAACATGAGCTCTTCCACCGTGTCTGGTACAACCTCTGCAACAATTGGTTCGGTGCTTCCACCACCTCCTCCGAGATCGCAAGCCTCTTCTCAAGGAACTGAAATTCATATGGCTCGGGATGTTATCCCCGCTCGCAATATTCAGGGATCCGGTCCTGTTTTGGCCTCTAATAAAGAGATTCAAAATTTGTTTGGTAGTGTACAGGAACAAATGAGGCAGCAGCAGGAGACCAACCAAATGCTGATGAGAGAGATACAACTCTTGAAATCCAGCTCGAGCAGACCCGCTGAGGATACAGTCACTCCCTTACAACCCAGAGCTCTGAACTTTAGTTCTGCAGTGTATACTGAGGATAACCAGGGAGATATTGTGCCTAGCCATCCACAGAATCATACTCCTGAGATACCCTCTTCAGTTAGGGTGTCAACTGTGAGAAGCTCAGGATATGCTTCAGGATATGGCCAAAATCCTCAGACTGGTAACGTGTCTAATAATAATAATACTTTTACTACTAATGGTGTTGGATCTTTGTAGGATGCAGGTATGACATCAACATTTTCTAGGGAGCTTCAGAAATTGAAGGACATGATATCCAGTGTACCTGGGGTGGTCCAGCCAATTCCATAAGTATCCCAAGATAGCCACAGGATATCCCAGTTCCCGTATCCCATTTGTGATGCTGAAATCCCAAAAAGATTTCAGACCCCCAACATGAAGCTCTATGACGGAACTACAGATCCTGAAGAGCATATTGCCCAATATAGGGAAAGGATGGAGATCAACCCTATCCCTCCGGATCTCAAGGAAGCATGCCTATGCAAGGGTTTTGGTTCTACTTTAACAAGATCAGCCTTGAAATGGCTCTTAAACGTTCCTCCCCACTCAATTACTTCATTTGCTCATTTGGTTAATTTATTTAATAGTCAATTTTCTTGCAGCCGAAGTTTTTAGAAACTAACTAGTGATCTTTACAGGATAACTCAAGGACCTCAGGAATCCTTGAGGGATTATGTGAACAAATTTAGCTGGGAATCCTTAGATATCCCGCATCTTGACGTTGCAACAGCTGTGCAAGCTTTCAAGATGGGGTTGCAAAAGGATTCTCAATTTTACCAGGATCTTGTATTGAATCCCTGCAGGAATCTGGATGAAGCTCGTAACAGGGCTCTAAGATATATTCGGTTGGAGGATGATAAGAAGATTCAAGAGAGGATGAATTCGTCTACAACCTATGAGTCGACCAACAGGAAATCAGAATCCTCGTATAAACCATATCGCTCTAAGCCATATGGCAGAACTGACAGCAAAAAAGTGAATGCTGTTGAAGACGAGGATCCTGAGGAGTATCCCGAGTTGTCTGAATATTGTTTTTTTGTTAATATACCTGAGCTGATGTATGCTATGCAGGGTTTGGGAGACAAAGCAAGATGGCCCTGGAAGAATCAACAAAAAGCTGACTGGAAGGATAAGTCCAAGTGGTGTGCCTTCCACGAAGATTTCAGGCATATTACTGAGGATTGCATTGCTCTAAGGAAAGAAATTAGCTATCTCTTGAGTAAGGGATATTTAAAGGATCTACTGGGAAGAAAGAAGAATAAGGGACAGGATACTAAGAAGGATCCTGAACGAGTAGCATCACCTCCTACGGATGCAAATTAACTTTATTTCAGGAGGATCCGACATTTGCGGGACTTCATATTCTGCGGCCAAGAGACATGCAAAGGAAGCCAAGGCAGAAAAAGGAGATAAGCCAACCAGGATGACAACCCTCACAACTGATAAAGTGATCACTTTCAATAGTGATGACAGGGATACGGTCCAGGATCCTCACCATGATGCTCTAGTATTAACATTATATGTGGCTAACCATTTTGTACGTAGGATACTGGTAGATAATGGCAGCTCTGTCAACATAATTCAGCTGGAGACATTGAAGAGGATGAATGTATCCCCGATGGATATTACTTCGAAATCCACTGTGCTTGTCGGTTTCAGTGGATAGGCTAGAAACACTGTGGGGGAGATAAAATTGCCTGTATATGTTGAAGGGGTCAACTCAATGCAGCGCTTTTGTGTCATGGACTCCCTATTCTGCTATAATATTATATTAGGTAGGCCTTGGATCCATGATATGAAAGCTGTTCCGTCAACCTATCATCAATGCATCAAGATACCAACCCCTTGGGGAGTAGTAAAGATGGAAAGTGATCAACAGGAAGCAAAAGAGTGTTATTCTTCTTCAATGAAGTCCTCGACAAAGCCTAGTGCAGCAAAGCAATTAAAGATGCGGGCCCAGGATATTATGGAGGCTTCCAAGCAGGATGTAAAGAAAATTATCCTGGATCAGGATAATCCAGATATCTCGGTGCTCGTGGGAACCAATATCCCTCAGAATATTGAAAATCAATTGACTAACCTTTTGAACTGTAGGATGTCAACATTCACGTGGAAACACGAGGATATGACAGGAATTTCCAAGGATATTATAACTCACAAGCTTGGATTTGATAGGTCTTTCAAGCCTGTCCAGCAGAAACGAAGAAAATTTGCTCCGGAACGGAACACTATCATTCAGGAGGAAGTTGAAAGATTATTAAAGAGCACGATGATTAGGGAAGTGAAGTTTCCTAAATGGCTGGCAAATGTAGTTGTGGTGCAAAAGAAAAACGGGAAATGGAGAGTCTGTGTAGATTACACAGACTTGAACAAAGCTTGTCCCAAAGACCCGTTTCCTCTACCTCATATTGATTCAATGGTGGATGCTACTGCTGGCCACGAGATGTTAACCTTCATGGACGCCTCCTCAGGATTTCAGCAGATCCAAATGGAACCCTCGGATCAGGAGGATACTGCCTTCATGACACCAACAGGTATTTATTGTTATACTGCTATGCCTTTTGGTTTGAAAAATGCAGGTGCAACATACCAGAGATTTGTAAACATGATGTTTAAAGACAAACTGGGGGACACCATGGAGGTGTACATCGACGATATGGTAGTAAAATCCAAGAAGGCTAAGGATCACCTCCAGGATATTAAGGGACCATTTGATATCCTGGACCAATACAACATGAAGCTAAACCCTGCCAAATGCCATTTTGGAGTAGGAGAAGGAAAGTTTCTGGGATACATGGTGACCAAAAGGGGGATAGAAGCGAGCCCGGAGCAAATAAAAGCTATCTTGGATATTAAGTCTCCTTCAAATATGAAAGATGTTCAAAGGTTAACAGGGCGAGTAGCTGCATTAAACAGATTTATCTCAAGATCCTCGGAGAAGTGCAAGTAATTTTATGATATCCTGAAGAAGAATAAAAAATTCGAATGGGGAGAGAAGCATGAAGTAGCCTTGCAGGATCTAAAGAAGTATCTTTCAACCGTACCTCTATTGATGAAGCCTGCGGATGGTGAACCATTATCCCTGTATCCTGCAGTATCAGGGAATGTAGTAAGTGCTATCCTTGTAAAGGATCATGAAGGTCAGCAGTATCCTGTTTATTATGTTAGTAAAAGTTTATTAGTGTTATGGGTGAAATTCTGAGCCCATATCCTGACACTATATCTAGATTTTATGATAGCTAATTACGATCAGGATACCGGACTAGGATATTGGTAACATCCTGAGGCAGTATCCTGACTATTACTAACAATTTGCTTGTAAACGTTGGTTACAATGGACTAACGTTCATGAGGACCAAGTCATCCTGAAAACCCGCTCAAATTGGTTAGGATAAGGACGTTGATGGCGGAAAAATAGCTCTTGTAACAGACAGCATTGAAGAAAGACGTATTTTTTGGGAGTTATGAATGCTGGTCAAAGCTATTAATGTTATAACGGTTATGGAAGCTTAAATCCCAGATTTACAGTTGATATGCACGTGGAGAACGAGTTGAAACACCCCTCCAACGTTCAGAAGGGCATATTCCAAGTATCCCGGATTTTTAGCATAATATCCCGGATTTTTAGCATAGTTAGTTATTTTCTGTTGCTATATATAGGATTGGTCGGATCAGATAGGACACACACAATTTCTCGAACACTCTTGCTCTCTACTAGCTGCAATCACTCACAAACACTCATACTTGTATTCAAATCGCATTGTAACACCTAGTCGATCCGTATCATATCCTGCACTGTATCCTGGTTATGCAAGCAATAAGAAGAACAAGGCAGCCGACGATTGTCAGCTCCCAAGGTTTTATGCCGGAGATCTAGATTGATCAAGGGCTTTCCTCGTACATCACGTGTCAACCTTTACATTTTTGCTCATTGTTTGATTATTAATATAGCTGGGTATCCTGAGCTATATCCTGAAACTGTTTTTGCAAACTAACAAACCAACATATTTTTCACAAAGTATTACTAGCACACTACCTCACAAAACTAATTTGATCACTTAATTGCTTCGGTAATTTTTGACCAAAACAATTTGGCGCCCACTGTGGGGCAAGTGGTGCTATTCATATTAAAAACCTTGTTAAAATCTTTACTTGGTTTTCTTTTTTTGAAACTTTTTGCTACACTATTTTCAATGGCCTCGAGATCAAACATGAGCTCTTCCACCATGTCTGCTACAACCTCTGCAACAATTGGTTCGGTGCTTCAACCACCTCATCCGAGAACGCAAGCCTCTTCATAGGGAACTGAAATTCGTAGAATGTTATCCCCGCTCGCAATATTCAGGGATCCGTTCCTGTTTTGGCCTCTAATGAAGAAATTCTAACTTTGTTTGCTAGTATACAGGAACAGATGAGGCAACAGTAAGAAACCAACCGAACGCTGATGAGAGAGATACAACTCTTGAAATCCAGCTCAAGCAGGCTCGCTGAGGATACTGTCACTCCCTCGCAGCCCATAGCTTTGAACTTCAGTTCTGCAGTATATACTGAGGATAATAGGGAGAATGTTGTCCCTAGCAATTCCCAGAGTCATATTCCTGAGATACCCTCTTTGGTTAGGGTGTCAACTGTGAGAAGATCAGGATATGGCCAGAATCCTCAGACTGGTAATGTATCTAATAATAATAATACTCTTGCTACTAATGGTATTGGATCTTTGCAGGATGCAGGTATGACATCAGCATTTTCTAGGGAGCTTCAGAAAGTGAAGGACATGATATCTAGTGTACCTGGGGTGGTCCAGCCAATTCCAGAAGTATCCCAAGACAGCCACAGGATATCCCGATTTGCATATCCTATTTGTGATGCTGAAATCCCAAAAAGATTTCATACCCCCAACATGAAGCTTTATGACGGAACTACGGATCCTGAAGAGCCAATTCCAGCCAATTCCAGAAGTATCCCAAGACAGCCACAGGATATCCCGGTTTGCATATCCTATTGGTGATGCTGAAATCCCAAAAAGATTTCAGATCCCCAACATGAAGCTTTATGACGGAACTACGGATCCTGAAGAGCATATTGCCCAGTATAGGGAAAGGATGGAAATCAACCCTATCCCTCCAGATCTCAAGGAAGCATGCCTCTGCAAGGGTTTTGGTTCTACCTTAACAGGATCGGCCTTAAAATGGCTCTTAAACGTTCCTCCTCATTCAATTAAATCGTTTGCTCATTTAGTCAATTTATTTAATAGTCAATTTCTTGCAGTCGAAGTTTTGAAAAACTAACCAGTGATCTTTACAGGATAACTCAAGGACCTCAGGAATCCTTGAGAGATTATGAGAACAAGTTTAGCCGGGAATCCTTAGATATTCCACATCTTGATGTTGCAACAGCTGTGTATGCTTTCAAGATGGGATTGCAAAAAGATTCTCAATTTTACCAGGATCTTGTATTGAATCCCTGCAGGAACCTGGTTGAAGCTCGGAACAGGGCTTTAAGATATGTTCGACTGAAGGATGACAAAAAGATGCAAGAGAGGATGAATTCATCCACAACCTATGAGTAAACCAACAGGAAATCAGAATCCTAGTACAAACCATATCGCTCTAAGCCATATGGCAGGAATGACAGCAAAAAAGTGAATGCTGTTGAAGACGAGGATCCTGAGGAGTATCCTGAGTTGTCTGAATATTGTTTTTCTGTTAATATACCTGAACTGATGTATGCTATGCAGGGTTTAGGAGACAAAGCAAGATGGCCCCGAAAGAATCAACAAAAAACTGATTGGAAGGATAAGTCCAAATGGTGTGCCTTCCACGAGGATTTCGGACATGTTACTAAGGATTGCATTGCTCTAAGGAAAGAAATAAGCTATCTCTTGAGCAAGGGATATCTGAAGGATCTCCTGGGAAGAAAGAAGAATAAGGGTCAGGATACTGAGAAGGACCCTGAACGAGCAGCATCACCTCCTGCGGATGCCAAGATAATCAATTTCATTTCAGGAGGATCCGACATTTGTGGGACATCATATTCTGCAGCGAAAAGGCACGCGAAGGAAGCCAAGGCAGAGAGGGGAGATAAGCCAACCAGGATGTCAACCCTCACAACTGATAAAGTGATCACGTTCGATAATGATGACAGGGATACTGTCCAGGATCCTCACCATGATGCTTTGGTAATAACGTTATATGTTGCTAACCATTTTGTACGCAGGATACTGGTGGATAATGATAGCTCTGTCAACATAATTCAGCTGGAGACATTGAAGAGGATGAATGTATCCCCGATGGATATTACTTCGAAATCCACTGTGCTTGTTGGTTTCAGTGGAGAAGCCAGGAATACCCTAGGGGAGATAAAGTTGCCCGTGTATGTTGAAGGGGTCAACTCCATGCAGCGCTTTTGTGTCATGGACTCCTTATCCTGCTATAATATTATATTAGGTATTCCTTGGATCCATGATATGAAAGCTATGCCATCAACCTATCATCAATGCATCAAGATCCCAACCCCTTGGGGAGTAGTCAAGGTGGAAAGTGATCAGCAGGAAGCAAAGGAGTGTTATTCTTCTTCGATGAAATCCTCGACAAAGCCTAGCACATCATAGCAATTAAAGAGGCGAGCCCAAGATATCATGGAGGCTTCAGAGCAGGATGTAAAGAAAATTATCCTGGACCAGGATAATCCAGATATCTCGGTGCTCGTGGGAACCAATATCCCCCAGGATATTAAAAATCAGTTAACTAACTTTTTGAAATGCAGGATGTCAACATTCGCGTGGAAACACGAGGATATGACAGGTATTTCCAAGGATATTATAACTCACAAGCTCGGAATTGGTTGGTCTTTCAAGCATGTCCAACAGAAACAAAGGAAGTTTGCTCCAGAACGGAACGCAATCATTCAAGAAGAAGTTGAAAGATTATTAAAGAGCAAGATGATTAGGGAAGTGAAATTTCCCAAATGGCTAGCAAATGTAGTTGTGGGGCAAAAGAAAAACGGGAAATGGAGAGTTTGTGTAGATTACACAGACTTGAACAAAGCTTGTCCCAAAGACCCATTTCCTCTACCTCATATTGATTCAATGGTGGATACTGCTGCTGGCCACGAGATGTTAACCTTCATGGATGCCTCCTCAGGATTCCAGCAGATCCAAATGGAACCCTCGGATAAGGAGGATACTGCTTTCATGACACGGACAGGTATTTATTGTTATACTACAATGCCTTTTGGTTTAAAAAATGCAGGTGCAACATACCAAAGATTGGTAAACATGATGTTCAATGACAAGCTGGGGGACACCATGGAGGTATACATCGATGATATGGTGGTAAAATCTAAGAAGGCTGAGGATCATCTCTGGGATATTGAAGAAGCATTCGATATCCTGGACGAGTACAACATGAAGCTGAATCCTGCTAAATGCCATTTTGGAGTGGGGGTAGGAAAGTTTCTAGGATATATGGTGACTAAAAGAGGGATAGAAGCAAGCCCAAAACAGATCAAAGCCATCTTGGATATCAAGTCACCTTCCAACATGAAAGATGTACAAAGACTGACGGGACGAGTAGCAGCATTAAACAGATTTATCTCAAGATCCTCGAAAAAATGCAAGGAATTCTACGATATCCTGAAGAAGAATAAGAAATTCGAATGGGGAGAGAAGCATGAAGCAGCCTTGCAGGAATTAAAGCAGTATCTCTCAACTGCACCTCTATTGATGAAGCCAGAGAATGGTGAACCATTATCCCTGTATCTTGCAGTATCAGGGAATGCGGTAAGTGTTGTCCTGGTAAAGGATCACGAAGGTCAGCAATATCCTGTCTATTATGTTAGCAAAAGTTTATTAGATGCTGAAACTAGATATTCTCATCTAGAAAAATTGATATTGGCCTTAGTCATGGCATCGACAAAGCTTAGGAATTATTTTGAGACACATAGGATTCATGTTAAAACTAATTATCCTATTAAAAATGTGCTTAGGAAACCTGAGATGTCAGGCAAGATGGCTAAGTGGTCAGTAAAATTAAGTGCCTATGATCTAGTATATGAACCTAGAAATGCCATGAAGTCTCAGGCTCTAGCTGACTTTGTGGCTGATTTCAGTAGTGATATTCAAAATGAAGTAGACCTAGAAGTACAACAACTAGGTGAAAGTTCAGAATTTTGGATATTACATACTGATGGTGCATCCAACATAAGAGGTGTAGGATTAGGAATACTACTAAAATCGCCACATGGGACATATTAACCCAGGCTATTAAATGTGAATTTTCTGCTACCAATAATGAAGCTGAGTATGAAGCTCTGATAGCAGGATTAGAATTGGCTAAAAATATGAATATTAGATGTTTACAAATATATGTTGATTCCCTGTTAATTACTAACCATTTCAATAGATCTTATGCAGTAAAAGGTAGAAAGTTAGCTGAATATCTTGAAATTGTTAAAAAATTAGCAGGATATTTCAAAATTTTTACACTTGAACAGGTACCAAGAGAAAAGAATGCTGAAGCTGATGCTCTAGCAAACTTAGGATCTACTGTTAGGATACCGGAGGGAACTCAAATACCAATAGTGCACATCTTGTATCCTGCAATGGAACATTTCAAATCTCAGGATAAAGAAGTAGCATGTATCTAGGATCCCGATGATGGATATCCTGAGAAGGATCCTGAATCCTGGATGACTCCAATTGTGAAGTATCTTCAAGAAGGAGATATCCCAAAGAATGCAAATCCTAAGGCTTTTAGGATGAAGGTATCTCATTTTACTATTATAAATAATGTTTTGTATAAGAAATCCCTTGCATGTCCGTACCTAAGGTGCTTGGAAGATCCTGAAACCAATGAGGTACTTTAGGATATACACGAAGGAGAGTGTGGCAACCATACTGGGGGCAGATCTCTGTTCTCGAAGGTGTTGAGAACAGGATATTACTGGCCGACCATGAGAAAGGATGCCGCGGAGTATGCTCGGAAATGCAATGCATGTCAAAGACACGACAACATCCTGCATCAGCCTGCAGAACCATTATATCCTATCGTATCCCCTTGGTTGTTTATGAAATGGGGTATGGATATAGTGGGAAAGCTTCCAAAGGCTCCAGGAGGAAAGGTTTTCATGTTGGCAACGATGGATTATTTCTCCAAGTGGGTTGAAGCAGAAGCCTTTGTCCAAGTTAGATGTCACACCCCGACCACGTATAACATACCAAACATGGTGGAAAACGTCGGGGAGTGTTGTAACAGAATTAATTGTTTCATAACCATGGCATACAAAGTTGTATTTATTTATCAACACAAGAGATTCATTGTTTTAAACAGGAATCAAAGAGTTTTTAACATAATTAAACATAGTCTATCTTCGTTTTAAATCTCTAAGGCACAGGTCCGCCCTAGTGTCATGATCGTCATCCTACGGAAAAGCTCCTGAAAACACATGTGAAAATAGGTACGTCAGCATAAAAATGCCTGTGAGATACATAGGTTTGCGAAAATAGGATTCATGACTTAATTTTAAGAAATTGTTTAATAAAGTCTAGTCATGAACCTTGTGATTTGATTTGTTTTGTAAATCGTTTGAAAAATAATAAGTTCAGATGATATGTATAAATAAGAGAATAATGCATGGTTAATTGAATAACCATGTATAATGAATTTGCATAAGATAAGTTGTTTGTAAACAATGTCTTGTGAAAATTTTGTTACTTGTGTAAAAAGTATAAGTCCAAATTGAAATGATTTAAATAACGCTACAATATGTAATACCATACAAACACTTATATATAGGAAGTACTAGCGGCGTATCCACCATGCTTGTATCATATTACACATGCCTCGTTACTTAAATCACTTACACAAACCACCAATGTATAAAGTCTATGTTTAAACCAATAGTCAAAAGTCCTTGTATAAACCATGTCAAATGTTTATAAGTCCAAACGTAGTCAAGTAATGTGTAACAAATGTTATGTATTATAAGTAAAGTATTGTCATATAATCCAAATGTAGAAATGTACAAAACAAAGTAATTTGAATATATCAAAAAGTTATGTTTCGCAAAGTAATGCATGTTACATTGATACAAACATTTATGTGGTAAGTTAACGCATACATTCAAGCCTTGAGACAGCCGGATAACCCTTTCAGTCAAGGTTATCAAAAGAAATGTTTTCGGATTTAGTCATTCCTTACATCCAAACAAACCCGGGATGTCAGGAATGGGATTTGTCAAGTCCTATGGTACCAGTACTTACTATCGAGCGGCGTAGCTAATGTTAATGAACGTATAATAGTCTCGTTTGTGCAAACCAAATGTCATAGCAAAAGTGAACATGTTATATGAAAACAATGTACTAAGTATGCTAAGTTAACATACAAAGCAGAAAAGTCATGTAAATCAATGTACTAGCATGCTATCAGTTAACATACATAGCAGAAATGTAATGTAAAACAATGTACTAAGTATGCACACAATGGACATACATAGCATGAAATGTAATGAAATCATGTACTATAATGTACTAACAAACATAGCAGGTATATGATGTGAAAACAGGAAAGCATGAAAGTAACAAGTAGGCACATGTGTTTCACCCCAAAATGTTTGGAAAACAGTAAAAGAGGGGTCTATGTACTCACTTCAGATTGCTCAGATGTCCTAAGATAACCACCAAGCAATGCTAGAGATCACGGAATCAAACGGCACCTAATATAGGTAACTATGTTAATAAACCGGACCTAGATCGGAAGATCGGATAGAATGAGGGCTCGTAAACCAAATGAGTATGGGAACTCATGTAGTATGGTTTAACAAAGCCTACATACTAAAACGAAACTTAACCTAAGTGTTTGTGACCCATTACGACCCGTTTAGGTAGCTTATGCTACTTTAACGCGTCGTTCGCGTGAAACGCGTTCGGAACGCCTAACTAGTCCTATGACAAGTAAAATATGCCTTAACATGTCTAATATGGTTGTCAAATCAGTTTAGATGTCAAAAGTTATGTTACATAAGTTTTAAACGAATTTTGGCATCAAAGGGGTATTTTGGTAATTTACCTAAGGCATATAAACTACCTATCATACAACTACTTAAACGAAGTGACCATAAGGTATAACCTCGGAGGGTTATTCCCTATATACTATGGTCACCTAATGTGTTTGGTCGGATCCTAGTGATCGACCAAATGGGTCGGGTTCGAAGGTAAAAGCGATTTACTAGATCGCTTACCCTACGACCCTAGACAACGTGGTAATCAGTAGGCATAGTCCCAAGGGACTATAACCAACGTGATTACACTCACGTTGCGAAGTTCAAACGAACTTCGCATTGACCATAAACTGGTCAACGCAGAAAGTCAAACAAAGTTTGACTTTTAGACTCGAAAAGCAATAAAAGAACGAAAGAATACTTACGAAGGGTCCCCGAATGCTAATCTAGATCCAAATAACTCAGGTATGAAACAATGGTTTCAACTTAGAGTCTTTTAGATCAGATTCTAGTGAGTTTGAAGTAAATGGGGGTGGGGTATTTATAGTTTTCGGGTAACCGTTAAGATCGTTTCATGGAAACCGTGCTCAAATCTCATGCGCACACTTGTTGGAAAGTTAAGGTGACTAAAATGGCCCATAATCAGCTGAAAGGTCAAGTGTGAGTATGTGGTTGAGGATTAAACAGCTGGAATCTGCTGATTAAGCGATCTTATCTGATCAGGGACCCTGACGCGGGCCGCGTAAAGGACACAAGGATCTTACGCGGGCCGCCTGGCCTGCACAGATCAGAAACAAGTTTGCATTATTACAGCTTTGGTCCCTGTTGGTGTTTAAGCGTATTTCCGGCACTTCTAAGGCCCGTCAAGCCAACTTTAAGGCCCTAAAATGATGCCTAAACATTGTGGACATGAAACATGCTCAAAAATATGTCGGATGTTGGTTCGTTTGGTCGTACGAACGCGATGTTCGCTTAATTACGACGGAATGCGCACAAGCGCGTAAAACGATCCAAATGACGCAACGAATGAATTTCTCTTATGCCAAACACTAAAATAAAATATTTTAGTGCTTACATAAATTTTTGGATGTCCAGATGTATTCAGAACATAAGTTATGCGCGAAAGTGCAAACTTGTGCACTTTTTGACACTTTTAGTCCCTGAATGACCCAAAAGTTTATTTTAGCATACCGAACCCCTCAAAGCCTATTTCTAAGCTATGTAAAGGATATTTATGGTATGTTTAACTCATGGTCATGTTCCGGAATGTTCGTTACAGTTCAAATTGGCATACTTTCGCAGTTTGTCAAGTTTAGTCCCTGTAAGCGAATTAACTTGTTTTTGCCATACCAAAGCCTTCAAAACTTATTTCTAAGTTTTGTAAAGGTTATTTAAGGTATGTTAAGTATATGTTGATGTTCCGGAGTATTTTTCGTATTAAACTGATTACGTTTACGCATCAGTTTGCGTAAAACTCTCTAGAAAGCGATGTAGAGTTTGAAATTACATAAAAGTCAAAACATGAAAAATGTAAAACACAACCAAACAAACATTGGGATCAAATAACATTGTTTTATTGATAATAGAACTGTTCACAATGATTACAAGCACGGATGTTGCAGTCTCCCCTACTTGTGGAAATTTCGTCCCGAAATTTATTTAGAGGAAACTCATGGGAAAAGATGCGGATATTTTGCCTTCATTTGATCTTCGCGTTCCCAAGTAAACTCGGGTCCTCGTTTAGCTTCCCAGCGAACTTTAACCAAAGGAATGTGCTTGCGTTTGAGCCACTTGACTTCACGTTCCATGATTTCCACTGGCTTCTCAACAAATTTCAGTGTTTTGCCAACACGAATTTCGTCAAGCGGTATGTGGAGGTTCTCATCAGCTAAACACCTCTTGAGATTGGACACGTGAAAAGTTGGATGAACATTTCCAAGTTCTGGAGGTAACTCAAGTCTGTAGGCTACCTTTCCGATTCTTTCGACGATCTTGAATGGTCCAACGTATCTTGGTGCAAGTTTTCCTTTCTTTCCAAATATGATCACACCTTTCCAAGGTGAGACCTTAAGTAATACTCGATCACCGACTTGAAATTCCAAGGGCTTGCGTTTTGGATCCGCGTAACTCTTTTGACGGCTTCTAGCTGTCTGAAGGTTATCACGAACTTTCTTTATCTTGTCAGTTGTCTCTAAAATGAGAGCAGGTCCAGTAAGTTGAGCCTCACCGATCTCATTCCAGCAGACTGGTGAACGACATTTTCGACCATAGAGAGCCTCGAAAGGAGCCATTTTGATGCTGGTGTGATAACTGTTGTTGTAGGAGAATTCAATCAACTTAAGATGTGAATCCCAACTACCACCAAAATCGATCACACAAGCTCTAAGCATATCCTCCAGAGTCTGTATTGTTCTTTCAGATTGACCATCCGTTTGCGGATGATAAGCTGTGCTCAAATTAAGTTGGGTCCCCATAGCAGATTGCATGGTTCTCCAAAAATGAGACGTGAAACGAGCATCTCTGTCAGAAATAATGTTCAAAGGAACACCATGTCGAGCCACAATTTCATCCACATAGATTTTTGCAAGTCTGTCAGCAGGAAAATCCTCACGGATTGGCAAGAAATGCGCTGATTTAGTAAGACGATCGACAACTACCCAGATGGCATCATGACCTTTCTTTGTGCGTGGAAGTTTGGTGATGAGATCCATAGTAATGTTTTCCCATTTCCAAACCGGGATCTCTGGTTGCTCCAATAAACCAGAAGGACGCTGATGTTCAGCCTTAACCTTAAGACAAGTAAGGCATTTTGATACGTATAAGGCAATGTCTTTCTTCATACCAGGCCACCAATAATGAATACGAAGATCCTTATACATCTTATCTGAGCCCGGATGAATAGAATAACGCGACTTATGGGCTTCATCCATAAGCAAGGTACGAAGATCATCCTGGCTTGGGACCCACAAACGGTCCATGAAGTAATATGATCCATTGTCCTTTAGTTCCAGAGCAGGTGTTATGTGATAAGGAAATTCTTTATCCATCAAACCTTGTGAAACACAAGATTGTTGAGCCTGAGAAATGCGGGCTTGGATATCGGATCGAGCTTGAATAACTGATTGAACACGTACACAATGAAGCTTGGTACGTTCCTTACGACTCAATGCATCGGCTACGACATTCGCCTTACCAGGATGGTAGCGAATTTCGCAGTCATAGTTGTTAAGGAGCTCGACCCAACGTCGTTGCCTCATGTTGAGTTCTTTCTGGTTGAAGATATGCTGAAGACTTTTGTGGTCCGTGAAAACCACACATTTTGTACCGTACAAATAGTGTCTCCAGATTTTTAGAGCGAAAACAACTGCACCCAACTCAAGATCATGAGTGGTGTAGTTCTTCTCATGTATCTTCAACTGTCTCGATGCATATGCTATGACTTTGTTCCTTTGCATAAGAACACAGCCAAGACCCAGTTTAGATGCATCGCAATAAACAACGAAATCATCATTGCCCTCAGGCAAAGTCAGAACAGGCGCGTCGCAAAGGTTCTGCTTCAAGTGTTGAAAAGCTTCCTCTTGTTTGAATCCCCAATCAAAGGGCTTGTTCTTCTGAGTTAAAGCAGTTAGAGGAACTGCAATATTTGAGAAGTTTTCAATGAAGCGGCGGTAATAACCCGCCAGACCAAGAAAAGAACGAACCTCAGTGGGAGTAGTAGGCGTATCCCAATCCTTAATCGCACTGATCTTGGAGGGATCTACATGGATACCTTGTTCGTTGATGATATGCCCCAAAAATTGAACTTCTTTAAGCCAGAATTCACACTTGGAGAATTTGGCGAAGAGTTGCTCTTTCTTTAGGAGTTCCAGAGTAAGACGAAGATGTTGCTCGTGATCAGCTCACGTCTTAGAATAAATCAAGATGTCGTCAATAAAAACAATGACGAACTGATCCAAATAAGGTTTGCAGACCCTATTCATTAAGTCCATGAAAACAGCAGGAGCATTAGTCAAACCGAATGGCATGACTGTGAACTCGTAATGCCCATACCGAGTACGGAACGCTGTCTTGGGAATATCTTCCTCATGCACCCGAAGTTGATGATATCCAGATCGCAGATCAATCTTCGAAAAATAAGAAGCGCCCTGTAACTGATCAAAGAGATCGTCTATGCGCGGTAGGGGATATCAATTCTTGATGGTAAGCTTGTTAAGCTCACGATAATCGATACACATCCTAAAAGATCCATCCTTCTTCTTGACAAAAAGGACGGGAGCACCCCAGGGTGAAAAGCTAGGACGGATAAAACCTTTGTCAGAGAGCTCCTGAAGCTGCTTAGACAACTCTTGCATCTCAGACGGTGCAAGACGATATGGAGCTCTGGCAATGGGATTTGCACCAGGTACGAGATCAATGCGGAACTCGACTTGGCGTGCTGGGGGTAGACCAGGTAACTCTTCAGGGAATACTTCAGAATAATCCCGAACGACAGGAATATCTGAAATAGACTTACCCTTGCCTTTATCTGCTGTAACATGTGCTAAGAAAGCCACATAGTTCTTCCGCAGATACTTCCGAGCTTTAAAACAAGACATGAGTTTGAGACCACCGGCAGGTTTCTCACCTTGAACCTGTAGGATCTCGCCTGTCGAAAGTGGCACACGAACAATCTTCTCAGAACAAACTATCTCTGCGCGATGCTTGGATAACCAATCCATACCCACTATAACGTCGAAGCTTCCAAGTTGCATAGGCGTGAGGTCGATAGGAAAAAGATGGTCGTTAAGATTCAACTGGCAGTTGCGAAGAACAGAATCAAGAACAATGGGTTCACCACTAGCAACTTCTACTGTCAAAGGTTTACCTAGTTTTGTTCTAGACACTCGAAGTAATGGCTCAAAAGACAATGACACAAAACTCTTGTCGGCACCCGAATCAAAAAGAACAGATGCAGGCTGATTATTAATAAAGAACGTACCGTTCACCACATTATCGTCCGCCTGCGCCTCTTGGGCATTCAAGTTAAAAGCTCACCCTCGAGCCTGAGCCTGATTTTGGTTCTGATTCTGATTTTGGTTGGCTAGCCTTGGGCACCGGTTCCTGTAGTGGGTCAGATCCCCACAATTGTAGCATGAACCAGGAGGAAAATGAGGTCGTGCAGCTTGACCTTATTGCTGAGCAAGAGGCTGAGCAACTTGTTGGGCTTGGTTCTGAACTGCCTGGTTCTGGTTAACAGGAATGCAGCAGGTGGCAGCAAGATGACCAGGCCTTCCGCAGTTGGTGCACTAACGACACTGGAGGTGTGGTTGATGATGGCCGTTACACCTGTTGCACAAAGGTGCATTGCCAAGATAAGGCTTCTTGGCTAGTGGTTGCGCAGGCTGATTTGGTGCAGCTTGAGCCTGTGCAGTAACAACATAGTTTTGGGAAGCCTTCCGCTTCCTAGACCCTCCAGAATTCTTTCCCTTCTTGTTTTGACCTTTCTTGCTATCTTCCTTATCAGACACCTGCTTCTTACCATTGTCACCCTTTTTGTGCAGCTTCCCCTTTCGAATCTGCGACTCAGTCAATGTCGCTGATAACTCGATCGCCTGACGGAGTGTGGTAGGGTTGCTACCAGTAATGATGTCTTGTACCGAGTCAGGTAGGCCGTCGATGTATCTTTCGATAGCCTTGTCGAGTGGGGTAACCATAGTTGGGCAAAGCAGACTCAACTCTTCAAACCTATCAGTATAAGCCCTGTGCTCGCCACTGTCTTGTTTCAAGTCCTAAAACTCTTTCTCCAACGCTCGCTGTTCATGACGAGGACATAATTCCCTCATCATAAGGGCCCTAAGTTCAGCCCAAGTTTGCGCTAGAGCAACTTCTGCACCCTGATCTCTCATAACCCCGTTCCACCATGTGAGAGCCCTCTTCTGAAACACGCTCGAAGAAAACTCGACCTTGCGATTATCCGGACACTGCACGTGGCGGAAAGTATTCTCAATGCTCTCAAACCATTGAAGAAGCCCAGTCGCTCCCTCAGAACCACTAAACTTGAGTGGTTTAGCTGAGTTAAAATCCTTGTATTTGCATGGAGCATTGTTGTTGTTGTTGGCTTGGTGCCATTGAGCAAAGAGATTTGGAAATTGAGCAGCCATCTGCTGCGTAATGATTTCTGCCAGTTCGGCAGTCGCTATTTGGTTTTCGCGTCGAGGAGGCATTCTAAAAGAGGAAAACATGAAAGGAAACGAGTGAGATGATTGGATGAAAAGAATGAGATGAAACAAAATTAACAAAAGCAAAGATGGTGGTCATTTGTCCTCATTACCAAGCAAACAAACGACGCACAGTGACTAATCAAAGTAAATGGATCAAAAATAATGTATCACGAAGACATGCTCGCCTATAAGTGAACACTCATCCCAAGAATTCCCAGGTAAGCACAACTGGTCTCGCGTCTGATGAGATGTATACGAAGTGCTTGCCTAGACAGAAAACCCAGAATACAGGCATTCACTCTTCCAGTTTGCACGTGTTCACATTATTAAAAACCCAAAACGTTGACGAGATTTTGAAAATTTGAAGGCACAAGGCCAAAAATTTAGTCAAACTGGAAGGGTTCAAAACCTTACAAAAGAGGGTTCAAAACCTTGTAATAAATCATCCAAAAACCGATGATTGTTTTTCAAAAAAATCGTTTCGGAAAAATTGGGTCCTAGTTTTGATAATCACCTAAGGATAGGTGATGTGCATGTTTTAAAATCTAAACACAAGATAACTTGTGTTAGGGTCCTAGAAAGGTTATAGTCTAGGTCAAAGCATTACTAATAACCTAATTCCCTATAACCATTGGCTCTGATACCAACTCTTCTGTCACACCCCGACCACGTATAACATACAAACGTGGCGGAAAACGTCAGGGAGTGTTGTAACAGAATTAATTGTTTCATAACCATGGCATACAAAGTTGTATTTATTTATCAACACAAGAGATTCATTGTTTTAAACAGGAATCAAAGAGTTTTTAACATAATTAAACATAGTCTATCTTCGTTTTAAATCTCTAAGGCACAGGTCCGCCCTAGTGTCATGATCGTCATCCTACGGAAAAGCTCCTGAAAACACATGTGAAAATAGGTACGTCAGCATAAAAATGCCTGTGAGATACGTAGGTTTGCGAAAATAGGATTCATGACTTAATTTTAAGAAATTGTTTAATAAAGTCTAGTCATGAACCTTGTGATTTGATTTGTTTTGTAAATCGTTTGAAAAACAATAAGTTCAGATGATATGTATAAATAAGAGAATAATGCATGGTTAATTGAATAACCATGTAAAATGAATTTGCATAAGATAAGTTGTTTGTAAACAATGTCTTGTGAAAATTTTGTTACTTGTGTAAAAAATATAAGTCCAAATTGAAATGATTTAAATAACGCTACAATATGTAATACCATACAAACACTTATATATAGGAAGTACTAGCGGCGTATCCACCATGCTTGTATCATATTACACATGCCTCGTTACTTAAATCACTTACACAAACCACCAATGTATAAAGTCTATGTTTAAACCAATAGTCAAAAGTCCTTGTATAAACCATGTCAAATGTTTATAAGTCCAAACGTAGTCAAGTAATGTGTAACAAATGTTATGTATTATAAGTAAAGTATTGTCATATAATCCAAATGTAGAAATGTACAAAACAAAGTAATTTGAATATATCAAAAAGTTATGTTTCGCAAAGTAATGCATGTTACATTGATACAAACATTTATGTGGTAAGTTAACGCATACATTCAAGCCTTGAGACAGCCGGATAACCCTTTCAGTCAAGGTTATCAAAAGAAATGTTTTCGGATTCAGTCATTCCTTACATCCAAACAAACCCGGGATGTCAGGAATGGGATTTGTCAAGTCCTATGGTACCAGTACTTACTATCGAGCGGCGTAGCTAATGTTAATGAACGTATAATAGTCTCGTTTGTGCAAACCAAATGGCATAGCAAAAGTGAACATGTTATATGAAAACAATGTACTAAGTATGCTAAGTTAACATACAAAGCAGAAAAGTCATGTAAATCAATGTACTAGCATGCTATCAGTTAACATACATAGCAGAAATGTAATGTAAAACAATGTACTAAGTATGCACACAATGGACATATATAGCATGAAATGTAATGAAATCATGTACTATAATGTACTAACAAACATAGCAGGTATATGATGTGAAAACAGGAAAGCATGAAAGTAACAAGTAGGCACATGTGTTTCACCCCAAAATGTTTGGAAAACAGTAAAAGAGGGGTCTATGTACTCACTTTAGATTGCTCAGATGTCCTAAGATAACCACCAAGCAATGCTAGAGATCACGGAATCAAACGGCACCTAATATAGGTAACTATGTTAATAAACCGGACCTAGATCGGAAGATCGGATAGAATGAGGGCTCGTAAACCAAATGAGTATGGGAACTCATGTAGTATGGTTTAACAAAGCCTACATACTAAAGCGAAACTTAACCTAAGTGTTTGTGACCCATTACGACCCGTTTAGGTAGCTTATGCTACTTTAACGCGTCGTTCGCGTGAAACGCGTCGTTCGCGTGAAACGCGTCGTTCGCGTGAAACGCGTTCGGAACGCCTAACTAGTCCTATGACAAGTAAAATATGCCTTAACATGTCTAATATGGTTGTCAAATCAGTTTAGATGTCAAAAGTTATGTTACATAAGTTTTAAACGAATTTTGGCATCAAAGGGGTATTTTGGTAATTTACCTAAGGCATATAAACTACCTATCATACAACTACTTAAACGAAGTGACCATAAGGTATAACCTCGGAGGGTTATTCCCTATATACTATGGTCACCTAATGTGTTTGGTCGGATCCTAGTGATCGACCAAATGGGTCGGGTTCGAAGGTAAAAGCGATTTACTAGATCGCTTACCCTACGACCCTAGACAACGTGGTAATCAGTAGGCATAGTCCCAAGGGACTATAACCAACGTGATTACACTCACGTTGCGAAGTTCAAACGAACTTCGCATTGACCATAAACTGGTCAACGCAGAAAGTCAAACAAAGTTTGACTTTCAGACTCGAAAAGCAATAAAAGAACGAAAGAATACTTACGAAGGGTCCCCGAATGCTAATCTAGATCCAAATAACTCAGGTATGAAACAATGGTTTCAACTTAGAGTCTTTTAGATCAGATTCTAGTGAGTTTGAAGTAAATGGGGGTGGGGTATTTATAGTTTTCGGGTAACCGTTAAGATCGTTTCATGGAAACCGTGCTCAAATCTCATGCGTACACTTGTTGGAAAGTTAAGGTGACTAAAAATGGCCCATAATCAGCTGAAAGGTCAAGTGTGAGTATGTGGTTGAGGATTAAACAGCTGGAATCTGCTGATTAAGCAATCTTATCTGATCAGGGACCCTGACGCGGGCCGCGTAAAGGACACAAGGATCTTACGCGGGCCGCCTGGCCTGCACAGATCAGAAACAAGTTTGCATTATTACAGCTTTGGTCCCTATTGGTGTTTAAGCGTATTTCCGGCACTTCTAAGGCCCGTCAAGCCAACTTTAAGGCCCTAAAATGATGCCTAAACATTGTGGACATGAAACATGCTCAAAAATATGTCGGATGTTGGTTCGTTTGGTCGTACGAACGCGATGTTCGCTTAATTACGACGGAATGCGCACAAGCGCGTAAAACGATCCAAATGACGCAACGAATGAATTTATCTTATGCCAAACACTAAAATAAAATATTTTAGTGCTTACATAAATTTTTGGATGTCCCGATGTATTCAGAACGTAAGTTATGCGCGAAAGTGCAAACTTGTGCACATTTTGACACTTTTAGTCCCAGAATGACCCAAAAGTTTATTTTAGCATACCGAACCCCTCAAAGCCTATTTCTAAGCTATGTAAAGGATATTTATGGTATGTTTAACTCATGGTCATGTTCCGGAATGTTCGTTACAGTTCAAATTGGCATACTTTCGCAGTTTGTCAAGTTTAGTCCCTGTAAGCGAATTAACTTGTTTTTGCCATACCAAAGCCTTCAAAACTTATTTCTAAGTTATGTAAAGGTTATTTAAGGTATGTTAAGTATATGTTGATGTTCCGGAGTATTTTTCGTATTAAACTGATTACGTTTACGCATCAGTTTGCGTAAAACTCTCCAGAAAGCGATGTAGAGTTTGAAATTACATAAAAGTCAAAACATGAAAAATGTAAAACACAACCAAACAAACATTGGGATCAAATAACATTTTTTTATTGATAATAGATCTGTTCACAATGATTACAAGCACGGATGTTACATTAGAGATCAAGAAGTGGTATCCTTCATAAAGAGGAATATCCTGACAAGATTCGGAGTACCGGCCGAGATAATTTGTGATAATGGATCCCAATTTATCAGCAAAAGAACTACTGGTTTTTGAAAAATTTGGGGAATTAAGATGATCACGTCAACACCAGTGCATCCTCAAGCAAATGGACAAGCAGAATCCTCGAACAAGATAATTGTCAACAATTTGAAGAAAAGAGTTGGAGCTAAGAAGGGAAGATGGGCGGAAGAATTACCCTTTGTTTTATTGGCTGATAGAACGACAGTAAAAACTGCAATTGGCCAAACCCCATTTTCCTTAGTATTTGGAGCAGAAGCAGTGATCCCGACAGAAATGGTGATACCTACAGCAAGATCCAACCTCCGGGATCCTGAGCAGAATCCTGAAGCCTTATGCCAAGAATTGAATACTATTGATGAGATGAGAGATGCAGCAAAGCTAAGGATGGCAGCGTATCAATAGAGGATATCCAGAGCATATAACAAAAATATAAGGACTAGAAGGTTTCAGGTTGGAGATTGAGTATTAAGAAAGGCTTTTCAGAATACTACTAATCCTGCTGATGGAAAGTTAGCTCCAAAGTGGGAAGGACCTTATGTGACACCTGTGTCACTTCAACCATCAAATACCAAACCAATGAAATATTGTATTTCATACTTGGGATTTGTATAAATATGTGTATCGTTTGCACATATCAATTCTTGTTCGATTCCGAGCTTTAGATCGCTTTCTAGAAGGTTATACGTGATCTGATGCGTAAATACAACCAGAGTAATGCAACAAACACTCCGGAACAGTGACATAGGCTAAACATACCCTAAATGCCATTTACATAACTTAGAAATAAGTTTCGAAGGATTCGGTATGGCAAAAACATGTTTATTCGAACTTTAGAACTATTTACGACAAAACTGCGAAACGAACGTTGGTGACCGCCCGGATAATATTTAAATCCCAAAAATATTCTGTTATGATTAAAATTTTATTTTTAATCAGGGTCGTGTTGAAAAATAAATTAAAACGCTTAAAAACGTTATTTTTCAAGTTTAAGCGCGTACCGTGTGTTACTGCGTAACACAGTGCTTCTACTGCAAAACGTAGACAACACAGCCAGTCTCGGCAACTGAAATTTATTTCAGTAATATTTTGGCAAGTTTATTTTTATAGAATAATAAAAATAATTTAGAACGCCATAAACCAGGATTTAAACGCTAGATAAAATACCCGGTATTCAGTAAATACTTGTTTTTAACCAATTTACCATCAAAATTACACATGGACCCCCTCCCCCTTCCATTTTCACGGTCATATTTATGTGGCCCCACCAAAATTTGCCAAGATCCTCCATAATCTATCTTGATCTTTCTTGGATCTTATTTGATTTCCCTTGGATCCTTTTTGATATTTTGTGATCTTGGAAGATTTGTTTTAGATCTTGGCCTATATATATACACCATACTTACACTCAACACTACACACCTCCTTCTCTCTCTCTCTCAACCGTCCACACCCCTCTCTCCTCCATCTTCATCTTCTTCAACTTTGTTCTTCATAATCAAAGCTCATTCCAAGCATATTTCAAGTTAGTGTGAAGATCCTAAGGTGTTTCCAAGGTGCTTTCAAGTAATTTCAAGCTTCCTATCATCAAAATCTCATCCCACAACCTACTTGAATCTTGAAGGTATAACATTTATGTTTAAATCATACTCTTGATTCTTGGTTGTTCTTGATGATTTGAAGTTTCTCTTGAATCTTGGAATTTTCACAAACTTGAAATCTAAAATGAAATGGGTCTTGATACAAAAAGAAATGGTGATGAATATGGGTGCATATAAACCGTACATATTGTCACACCCCGACCGCGTAAAACAACAAATCGCGGCGGAAACATCGGGGCGTGTTGCGACAGAATTAATTTTTTCATAACCATGGCACACAAAGTGTATTTTATTTATTAAACAAAGGTGTTACATTGTCTCGAAATAGTAAATTTAGAGTTCAGAACATAATTAAACATAGTCTATCATCTTTTAAAGTCTCTAAGGCACAGGTCCGCCCTAGTATCATGATCAACATCCTATGGAAAAGCACCTGAAAACACATGTGAAAATAGGTACGTCAGCATAAAAATGCCTGTGGGATACATAGGTTTGTAAAAATAGGATTCATGACTTATGTTTAAGAAAAAATGTTTAGTCATGAACCTTGTAACTTGCTTTGTCTTGTAAATCATTTGAAAACAATAAGATCCGATGATATGTATAAGTAAATGTCAGGTTAAATAAATTACCATGTAAAAAGATGTGTTTGTATAAGATAAGTTGTTTTGTAAATCAATGTCTTGTGAAAAGTATGTTATTTGTATAAAATGTTCTATGTCTCAATATAGAAATGATTCAAATAACGTTACGACATGTAATACCATACAAACACTTATATATAGGAAGTACCAGCGGCGTATCCACCATGCTTGTATCATATTACACACGCATCGTTAACTTAATCACTTAATCAAACCAAACCAATTGTCAAATGTATTGAAAAATATGTCAAAGTGTTTATGTCAAGATGTAAATCATGTCAAATGTCTATGTCAAGTATCCATGTCAAATGTCTATGTCAAATATCCATGTCAAATGTCTATGTCAAATATCCATGTCAAATGTCTATGTCAAATATCCATGTCAATTGTCTATGTCAAATATCCATGTCAAATGTCTATGTCAAAATGTCATGTATGGCAAGTGAAATGTCTCAACTAAACCATATGCACGAAAACAAAGTATTGAAGTAAAACTTGGTTTAAATCAAAGCTATGTTTTGTGTAAATGCATGCAACTATTTAATATGAACATTTATGCGGTATTGTGAAAATGCATACATCCAAGCCTTGCGACTGTGGTGATAAACCCTTTAAACAAATTAAAGGTCTATCTGTCTTATATCATCGAATTCGGTCATTCCTTTCTGTCCCCTTTCCCTGGGATGTCCGGAACGGGAGTTGTCAATTCCTATGGTACCACTACCTACTAACGAACGGCATGATCGGTGTTAATGAATGTATTGTCCCATGTAAACAAACCAAATGTCATACCAAAATGTAAACATGTGAAAAACAATGCACTAAGTATGTAATCAAATGAACATACATAGCGTGAAACGTCATGTAAAACGATGTACTAAGTAATGCACACAATGGGCACACCTAGCAGGAAATGTCATGTAAAACAATGTACTAAGTAATGCACACAATGGGCACACCTAGCAGGAAATGTCATGTAAAACAATGTACTAAGTAATGCACACAATGGGCACACCTAGCATAAGATGAAATGAAATCATGTACTATAATGTACTAACGAACATAGCAGGTATATGATGTGAAAAACAGGAAAGCATGAAAGTAACAAGTAGGCACATGTGTTTCACCCCAAAACAGTTTGGAAAACAGTAAAAGAGGGGTCTATGTACTCACTTGTGATTGCTCAGATGTCTAAAGATAATCACCAAGTAATGCTAGAGATCTCGGAATCAAACGGCACCTAGTATAGGTAACTATGTTAATAAACCGGACCTATCTCGGAAGACTGGGTAGCATTAGGGTTTGTAAACCAAATGAGTGTCGGAACTCACGTGATATGGTTTAACAAAGCCTACATGCTAAATGAAACTTAACCTAAGTCTTATTGACCCATTATGATCCGTTTAGGTAGCTTATGCTACTTTAACGCATCGTGCGCGTGAAACGCGTTCGGACCGCCTAACTAGTCCTATGACAAGTATTATATGCCTAAACATGTTACATAATCAGTTACGTGACAAAAGTTTAGGTTACATATGCTAAATTACCAATTATGTATGAAAAGGGTATTCTGGTAATTTACCTAAGGCATATAAACTACCTATCATACAACTACTTAAACGTCGTGACCATAAGGTATAACCTCGGAAGGTTATTCCCTACACTATGGTCACCTAATGTATTTGGTCGGATCCTAATGATCGACCAAACTGGGTCGGGTTCGAAGGTATAGGCGATTTATCAGATCGCCTACCCTACGACCCTAGACAACGTGGTAATCAGTAGGCATAGTCCCAAGGGACTATGACCATCGTGATTACAATCACGTTGCGAAGTTCTAACGAGCTTCGCATTGACCATTACTGGTCAACGCTGAAAGTCAAACAAAGTTTGACTTTCTGACTCGAAAAGCAGTAAAAATAAGGAAAAGAACGAAAGAATACTTACGAAGGGTCCCCGAATGCTAATCTAGATCAGTATAGTTCAGGTATGAAACAAGGTTTCAACTTAGAACACAACTAATAAGATTCTAGTGCTTTAAAACAATGAAAGGCATGGGGTATATATAGTTTTCGGTGAACCGTTGAGATCGTTTCATGGAAACCGTGATTTGATCCCATCCATACACTTGTTGAAAGGTTATGGAAGCCACATATGCTCCTTATCTTAGTGATTAAGCAACTTAAAACATGTGGTTAAGAATCAATTAGTTGCAACTTGTATTTAGAAACATTGAATCTGCCCAGATAGTCAGTCGCGTAGTGCGACAGGTAGCCCCATAGGCGTCGCGCTACGCGAGCACCTCCCCTGAATCAGAAAGTTTGAAAATTGGCAGCAATGGTCCCTGCACGTGTTTAAGCCCTTTTTCGATGCGTTTGAACCCCGTTAACCTCATTTCAAGGCTCTAAAATGTAGTTAAAGTATAGGGAACTCAAAACATGCTCAAAAATATCTCGGATGATGGTTCGTTTGGTCGTACGAACGCGATGTTCGCTTAATTACGACGGAATGCGCATAAGCGCGAAAAACGATCCAAATGACACGACGAATGGATTTTTCTTAAGGCGAACACTAAAATAAAATATAGTCATGCTTACATAAATTTTTGGATGTCCAGATGTATTCAGAACGTAAGTTATGCGCGAAAATGCAAACTTGTGCACTTTTTGACACTTTTAGTCCCTGAATGTCTCAAAAGTTTATTTTAGCACACCAAACCCCTCAAAGCCTATTTCTAAGCTATGTAAAGGATATTTAAGGTGTGTTTAACTTATGGTCATGTTCCGGAATGTTCGTTACAGTTCAGATTGGCATACTTTCGCAGTTTGTCATATTTAGTCCCTGTAAGCGAATTAACTTGTTTTTGCCATACCAAAGCCTTCAAAACTTATTTCTAAGTTATGTAAAGGTTATTTAAGGTATGTTGAGTATATGTTGATGTTCCGGAGTATTTGTCGTGTTAAACTGAGTACGTTTTCGCACCAGTTTGCGTATAACTCTCCAGAAATTGATATAGAGTTTGAAATTACATAAAAGTCAAAACATGAAAAATGTATAACATAACAAAACAGACATTGGGATCAAATAACATTGTTTTATTGATAATAGAACTGTTCATAGTGATTACAAGCACAGTTGTTACAGTCTCCCCTACTTGTGGAAAT
Organism: Helianthus tuberosus; assembly: GCA_030545235.1. Lineage (NCBI taxonomy): Eukaryota > Viridiplantae > Streptophyta > Magnoliopsida > Asterales > Asteraceae > Helianthus > Helianthus tuberosus. Next base: position 41,639,136 of record CM060429.1, read on the forward strand.
TTCGTCCCGAAATTTATTTAGAGGAAACTCGTGGAAAAAGATGTGGATATTTCGCCTTCATTTGATCTTCGCGTTCCCAAGTAAACTCAGGTCCACGTTTAGCTTTCCAGCGAACTTTGACCAAAGGAATGCGCTTGCGTTTAAGCCACTTGACTTCACGTTCCATGATTTCCACTGGTTTCTCAACAAATTTCAGTGTTTTGCCAACACGAATTTCGTCAAGCGGTATGGAGTAGTTCTCATCAGCTGTACACTTCTTGAGATTTGAAATGTGAAAAGTTGGATGAACATTTCCAAGTTCAGGAGGTAACTCAAGTCTGTAGGCTACCTTTCCGATTCTTTCGACGATCTTGAATGGTCCAACGTATCTAGGTGCAAGTTTTCCTTTCTTTCCAAATCTGATCACACCTTTCCAAGGTGAGACCTTAAGTAATACTCGATCACCGACTTGAAATTCCAAGGCTTTGCGTTTTGGGTCCGCGTAAATCTTCTGACGGCTTCTAGCTGCCTGAAGGTTATCACGAACTTTCTTGACCTTGTCAGTTGTCTCTAAAATGAGGGCAGGTCCAGTAAGTTGAGCCTCGCCAATCTCATTCCAGCAGACTGGTGAACGACATTTTCGACCATAGAGAGCTTCGAAAGGAGCCATTTTGATGCTAGTGTGATAACTGTTGTTGTAGGAGAATTCAATCAATTTAAGATGTGAATCCCAGCTACCACCAAAATCGATCACACAAGCTCTTAGCATATCCTCCAGAGTCTGGATTGTTCTCTCAGATTGACCATCCGTTTGCGGATGATAAGCTGTGCTCAGATTAAGTTGGGTTCCCATAGCAGATTGCATGGTTCTCCAAAAATGAGAAGTGAAACGAGCATCTCTGTCAGAAATGATGTTCAAAGGAACACCATGTCGAGCCACAATTTCATCTACATAGATTTGAGCAAGTCTGTCAGTAGGAAAATCCTCGCGGATTGGCAAGAAATGTGCTGACTTTGTAAGACGATCAACGACTACCCAGATGGCATCATGACCTTTCTTTGTGCGCGGGAGTTTGGTAACAAGATCCATAGTAATGTTTTCCCATTTCCAAACTGGGATCTCTGGTTGCTCCAATAAACCAGAAGGACGTTGATGTTCAGCCTTAACCTTAAGACAAGTAAGGCATTTTGATACGTATAAGGCAATGTCTTTCTTCATACCAGGCCACCAATAGTGAATACGAAGATCCTTATACATTTTATCTGAGCCCGGATGAATAGAATAACGAGAGTTATGGGCTTCATCCATAAGCAAGGTACGAAGATCATCCTGGCTTGGGACCCACAAACGGTCCATGAAATAATATGATCCATTGTCCTTCAGTTCAAGAGCAGGTGTTATGTGGTAAGGAAATTCTTTATCCATCAAACCCTGTGAAACACAAGATTGTTGAGCTTGAGCAATGCGTGCTTGAATATCGGATCGAGCTTGAATAACAGACTGAACATGTACACAATGAAGCTTAGTACGTTCCTTACGACTCAATGCATCAGCTACGACATTCGCCTTACCAGGATGGTAGCGAATTTCGCAGTCATAGTCGTTTAAAAGCTCAACCCAACGTCGCTGTCTCATGTTGAGTTCTTTCTGGTTGAAGATATGCTGAAGACTTTTGTGGTCAGTGAAAACCACACATTTTGTACCGTACAAATAGTGTCTCCAGATCTTGAGAGCGAAAACAACTGCACCCAACTCAAGATCATGAGTGGTGTAGTTCTTCTCATGTATCTTCAATTGTCTTGATGCATAGGCTATGACTTTGTTCCTTTGCATTAGAACACAGCCAAGACCCAATTTAGATGCATCACAATACACGACAAAATCATCATCACCCTCAGGCAATGATAGTACAGGCGCATCGCAAAGCTTCTGCTTCAGGTGTTGAAAAGCTTCCTCTTGTTTGAATCCCCAGTAAAAGGGCATTTTCTTCTGAGTTAGAGCAGTTAGAGGAACTGCAATCTTAGAGAAGTTTTCAATGAAGCGGCGATAATAACCCGCTAGACCAAGAAATGAACGAACTTCAGTAGGAGTAGTAGGCGTATCCCAATCCTTAATCGCACTGATCTTGGAGGGATCTACATGAATACCTTGTTCGTTGATAATGTGTCCCAAAAATTGAACTTCTTTAAGCCAAAATTCGCACTTGGAGAATTTGGCGAAAAGTTGCTCTTTCTTCAGGAGTTCCAGAGTAAGACGAAGATGCTGCTCGTGATCAGCTCGCGTCTTAGAGTAAATCAAGATGTCATTGATAAAAACAATGACGAACTGATCCAAATAAGGTTTGCAGACCCTATTCATTAAGTCTATGAAGACAGCAGGAGCATTAGTCAAACCGAATGGCATGACTGTGAATTCATAATGCCCATAACGAGTACGGAACGCTGTCTTCGGAATGTCTTCTTCTTGCACCCGAAGTTGATGATATCCGGAACGCAGATCAATCTTCGAAAAATAAGAAGCACCTTGTAACTGATCAAAGAGATCGTCTATACGAGGTAGGGGATATCGATTCTTGATGGTAAGCTTGTTAAGCTCACGATAATCGATACACATCCTAAAGGATCCATCCTTCTTCTTGACAAAAAGAACGGGAGCACCCCAAGGTGAAAAACTGGGACGGATAAAACCTTTGTCAGAGAGCTCCTGAAGCTGTTTAGACAACTCTTGCATCTCAGACGGCGCAAGACGATATGGAGCTCTGGCAATGGGGTTTGCACCAGGTACGAGATCAATGCGGAACTCGACTTGGGGTGCTGGAGGTAGACCAGGTAAATCTTCAGGGAACACTTCAGAATAATCCCGAACGACAGGAATATCTGAAATAGACTTACCCTTGCCTTTATCTTCTGTAACATGTGCTAAGAAAGCCACATAGTTCTTCTGCAGATACTTCCGAGCTTTAAAACAAGACATGAGTTTGAGACCACCGATAGGCTTCTCACCTTGAACCTGCAGAATCTCGCCTGTCGAAAGCGGCACACGAACAATCTTCTTAGAACAAACTATCTCTGCGTGATGTTTGGATAACCAATCCATCCCCACAATAACGTCGAAGCTTCCGAGTTGCATAGGCGCGAGGTCAATAGGAAAAAGATGGTCGTTAAGATTCAACTGGCAGTTGTGAAGAACAGAATCAAGAATAATGGGTTCACCATTAGCAACTTATACTGTCAAAGATTTGCCTAGTTTCGTTCTAGACACGCGAAGCATTTGCTCAAAAGACAAAGACACGAAACTCTTATCGGCACCGGAATCGAAAAGAACAGATGCAGGCTGATTATTTATAAAGAACGTACCGTTCACCACATTATCGTCAGCCTGTGCCTCTTGGGCATTCATGTTAAAGACTCGGCCTCGAGCCGGAGCCTGATTCTGGTTCTGGTTCTGGTTCTGGTTCGCCAGTCTTGGGCACCGATTTCTATAGTGGGTTAGATCCCCACAATTGTAACAAGCACCTGGTGGGTATTGTGGTCGTGCAGCTTGACCCTGTTGCGGAGCAGGAGGCTGAGCAACTTGTTGAGCCGGGTTCTGAACCGCGGGATTCTGAGCAGATCGACAAACATTGGCGAGATGGCCTGATTTCCCACAGTTAGTACAGAAACGGCATGGAAGTTGTGGCTGGTGGTGACTGTTGCATCTATTGCACAAAGGTGCATTCCCTGAATAGGGTTTCTTCGCTGGAGGCTGTGCAGGTTGGTTGGGAGCTGCCTGGTTAGCTTGGGCAGTGATAGCAAAATTTTGGGAAGCCTTACGCTTCTTTGCCCTCTTTGAAGAACCAGAGTTCTTTCCATTTCCGTTTTGACCTTTCTTGTTATCCACCTTGTCAGCCGATTGTTCCTTGCCCTTGTCACCCTTCCGGTGCAACTTGTTCTTCCGGATCTGCGACTCAGTCAATGTCGCAGATAACTCGATCGCCTGACGAAGTGTGGCAGGGTTACTACCAGTAAGAATGTCTTGTACCGAGTCAGGTAGGCCATCGATGTATCTCTCGATAGCCTTGTCGAGTGGGGTAACCATAGTCGGGCAAAGCAAACTCAACTCTTCAAACCGATCAGTATAAGCCCTGTGCTCACCACTATCTTGCTTCAAAACATCAAACTCTTTCTCCAACGCTCGCTGCTCATGACGAGGACAGAATTCCCTCATCATAAGGGCTCTAAGTTCGGCCCATGTCTGTGCGAGAGCAACTTCTGCACCCCGGTCTCTCATAACCCCGTTCCACCATGTCAAAGCCCTCTTCTGAAATACGCTCGAGGAAAACTCGACCTTGCGATTATCCGGACACTGCACATGGCGAAAAGTATTCTCTATGCTCTCGAACCACTGAAGAAGCCCAGTCGCTCCCTCAGAACCACTAAACTTGAGTGGTTTAGCCTGGTTAAAATCCTTGTATTTGCATGGAACATTGTTGTTGTTGGCTTGATTCCATTGAGCAAAGAGATTTGGAAACTGAGCAGCCATCTGCTGCGCAATAATTTCTGCCAGCTCGGCAGTAGCTATCTGGTTCTCGCGTCGAGGAGGCATTCTAAAAGAGGAAAACATGTAAAGGAACGAGTGAGATGATTGGATGAAAAGAATGAGATGAAACAAAATCAACAAAAGCAAAGATGGTGGTCATTCGTCCGTATCACAAAGCAAACAAACGACACACAGTGACTAATCAAAGTAAATGGATCAGAAATAATGTATAATGAAGACATGCTCGCCTATAAGTGAACACTCACTCCAAGAATTCCCAGGTAAGCACAACTGGTCTCGCGTCTGGTTGAGATGTATACGAAGTGCTTGCCTAGACAGAAAACCCAGAATACAGGCATTCACCCTTCCAGTTTGCACATGTTCACATTATTTAAAACCCAAAACGTTTGACGGGATTTTGAAAATTTGAAGGCACAAGGCCAAAAACCAATACTGAAAAGGGTTCAAAACCATATAACAGAGGGTTCAAAACCTTACAATTGAGGGTTCAAAACCTTGTAAAAATTTATTCAAAAACAGATGATTGTTTTTCAAAAATCGTTTCGGAAAAAAAAATTTTGATTCCTTGTTTTGTTAATCACCTAAGGATAGGTGATGTACATGTTTTAAGATCTAAACACAAGATAACTTGTGTTAGGTTCCTAGAAAAGTTATAGTCTAGGTCAAAGCATTACTAATAACCTAATTCCCTATAACCATTGGCTCTGATACCAACTCTTCTGTCACACCCCGACCGCGTAAAACAACAAATCGCGGCGGAAACATCGGGGCGTGTTGCGACAAAATTAATTGTTTCATAACCATGGCACACAAAGTGTATTTTATTTATTAAACAAAGGTGTTACATTGTCTCGAAATAGTAAATTTAGAGTTCAGAACATAATTAAACATAGTCTATCATCTTTTAAAGTCTCTAAGGCACAGGTCCGCCCTAGTATCATGATCAACATCCTATGGAAAAGCACCTGAAAACACATGTGAAAATAGGTACGTCAGCATAAAAATGCCTGTGAGATACATAGGTTTGTAAAAATAGGATTCATGACTTATGTTTAAGAAAAAATGTTTAGTCATGAACCTTGTAACTTGCTTTGTCTTGTAAATCATTTGAAAACAATAAGATCCGATGATATGTATAAGTAAATGTCAGGTTAAATAAATGACCATGTAAAAAGATGTGTTTGTATAAGATAAGTTGTTTTGTAAATCAATGTCTTGTGAAAAGTATGTTATTTGTATAAAATGTTCTATGTCTCAATATAGAAATGATTCAAATAACGTTACGACATGTAATACCATACAAACACTTATATATAGGAAGTACCAGCGGCGTATCCACCATGCTTGTATCATATTACACACGCATCGTTAACTTAATCACTTAATCAAACCAAACCAATTGTCAAATGTATTGAAAAATATGTCAAAGTGTTTATGTCAAGATGTAAATCATGTCAAATGTCTATGTCAAGTATCCATGTCAAATGTCTATGTCAAATATCCATGTCAAATGTCTATGTCAAATATCCATGTCAAATGTCTATGTCAAATATCCATGTCAATTGTCTACGTCAAATATCCATGTCAAATGTCTATGTCAAATATCCATGTCAAATGTCTATGTCAAAATGTCATGTATGGCAAGTGAAATGTCTCAACTAAACCATATGCACGAAAACAAAGTATTGAAGTAAAACTTGGTTTAAATCAAAGTTATGTTTTGTGTAAATGCATGCAACTATTTAATATGAACATTTATGCGGTATTGTGAAAATGCATACATCCAAGCCTTGCGACTGTGGTGATAAACCCTTTAAACAAATTAAAGGTCTATCTGTCTTATATCATCGAATTCGGTCATTCCTTTCTGTCCCCTTTCCCTGGGATGTCCGGAACGGGAGTTGTCAATTCCTATGGTACCACTACCTACTAACGAACGGCATGATCGGTGTTAATGAATGTATTGTCCCATGTAAACAAACCAAATGTCATACCAAAATGTAAACATGTGAAAAACAATGCACTAAGTATGTAATCAAATGAACATACATAGCGTGAAACGTCATGTAAAACGATGTACTAAGTAATGCACACAATGGGCACACCTAGCAGGAAATGTCATGTAAAACAATGTACTAAGTAATGCACACAATGGGCACACCTAGCAGGAAATGTCATGTAAAACAATGTACTAAGTAATGCACACAATGGGCACACCTAGCATAAGATGAAATGAAATCATGTACTATAATGTACTAACGAACATAGCAGGTATATGATGTGAAAAACAGGAAAGCATGAAAGTAACAAGTAGGCACATGTGTTTCACCCCAAAACAGTTTGGAAAACAGTAAAAGAGGGGTCTATGTACTCACTTGTGATTGCTCAGATGTCTAAAGATAATCACCAAGTAATGCTAGAGATCCCGGAATCAAACGGCACCTAGTATAGGTAACTATGTTAATAAACCGGACCTATCTCGGAAGACTGGGTAGCATTAGGGTTTGTAAACCAAATGAGTGTCGGAACTCACGTGATATGGTTTAACAAAGCCTACATGCTAAATGAAACTTAACCTAAGTCTTATTGACCCATTATGATCCGTTTAGGTAGCTTATGCTACTTTAACGCATCGTGCGCGTGAAACGCGTTCGGACCGCCTAACTAGTCCTATGACAAGTATTATATGCCTAAACATGTTACATAATCAGTTACGTGACAAAAGTTTAGGTTACATATGCTAAATTACCAATTATGTATGAAAAGGGTATTCTGGTAATTTACCTAAGGCATATAAACTACCTATCATACAACTACTTAAACGTCGTGACCATAAGGTATAACCTCGGAAGGTTATTCCCTACACTATGGTCACCTAATGTATTTGGTCGGATCCTAATGATCGACCAAACTGGGTCGGGTTCGAAGGTATAGGCGATTTATCAGATCGCCTACCCTACGACCCTAGACAACGTGGTAATCAGTAGGCATAGTCCCAAGGGACTATGACCATCGTGATTACAATCACGTTGCGAAGTTCTAACGAACTTCGCATTGACCATTACTGGTCAACGCTGAAAGTCAAACAAAGTTTGACTTTCTGACTCGAAAAGCAGTAAAAATAAGGAAAAGAACGAAAGAATACTTACGAAGGGTCCCCGAATGCTAATCTAGATCAGTATAGTTCAGGTATGAAACAAGGTTTCAACTTAGAACACAACTAATAAGATTCTAGTGCTTTAAAACAATGAAAGACATGGGGTATATATAGTTTTCGGTGAACCGTTGAGATCGTTTCATGGAAACCGTGATTTGATCCCATCCATACACTTGTTGAAAGGTTATGGAAGCCACATATGCTCCTTATCTTAGTGATTAAGCAACTTAAAACATGTGGTTAAGAATCAATTAGTTGCAACTTGTATTTAGAAACATTGAATCTGCCCAGATAGTCAGTCGCGTAGCGCGACAGGTAGCCCCATAGGCGTCGCGCTACGCGAGCACCTCCCCTGAATCAGAAAGTTTGAAAATTGGCAGCAATGGTCCCTGCACGTGTTTAAGCCCTTTTTCGATGCGTTTGAACCCCGTTAACCTCATTTCAAGGCTCTAAAATGTAGTTAAAGTATAGGGAACTCAAAACATGCTCAAAAATATCTCGGATGATGGTTCGTTTGGTCGTACGAACGCGATGTTCGCTTAATTACGACGGAATGCGCATAAGCGCGAAAAACGATCCAAATGACGCGACAAATGGATTTTTCTTAAGGCGAACACTAAAATAAAATATAGTCATGCTTACATAAATTTTTGGATGTCCAGATGTATTCAGAACGTAAGTTATGCGCGAAAATGCAAACTTGTGCACTTTTTGACACTTTTAGTCCCTGAATGTCTCAAAAGTTTATTTTAGCACACCAAACCCCTCAAAGCCTATTTCTAAGCTATGTAAAGGATATTTAAGGTGTGTTTAACTTATGGTCATGTTCCGGAATGTTCGTTACAGTTCAGATTTGCATACTTTCGCAGTTTGTCATATTTAGTCCCTGTAAGCGAATTAACTTGTTTTTGCCATACCAAAGCCTTCAAAACTTATTTCTAAGTTATGTAAAGGTTATTTAAGGTATGTTGAGTATATGTTGATGTTCCGGAGTATTTGTCGCGTTAAAATGAGTACGTTTTCGCACCAGTTTGCGTATAACTCTCCAGAAATTGATATAGAGTTTGAAATTACATAAAAGTCAAAACATGAAAAATGTATAACATAACAAAACAGACATTGGGATCAAATAACATTGTTTTATTGATAATAGAACTGTTCATAGTGATTACAAGCACAGTTGTTACACATATACATATATGGGTGTATGAGTTTGATTTCTTGATAAACACTTGTTTAGGATATTTGCTTGCATGTTTTAGTAACATTTAAGCGATTAAAAGCATGCTGAGTAACATTTACAGCCAGCTTCAGTTGGCTGTAAACAGACCGTTATAAATCGAAAAATCGATTTTCTGAAGTCTAAATTATATATTTTCGAAAAACGAATCAAATGGCACTAGAATCATATTTTTTCGAGGTCGTTTACTATTTTTAAAGGTCTGTTTTGTACAGCAGCAAAAGCTGCGTTTTTACTGCAGAAAATGTTTGTTATGTTTTCATCATAACTTGAAATCTGTGTAGAATTAGCTCATGAAACTTGTACTGTAGATGACCACTGATGTTGTTGTAATTCTCCCACTGGAATTTCATCAATCGGACTTACGATGAATTTTAAATAAATTATTCCGTGGACTACAGTCAGAAAGTGACGAATCTGATTGCAGTCCGGTAAATGATTTTTATAAAATATTGGTAATGAATTGAATCCTGATATTTTTACACAATAATATTTAGATCGTTTAAAACATTCTGTAAAAATTCGGGAATTTTTGGAGTAAGTTAACTATTTTATTAAAATTCCCGAAAACAGCTCAGTTTTGAATGATAGTTAAAATGCAAGGGTTTTGATGATAAATGCATGATATGATAAATGTTCAAATACATCAGCAAATAAACATGAATAAATTACATATTCGATGCATTTTTATATATATGAAATGATGACATGTTAATACTTGACAAGATTATGTGTATTACGATATTTATTTTATGTCACAATAAGTATATATATTACGACGCGCAAATCGTAGATATATTGCTAGTAACATGATGAGGGTCACTAATAAAATCGTTCAAGTCGCAAAGTTCTTAAAATATGTATATGAACTCATATATACATAAATATACCAATATAATAAAAAAAAATAACTTTTTGAGAAATCTCAAAGTTATGTGAAAATTCTAAGTGTCGGAGAAACTTCGGTATTTTTGTGAGTTTTGATTATTAAATCGTTCTTATTTAATTTAGGACGAGTAAACAATTTGAGGGATTGTGTTAACATATAAAAACGCACCCAAAGGTGAGTACATAGTCCCCTCTTTTACTGTTTTCAATGTTTTGGGGTGAAACATATGTGCCTATACAATATTTTCATGATTTCGACTATATGATTACACATGCATAAGTACTATCTTTTGACGAATTGAACTATTATCCATGGTTTAAACATTGATTTCCAAAGTTTGTTACGACTATTTGTTTGTTCACATGTATATTTATACATTCATTAACAATGATCAAGCCGATTGGTAGTACGATATAGCGCTATAGGACTAGACACCCCATTCCTGTTGTATGGAATATCAGAAACCAAATTTTATCCAAATAGAATTTGCCTTTGTGGTATTTCTATAGTCTCTAAAGTGTAGTTTGATGCACTAAGGTTTGAATGTATTGCTAAATCGCGATTTATGTTATATTTCGATATACTACCAACGTGATACTTGTGACAACTGTGCTCTGTGATCGATGTACAATGTAAAACAATGTCAGTTATCAATAAAACAATATGCTTTGGTGTTATTATATGTGTTTTGATGATATTATGTGTGCAATTGTGTTTAATGATTTTACAATTTGATTCAACTCCGATTTCAAGCTTTAAATCACTTTCTGGAAGGTTATACGCAAACTGGTGCATAAACACAGTCAGTTTAACGCGACGTACACTCCGGAACTGTGACGTAAGCTAAACATACCCTAAATATCCTTTACATAACTTAGAAATAAGTTTCGAAGGATTCGGTTTTGCGAAAACATGTTTATTTGAACTAAAGAACTAATTACGACAAAACTGCGAAACGAACGTTGGTGACCGCCCGGATAATATTTAAATCCCACAAATATTCTGTTATGATCAAAATCTTATTTTAATCAGGTTCGTGTTGAAAAAATAAATTAAAACGCTTAAAAACGTTATTTTTCAAGTTTAAGCGCGTACCGCGTGTTTCTGCGCGACACAGTGCTTTTACTGCGAAACACAGACAACGTAGCCAGTCTTGGCAACTGAAATTTATTTCAGTAATATTTTGGCGAGTTTATTTTTATAGAATAATAAAAATAATTTAGAACACCATAAATCGGGATTTGAACGCTAGATAAAATACCCGGTACATAATTAAACACTTTAACGGAACGCTGTCTAACCAGACAATCGGACTTTACCCGGAACACTAAAATAATGCTAGAAGCATTGTTCCTATTTTTCTGAGCTAGTTAGGGTCCCCGAATACCCTAACACACTATATAATTAATAACACACCACAAACCACTAAATATTCTAATTATTTCCTAACTAGATTGTAACTAATCATTTGCAACCCAACTAAACTAGAACCCACCCCCCCAACCGGTTATGGAAGTAGGGGACACCCCCAAGATTTTTTGTAATTGTTTATTTGATCATGTTTGGTACTTTAGAGACACTAAGTCTAATGGTCAATACATGGTTAGAAGTTTCCTTTATAAACCCAAGAGCCTTTCATCCTTATTACCCATTCACTTCAATGCACTCCCTTCTCTCTTCCTTTCTTTGATTTCGGCTGAACCAAAGGCACACCACCATCATCATCATTCAACCATCTTCAACCATTTCAAGAGTATACAAGGGTGCTACAAGGTATACAAGCAAGCTTGGTGCACTCGGAAGCTCAAGGACTGCTCTCGTTTTCTTTTATCCACCACTTTTCTACACTCGAACTCCCCTAGCCTTGTGCTAGTGGTAAGCGCTTAGATCCTTGCATTTTACATGAATGTTGAGTGGTTAATGATGTTTAAAGATAAAAAAGATAGAAAGTCTAAAGAACTTAAACAAAGTCTTGAACATTAACCAACACATGATAAAGTAGTGTTAAAATGATGATGAAATATGATAATGCATGATAAATCTGTGATATATAAGTGATAATCTGCTGTAAATAACTTATGTTACGAGATAAATCATTATTAGAATGAATGGTAGTCGTAAATGTACTTTTTAATGGCACTATTACTACAAAAAGCATGCTGATCTGCTTTTTCAGCCGCCTTTAACTGGCTGTAACCAGATCATAACTTAACAAAAAACTGACTTTCTTGAGTCTGTAACATGTTATTATGAAATACGGTTCTAATGGCACCGGAATCATAATTTTGGACTCCGTTTACTATTTTTAAAGTGTCTTTTCGTAACAGCAGCTAGAGCTGCAATTTTTCTGCTAAAAATATGCGTCCTGTTTTCCGTCATAACTTAAATTCTGTGTAGAGTTAGATCATGAAATTTGTACTGTAGATGACCACCGATGTATTAGTAATTCTCTCACTAGAATTTCGTAAATCGGACTCTCGATGAATTTTAAATAAATTATTCCATGGACTGCAGTCAGAAAAAGATAAATCTGATTTCAGTCCGGAAAATGAATTTTTATAAAATATTGGTATCGAACTGGACCCCGTTATTTTTAAACAATAAAATTCGGATCGTTTAAGACATTCTGTAAAAATTTGGGAATTTTTGGAATAAGTTAACGATTTTACTTAAATGTCCGAAAACAGTCCAGTTTCGTATATATTAAAACAGAAATAACATAAGTAGCATTTTGCATGTCGAAGCGTGGGGTTTGATTATTAAAATCATTCTTATTTAATTTAGGGCGGATAACAATTGAGGGATTGTGTTAACATTTTAAAACGCACCCGAAGGTGAGTACATAGATCCCCTCTTTTACTGTTTTCGATTGTTTTGGGGTGATTCATATGTATCAAAACGATTTCAATATTCTAATGATGGTTTCAAAACGATTGAGATGGTTTATACAAAACTAATAACGATTTCGATAATGTGAACGAACTTGTTGGTGGTAGTTACATAACGAATGACATTCATTAGCATTGATCAAGCCGACCAGTATTAGGTTATGGTACCATAGGATCTGACAAATCCCGTTATCAGACTGCACCCATGGTTATGTGTGGGTTAGGTGGGTAACGACTGAATCTGATGATTGTTAACTTACCCTTTGGAGGTTTGTTAATGCGAAAACGAGTTGAACAATAGGCGAGTCACAAAGGTTTGAATGTTATTAGCGAGACGACCAACAGTAGTTTCACGATCTAAAACGAGAATGATTTAAACGACTAAAGCGATTATTAACGAATTAAATGATTTGGGTAAACAATTGGAAGCGATGTCACACAAGCGAGGTTTTCGAATCGATATAAACCATACGAGTTTTACTACAAAAACGATTTATGATTTGGTTTACATAAACAAATGTTTTGGGTAAGATTCATGGCATCGAGGTTTATAAATTATGACCAATCTATTTTGACTTGGTTATTCAATTGCAATACAAATATTTTACCAAACAAGGTTTTTCTAATATCAATTAACAAAGTTGTACAAGTTGTTTCAACATTTAAACAAGCCATGAATCTGATACTCACACAAAAACTATGTACTCGCCAGCATTTCTTTGCTGACTTTGTTTTTACATATGTTTCAGGTGAAGTTGCTTAGTGTTGATTGCAAGTAGGATGCATGCTCACTTAGGACCGGACGAGGCCTTAGTGATTTAATAACGACAATAGACTGTGTTTGACTTGTTTGTTTAACTTAAGACAATGCTTAATATGTAATAAAATGAAACTCTTTGCATCCAGGGTTTGAAACAATAATTCTGTTACAACACTCCCCGACGTTTCCGCCACGGTTTGTTGTTTTACGTGGTCGGGGTGTGACAGAAGAGTTGGTATCAGAGCCAATGGTTATAGGGAATTAGGTTATTAGTAAAATTTTGTCCTAGACTATAACTTTCTAGGACCCCAACGCAAGTTGATTTGCATTTAGATTTTAAAAACAAAATCCGAATCTACTTCGAAAATTAATCATCCGTTCCAGGATGATTGATTACTAGGTTTTGAACCCTCTGTTGTAAGGTTTTGAACCCTTCCAGTTTTACTCATTTTTGGCTTAGTGCCTTTTTAGTTTTCAAAATCTCGTCAAAGTTTGGGTCTAAATAATGTGAACACGTGCAAACTGGAAGAGTGAATGCCTGTACCCTGAGTTTTCTGTCTAAGGCTAGAGTGTTCGTACAAATCCACATAATCGGACTAGTCACTCTTACCTGGGAACTCTTGGGGTGAGTGTTCACTTATAGGCGAGCATGTCTTCGCGATACATTATTTTGATTCATTACTTTGATTAGTCACTGCGTGTCGTTTGTTTGTTCGAGGTAACGAACGAATGACCGCCTTCCTTATGATTCGTCGATATTTTCAATACCTATTTTGTTCTTCCTAAATTTCAACCTCACTCGATTCTCCTGTTTCGTTGTTAGACAATGCATCCTCGACGTGAAGCACAATCTTTTACTATTGAAGAAATCGCAGCCCTGGTCTCTCAGCAAGTGGCTGCTGTGCTTCCCAGTGTTGTGACCCAAGTCCACGAGATATACAACAACAACAATAATAACAATGCACAATGTAATTTCAAGAGTTTCAACTCTGCTAAGCCGCTAAAGTTTTCTGGGTCACAAGGAGCAACTGCGCTCCTGCAGTGGTTTGAGAGTATCGAGAACACATTCAGACATGTGCAATGTCCGAATAGGCGTAAGGTTGAATTTGCATCAAGTGTGTTTGAGAAGCGTACTCTTACGTGGTGGAACAGAGTGATGCGCGACAGGGGTGCCGAAGTGGCGTTGGCACAAACATGGGAAGAGCTTCGAGCTCTCATGATGAGAGAGTTCTGCCCCCGTCACGAAATTCGAGCTTTGGAACGAGAGTTTGACGATCTGAAACAAGACGGGGGAGAACACCGTGCGTATACGGATCGATTTGAGGAGCTCAGTCTCTTGTGTCCTACTATGGTTACCCCGTTGGAGAAAGCAATAGAGAGGTATATCGATGGTCTACCCGATTCCATACAAGTTATCGTGACTGGCGTTAATCCTGCTACCGTTCGTCAAGCGATCGAGTTATCTGCTACCCTGACTGAGTCGTAAGTCAGGAAGGGTAAACTTACCTGCAAGGGTGATAAGAAGAAGTCAACTGATTCTGCTAAAGACAAGGAAAAGGGTAAGGGTAAGAAGGGTGAGTCTTCGAAGAAGTCGAGAAAGCGAAAAGGGTGCTCAGAATTTTGCAGTAACTGCACAAACTGCTCAGAACCCTCAGAACCCACCAGCTCAACCTCCTGCGAAGAAAGTGTATGCTGGTACCGCACCTCGTTGTGCTTGCTGCAACGGTCATCATGTTTCACAACAAGCTTGTAGGCAATGCACAACGTGTGGTAAATTTGGGCATCTGGCCAACGTCTGTCGATTGGGTCAGAATCAAGCTGCTCAGGTTCAAGCCCCAGTTCAGGGGAATGCTGCTAGATTCCCACCGGGCTCATGCTTCAATTGTGGAGAGTATGGTCACTTCCGCAACAACTGTCCGAGGTTGGCTAATGCGAATGCAAATCCGAACGTGAATGTCAATGTCAATGCGAATGCGAATCCCGCTCATGGACGAGTATTCAATCTGAATGCTAACGAAGTCAGGGCTGACAACGAGGTTGTTAATGGTACGTTTCTTGTTAACAATTGACCTGCATCTATTCTTTTTGATTCTGGTGCCGATTGGAGTTTTGTTTCATTATCTTTTGAACCTTTGCTTGCGATACCTAGAACTAAACTGAGGAAACCCTTATCTGTCGAAGTTGCTACTGGTAAACCTCTTGTTCTCGATTCTGTTATTCGTGATTGTCAGTTAAACCTTGATAACCATCTTTTTCCCACCGACCTCACGCCGATGCAACTCGGGAGTTTCGATATTATCGTGGGGATGGATTGGTTAACCAAACATCATGCTGAGGTGGTTTGTTTCGATAAGATTGTTCGTATTCCTCTTCCGTCTGGCGATATTCTGGAAGTTCGTGGCGAGAAACCATCTGGTGGATTGAAGCTTATGTCGTGTATGAAGGCCCAAAGATATTTGCAAAAAGGATATGTTGCTTTCCTGGCACATGTCACTGAGGAGAAAGACAAGAGCATGAGTATTCAGGATATTCCGATTGTTCGGGATTATCCAGAGGTGTTTCCCGATGAACTGCCTGGTTTGCCGCCAGCTCGTCAAGTCGAGTTTCATATTGACCTTGTACCCAATGCCAACCCGGTTGCGAAAGCACCTTATCGTCTTGCACCGTCAGAGATGCAAGAGTTATCGAAACAGCTTCAAGAGTTGTCTGATAAAGGATTCATCCGTCCGAGCTTTTCGCCTTGGGGAGCTCCTGTCCTCTTCGTGAAATAGAAAGATGGATCTTTTCGAATGTGTATCGATTATCGTGAGCTTAATAAGCTTACCATCAAGAATCGATATCCCCTACCTAGAATTGATGATCTCTTCGATCAGCTGCAAGGTGCTTCATGTTTTTCCAAGATCGATCTGTGTTCTGGGTATCATCAACTTCGCGTGTTCGAAGAAGATATCCCCAAAACTGCTTTCCGTACAAGATATGGGCACTACGAGTTCACTGTCATGCCTTTTGGTTTGACAAATGCCCCAGCTATCTTCATGGACTTAATGAATAGGGTTTGTAAACCTTATTTAGATAAGTTCATCATTGTGTTCATCGACGATATTCTCATTTATTCAAAGTCTCGAGCCGATCACGAGCAACACCTTCGTTTGAAATTGGAACTCCTAAAGAAGGAACAACTTTTTGCTAAATTCTCCAAGTGTGAATTCTGGCTTAAAGAAGTTCAGTTCTTGGGTCATATTGTCAATAAGCAGGGTATTCATGTAGATCCATCCAAGATTGTTGCAATTAAGGATTGGAATACACCAGCGACACCTACAGAAGTTCGTTCTTTTCTTGGTCTTGCTGGTTATTATCGTCGATTCATTTCTAATTTCTCAAAGATCACGGTTCCACTCAATGCTTTGACTCAGAAGAATAAGCCTTTTGAGTGGGGACCTAGGCAAGAAGAAGCATTCCAAACGCTGAAACGGAAGCTCTGTGATGCTCCTGTTCTATCTCTACCTGAGGGAAACGATGATTTTGTTGTCTATTGTGACGCGTCGAATCTAGGACTTGGTTGCGTTCTTATGCAACGAGGTAAAGTCATAGCTTATTCGTCTAGATAGTTGAAAGTTCACGAGAAGAACTATACAACTCATAATCTTGAGTTAGGAGCTGTGGTTTTTGCACTTAAAATCTGGAGACACTACCTCTATGGAACGAAGTGTGTGGTTTTCACAGACCACAAAAGTCTCTAGCATATTCTCAATCAGAAGGAGCTGAACATGAGGCAACGACGTTGGGTTGAACTCTTAAACGATTATGATTGCGAGATCCGCTACCATCCTGGTAAGGCGAATGTCGTAGCCAATGCGCTTAGTCGAAAGGAACGAGTCAAGCTTCATTCTGTGCGAACTCTATCTGATATTCAATCTCATGTTCTTCAAACTCAACGAGCTTGTGTGATCAAAGACTTATTGAAGTATGAACTACCGCTTCAACTTGAGCTTAAACTCGAAAGGAAAGACGATGGTTTACTCTATTTTGAGAATCGTTTGTGGATTCCGAATCAGGACGATCTTCGCACCTTAGTAATGGACGAATCTCACAAGTCTCGATATTCTATCCATCCTGGTGCTGATAAAATGTACAAGGATCTTCGTACCCAGTATTGGTGGCCTGGTATGAAGAAGGATGTTGCCTTGTATGTATCGAAATGCCTAACTTGTCTCAAAGTCAAGGCGGAACATCAACGACCTTCTGGTTTGCTTGTACAACCAGAGATACCGGTTTAGAAATGGGAGAACATTGCAATGGATCTCATCACCAAGTTACCGCGTACGTCTAAAGGTCACGATGCTATTTGGGTCGTAGTTGATCGTTTGACAAAATCAGCTCACTTCTTACCAATCCGTGAGGATTTCTCTGCTGAGAAGCTTGCCAAGATCTATGTAGACTAGATTGTATCACGACATGGTGTTCCTCTAGATATCATTTCCGATCGTGATGCTCGATTTTCATCTCATTTTTGGAAGACCATGCAATCTGCTTTGGGAACCCAACTGAATCTAAGCACTGCTTATCATCCCCAAACAGATGGTGAATCTGAGAGGACGATTCAAACTTTCGAGGATATGCTTAGAGCATGCGTGATAGACTTTGGTGGTCATTGGGATTCTCACTTGCCATTGATCGAGTTCTCATACAATAATAGTTATCATGCTAGCATTAAGATGGCACAATTCGAAGCTCTCTATGGTCGAAAATGTCGTTCACCTGTCTGTTGGAATGAGACCGGTGAACCTCAGCTTACTGGACCTGAGATCATTCTGGAAGCAACAGACAAAATCAAGAAAATTCGCGATAATCTTGTGACAGCTAGAAGCCGTCAAAAGAGTTATGCAGATTTGGGACGCAAGCCCATGGAATTTCAAGTCGGAGACCGTGTCCTACTCAAGGTTTCACCTTGGAAGGGAGTGGTGAGATTTGGAAAGAAAGGAAAACTTGCACCACGATATGTTGGACCATTTAAGATTGTTGAAAGAATTGGAAAGGTTGCCTATCGACTAGAGCTACCTCCAGAGCTTGGAAATGTTCATCCGAGTTTTCACGTGTCCAATTTGCGAAAGTGTTTAGCTGATGCTGATCTTCACATTCCTCTCGACAAGATTCAAATTGATGAAATGATGCACTTTGTCGAGAAACCTGTGGAGATAGTGGACCGTACAGACAAACAGTTGAAGAACAAACGGATTCATTTGGTAAAAGTTCGTTGGGAATCCAAACGTGGCCCCGAGTTTACTTGGGAACATCAGGACCAGATGAAGGCGACATATCCGCATTTGTTTTCACAAGATTCATCTAAATAAAATTTCGGGACGAAATTTCCTGAAGTAGGGGAGACTGTGACAACTGTGCTCTGTGATCGATGTACAATGTGTGACACCCGTGTCACTGCGACCATCAAAAAAATGCCAAACCAATGAAATATTGTATTTCATACTTGGGATTTGTAAAAATATGTGTATCGATTGCACATATCAACTCTTGTTTCGATTTCAAGCTCTAAATCGCTTTCTGGAAGGTTATACACGCACTGATGCATAAATATAACCAGTTTAATCCAACGAACACTCCGGAATAGTGAAATAGGCTTAACATACCTTGAATAACCTTTACATAACTTAGATATAAGTTTTGGAAGGTTTGGTGTGGTGAAATCAAAGTTTAATCGCTTACAGGGACTAAATTTGACAAACTGCGAAAGTATGCCAATTTGAACTGTAACAGACCTTCCGGAACATGACTATAAGTTAAACATACCATAAATATCCTTTACATAGCTTAGAAATAGGCTTTGAGGGGTTCGGTGTGCTAAAATAAACTTTTGGGTCATTCAGGGACTAAAAGTGTCAAAAAGTGCACAAGTTTGCATTTTCGCGCATAACTTACGTTCTGAATACATCCGGACATCCAAAAATTTATGTAAGCATGACTATATTATATTTTAGTGTTCGCCATAAGAAAAATCCATTCGTCGCGTCATTTGGATCGTTTTTCGCGCTTATGCGCATTCCGTCGTAATTAAGCGAACATCGCGTTCGTACGGCCAAACGAACCAACCTCCGGCATATTTTTGAGCATGTTTTGAGTTCCCTATACTTTAACTTCATTTTAGAGCCTTGAAATGAGGTTAACGGGGTTCAAACGCATCGAAAAAGGCCTTAAAACACAACAGGGACCAAAACTGTCAATTCTGCAAGAAGTTTGCTGATCAGACAGCTAGGCGGCCCGCCTCAGTTTCTTAACATTCTTAGGCGGCCCGCGTCAGACTCCCAGAACAGATCAGAATGAACAGTCAGCGTGTACCAGCTGTTTTAACCACAACCACACACTTGCAACTTGCATATTCAGCTGATAAACATCATTTTTAGGCACCATAACTTTCCGACACTTGTACGGATACGATTAAGGCACGATATTCGACAAACGATCTTAACGGTTACCCGAAAACTATAAATACCCCACCCCCCATTACTCCAAAACCACTAGAATCTGATCTAAGTGACTCTAAGTTGGAACCATTGTTTCATACCTGAGTTATTAAGATCTAGATTAGCATTCGGGGACCCTTCGTAAGTATTCTTTCGTTCTTTTCCTTATTTTATTGCTTTTCGAGTCAGAAAGTCAAACTTTGTTTGACTTTCAGCGTTGACCAGTAATGGTCAATGCGAAGTTCGTTTGAACTTCGCAACGTGAGTGTAATCACGTTGGTCATAGTCCCTTGGGACTATGCCCACTGATTACCACGTTGTCTAGGGTCGTAGGGTAAGCGATCTAATGAATCGCTTATACCTCGAACCCGACCCAGTTTGGTCGATCATTAGGATCCGACCAAACACATTAGGTGACCATAGTAGGTAGGGAATAACCTTCCGAGGTTATATCCTATGGTCACATCGTTTAAGTAGTTGTATGATAGGTAGTTTATATGCCTTAGGTAAATTACCAGAATACCCTTTTCATGTATAATTGGTAATTAAGCATATGTAACCTAAACCTTTGTCACATAACTGATTATGTAATATGTTTAGGCATATAACACTTGTTATAGGGCTAGTTAGGCGGTCCGAACGCGTTTCACGCGAAAGACGCGTTAAAGTAGCATAAGCTACCTAAACGGGTCGTAATGGGTCGAAATCACTCAGGTTAAGTTTCATTTAGTATGTAGGCTTTGTTAAACCAAATGACACGAGTCTCTACACTCGTTTGGTTTACAAACCCTAATGCTACCCAATCTTCCGATCTAGGTCCGGTTTATTAACATAGTTACCTATACTAGGTGCCGTTTGATATCCGCGATCTCTAGCATTGTTTAGTTGTCACTCCAGAACTACTGAGCAATCTCAGGTGAGTACATAGACCCCTCTTTTACTGTTTTCCAAACTGTTTTGGGGTGGAACACATGTGCCTACTTGTTACTTTCATGCTTTCCTGTTTTAACATCATATACTGCTATGTTCGTTAGTACATTATAGTACATGATTTTATGACATTTCATGCTAGGTGTGCCCAATTGTGTGCATTACTTAGTACATCGTTTTACATGACATTTTGACATAGACATTTGACATAGACATTTCGGCATAGACATTTTAACATGATTGACATTTGATCATGCATTTCCCACAAAACATAACTTTGATTTAAACCAAGATTTACTTCAATACTTTGTTTTTGTGCATATGGTTTAGTTGAGACATTTCACTTGCCATACATGACATCTTGAGATAGACGTTTGACATGGATATTTGACATAGACATTTGACATGGATATTTGACATAGACATTTTGATATGATTTACATCTTGACATGAACACTTTGACATATTACCCAATACATTTGACAATTGATTTAAACATAGACTTCTTACATTGGTTGGTTTGGTTTGATTAAGTGATTAAGTAACGATGCGTGTGTAATATGATACAAGCATGGTGGATACGCTGCTGGTACTTCCTATATATAAGTGTTTGTATGGTATTACATATCATAGCGTTATTTGAATCATTTTAGTTTGAGACATAGAACATTTTATACAAATAACATACTTTTCACAAGACATTGATTTATAAACATCTTATCTTATGCAAACATATTTTACTTGGTTATTCATTTAACCTTACATTTATTTATACTTATCATCTGAACTCATTGTTTTTCAAATGATTTACAAAGCAAAGCAAATAACAAGGTTCATGACTAAACATTTTCTCAAACATAAGTCATGAAACCTATTTTCACAAAACCTATGTATCTCACAGGCATTTTTATGCTGACGTACCTATTTTCACATGTGTTTTTCAGGAACTGTTGCATAAGATGATCAAGATACACATAGGCAGACTTGGGCTTTAGTGACAATAAAAGATGCAAGACTAGTTAATTATGTTGTATTTCTTGTTTGTTAAGACATTGTAACACTTTTAATCAATAAAACGAAACTTCAATTGCCATGGATTTGAAACAATTAATTCTGTTACAACACTCCCCGACATTTCCGCCACGTTTTGTATGTTCCACGTGGTCGGGGTGTGACAGAAAAGATGGTATCAGAGCCAATGGTTATAGGGAATTAGGTTATTAGTAATGCTTTGACCTAGTCTATAACCTTCTTAGGACCCTAACGCGAGTTTACTTGCGTTTAGTCATAAAACAATACCGTCACCTATCCTTAGGCGACTACCACAACAAAAACATAAATTTCAAAACCGCTTTGAAAACTAATCATCTGTTCTAGGATGATTGATTACTAGGTTTTGAACCCTCTATTGTAAGGTTTTGAACCCTCTGATATACGGTTTTGAACCCCTTTGAGTTTTCAAAAATCTCGTCAAGGTTTTGGGTTTTTAATAATGTGAACACGTGCAAACTGGAAGGGTGAATGCCTGTATTCTGGGTTTTCTGGCTAGGCAAGCACTTCGTATACATCTCATCAGACGCGAGACCAGTTGTGCTTACCTGGGAATTCTTGGGATGAGTGTTCACTTATAGGCGAGCATGTCTTCGCGATACATTATATTGACCCGCTTACTTTGATTAGTCACTGTCTCATTTGTTTGCCTTTGGTAACAAACAAATGGTCACAATCTACATGCCTTGTCATTTTCTTTTGACTATCTTTCGCTTGTTTCCTCCTATGCCTTTCGTTATCTTCAAGATGCTTCTTCATCGCAACAACAATGTCCGAACCAGGTGCTGCAATTACCCAGCGAATAGGCGTCGTACTCCAGAGGACCGTTGACTTAGCAATCACCATGACTCGCCTCAGGGATGAAGCTGTATAAGGGAACTGCTCCTTGGTGCAATCAATGCCATCGTCATTATTCAAATCAAATACCTTGTTTCAAATGTACCCACGGTGGACGATGGAGACATTTGGTTAACATGTGCCGCTTTGTAATCTAAAGCAAAGCTGTTACAAATCTTGCTGCTGCTCAACCTTCAAACTCTGCTTCATATGTCGCTTGGCATATCTGGCACCTCAACCTCATGAACTTTCTACTTTGTGTATCGACTTAAGCACGCCTAGTGCAAGGTGTCGAAGCACCTCTCGTTACACAAACTCCAAAATCCATGTAGGATCTTTCTATCCTCATAATTAGATCCTTGTGGATGGGTATCATTAATCGGAGCCCTTAATTGAATTATTCGTATGCCTTAATACGTACATTACCATTCAATAAGGACAAAGCCGAATTCTTATTTAGATCTTCCTATCTTCATAGTTAGATTCTTGAAATGATTAAAGTACCAAATGAAATCCACGAATTGGATTCCTGGTGTACTTTGAGTATCCGCGTCCAAAGATAACAAATTAATAACCAAGTTAAACAATTATGTGATTATGTGCTTATGTGTTCCCTTTTATGTTTTTGTGTGATCCAAATTCTTGTCATCCAAATCCTCGTAGAATCTTCCATATCTTTGGGTGCTATATTAAATCCTCAACGGGCTTGTACGTAATAGTAAAGACCCTTGGATTATATTGTACCACTCCATAATTAGACCCTGAGAGGTCTAGGTAAACAGATTGATCCAAAAATCTGGTTAGGAATATCATGTGATGATATAGCTGAAAGGACTCCTTGGTGGCCTAATTTAAAAGGATCCTTTGTCGATCTAATTAAAAGGACCCTATGGTAGTTTAGTCACACACATCATCAGGTTTGATTTTTCCTCCCCTTCACATTTCAGACAAATTGTGCGGACTATGCAAGGAATTGCGTAATTATGGATGCATACATAATTATGAAATTCAGTGCACGGAAACCACAGTGAATTTTGTCATGTGTCTAGAGTCTATTCCGTTCATTTTTGTTTCTGAAGATGTAAAATGACTATTCCATTCATTTTTGTTTCTGAAGATGTAAAATGACTATTCCGTTCATTTTTGTTTCTGAAGATGTAAAATGACTATTCCGTTCATTTTTGTTTCTGAAGATGTAAAATGACTATTCCATTCATTTTTGTTTCTGAAGATGTAAAATGACTATTCCGTTCATTTTTGTTTCTGAAGATGTAAAATGACTATTCCATTCATTTTTGTTTCTGAAGATGTAAAATGACTATTCCATTCATTTTTGTTTCTGAAGATGTAAAATGACTATTCCGTTCATTTTTGTTTCTGAAGATGTAAAATGACTGTTCTGTTCATTTTTGTTTCTGAAGATGTAAAATGACTATTCCGTTCATTTTTGTTTCTAAAGATGTAAAATGACTATTCTGTTCATTTTTGTTTCTGAAGATGTAAAATGACTATTCCGTTCATTTTTGTTTCTGAAGATGTAAAATGACTATTCCGTTCATTTTTGTTTCTGAAGATGTAAAATGACTATTCCGTTCATTTTTGTTTCTGAAGATGTAAAATGACTATTCAGTTCATTTTTGTTTCTGAAGATGTAAAATGACTATTCCGTTCATTTTTGTTTCTGAAGATGTAAAATGACTATTCCGTTCATTTTTGTTTCTGAAGATGTAAAATGACTATTCTGTCCATTTTTGTTTCTGAAGATGTAAAATGACTATTCCGTTCATTTTTGTTTCTGAAGATATAAAATGACTGTTCTGTTCATTTTAGTTTCTAAAGAATGCCTGTTGAGAATAACTCTGTTCATTTTTCATTTCTGAAAAATGTTCGTTAAAGAGAAATTACAGGATTACGTCTTGTTCATCTTTGATGGTTATTTAACACAAAGTCACAAATAGACTCCTACGAATTAATTTCGGGACGAAATTTCCTAAAGTAGGGGAGACTGTGACACCCGTGTCACTGCGACCATCAAACAAATGCCAAACCAATGAAATATTGTATTTCATACTTGGGATTTGTAAAAATATGTGTATCGATTGCACATATCAACTCTTGTTTCGATTTCAAGCTCTAAATCGCTTTCTGGAAGGTTATACACGCACTGATGCATAAATATAACCAGTTTAATCCAACGAACACTCCGGAATAGTGAAATAGGCTTAACATACCTTGAATAACCTTTACATAACTTAGATATAAGTTTTGGAAGGTTTGGTGTGGTGAAATCAAAGTTTAATCGCTTACAGGGACTAAATTTGACAAACTGCGAAAGTATGCCAATTTGAACTGTAACAGACCTTCTGGAACATGACCATAAGTTAAACATACCATAAATATCCTTTACATAGCTTAGAAATAGGCTTTGAGGGGTTCGGTGTGCTAAAATAAACTTTTGGGTCATTCAGGGACTAAAAGTGTCAAAAAGTGCACAAGTTTGCATTTTCGCGCATAACTTACGTTCTGAATACATCCGGACATCCAAAAATTTATGTAAGCATGACTATATTATATTTTAGTGTTCGCCATAAGAAAAATCCATTCGTCGCGTCATTTGGATCGTTTTTCGCGCTTATGCGCATTCCGTCGTAATTAAGCGAACATCGCGTTCGTACGGCCAAACGAACCAACCACCGGCATATTTTTGAGCATGTTTTGAGTTCCCTATACTTTAACTTCATTTTAGAGCCTTGAAATGAGGTTAACGGGGTTCAAACGCATCGAAAAAGGCCTTAAAACACAACAGGGACCAAAACTGTCAATTCTGCAAGAAGTTTGCTGATCAGACAGCTAGGCGGCCCGCCTCAGTTTCTTAACATTCTTAGGCGGCCCGCGTCAGACTCCCAGAACAGATCAGAACGAACAGTCAGCGTGTACCAGCTGTTTTAACCACAACCACACACTTGCAACTTGCATATTCAGCTGATAAACATCATTTTTAGGCACCATAACTTTCCGAGACTTGTACGGATACGATTAAGGCACGATATTCGACAAACGATCTTAACGGTTACCCGAAAACTATAAATACCCCACCCCCCATTACTCCAAAACCACTAGAATCTGATCTAAGTGACTCTAAGTTGGAACCATTGTTTCATACCTGAGTTATTAAGATCTAGATTAGCATTCGGGGACCCTTCGTAAGTATTCTTTCGTTCTTTTCCTTATTTTATTGCTTTTCGAGTTAGAAAGTCAAACTTTGTTTGACTTTCAGCGTTGACCAGTAATGGTCAATGCGAAGTTCGTTTGAACTTCGCAACGTGAGTGTAATCACGTTGGTCATAGTCCCTTGGGACTATGCCCACTGATTACCACGTTGTCTAGGGTCGTAGGATAAGCGATCTAATGAATCGCTTATACCTCGAACCCGACCCAGTTTGGTCGATCATTAGGATCCGACCAAACACATTAGGTGACCATAGTAGGTAGGGAATAACCTTCCGAGGTTATACCCTATGGTCACATCGTTTAAGTAGTTGTATGATAGGTAGTTTATATGCCTTAGGTAAATTACCAGAATACCCTTTTCATGTATAATTGGTAATTAAGCATATGTAACCTAAACCTTTGTCACATAACTGATTATGTAATATGTTTAGGCATATAACACTTGTCATAGGGCTAGTTAGGCGGTCCGAACGCGTTTCACGCGAACGACGCGTTAAAGTAGCATAAGCTACCTAAACGGGTCGTAATGGGTCGAAATCACTCAGGTTAAGTTTCATTTAGTATGTAGGCTTTGTTAAACCAAATGACACGAGTCTCTACACTCGTTTGGTTTACAAACCCTAATGCTACCCAATCTTCCGATCTAGGTCCGGTTTATTAACATAGTTACCTATACTAGGTGCCGTTTGATATCCGCGATCTCTAGCATTGTTTAGTTGTCACTCCAGAACTACTGAGCAATCTCAGGTGAGTACATAGACCCCTCTTTTACTGTTTTCCAAACTGTTTTGGGGTGGAACACATGTGCCTACTTGTTACTTTCATGCTTTCCTGTTTTAA
Organism: Helianthus tuberosus; assembly: GCA_030545235.1. Taxonomy (NCBI): domain Eukaryota; kingdom Viridiplantae; phylum Streptophyta; class Magnoliopsida; order Asterales; family Asteraceae; genus Helianthus; species Helianthus tuberosus. The sequence continues at coordinate 41,665,953 of CM060429.1, forward strand.
CATCATATACTGCTATGTTCGTTAGTACATTATAGTACATGATTTTATGACATTTCATGCTAGGTGTGCCTAATTGTGTGCATTACTTAGTACATCGTTTTACATGACATTTTGACATAGACATTTGACATAGACATTTCGGCATAGACATTTTAACATGATTGACATTTGATCATGCATTTCCCACAAAACATAACTTTGATTTAAACCAAGATTTACTTCAATACTTTGTTTTTGTGCATATGGTTTAGTTGAGACATTTCACTTGCCATACATGACATCTTGACATAGACGTTTGACATGGATATTTGACATAGACATTTGACATGGATATTTGACATAGACATTTTGATATGATTTACATCTTGACATGAACACTTTGACATATTACCCAATACATTTGACAATTGATTTAAACATAGACTTCTTACATTGGTTGGTTTGGTTTGATTAAGTGATTAAGTAACGATGCGTGTGTAATATGATACAAGCATGGTGGATACGCCGCTGGTACTTCCTATATATAAGTGTTTGTATAGTATTAGTGACAATAAAAGATGCAAGACTAGTTAATTATGTTGTATTTCTTGTTTGTTAAGACATTGTAACACTTTTAATCAATAAAACGAAACTTCAATTGCCATGGATTTGAAACAATTAATTCTGTTACAACACTCCCCGACATTTCCGCCACGTTTTGTATGTTCCACGTGGTCGGGGTGTGACACAATGTAAAACAATGTCAGTTATCAATAAAACAATATGATTTGGTGTTATTATATGTGTTATGATGATATTATGTGTGCAATTGTGTTTAATGATTTTACAATTTGATTCGACTCCGATTTCAAGCTTTAAATCACTTTCTGGAAGGTTATACGCAAACTGGTGCATAAACACAGTCAGTTTAACGCGACGTACACTCCGGAACTGTGACGTAAGCTAAACATACCCTAAATATCCTTTACATAACTTAGAAATAAGTTTCGAAGGATTCGGTATGGCAAAAACATGTTTATTTGAACTAAAGAACTAATTACGACAAAACTGCGAAACGAACGTTGGTGACCGCCCGGATAATATTTAAATCCCACAAATATTCTGTTATGATAAAAATCTTATTTTAATCAGGTTCGTGTTGAAAAATAAATTAAAACGCTTAAAAACGTTATTTTTCAAGTTTAAGCGCGTACCGCGTGTTTCTGCGCGACACAGTGCTTTTACTGCGAAACACAGACAACGTAGCCAGTCTTGGCAACTGAAATTCATTTCAGTAATATTTTGGCGAGTTTATTTTTATAGAATAATAAAAATAATTTAGAACGCCATAAATCGGGATTTGAACGATAGATAAAATACCCGGTACATAATTAAACACCTTAACGGAACACTGTCTAACCAGACAATCGGACTTTACCCGGAACACTAAAATAATGCTAGAAGCATTGTTCCTATTTTCTGAGCTAGTTAGGGTCCCCGAACACCCTAACACACTATATAATTAATAACACACCACACACCACAAACTACTAAATATTCTAATTATTTCCTAACTAGATTGTAACTAATCATTTGTAACCCAACTAAACTAGAACCCACCCCCCCAACCGGTTATGGAAGTAAGGGACACCCCCAAGATTTTTTGTAATTGTTTATTTGATCCTGTTTGGTACTTTAGAGACACTAAGTCTAATGGTCAATACATGGTTGGAAGTTTCCTTTATAAACCCAAGAGCCTTTCATCCTTATTACCCATTCACTTCAATGCACTCCCTTCTCTCTTCCTTTCTTTGATTTCGGCTGAACCAAAGGCACACCACCATCATCATCATTCAACCATCTTCAACCATTTCAAGAGTATACAAGGGTGCTACAAGGTATACAAGCAAGCTTGGTGCACTCGGAAGCTCAAGGACCGCTCTCGTTTTCTTTTATCCACCACTTTTCTACACCCGAACTCCCCTAGCCTTGTGCTAGTGGTAAGCACTTAGATCCTTGCATTTTACATGATTGTTGAGTGGTTAATGATGTTTAAAGATCAAAAAGACAGAAAGTCTAAAGAACTTAAACAAAGTCTTGAACATTAACCAACACATGATAAAGTAGTGTTAAAATGATGATGAAATATGATAATGCATGATAAATCTGTGATATATAAGTGATAATCTGCTGTAAATAACTTATGTTACGAGATAAATCATTATTAGAATGAATGGTAGTCGTAAATGTACTTTTTAATGGCACTATTACTACAAAAAGCATGCTGATATGCTTTTTCAGCCGCCTTTAACTGGCTGTAACCAGATCATAACTTAACAAAAAACTGACTTTCTTGAGTCTGTAACATGTTATTATGAAATACGGTTCTAATGGCACTGGAATCATAATTTTTGGACTCCGTTTACTATTTTTAAAGTGTCTTTTCGTAACAGCAGCTAGAGCTGCAATTTTTCTGCTGAAAATATGCGTCCTTTTTTCCATCACAACTTGAATTCTGTGTAGAGTTAGAACATGAAATTTGTACTGTAGATGACCACCGATGTATTTGTAATTCTCTCACTGGAATTTCGTAAATCGGACTCTCGATGAATTTTAAATAAATTATTCCGTGGACTGCAGTCAGAAAAAGATAAATCTGATTTCAGTCAGGAAAATGAATTTTTATAAAATATTGGTAACGAACTGGACACCGATATTTTTACACAATAATATTTGGATCGTTTCAGACATTCTGTAAAAAAATTGGGAATTTTTGGAATAAGTTAACTATTTTACTTAAATGTCCGAAAACAGTCCAGTTTCGTATATATTAAAACAGAAATAACATAAGTAGCATTTTGCATGTCGAAGCGTGGGTTTTGATTATTAAAATCATTCTTATTTAATTTAGGGCGGATAAACAATTGAGGGATTGTGTTAACATTTAAAAACGCACTCGAAGGTGAGTACATAGATCCCCTCTTTTACTGTTTTCGATTGTTTTGGGGTGATTCATATGTATCAAAACGATTTCAATATTCTAACGATGGTTTCAAAACGATTGAGATGGTTTATACAAAACTAATAACGATTTCGATAATGTGAACGAACTTGTTGGTGGTAGTTACATAACGAATGACATTCATTAGCATTGATCAAGCCGACCAGTATTAGGTTATGGTACCATAGGATCTGACAAATCCCGTTATCAGACCGCACCCATGGTTATGTGTGGGTTAGGTGGGTAACGACTGAATCTGATGATTGTTAACTTACCCTTTGGAGGTTTGTTAATGCGAAAACGAGTTGAACAATAGACGAGTCACAAAGGTTTGAATGTTATTAGCGAGACGACCAAAAGTAGTTTCACGATCTCAAACGAGAATGATTTAAACGACTAAAGCGATTATTAACGAATTAAACGATTTGGGTAAACAATTGGAAGCGATGTCACACAAGCGAGGTTTTCGAAACGATATAAACCATACGAGTTTTACTACAAAAACGATTTATGATTTGGTTTACATAAACAAATGTTTTGGGTTAAGATTCATGGCATCGAGGTTTATAAATTATGACCAATCTATTTTGACTTGGTTATTCAATTGCAATACAAATATTTTACCAAACAAGGTTTTTCTAATATCAATTAACAAAGTTGTACAAGTTGTTTCAACATTTAAACGAGCCATGAATCTGATACTCACACAAAAACTATGTACTCGCCAGCATTTCTTTGCTGACTTTGTTTTTACATATGTTTCAGGTGAAGTTGCTTAGTGTTGATTGCAAGTAGGATGCATGCTCACTTAGGACCGGACGAGGCCTTGGTGATTTAATAACGATAATAGACTGTGTTTGATTTGTTTGTTTAACTTAAGACAATGATTAATATGTAATAAAACGAAACTCTTTGCATCCATGGTTTGAAACAATAATTCTGTTACAACACTCCCTGACGTTTCCGCCACGGTTTGTTGTTTTACGTGGTCGGGGTGTGACAATACTGTTTACTAAAGCATAATTTGATATGCTATTGTTTACTAAAATATAGTTTGATATATTACCAAACCACGATTTAGGTATGTTCCGACATACTACCAACGTGATATTATTTACTAGTGTATAATTTGATATATTATGTACAAATCCAACATATATTTTGTTATTTACTAAAACATAGTTGATATGTTATTTACAAAACCAAAGTATACTTATGATATACTACCGAAAACTATTATTTTAACAGCTAAAGTATATTTGATATACTATCTGTTTAACTGTTTTGAAACTAGAATATATTTTAATATATCACTTATCCGACTTTCTTAAAACCAAGGTATATTTTTATGTATACTACAACTTTTATATCAATGCAAAGTGTTCTAGTAACCAAAATTTTATCAAGGATTCATGGCTACCTTTATAAACATATAATCTTTTCTTATATGATCCAAAGCCATGAATCTAATTCACAAACCTATGTTACTCACAGGCATTTTTATGCTGACGTATTTACTTTCACATATGTTTCAGGTTTATTTCGTGACGACTGTTGATTGCTTTACATAGGATGGACATGGGCCTTAGTAATTATAAAAACATGAACGACAATTGTACTGTTTGTTGATCAAATTCCAAGACAATGTAACTTTTTATGTAATAAAACAATATTCTAAATTCCATGTGTTGTGAAACAATGATTCTGTTGCAACACTCCCCGACGTTTCCGCCACGATTTGTTGTTTTACGTGGTCGGGGTGTGACACCTTATGAGATTGAATCAGAATCAGGGAAAGGAACATACCGACTCAAGAATATGTAGGGGGATATGCTACCAAGATCTTGGAATGCTATACATCTAAAGCTCTATTTCAAGTGAGTTTAGAATTTAATTTCTAACTCAGGATGGTATGAGTTCTATCTCTTTTAACACATTAGATATTATTTATTCTTTTGAGCCCAATATCAGAAGAAGAATCCATTCAGTGAAAGCTTTGCAATCTGTGGTTATTTTAACTAACATTTTTTGGCGTTTTAAAGTGAGTGGTTTCTAGAGGATATGGCGTTTGTTTTTCTGGGTGTGATCAATTCATTGTGTATAGACCCCTCTCTTATAGGAGTTTTTTGGCGTGTAGTTTAGGCGGGATTTTTTTTATTGTAATAAATGATAGTAATAAAGTAACCGTCTTTTCAGTTACTGTTTTGATCAGCTTTATCAGTTTATAGGTGATAGATGTCCCATATTCTAAGTTAGGCGTTTTTTTTAAATGGCGTTATACAGACCAAGATGACAAAATACGATAACAAAGAAAATAAAATATTAAGCAGGAAAAATATTTTTTGTTATTTCTGGCGTTTTGTAAGCAATAACCTTTTTTAGTATTTTTTTGGCGTTTTGCAAATAAATAAAGAAATATATCATTTAATTATCTTAAAAAAAAAGAAGATTACACAGAAGAAAAAAAAAGAAAAAAAAATTAAAACCCTTCGTCAGAAGGTACTTTACCCGAAAAGTATCCATCACTTGATCATCTTCTTCCTCGGAGTCTTCATCTGGATCTTCATCCATGTCATCAGCTTCATCTTCATCGGCTTCTTGTTCCTGAAGATTCTGAAGCCTCCACTTGAACATGTTTTGCATTAACTCCAATTTTGAGTCCATTTCTGTGTTCAAACAAGTGGCGTTATGCAATTCTTCCATGAAACCAAGCCCCTGCTTTGTCATGATGTTTTCAAGCCAGTAGACTTCCTGCTCTCCGCTGTCTTATATAACGGTCACCATGTATGTTTCATCATCAAAATGCCATGATGTCATGACAGGGTCCGGCTTTACATCTGCTTTGATTGGTCCAAATTTCCTTGTTAATGCTTTCATAAGCATATGTGTTTCATGGCATTCGTTGTCCAGAGAGATGCCAAGGGATAGGATACCCCTCTGTACCTCTTCTTCCATATTCAAAATTGCCTTGGTTGTCCTAACATACACCCTCCTTCTGTTGTCAAAACGCAGGACGAATCGCCTGATTGCCAGAGTGTATCTCCACCAAACGATTATTGCCATTTTTGGCATTTTGGTTAAATTGGCGTTTTTGGTTAAAGATGTTTTTGCAGAAATGGATAGATTGAAGTGATTATGGAAGCGATGTTTTTACGTCGTTTATATAATGAAGTTTTTGGCGCGTAATTTAGGAGGGAATTTCTTCTAATAAATGTTAATAACTGAAATTCAGTTATTGTGTTGTTTCCTCTTCCTGTAATATCCAACGCGTTTTATCACTAATTTTTGGCGTTTTTCTTTTAATGGCGTTTTATTTTTTTTGAATGGCGTGTTATAATTTGATGGCGTTTTGGATTTGAGCGGTAAAAGACCCTTTTACCCTTAATGAAGCGCGCCCCACATAATAAAATTGATGTTATTTACGAAAACGCCACAGCGCAATCTAGTCCATGGATTGTTTTGATCTGACGATCCATAAGCGTTCTCTCCGTTCTCACACTTTCCACCGTTTTCTCTAAATCCTGACCCTATATATATATATATATATATATATATATCACACTCCAACCGATAGCGGAAACATCAGGATATGGCACTAAGCGATGAGATTGCTCGAGAGAATCCATAACACTAAGATTGCAGCAATATTAATTAGTTTCACTACATGGCCATACTAATGTCATATAAGGTCAAGTGCAAGTAGTTCAAATAAGAGATACAATAGATTGATAAAAGTCTACGCGTGTATCTATGGTAGCCTAATCTTGATTCGAGATAACCTGCAACATACATTAAAATAATGTCAATACAAAAATGTATTGGCGAGTATACAGGTTTGATATAATAGTAAGATAGATAAAAGCGTTGCGAATTTCCACATACATAAAGGAGATACAACACAACATATACCCTAACTAGACAATCAGTCAAGCTAAGTCTCGAGATGACTGCGAAGGAGAGGTGTGAAGTCCTTAACTAGACCCCGTCGGGTGCGAGTCGAACTATAGTACCATACTAGCTAAGGTGGAACATCAATGAGTAAAAGTCCTAGTACATATGTATCTAGCATCGCGTATAAATATGTATGTCAGTCCTTCGCGTGTGAAAATTAGTTTAGAGCGTATAGTATGTTACACCCAAAAGGTGCGTTTTAAAGCGAAAATGGGTCAAATACTCACCGTGAGTGCGTAAACAGCAAACATGATCGAGATGTAGTGGGAAAGCGTTGGGTCAGCCTGCGTGTAGAAACAAAAGTGCATCAGTCTTCGATAACGTTGAACGGAGAGTCGTGCCGGTCAAACAGTGGGTTGTACGAAGCATCACTCGCACAAGGCATCACCCTTGTGCGAGTCATCACTCGTATGAGTAATGGCTTGTTGTCATCATCCATACGAGTGAATGCTCATGTGAGTGAACTGTTTTTGCCTCCAAAATCAAGTGTTTTCGAGTCGTTCTTGGGGAAATCGAGTGTTCATCCCTCCATCCTTAGGCCACAGATCGAACCTTGAGCCAGAGAGGTCTTTTGGAGCGAGCTAGTGTTTTGTGAAAACTCGGACTGGGTCATACGAACCCCAAGTGGTTCGTGCGAGCCAGTCCAGTTTTCACAAACGACTGTTCTTGCGTCTTCATGCAACCGGAACTGAGTTTCGCCTGAATCGGACATAGTTTTGAATCCTTTTCATGACGGTTTTTGACACCGCTTCGTTCCACTAACAGTGAACAAAACATGTGTCAGTTTAGTCCGTTTTTGTGTAAAAATCAGGTTTTAAAACAATTTTCTTAAGATAAACACTTGGTGAGTTTGAAACAACAAGGTTTCAGATCTAAGAAGCCAATGCTAACTCAGACATACTCGGTTAAGTGTAAATCTGAGTTAAAATAAGAAGGTTTTGTGAAAAAGATGAAGGTTTTCATAAACAAAGAAGTTTGGATGAAAGCGGAGATAATCTCGTGTGAAATCGTTGTAGAAATATTTGTGTTTGGCGTGAAAAACATAGTCTTCTTACTCTAAACAGAGATAGCACGTGTAGAGAACTCCTTGTGCGAGTGACAACAAGTTGTGCACGAGTAAAGGAGTGTGGTATTTATAGGGGAGGAGAAAGTGAGCAGATGAGTCTTGTGTGAGTGAATGTTCATACGAATGATCACCCGTACGAGTGATCATTCGTATGGCTGAGTCTTTTGTGCGAGTCAAGTGTCCTTGTGCGAGCCATGGTTCACTCGTACGAGTGAGTCTGGTTCGCGTTTTAGCTGTTTTCGTTCAGTGTTTTCGTTTGTATTAGTTAGTTTTATTACGTTAAGCATTTTAGCGAGGCGTTAAGCGTTGTGTTGCGTATAAATGCGATGAAGCGAGCGAGCGAGTGAGCGTTTAAGCGAGTTTTAATACATATAAACATAAGTAACAATATATATATATCTGTGTGTGTGTAACCGCGTTTTGAGTTGCGTTGTGTTGGTGCGAGAGCGAGCGAGTATTTTAGATACTCACATGATGTAATTGTGTAAGCGAGAGCGTTATAAGTGTAAGCGTTGTGAAGTACGATATAGTGTGTTGAAATAAGCGATGTAGTGCGAAAGTATGCGATGTAGCGTAGTAAGCGATATAGTTCACATTATGATCTGAATCTCGGGTGCTAGGCATAACGAGAGTAATTAGCGTGAAAGTGCGGGTTGTTACAGTCTCCCCTGCTTTAGGAAACTTCGTCCCGAAATTTATTCGAAAGGAAGACTGTGAGACTTTGACATGAATAAGTAGCTATAAAAATGTTAGGGTAAGCTGAAGATGAACGAGCGATTGATCGAGGTTTGACGAGCGAGAGCGTCTCGGTGACATGGAAAATCGATGAGTGAAGCTACTTTTTTGACTAAAGGATAGTAACTCATGAGTTGATGATCAAAAGGTTTTAAGTTTTCGAAAAGTTTTGTTAAGTTATTACAAAAATATTTTAAGGAAATTTTGATTTATGAAAATTTTCTTATGACGTGGTGTTTAACTGAGTTGACTTAAACCCACGTTATAAGAAGGTTTTATTGGTTCCAAATTTTAATCGAGTCTTTAGATAACGTAAGTAAGGTTTGTATTGGTAAAAAATTTTTAAATCAAAATCTTTTGAAAATGTCCCATTTATTTCCAAAACGTAACAGAAGAAGAATATATTTTTTTTAACGATATAAATAAATAACAACAAAATTTTAAATAGTGTCGAGCCCCACATGGCATCTTTCCACGAAAGTTTGTTAATATGGTTAAAACACTTATATATAGGAAGTACCAGCGGTGTATCCACCATGTTTTAGCTATATTGCCTCCGTCTCGTGGAACGATGTCATGTGTGTCGACATGATATGGACGTGTTTTAGTATCCTCGGTCCCAATGGTAAATGGTTGGACCGAGTTTGAGAGGAAGGCCAAATAGAGTGAGCGGAGAAGCTGATTGTAGACTTAAGTGATAGGAGTGTGCGCGATTGGTTCAGCGATGTGATATATCGAAGCAGCATGAATGTTAGGTGCGGTAAGCGTTAAAGTGTCGAGATGGAAAAGCGATGGGAATATCGAAGCGGTAAGAGTGATAGATGTGATAGGAGTTAAAGCTTAGAGTGGGAAGGAGATGGTGAAGTGAAGTAGATTCCAGCGAAGGTGAGATTGCGTTGCTGTAGACTTGCAAAAAGTCTAGCAATGGTGCGATCGAGAAGTAATGAGATGTTACGCCTTGCGAAGGAGTTTAGCCTGTTGAAAATAGTCACAATAATATAATAGGTCTAATAACATTCAAATCCACATGACATTTTCTCCACGAGAGTTTATTAGTATGGTAAAGCACTTATATATAGGAATTACCAGCGGCGTATCCACCATGCTTTGACCACACCGCCTCCGTCCCGTGAATAGATGTCACACTTTGTTGACATGGTTAAGACGCTTATATATAGGAAGTACCAGCGGCGTATCCACCACGCTTAACCACTTTTTTAATGTTATGGCACCATAAGAACTTACTACGATCTCCATGCACCTATCAAAATAATCCCGTGTGCACCCGTGATTAGTTTGGTCCTTGCATGACTATCGTAACTTATTCTAAGGTGCATAGTCGGGGTAAAAACATATTATATCGTGATTTACCATATAGTGCTAGTAATAAGGTTAGTGTGTGAGCCTAGGCTAAGTGCAGGAATCCGAGAGAAAGAGAGAGAAAGAGAGGGAGAGAGAGAGAGAGAGAGTCGACATCGTATGTTGAGGCGACATCGAACAATAGGACAATCATAAAGTATAAGTACTAACGTCGGGAATCATACCATTAACAACGTCGTTCTGCATTTGTTTGGCGTTAACGGCGAGAACTCCTGCTTAGTCTGCAGTTGCTACTGAGGCCTCTGCTGCTGGTGCTACTGGTACGGCGACTACTGGGGCTGCGGGCTGAGTCGGCGGTGTTGGAAGGGCTAGCATACATTGTTGTCGTGGCCCTATGTGGCAGTGGTTGGTGAAGTGACCGAAATAGTTGCAATTGGTGCAATAACGGCAGTTGGCTCCAGCCTGGTGGTGATAAGTACATCTCTGACACAGGGGGAGAGTTCCAGTGTAATTACGCCTTGGGTAAGGGGCAACTTTCTGGAGTGGTTCAGGACTAAGCGGTGCAGTTGCTGAGCAATTGAAACTCGAGCTCTTTCTCTTGCGGCTAGGCTTGGCGGTGTCTTACGCCTGTGCGGCGTCATCGGATGGTTCAGCGGTGGCTTGGTTAATCTTCTCGTTGGAATCCTTGGAAAAGAATCTGGCCAAGATTCGCTTGTCGTTGATCTCTGCGGCCAAGTGATAGGCTTCTTCGATGGTAGCAGGTCTTGCAGCTTTGATAAAATCGCCCACACATTCAGGCAAGGTACTTAGGTACTTCTTGATGGCCTTTCAGGAGTGTCGACTTGGCTCGAGCAAATATTGCTAAGATGTTTGAATCTTGCTGTGAGGCCGGCGTTGTCACCTTCAACTTGCTTGATATCCCAAAACTCATTTTCTAGCTTTTGGACTTCGTGGGGAGGGCAGTACTCTTCCTTCATGAGCTCCTTCAGCTCATCCTAGGAGAGCGCGTAGGCTGCGTCGTTCCCACGTCTGTTACGCTCGACTGTCCACCAATCGAGGGCATTTGATTGAAATACTTCTGTAGCACATGTGGTACGAAAATGCTCGGGGCACCCACTTTGACGGAGGGTAGCATCGAACCACTGAAGCATCTGAGATACACCTTCTTCGCCCGTGAAGACCATCGGGCCACAAGCTTTGAACTGCTTGTAGGAGAAGGTAGTCTTTGGTGCACCAGTCTTAGAGTCTTCCAATGTCTGAGAGTTGCTGAGGTCTTGAACCTCGGTGATGATTTGAGGAATAACCTTGGCCATTTCCTTGGCCATGAGTGAAGCGATCCTCTTATCAGCGTTTCTTCTGGCTTGACGTCGCGAGTTGGAAGCGTTCGAAGACATCCAAACAAAGAGATTGGAGTGAGATTCGATCATAATGGTTTTGAAATAGCTTTGCGATTTAGCGCTTTAAAAACTTGTTATAGTTGATATTAAAACACGTATTTCTAAGATTCACATAGGAAACACATATTTCCTAGATTCTCACGTATTCAAATAAGCACATGTAATCACATACTATATATATACATATATACTTGTATATAGCGCGAGGATGCGTTTTAAGAGAGTCGTTATGATTTAGTTTTATTGCGGGTATTAGCTCTTGTTTTAGATTGTGATGGCTGTGCGAGTTGTGCATATATCCGTAAAGCGAAAAGCGATAAAACGAGAAAATCGATAAAGCGTAAAATCTTCAAATCGAAAACACATAAACATATAAAATCTGATGATGCGTAAAATCGGCAGTTGCAGGCTTAAGATCAACGGAGCGCCCTGGGTTTTGAGGCAGCGGCTATCCAAAATGATTCGACTATTCCTTTGAGTTCGAGCACACGCTTTGGCCTAATAGGTAAATGCTCTCACCGCATTGCGGCTAACGACACTACCCTTCCGGTTACTACGTGTCCCGAGTCATTGAAACAATCGAGACTTTGGTGGGATTTGTAAAACGTTGAGTGGGATTTGTTATTAAGATGCGAGTTTCACCCCTAACTTAACAACTTCATCCCATAATTGTGGTAAGAAGAACCATAAGATAAATGGAGATTTCCGTCGAGATATGGATATCACTCCTAACTCAACGAAAGAATCTCGTGCAAGATATAATACGCGAAGTAAGTGATCTTATCGAGAGTTCTTGGTTTTCACACCTAATCTCGACACCATCACTCGTTGGTGTTATACGAGTATCTTCGCAGCTTCGTGTGTTGTGTCCAAGTCTTAGGAAAGACTTCGTATTGTATTTTATGTCCAAATAAACGAGAGAAGAAAGCAATGCAGGGAGAATTAAAGTTTTAAATCAGATAAGCAAGAATAAGCACATAGTTTCTTACTATAGACTTGGCAATTTACCTAATTCCCTATAGTTATGGCTCTGATACCAACCTGTCACACCCCAACCGATGGCGAAAACATCGGGATGTGGCACTAAGCGACGAGATTGCTTGAGATAATCCATAACACTAAGATTGCGACAATATTAATTAATTTCACTTCATGGCCACACTAATGTCATACAAGGTCAAATACAAATAGTTCAAATAAGAGATACAATAGATTGATAAAAGTCTAGGCGTGTATCTATGGTAGCCTAATCTTGATTCGAGATAACCTGCGATTAACCTGTAACTTACATTAAAATAAGGTCAATACAAAAATGTATTGGCGAGTATACAGGCTTGATATAAGAGTAAGATAGATAAAAGCGTTGCGAATTTCCACATACATAAACGACATACGACATAACATATACACTAACTAGACAATCACTCAAGCTAAGTCCCGAGATGACTGAGAAGGAAAGGTGTGAAGTCCTTAACTAGACCCCGTCGAGTGTGAGTCGAACTATAGAACCTTTCAAGCTAAGGTGGAACATCAACGAGTAAAAGTCCTAGCACATATGTATCTAGTATCGCGTATAAATATATATGTCAGTCCTTCGCATGTGAAAATTAGTTTAGAGCGTGTAGTGTGTTTTGATAAGTGTATTTAGATATGAACGTATGTTACACCCAAAAGGTGCATTTTAAAGCGAAAAGGGGTTAAGTATACTCACCGTGAGTGCGTAAACAACAAACACGATCGAGATGTAGTGGGAAAGCGTCGGGTCAGCCTGCGTGTAGAAATAAAAGTGCATCAGTCTTCGATAACGTTGAACGGTTGAACGGAGAGTCGTGCGGGGCAAACAGTGGGTCGTACAAAGCATCTGTCACACCCCCAAAATCCACCATGCGGAGTATATCACCGCTTGGAGGCGTGACATGACCAGGATCGAGGCACCAATCATATTGAACAACGTAATTAAGTAAAGAAAGCCAACCACAATACGATTGGTGACCAAAAGAAAGTAACCAATTTCAAATTAAACAGCGGAAGCAGTAAAGGTAAAATCCAAAACATATGTAATAAGTTCATAAGTTTAAATGTTTAGCATGGAACTCAACAGTCCATGTCCCACAACAACCACGTCTTCTCATGCAAGCTCCATAGATACCTAACGACCTGCAAGGCATGTAACGACGAGTCAACAATAAAGTTGAGCGAGTTCACAGTTGGGTGTTCGTTTTAAGTTGTCTCAAAAACATAGTTTTTGTTTAGTTGGCTTACTTGCCGTGGGGGTTACCCCATAGTTGAAAATATGATTAACCAATTCCTTCTTTCCCAAACCATACCCATAATTAGCGGGGGCTACACCATGTGAACCACTAGACCGTTATGATATCGACTACTAACGAAAGTAAGTTGTGCTCTACGTCAATGTCTATCATCATTGACAGTTTGCCATAGTCCATTAGTACACGCCCGTCCGAACGGCATGGTGTGAGGTTTGTTAAACCTAATAGCGCTATTAACTAATGACCCGCTCGCCATCGGCCTCGACGATTAAGTCGATATAAAATGAGGGACTTAATGATAGAGTTTTGTCTAGTAAGTTTTAAGGTTGTTGTCCTACCCAAGGAGGACGAACGTACGTATTCTACCCTAGGAGAATACGTAGGATTAATATTGGCATCCTACCTATGGAGGATGGCGGTACATATCCTACCCAAGGAGGATATGTAGGTTCCATTTTAATTCCTTAACCCTTTCACAAACCACCGGGAATCCCATGCCTTGTAGAGAGTGTGAACTCACCTTGGTTTGCTCGGTTAGATTAGTTACTCTAATAATCAGAAATCAAGCACGTCCTAAAAAGGTACAGATAACAATCAGTTTCTCATGCATAACACGTATCCTACGTACGGTTATATTATTATATTATTTTAATGTCAAGGTACTTTGTTAAGTTATATTATTTTCCCCTAAAATAATATAACTGTCTCACAAAATAAACAAGTATCCACACAAGTGTTCTAGTATAAAGTATATATTCTAAATATATATTTAACCATTTTTCTTGTAAAAATCAACCTCCGATACTTTGTATTTTTGTAACAAAACTCATGGCGAAGTTTATTTTGAAAAGCAAAGTTAAAACGTATTTGTGAACACTTGTTAGAAAAATAATTTCTAAGTGTTGGAATTTTTAGAAAATTTTGCCAGAGTTTCCTTTGTAAATGGAGGTGTCCATGCTAATAAGCATATCATTTTCTTTTCCAATAATCATTCAACAATCAACAACAATATAAAATCTTTACTTATCAATCTTGTTAAAAACAAGCATTAATTTCTATATCATGAACTTGAAAGTTTATAAAAATGTGTAGTAACTTACTAGTGTATTTAGTAAGACTTGTACCCCTTTAAAGTGTAATTGCTTCTTTAAAAACTCCATTTTTAAAGAATATGGATCTTTACAACTTATGTTCATATTTTCTAAAAAATGCTTCTTCATGTATTTTTCTTGTTACACATGTGTTTCTTCACTTTGTTAACCACCAAAAATGATGTATATTTATGTAAGAACCAAGATTTAGTAAAAACTTGTATTTTAACTTGGTTTCTTGGTAAATCATACTTGAAACATTTAGATTTACAAGACTTTAAACCTTCTTTGTTCATTATTTTACAAGAAACTTTATATTCCTTCAAGTTCATGACTTTTGTGAGGATGATCCATAACCTTTAACATGTTCATCCTCTCATCTTGCTAGATTATGTTTTTAATCATGATCTAGCAAGATTACATGATGATCAACATCATTTCTACAAACAAACAATAATCAACAAGTATATCAACACTACAACAACATGATTTCTTTATATTTAAAGCTTATGTTTAAGTTTCATCTTTATGTTCTTTAGTGTTCTTAAAGATTACCATCACGTATTCTACTTTAACCACTAAGATGAGATGAAATATGAAGGGATTCATGTTCTTACCACTAGTTCAAGGCTAGGGATGTTCAAGAGAAGAAAAGTGGTGGTTAATAGCAAACGAAGAAGGTCCTTGCACTCCCGAAAGCTCCTAGCTTCCTTGTAAGACCTCTAACACCTTGGTATATGCTTGAAATGGATGAAGATGAGTGAATGATGATGATTGTGGTGTGGCTTGGGTTCGGCCGAAGCCAAAGAAGAGAGGAAGAGAGAAAGTGTGTTGAAGTGTTGTGAAGGAAATGAAGGTTATGGCACCTAGGTTAGTTCTTATAACCATTTACAAGTGAAAACCTTTGTGTAATGTGTCATAAAAGTGGAAACATGATCCAATATTTAATTGAAATAAAATAGAAGGTCCTTGCACTCCCGAAAGCTCCTAGCTTCCTTGTATGACCTCTAACACCTTGGTGTATGCTTGAAATGGATGAAGATGAGTGAATAATGATGATGGTGGTGTGGCTTGGGTTCGGCCGAAGCCAAAGAAGAGAGGAAGAGAGAAAGTGTGTTGAAGTGTGGTGAAGGAAATGAAGGTTATGGCACCTAGGTTAGTTCTTATAACCATTTACAAGTGAAAACCTTTGTGTAATGTGTCATAAAAGGGGAAACATGATCCAATATTTAATTGAAATAAAATCTAATGGTGGGGGCCATGTTGGGCCGATTACTAGGGGGGGGGGTATAGGTTTAAGTTATAACTAGTTAGTTAGATTAAGTTTAAAATTCAAGTAGTATAGTTAGGTAATTAGTTACTAGTTGTTATGTCATAATATGGTGTGTTATGATGTTCGGGAACCATAACTAGTTCAGAAAAATAAAAACAATGCCTCTGGTAATATTTTAGTGTTCCGGGTAATGTCCGGGTGTTCGGTTAGATACCGTTCCGTTAAAGTGCTAAGTAATTCCATATAGTGTCCTATATATATATCTTTTTGTAACACTTTTAATTCCCAACACTCAGGAAAGCATACAGGACTATTTAGTAACTTTTCTGCACAAGACTAGTATGTTAACAAGCACATGTAAGTATGACACAGAAATCAGAAAGCAGTTAAGTAATTCAGCACAGTCATCAAGCACTTTAATTAACATAAATAAATCGTACGGATACATGAAATTTTGAGGGTTGTCACATTCTCCTACTGTTAAGAGAATTTCGTCCCAAAATTTAGCACGTGGTTACCGAGGAAGCTAGTTAACTTGCGTGGTTTTCCTGGTTTTCCTGGGGTGTCACATCATCCCCCCGTTGGTTTGGAATTTCGTCCCGAAATTCTGCAGTAGCTTCAGCCTCAGTAGTGGTTGTACTTTTCTTAAACAATTGGGGATACTTGAGTTTCATTTAGTCTTCTCGTTCCCAGGTATACTCTAGGCCACGACAGGAATTCCAACGAACTTGAACAAGAGGTATTCTGGTACGCTTGAGAATCTTAACGTCTCGGTCCGTGATTTCAACTGGTTCCTCGACGAATCGCAACTGGTCGTCGATTGTGAGCTCCTTTAAGGGAACTATGAGGGTCTCATCTCACAGACACTTTTTCAGATTTGACACGTGGAATACGTTGTGAACTCTGCTGAGTTCTTTAGGTAGATTCAACTTGTAGGCGACTTTGCCAATTTTCTCAATGATTTCGAACGGTCCGACATAACGCGGATTGAGCTTGCCTCGTTTGCCAAAACGAACTACACCTTTCCAAGGTGAGACTTTGAGTAGCACCCGATCCCTAACCTGGAACTCGAGTGGCTTTCTTCGCTTATCAGCATAGCTTTTCTGACGGTCATGAGTTGCCGCCATTCGTTGTCGTATCTGAGCAATCTTCTCAGTTGTATCTACTACAAGTTCTGGACCAGTGTTTTGACTGTCACCAACCTCTGCCCAACAAAGAGGTGATCGGCACTTTCGTCCGTACAATGCCTCGAATGGAGCGACCCGGATACTGGTGTGGTAACTGTTATTATATGAAAACTCCACTAACGGGAGGTGTTTTTCCCAGCCATTGCCAAAGTCGATTACACATGCCCGAAGCATGTCATCGAGGGTTTGGATGGTGCGTTCAGATTGCCCATCTGTCTGTGGATGATATGCCGTGCTCATGTCTAATCGAGAACCAAAGGACTTGTGCATAGCTTGCCACAAATCAGATGTAAAACGTGAGTCACGATCAGAAATGATGGAGGTTGGCACTCCGTGCCTTGATACTACTTCCTTTAGGTAGATGTCTGCTAGAGTGGAAAACTTATCCATTTCCTTGATAGCCAGAAAATGTGCAGACTTGGTCAGTCGATCCACGATCACCCAAATGGTATCGTTTCCGCGTTGAGATCTAGGCAGACCAGTAACGAAATCCATGGAAATTTGATCCCATTTCCATTTAGGTATCTCTGGTTGTTGAAGTAAGCCTGATGGTTTCTGATATTCAATCTTGACTCTCGCACAAGTGAAGCATTTGCTGACGTAGGTTGCTATGTTAGCCTTCATTCTAGGCCACCAGTATGTAGTATTTAGGTTGTGGTACATCTTATCCGAACCAGGATGTACTGAATAACGAGACTTATGTGCTTCATCCATCACAAGCTCGCGTAAGTCTCCATAAAGTGGAACCCAGATGCGTCCGTTAACATAATAGGCGCCGTCTTCCTTTTGTTCTTCCATTTCCTTGATCCTCGCAGGGACTCAGCCCTGATGTTTTCTGCTTTCAATGCTTCAACCTGAGCATCATGAATTTGAGCGGGAAGGTTAGAGTGAATGGTAAGCTGTAACGCACGTACACGCTTAGGTATAGTATCCTTTCGACTGAAGGCGTCGGCCACAACATTGGCTTTGCCCGGATGATACTTGATCTCACATTCGTAATCATTCAAGAGTTCGACCCATCGACACTATCACATGTTCAATTCCTTTTGCTTGAAGATATGCTCGAGACTCCTGTGATCAGTGTAAATGGTGCACTTGGTACCGTACAGGTAATGTCTCCATATCTTAAGTGCGAAAACAACTGCTCCCAGCTCCAAGTCGTGCATAGTGTAGTTCCTTTCGTGAACTTTAAGTTGGCGCGATGCGTAGGCAATGACCTTATCACGTTGCATCAACACGCAACCAGGTCCTTGGATGGAAGCGTCGCAATAAACCACAAAATCATCTGTGGCTTCAGGCAATGAGAGGATAGGCGCGCTACAAAGTCTATCTTTTAAATGTTGAAATACGGACTCCTGTGCATCACCCCAATGATAGGTGACACCCTTCTGAGTCAGTGAGGTTAGAGGTTGCGCAATCTTTGAGAAATCCTTGATAAACCTTCTGTAATATCCTGCCAAACCCAAGAATTGGCGGATTTCTGTTGGTGTACGGGGTGCAGGCCAGTTCTTGATCGAGTCAACCTTGGATGGATCAACATGAATCCCATCCTTGTTTACCACGTGGCCTAGAAAATGGACTTCGCGAAGCCAGAAATCATATTTTGAAAATTTGGCATACAGCTGCTCTGTTCGAAGGAGTTCCAAAATAAGTCTCAGGTGTCGTTCGTGTTCCTCCTGACTCTTAGAATAGATCAGGATGTCGTCGATGAGTACAATGACAAACTTATCCAGGTAAGGCTTGCACACACTGTTCATGAGATCCATGAAGACTGCAGGTGCATTCGTCAATCCGAAAGGCATAACTAGAAACTCGTAATGCTCATACCGAGTCCTGAATGATGTCTTAGAGATATCCTCGTCTCGGACTCTCAGTTGATGGTAGTCTAACCTCAGGTCAATCTTTGAGTAGAAACTCGACCCTTGCAACTGGTCGAATAAGTCATCAATGCGTGGGAGAGGATAACGATTCTTCACGTTCACCTTGTTGAGTTCGCGGTAGTCAATACACATTCTGAAGGTACCGTCTTTCTCCTTCACAAATAACACTGGAGGTCCCCAAGGCTAAGAGCTAGGACGTATGAAACCCTTTTCCAAGAGTTCTTGTAGTTGCGTGGACAGTTCTTCAAGTTCTGATGGAGCTAGACGATAAGGTGCTCGAGCTATGGGCGCTGCTCCAGGAGCTAGCTCGATTTGAAATTTAACTTGACGTTGAGGCGGAAGACCAGGTAATTCCTCAGGAAATACCTTAGGAAAATCACGTACAATAGGTATGTCTTCTATCTTCCTTTCTTCCGAGGATGTATCAGAAACGAGGGCTAGGATAGCAGTGTGGCCCTTTCGCAAACACTTCTGGGCCTTAAGGAAAGAGATGATGCCCACAACAGCACCACTCTTGTCACCACGAATTACGAGGGGTTCTTTACCAGAACGAGGGATGCGGAAAAATCTTCTCGTTGCAAAGAATTTCCGCTTGCTGATGAGATAACCAGTCCATCCCAATAATAACGTTGAAACTACCCAGAATGATAGGAATAAGATCGATAGAGAAGGTCTGACCAGCTAAGACGAGGTTACGGCCCTTAACTATGTGTGTGGCTTTCAGACTTTTACCGTTTGCTAGTTCTACCGTGTGTTTGGTGTTCAAAAGTGTTGAGGTGCGCTTTAGCATTTGGCTAACTTTTAAAGACACATTTCTAGCATCGGCACCCGAATCAACAAAAATAGAAACAAAGAAATTGTCTGGTAGGAACTTACCCGCCACAACGTTGGGGTTGTTTCTTTCTTCTCCTTGTCCATTCAGGAACTCACGCTCACCAGTCCTTTGGTTATCTTTATTGTCTCCGTTATTGTTCCCGTTTCCCTGGTTGCTGCTGTTGTCACGATTCTGCCTCATCTGCGGACAGTTCCTCTTGAGGTGGTCTTCAGCTCCACATCGAAAACACCCTTTTTTGCTACCCTGCTGCTGGTTCCAGTTTGAAAGATATGGGCTACTGCAGTCTCTAGCCATATGTCCCATCTTCTTGCACCGCTGAAAACACGATCCCGCACATGGCCCGCTGTGGTGCCGTTGGCACTTGCGGCATCTCGGTTTATTCCCTAGGTATCCCCCTGATTTTGGTAGTTCAGCCTCTGCTGTACGAGTTTCCTGTGCGGTTCTTGTTGTATAGAGCTAGGACCCTCACCTTGGTGGTCACCCCAAATATACTTGTTACTAATAAGGGCATATGCATTGGAAAAGTTACGCTTGGGCAACTTGCCTCTTCCACCGCCTGATCGGTGAGTTGGTGCGCCAAACAAATGACTTGCTGGATTGTGGGGAGGTTGGCCGCAATTACAGACCCTTGGATTTCCAGGACTAAGCCTCTGAGGTATAGCTTGATTCGTCTAGATACGGGTTGTGACATGTTAGGACATAAGGCAGCCAGGTCGTTGGACCTATTTGTGTACGCCTCAATCTCTGATCCTTCCATCTTCAAACCATAATACTCTATTTCAAGTTCCAGAATGTCGTCCAAGTGGCAGAATTCTTCCTTAATCAAATCCTTGAAGTCGCTCCAGAGGGTGGCATTCGCGTCTGCCAACCCGAGCATCTGAACTTGTGCATTCGACCAAGAATATGCTTTCCCTTGCAACATGCCAGTAGCGTACTCTACTCGTTTGCTGGCAGGGCTTTCACTTTCTTCGAATGTATATTCGATTCTTCGGATCCAGCGTAGAAGGCCGATTGCCCCTCCAGTGCCGTCGAAAGTGGGAGGTTTGCACTCCAAGAACGCCTTGAGGGTGCCTATGCGTGTTTGAGGGTACTCCCTGTTTGGGTTGCTAAGGCTTCAGCAACCCGTTCATTAATCAAGGTCGTCAGCTGATCCTGAGTTAAGTTGAGATGCCCACTCATGATCTTCACATCGAGGGAAAACACAGGTAAGAAGGGTGTCGCGAAAGTGCGTAAGTGTGGAGTGACAGAAGAGAGCAAACACACAGGGTTTTAAGCAATAGTTGCTACGCCAACTAAGCATACCATAATCAAATGCGCTACTTAAACTAGCAGGTAGGAAATACAAACATAAACCATATTACCTATAGTGTTGAGTCTTGCACGTGGAGCGAAGCGTCGTTGTCGATTGTTGAGCACTGTACAGGTTATAGTCTGGTTTTGTCAAAAAGTTTTTCCCTTTTTAAAACCAAGTTCACTGTAACCAATGGCTCTGATACCAATCTGTCACACCCCCCAAATCCACCATGCGGAGTATCACCGCTTGGAGGCGTGACATGACCAGGATCGAGCCACCAATCATATTGAACAACGTAATTAAGTAAAGAAAGCCAACCACAATACGATTGGTGACCAAAAGAAAGTAACCAAGTTCAAATTAAACAGCGGAAGCAGTAAAGGTAAAATCCAAAACATAAGTAATAAGTTCATAAGTTTAAATGTTTAGCATGGAACTCAACAGTCCATGTCCCACAACAACCACGTCTCCTCGGGCAAGCTCCATAGATACCTAACGACCTGCAAGGCATGTAACGACGAGTCAACAATAAAGTTGAGCGAGTTCACAGTTGGGTGTTCGTTTTAAGTTGTCTCAAAAACATAGTTTTTGTTTAGTTGGCTTACTTTCCGTGGGGGTTACCCCATAGTTGAAAATATGATTAAGCAATTCCTTCTTTCCCAAACCATACCCATAATTAGCGGGGGCTACCCCATGTGAACCACTAGACCGTTATGATATCGACTACTAACGAAAGTAAGTTGTGCCCTACGTCAATGTCTATCATCATTAACAGTTTGCCAGAGTCCATTAGTACACGCCCGTCCGAACGGCATGGTGTGAGGTTTTATAAACCTAATAGCGCTATTAACTAATGACCCGCTCGCCATCGGCCTCGGCGATTAAGTCGATATAAAATGAAGGACTTAATGATAGAGTTTTGTCTAGTAAGTTTTAAGGTTGTTGTCCTACCCAAGGAGGACGAACGTACGTGTTCTACCCAAGGAGAATACGTAGGATTAATATTGGAATCCTACCTATGGAGGATGGCGGTACATATCCTACCCAAGGAGGATATGTATGTTTCGTTTTAGTTCCTTAACCCTTTCACAAACCACCGGGAATCCCATGCCTTGTAGAGGGTGTGAACTCACATTGGTTTGCTCGGTTAGATTAGTTACTCTAATAATCAGAAATCAAGCACGTCCTAATAAGGTACAGATAACAATCATTTTCTCATGCATAACACGTATCCTATGTACGGTTTATCTACTCATTACTTCAATCACGTACCACACAATTCTAATGTCAAGGTACTTTGTTAAGTTATATTATTTTCCCCTAAAATAATATAACTGTCTCACAAAATAAACAAGTATCCACACAAGTGTTCTAGTATAAAGTATATATTCTAAATATATATTTAACCATTTTTCTTGTAAAAATCAACCTCCGATACTTTGTATTTTTGTAACAAAACTCATGGCGAAGTTTATTTTGAAAAGCAAAGTTAAAACGTATTTGTGAACACTTGTTAGAAAAATAATTTCTAAGTGTTGGAATTTTTAGAAAATTTCGCCAGAGTTTCCTTTGTAAATGGAGGTGTCCATGCTAATAAGCATATCATTTTCTTTTCCAAAAATCATTCAACAATCAACAACAATATAAAATCTTTACTTATCAATCTTGTTAAAAACAAGCATTAATTTCTATATCATGAACTTGAAAGTTTATAAAAATGTGTAGTAACTTACTAGTGTATTTAGTAAGTCTTGTACCCCTTTAAAGTGTGATTGCTTCTTTAAAAACTCCATTTTTAAAGAATATGGATCTTTACAACTTATGTTCATATTTTCTAAAAAATGCTTCTTCATGTATTTTTCTTGTTACACATGTGTTTCTTCACTTTGTTAACCACCAAAAATGATGTATATTTATGTAAGAACCAAGATTTAGTAAAAACTTGTATTTTAACTTGGTTTCTTGGTAAATCATACTTGAAACATTTAGATTTACAAGACTTTAAACCTTCTTTGTTCATTATTTTACAAGAAACTTTATATTCCTTCAAGTTCATGACTTTTGTGAGGATGATCCATAACCTTTAACATGTTCATCCTCTCATCTTGCTAGATTATGTTTTTAATCATGATCTAGCAAGATTACATGATGATCAACATCATTTCTACAAACAAACAATAATCAACAAGTATATCAACACTACAACAACATGATTTCTTTATATTTAAAGCTTATGTTTAAGTTTCATCTTTATGTTCTTAAGTGTTCTTGATGTTCTTCAAGATTACCATCACGTATTCTACTTTAACCACTAAGATGAGATGAAATATGAAGGGATTCATGTTCTTACCACTAGTTCAAGGCTAGGGATGTTCAAGAGAAGAAAAGTGGTGGTTAATAGCAAACGAAGAAGGTCCTTGCACTCCCGAAAGCTCCTAGCTTCCTTGTATGACCTCTAACACCTTGTATATGCTTGAAATGGATGAAGATGAGTGAATGATGATGATGGTGGTGTGGCTTGGGTTCGGCCGAAGCCAAAGAAGAGAGGAAGAGAGAAAGTGTGTTGAAGTGTTGTGAAGGAAATGAAGGTTATGGCACCTAGGTTAGTTCTTATAACCATTTACAAGTGAAAACCTTTGTGTAATGTGTCATAAAAGGGGAAACATGATCCAATATTTAATTGAAATAAAATCTAATGGTGGGGGCCATGTTGGGCCGATTACTAGGGGGGGGGGGGTATAGGTTTAAGTTATAACTAGTTAGTTAGATTAAGTTTAAAATTCAAGTAGTATAGTTAGGTATTTAGTTACTAGTTGTTATGTCATAATATGGTGTGTTATGATGTTCGGGAACCATAACTAGTTCAGAAAAATAAAAACAATGCCTCTGGTAATATTTTAGTGTTCCGGGTAATGTCCGGGTGTTCGGTTAGATACCGTTCCGTTAAAGTGCTAAGTTATTCCATATAGTGTCCTATATATATATATCTTTTTGTAACACTTTTAATTCCCAACACTCAGGAAAGCATACAGGACTATTTAGTAACTTTTCTGCACAAGACTAGTATGTTAACAAGCACATGTAAGTATGACACAGAAATCAGAAAGCAGTTAAGTAATTCAGCACAGTCATCAAGCACTTTAATTAACATAAATAAATCGTACGGATACATGAAATTTTGAGGGTTGTCACAGCATCACTCGCACAAGCATCACCCTTGTGCGAGTCATCACTCATACGAGTGATTGCTCGTTCGAGTCATCATCCGTACGAGTGAACGCTCGTGCGGGTGAACTGTTTTTGTGTCCAAAATCAAGTGTTTTCGAGTCGTTCTTCGGGAAATCGAGTGTTTATACCTCCAGCCTTAGGTAACTGATCGAACCTTGAGCCGGAGAGGTCTTTTGGAGCAAGCTAGTCTTTTGTGAAAACTCGGACTGGGCCGTACGAACCCCAAGTGGTTCGTGCGAGCCAGTCCCTGTTTGCACAAAAGAATGTTCTTGCGTCTTCGTGCAACCAGAACTGAGTTTCTCCTAAATCAGACGTAGTTTCGAATCCTTTTCATGACGGTTTTTGACACCGCTTCGTTCCACTAACAGTGAACGAAACATATGTCGGTTTAGTCCATTTTTTGGAAAAATCGGGTTTTAATACAGTTTTCTTAAGATAAACACTTGGTGAGTTTGAAACAACAAGGTTTCAGATCTGAGAAGCCAATGCTAACTCAGACATACTCGGTTAAGTGTAAATCTGAGTTAAAATCAGAAGGTTTTGTGAAAAAGATGAAGGTTTTCGTAAACAGAGAAGTTTGGTTGAAATTAGAGATAATCTCGTGTGAAATCGTTGTAGAAATTGTTGTGTTTGGAGTGAAAAACATAGTTTTCTTACTGGAAACAGAGAGAGCGCGTGTAGAGAACTCCTTGTGCGAGTGACAGCAAGTTGTGCATGAGTAAAGGAGTGTGGTATTTATAGGGGAAGAGAAAGTGAGCAGATGAGTCTTGTGCGAGTGAATGTTTGTGCGAATGATCACCCGTACGAGTGATCATTCGTATGGCTGAGTCTTCTGTGCTAGTCAAGTGTCCTTGTGCGAGCCAAGGTTCACTCGTACGAGTGAGTCTGGTTCGCGTTTTGGCTGTTTTCGCGGTGTTTTCGTTCGTATTAGTTAGTTTTGTTACGTTAAGCGTTTTAGCGAGGCGTTAAGCGTTGAGTTGCATGTAAATGCGATGAAGCGAGTTTAAGCGAGCGAGCGAGTGAGCGTTTAAGCGAGTTTTAATATATATATATATATATACACATATGTAACCGCGTTTTGAGTTGCGTTGTGTTGGTGCAAGAGCGAGCGAGTATTTTAGATACTCACATGATGTAATAGTGTAAGCGAGAGCGTTATAAGCGTAAGCGTTGTGAAGTATGATATAGCGTGTTTTAATAAGCGATGTAGTGCGAAAATATGCGATGTAGCATAGTAAGCGATATAGTTCACATGATGATTCGAATCTCGGGTGCTAGGCGTAACGAGAGTAAGGAGCGCGAAAGTGCGGGTTGTTACAATATATATGTAGTGTGAGGTTCATTGGGGAACCCTAAAAAAGTGGAGAATCGGGGAACACTTTTAAAAATTTAACTTTATATGTTAAAAATCAATTTTAAAAAAAAATTTCGGCGTTTCTTCTTATAAATACTTGTAGAAACTTTTTTAATAAAAAAATAAAAAACTAAATATATAAAAAAAACAGTTAAAAAAAGGCTAAATTTTTTTATTACTTCGAATAGCTTCTACCCAATTTTTTAAGGAAAAACGATGAAATTTTTTTAAAAAAAATTGATTTTTAACATGTTAAGTACAATTTATAAGATAGGGGAGGGCTATATAGAAAACCCTTATGTTTTTAGAAAACTCTGGAAACTCAAATCTCCCCCCATTTTTACCCAACCTCCCGACATTTTTTTTGAAAAAAATAACACATGTAATATACATGTTTTTAAGAGTTTTGGGCCAAAAAAAAAACAAAAAAGCGCCGAAGGGATGTTTTTAAAAAAAATAAACAAATTTCAGCAAACTTCGGGTGACTAACATGTGTTAGGCAAAAAAGGCTGAAACTTGCTGAAATTTGTTTTTTTTAAACATTCCTTCGGCGCTTTTTTGTTTTTTTTTTGGCCCAAAAATCTTAAAAACATGTATATTACATGTGTTATTTTTTTCAAAAAAAAAATGTCAGGAGGTTGGGTTTTCTCAAAATGGAGGGTTTTCTACCTATATATATTTTTAAAAACATGTATATTACATGTATATATATATTTTTAACAGTTTTTAAACATTTTTTTTATTTTTTTAGTTTTCGATTTTTTTGTTAAAAATGTTTCTGCTTGTATCTATAAGAAAAAACGCCAAAAAAAATTTACAAAAAAAAATAATTTTTAACATGTGTATAATTTTTAAGAGTGTTCCCCGGTTCTCCACTTTTTTAGTGTTCCCAATGAACCTTCCCCTATATATATATATATATATATATATATATATATATATATATATATATATACTATATATAAAAGCATATCCGAAGGACGACTTAAGGTAATTTGCCACTTTACTTAAAACACCTTTAAAGCATGATGTACAACTGTTTAAAGCACATGAATATAAAAAGTAAAATAACTTTCCAATATTACCCTTCCTTGGGCGGCCAAAATTCAAAATCTGATTTAGGGTTTCTTATATGCTTATCTACCCCCATCTCACAACTTTCTCTCTCCCTCCCAGGTGAATTCAAAATCTAGGGTTTTTCTCCCACGCGTATGACACCAAATCGATGATTCTCTCTATGTTCGACACCAGATCTACACTAAACGAAGGAGATTCTCTCTCTATCCGACACTAGATCTACACTAAACGAAGGAGATTCAACCAGGTGTGTGTTGTTTATGGCTTGAAGGAAGCAGACCTGAAGGGGGAAGTTAATCACTATATGATAGCTGATTTGGATTGTCTTTTTTTTGTTTTTTGGTAAATTAATGATTGTTTTATAATCATCCTCCTCCGATCGAGACCGTCACTGTAAGACCCGTCTCGAATTAACACGATTTTTAATACTAAATACGCATTTTATATATAAATATAAAATACGACCCTTCAAAATTTTGTCAAGTTAATGTTCATACAAGATTTAAGTATTCAAAATATAGTAACAAGTGTTTACAACTTTCATTTTAAATTAAACAAAAGAAAGACATCGCGGAAGCTTCATTTGATATGTGTTCGGTTCCCTTCTTTGCTTGATCGACATCCAGATGGTAGCTACATTCACCTAATATCAAAACCAACTTAAAAGTTAGCTTTAACAGCATAGAAACAAGTATAATCAAGCTCCAATATCAAATAAAGGAAAATGAAAATAAAAATTCGGAACTAGGTCTCTCGCGCCACGCTAGAGACTTCTTTAACTCTTTCGCGTGCCGCGACTGGCCCCGCATGTCGCGCCCAATCCGCAGTACCCCTTCGCGTGCCGCAGGGGAGGTGATTTTCAAGCATGTCCACTCTCTGGACCTGCATATTCGCCCAGCTCCATTTTTCAACAAAAATCAAACTTCAAATGGCCATAACTTTTTATCTACAAGTTCATTTTAGGTGATTCTTTTTCCAACGTATCCTTAATTAAAATACGGATCCTTTTATCATATTTACTTGCATCAAAATCTAGATTATAAGCTGATAGCCTATAAATCCCCTTTTTATTTATTCGACCCGTTTAGTTATATGTCATGCATTGCCTTATTCATCATTATTGGTTTCTAAACTTAATTACCCATTCCTTGGGCTTGTCAACTTTGGCGTATCACTTCCATTCCATGGTTTTACGCGCACAATGTGTCACTCTTATTATCGATGTTTCAAGCATATCTATTTATGCGATTTCAGCAAATTATGATTCTAAACTTTTGACCCAATATCATGGGTTCTTTTAAGAAAAACTAATCTGTTTTGGCGTGTCCGTCCTCCGCCTACGCTTTCATAATTCACATTCAACGAGTGACATTCAAGTCACTTCAACATTACCAAATTAAACATTGTTTTGACTCGTTTGGTTGTCTAATGGAAACCACCATTTCAACAACATACCAAACTTATTTTAACCAATATTTTGACCCGTTTATTTGTCTAGTGAGCTTCATCACTTCATCAATATACCAAATTCACATATTATGCTAAATCAAAGTCAACTAACTACAATCCATATTCAAGCATAATGTAACGAAATCATAGTTACGTACCTTTAAAGCTTTCCTTTCAAGTGCGTATCCAATCCGGCTTGTCCGCTTGAAGACTCGGTTTCCTTGCCTATAGAGTTCACCCAACAATTTGTTTAGAACTCTAATTATATCTTATAACGCATAATTCGCCACAACATTTACATATGCGTTTTCGTTCAAAATTTCGACACTTAGTTTTCATTTAGGCATTTTAACGAACACCTAATGGGCATAATTTTACATATTCACAATCAAGTTCATAACTAGTTCTTTTTGCCAATTTTAAGCATCATTTTCAATTTTCGAATGTCTAGTTTACACATCAATGTCTAGACTTACTTCATAAAGCTCAATTAACACTAGTTTAACAATCATAATCCTAGTGTTCAACATATTTCTACAAAACCCATTTAACACATAAATGGATAGTTATGAATCTCATATCTATGAACACAAAATCAACAAACTATTGACTAGGGTTTGCTCCTAGACATGATTTCATCCTAATTTCATCCAAGCATCAATCATGCAAGCCAAATTTTCGATTTCATATGTTCACCAAGAATTCAAGATGGAACTAAATAGTGAAATTTGGCATACCTTATGATCCCTCTATGGAGGTGATCACTAATTTGAGCTTAGATTTCGATTTGGACTTGTTTTGCCCCTTCAATTTGATGAAATTAGGTTAATTAGGGTTTGAGCTTGAGAGCTCTTCTTGGCTCCTGTGGTTTGTGCGACCAGAACACACACAAAGGTGTGTGTTTTGGTGTTTTTAGTTTTAATTAATTAAAACTCATTTCTCTTCTTAACCATTTTAGTCCGTCAACTTTACCCAGGTTTATAAAGGGTGCTTTTAACCATGTTTTCCTTATTACTACAAGACTTGTGATTAACTAGGTTATTTATTCCTAGTTACTTTATCTTGTTTATAATCGACATTTAATTTATAATATCAAAATCTATATTTTCAGGGTGTTACAAGTCCACCCCCCTTAAAAGGTGGTTCGTCCTTGAAACCGGATTACGTACCAAATAATGTAGGGTAGAGACATCTCATCTCCTCTTCAGATTCCCATGTAGTATCCGAACCCTTTCTATGCTCCCATTTGACCTTCACTTGGTTAATGTCCTTGTTTCGTAAGCTCTTAACCTTTCGATCCAGAATTTCAATCGACTTCACCGCATAATTGAGACTATTATCCACTTCAATATCATCGTAGTGAATATTGTTGGGATTGAACCCTATCAGAGGAACAGATAATAAAAGCCAAAACCGGATCAGAGCAATGGATCCAAATTAAGTAGAAGTTATGATTTCATTCTCTCCCCTTGAAAGTGGTTTCAACATCTGATGACCTCCAATCCACTGATCTTTACAACTGCTGACCTACAAATGCTGATCATGTCAAAGACTAATGAAGACTAAAGCTCTGCTGATCAATCTACTGCTATAGGTCAAGCACTGCTGAAGTTCTCAAGTACTGCTGGAGTCACAACAGTGGAAGGATAAAGCAGTAGTTTAGTTTGTTTTATATAATGTATTGTAATCAGTTGTTAGCACAACAGTACCATCACTCCTGCAAGATTTCAATTTCCACTAGAACTTATAGCAGTCAGAGAAGAGATCAAATCCTTCTACCTTGAGGATGATCCTGCTAAAATGAGTTTGTCATCAGTTGAACGATATCCTAGGCCTAACAACATTGAAGAATACTTGAAAGTTAAGGCTCAACAGGAAGAGGATATCTCCAAAAGGAACTCACAAGGAAAAACTGACAAAGAAATTCAAAGGCATTATCAATTTCTACTCACTCAAGTCAGATCCTTAGAGCAGTTTGCAAAGAATGTTTGTCAATAGATATCAGAAAGAGCAGATGAGTCATTAAGAAAAGACTACCTTGACAACATTATGGCATACAAGAAATACAAAGGGGAAAAATACATGTATAAATATTGGACCATTCCTGAGCTTGAAAGTGAAGCAGCTAGTATTCAAGAAATGATTAAAAACAAGGTCAAACACACTCCTCCTGATTGGGCAAAGTATAAGAAGAATGTACCTGAAAAAACACTGGAGCTAAAGAGAATGAAAGAGGAATTAATTGCTGCTGATTACGGGTCTAAAAATCAAGTGATGAGATGGAGAGAAGATAAAGTCAGGGCCACCTACAAAAGGTTGGAGGAACTAAGGAAGAAAGATCCAAGGGTTCCACAAAAAACTGACTATCCTGAAGCAGAGGTTTCAACAAGACCATCAAAGCTGCAAATCAGGAGAGCCACTGCTCCAGCTGGTGCTGCCATCTATAAAAGAAGACAGTAAAAACAGTTGGATGTTGAAACAGTGAAAGAGTTAATGGAAGGAGATGACCTTGTAAAAGAGGGCATTAAGAGGATGATAGCAGAAACTCTTGGATTGAATCAACCTGCAAGCACTGCTCAGTCAGTCATTACCAGGCCAACTTCTCCAAACTCCTCATCAAATAAAAATCTCCTAAGAAACCCACCAGAATCAAAAGTACTAAAGTGGAAAACTGATAAACAGTCCCATGTACTGACTGTGATCAAGTCTAGTGGAGAAGTGAAGAAAATAACAAGGGAACAATCACTTGGCCTAAGTATTGAAGGTTTGTAGGATCTCCTTGATCTTCCACTTTGCAGGGATGAAGATGATACAGATGCCTTAGACTTTGAGTTACAACTCAAAGGGCAAATAAGGGAACTATTGATGAGGCAATAAAGATCTACAAATAATGAAGGGTTTTGGCATTATCTGTTCCAGGGGGAGATTGATGGGATTGAACCCTATCAGAGGAACAGATAATAAAAGCCAAAACCGGATCAGAGCAGTGGATCCAAAATAAGCAGAAGTTATGATTTCATTCTCACCCCCCTTGAAAGTGGTTTCAATATCTGATGACCTCCAATCCACTGATCTTTACAACTGCTGACCTACAACTGGTGATCATGTCAAAGACTGATGAAGACTAAAGCTCTGCTGATCAATCTACTGCTATGGGTCAAGCACTGCTGAAGTTCTCAAGTACTGCTGGAGTCACAACAGTGGAAGGATAACAGTAGTTTAGTTTGTTTTATGTAATGTATTGTAATCAGTTGTTAGCACAGCAGTGCTTGTATTAGATCAGTTGTTTAGAGTTTGTTAGGAGGTTAGATGTCACTTTCATGGTGACGTCAGCAAAGATGCCACAGTGGTTTGTCCGTGCCAATAAATAGAACAGTACCCTGTACTGTTCTATTAGCTCTTTCATCACTTTCATTCCTGTACGAACAATTCACTATGAGCTCAGGCTGAGGGGGAGTTTGTTGCATACTTGCATATTGTAATTAAATCTTGTAATAAATTCAAGCATTCGGTTCAATGTTAAACTTGTATGTTGAAAGCAATTCTCCTGTTTGATTGTGTGCAAAGTTTGTTTCCATTTATATTCCACTGCATTGATCGTTCATCTTTCATCTTAATTCAAACGTAAAACACAATCAATCCAAACTCAGATCCTAACAATTGGTATCAGAGCTCAGACAGTCAAATTTGATCTAACAATCATTTTGACATAAATAGTTCAGCTCAGAATTGTTGATACTGATAGTTGTTCGTTTTGTTGAAAAACAGAGTAAGGTTTAATCACCATTAAAGTTGATTAATCAGTGCCTGTAAAACAACCAGGATGACGTCGCAATCACAAGATGCTAATAACAGCATCGGATCACTCTTCAAACCACCCATGTTGAAGCGCAATGAGTACAACATCTGGCAGAGAAGGATGGGTCACATCCTTGCTCAACAGAACACTGGATGTTGGAAGTCGGTTATCTTTGGACCTCATGTTCCAATGGCACCAAGTGCTGAGGATACAAAGAAGTTCGAACCTAAAAAACCTGAAAACTATACTGAAACTGATTTTCAAAAGTTTGAACTGGATGCCAAGGCATTTAGCATTGTTGCATCTGCTTTACCAAATGAAATATATGCTGGACTGTTACATTGTAATAGGGCCAAAGAGTTATGGGATGCACTTAAGGAACAATTTGGGGGGACTGAAGAAGTGCTTGAAAACAACAGGGAAATTCTGAATCAACAGTATGAAACATTTTGTCACATTAAGGGTGAATCATTAACCCAGTAGTTTGAGAGATTCAGTTGTCTCATGAGTGAACTAAAACTTGTTAACGTTGAATTCACTAAGTCAGCACAAAGTAGCAGGTTTCTTAGATCATTACCTGAAAAATGGGAAACAATAGCCTTTGTGACCAGAAATTATGTTGTGTTCAAGGATTTGACACTGACCCAGCTTCATGGTAGACTCCTGACCTTTGAAAGGGAGTTGAACCAGAAAAAGAAGCTGCAAGAGTCTGGTAAAGTTGTAGATGACTATTCATTTGGCAACACAACTCTTTTGGGTCAAGAAGAGTCTGGCAGTAGTAAGGATCAGAGTTATGATCATTTTATTGACATAACTGCTGGTGGTAATTTTAACTCTGATCCTCACTCATCCAATTTTGCTTTCACAGCAAATGGAGAAAGCCAGAGCTCAGATAATCTATGCTTTGAACTCAATGATTTACAGCACTTTGATCCAACTGATCTTGAAGAAATGGACATATTGCATCAATTGGCCTTGCTTAGTGTAAGAACAAGAAAATTTTACAAAAGGACAGGGAGAAAATTCCCAGGGTTAAATGGGAATTTAAAAATGGGGTTGGATAAGTCAAAGATCAAGTGCTATAAGTGCAACAGGCTAGGTCACTTTGCTAGGGAATGTAGGAGTCAAACCACTGGTCCAATAGTTACTCATCCTAGCTCAAACCCTAGACCACAAAACCAAAGCACTATGCACTATTCCCATTATACCCCTGCTGCCCATGTAAACACTGCTCATTATGCAAACCCTATTCCTGTGCATTATGTTCAAACCACTGTCCCACAAATTCAGTATGTCCAAGCTCCTGTCCCTCAGGTTCAAGTGCAACCAGTTGCACCACAAAAAGCTGCACCACCAACAATGGTTCAACCAGATCAGCAAAGCTTATTCACACAAGGCTTTGTTGACTGGAGCAGCTTACCTGAGGAGCTAGGTGATAAAAATTTTGCACTCTATGCTGCTAATGATTCTGAAAATAATGATTTCTGTTTTATGGTATTAGAGTCAATACAGGAAGAGCTGGAAACTGAAGATGGATAGTCAAGTGCTAAAACAGTGGATGAAGTTGCTGAAGCAGTGGTTACTGCTGTGGCTGATGAAATACAGTTGGAAGAAAGTTCAGAACCTCTGTTGGAACCACTGTCTGACCCTTGGTCTGAAGATAAAGAAAAGGAAAAGCATGGTGAAAAGGAAGAGAATGTGATTGATGAGGAAGAGCATGTTTGTGACTGTGCCATGATGGCTGCAGCTAAGGTATCATCTCAGGTTCTTGAAAATATGTGTTTAGACAAGTGCATTATAGCATTTGCTAACATTAAAGATGTGAATGAAAACCTTAGGGATAGAGTGTTGAATGATGAGGTCAAATTTGAAAAGTCTTTAAAAGAACTTAAAAACAAATTGGCTGAAAAAGACAAAGAAATTTGCAGTCTCAAAGAAGAGCAGAGCATAACCAAGAACCAACTCCAAACTATGATAGAAAAATATCAGGTTTGCAAAAAGGAGTTGGATTCCACCCAAATCACTTGTGAGAAATGGGTGGAGTCTTGCAAAGGTTACGAGGTCATGCTTGAAAAACAGATTAAAAGCAATGTGAAATTTGGTGTTGGGTTTAGAAAACATGATGAAATTGAAAATAATGCTTCAAAAGAATCTGTTCAATCCATTATTGAAGTTATTTCCACAAACAAGGATGGCCAAGAGGTTAAAATAACTGACAAACTTGGTAACAAAATAAATCTGGAAAGATCTGTTGGGTCCTCAACTTTTGAGGAAATTGAAAAATACCAATTTAAACCCACATGGTCTGATGAGTGTGACATCCTTGAAAAATTCAAACCAATGGATTTCACAACCACTGATGGTGTAAAAGCTCCAAAGGCAAAAGTCATTCCTCTCAAAGACATCCCAACAGTGGTTCAAAACTCTATTGCTATGGAGTCTGAGAAAAGGAAGAAAAGAGAAAAGATCAAAAACTTGTTTTGTGATTTTTGTGAAAAGAAGAATCATCTAACAAAAGACTGTTTTCATCTAAAAGCATATGATCTAAACAAAACAAGTGTCATTATACCTGCTGAGAGCTGCACCATCTGTGGTAAAATAAACCACAAAACTCAAGAATGTGTGTATCTCAAATCCTTTGATGAAAAAAGGAATGAGTACTCTGCAAAAACATCCTTAAGTTCATCAGCATCATCTGTCAAATTCACCAAGAAACAACCACTGTTTGTGCCAGTCCAAACAGCTGTCACAAAACAGCTGAACCAAACATATGTCAAAAGAGATGTTCAGGTGACTGATGCACCCCCTGTCAATCAATACAAAAGAGGTAAGGGACAACCATCATACCAAAGGATCCCACATGTTTATGAGGTTTACAAAAAGCCTTCTAGACCAAGAGTGAACAAGTATCCTTTTGGTTATCAGCAGGTGATTGGTCAAGACCCCAACAGTGGTTAGAGAAAAACATTCCCAAAAATGTTCAAACCCCTGAGCTAACCATTGACCATACATCTGAACTCATAC
This sequence comes from Helianthus tuberosus, assembly GCA_030545235.1. Taxonomy (NCBI): domain Eukaryota; kingdom Viridiplantae; phylum Streptophyta; class Magnoliopsida; order Asterales; family Asteraceae; genus Helianthus; species Helianthus tuberosus. The sequence goes on from CM060429.1 coordinate 41,701,163, forward strand.
CAGACACTGTTGAGACCCCATCCAAAGCCTTATTGGCTTTGGAGACCCTAATGAACTAATCCTTTTACTTCATGTGCAGGGAGCTTCTACATGCTTAGATAGCCTTTGGTATGTAGATAGTGGAGGCTCCAGGCACATGACAGGATGTAAAGCCCTACTCAAAGATTTCAAAATCCATGGAGGGGGTGATATATCCTTTGGTAATAATAGTAAAGGGAAAGTTCTGGGGTCTGGTACAGTACAGTCTGGTAATGTAAAATTTGAAAATGTCAATCTGATAGACAATCTAAAATTCAACCTCCTAAGTGTCTCACAAATGAGTTATAAGGGCTATGGCTCATTCTTCATAAAGGATTGTTGTAGGATTGTTGGACCAGAAATGGTTGACAAGATTGAAGCAATAACAAAAAATGGAAAAACCAAACTTGTTGCTCAAAGAAGTGGCAATGTTTATGTAGTTGATATGTCAAAAGAGAGCCCCAGAACTGATGCCTGTCTGTTCTCAGCTGCCTCTAACAAAGAGACAGAATTATGGAACAGAAGATTGGGACACACAAATCTCAAGACAATCACTGCTATTTCAAAACAGGGGTTAGTAAGAGGTTTACCTCAAAAACGGTTCACCTGTCCTGAGCATTGTGTTTCCTGCCTAAAAGGAAAACAACATAAAAGCTCATACAAATCAATTGATGAGTCCAAAACAACCAAATGTGTCACACCCCGAAAATCCACCTGCGGAGTATCACCGCTTGGAGGCGTGACTGACCAGGATCCAGCCACCAATCATATTGAACAAGCATGTAAGTAATTATAAAAGTCCAACCAATACAATTGGTGTCCAAACAAAACGTAGTTTAAGTTGCAAAGCGGAAGCATAATGTTTAAAACCAAAACTTAAGTTTAAATGTTTCAAAGTTTAACATGGCACACAGCTGTCCATGTACCACAACGACTCTTCCCCATGCAAGCTCCAGCTAAGTACCCATTGACCTGCAAAGCATGTAGTAACGAGTCAACAATAATGTTGAGCGAATTCACAGTTGGGTGTTTGTTTTAAGTTGTTTCGAAAACAGTTTCCTTTAGCTGGCATCCCTGTCGTGGGGGTTACCCCATAGTTGAAAACATGATTTGTTTAACCCATTTACTCTGGCAATCCAGCCGTGGGGGCTACCCCATGTTTAGTTATCTAGATTTTCGGCCATGGGGGCTACCCCATGTATATACTACTAGACTCGTTACCATATCGACTGCTGACTGTAGTCATGTTTATATGCCCTGAACTGTCAATGTCTATCATCATTGACGTGCCCAGATCCATTAGTTCACGCCCGTCCTCTGCGGCACGGTGTGAGGCTTGTCAGACCTAAATAGCGCTATCTAACTAATGACCCGCTCGCCATTGGCCCGGCGATTAAGTCGATATAAAAAGGAGGGACTTCGTGATAGAGTTTTGGTCTAGTAAAAGTTAACTATCCATGAGGACGAGGAATTATATTCCTGAACCCGTACTGTCCTACCCAAGAAAGGACGAGGAATCCATATTCCTTAACCCATTCCCAACCCCTGGGAATCCCATGCTTTGTAGAAAGTGTGAACTCACCTTGGTTTGCTCGGCAGATAATTTACTTGTTTAACAGTTTTGATCAACCACGTTCTAATATGGTTACCATGTGACAGTCAGTTTTATATGCATATTGATCACATATTTCTATGCACATAACACAAGTAACATACACATTTTATCGCATAAGTTGTAAATTAGATCATACAATCTAGTCAGTAGCACATATCCTTGTGTTACATAGTAGGTGTTCTAATCCCCTTATATTAGTTAAATTTAAGTGTGCCATAGTGCACATCTTCACCAGAGTATATGGTATTTAATTAGTCACATGGCTTAAGCAGCACACAATTTGGATCACATGCAACTCATCACGCAAACACACCTAACAATTCATTAATTAATAGCCTCATATCAATTAAATTAGTCCAACAATTTAACAATTATCGGGTAGACAACATGTATACAATCTGTTAAAATATTCGGCCCAATTTACATAATATTAACTTATTAGTGTGGTTATAACAACCCATTTAGTCATGCATATATACATTATCGGCCCAATCAATTAACCTATTATTTTACCTCTTTGTTTGCACAACTCATTTAACATACAAGACCCAACAACCTTAAAGCCCAGTTACGGATTTGCAAGAGTCAACATGTTAAGCCCTTTCTTTGATTCACACAATTTTTTTAACATGAAACTCCTTCTAACAGTTAATCACTACGAACTTGTGCACTAATATGAATCATGTATCAACAGTTTATCAACATGCAATTTCTATACCTTAGACAATTAACCACCATATTATCATTGCAAACTCTAACAGTAGTGCCCATCATTCATTCGGCTCACATGTATGACACATATTCCAACCTCACAAAAAGACATCATCACTTGATTTATTCCACATGAAATTGGTCTTTACCTAATCTGACAATACACATTAAACGTGCACATGGTTTGACTATCTCAAAAATACAAACACCCACATGGCCGCCAATTTCTATCTTCAAAGTTATTTACCCTTTACAACCATTTAACCCCAATTCTATTGGACCGTTAAGCCACTGTTACATCCAGTTTAATTATGAATCACATATCACACAATTGCACATAAGATCACATATGATTGCATCGATCATATAATATCACCACTAAACATCATCATACAAAACAACTAACAATCACATAATCGACAAGGAGTAGGGTGATTAAACTAACCGAAAGTTGATGCCTCGAAGGGGGGGGGGGTGTCTCCTGCTGCCGTCGCGAATAAGGGAAGGTGAGGGTATTAGGGTTTGGTTTATTTGTGCTAATATAATGGAACTAATTCCATTCACAATCGGATTGGAGTGGGCCAAACCCACTAGGTTTTTGTTTGGTTGCAACACTTGCTTTGGCTTCCTAAACATAAGGGCCGAATACGTGACTTAAACTATTGACCTTGGGCCGGGTAGATTAAGACTAGCAAGTTGGGCCGAGTGTATAACTAAACGATGGTGACCCATGTCTAATAGCGGAAGGTGCGGCCCAAACTACTAAACACACAACACAAAGGTCACATAACATCTCAACATATATTAAACACGTATGGTTACAAGGCAAACAAGTCGTGTAAGCAAACAACTTAAACAATTAACGTGCACTTAATGTAAAGGTGGAATCTTGAAAACTCGAGTTGTCACAAAATGTTTGCAAATGCTTCATATGGATTTGTTTGGCCCAGTTAAAGTCATGAGTCTTAAGAAAAAGAGATACTGTCTGGTTATTGTTGATGACTTTTCTAGGTTTACATGGACTTACTTTTTACACTCAAAAGATGAGACTGCAGGTATTCTGCAAGACTTTGTAAAACAGGTTGAAAAGCAGTTTGACTTGCCAGTCAAAATCTTCAGAAGTGATAATGGCACAAAGTTCAGAAACAAGGAGTTAGATGATTTCTGTGTGTCAAAAGGACCTTAACATCCCGGTCCGTGATTTCAACTGGTTCCTCGACGAATCGTAACTGCTCGTCGATAGTGAGCTCCTTCAAAGGGACTATGAGGGTCTCGTCTGACAGACACTTCTTCAGATTCGACACATGGAAAACGTTGTGAACTGCACTGAGTTCTGCTGGTAGGTTCAGTTTGTAGGCCACTTTGCCTATTTTCTCAATGATTTCGAAAGGTCCGACGTATAGTGGGTTAAGTTTTCCTCGTTTACCAAAACGAACCACACCCTTCCAGGGTGAAACTTTGAGTAGTACTCGCTCCCCAACCTGGAGCTCGAGTGGTTTCCTGCCCTTATCGGTGTAGCTTTTCTGACGGTCACGAGCTGCCGCCATTCGTTGTCGTATTTGAGCAATTCGTTCTGTTGTGTCTACCACAAGTTCTGGACCAGTGATCTGACTATCTCCACCTCTGCCCAACAAAGAGGTGACCGGCATTTACGCCCGTACAATGCCTCAAACGGAGCAGCTTTAATGCTGGTGTGGTAGCTATTATTGTACGAAAATTCCACAAGTGGCAGATGCTTTTCCCAGCCGTTGCCAAAGTCAATTACACATGTCCTAAGCATGTCTTCAAGGGTCTGGATGGTGCGTTCAGACTGCCCATCCGTTTGCGGGTGATAAGCTGTGCTCATATCTAAACGTGAGCCAAAGGAATTGTGCATTGCTTGCCACAGTTTTGAAGTAAAACGTGCATCACGATCCGAGATAATAGAGGTGGGTACCCCGTGCCTCGAGACAACTTCCTTAAGGTATACGTCTGCTAGAGTGGAGAACTTATCCGTTTCCTTGATAGCCAAGAAGTGTGCAGACTTTGTGAGTCGATCCACGATCACCCAAATAGTATCGTTACCATGTTGAGATCTAGGCAGGCCAGTAACAAAATCCATGGAAATTTATTCCCATTTCCATTGTGGTATCTCAGGTTGTTGGAGTAGGCCTGAAGGTTTCTGGTATTTGTCACACCCTGGCTTTGCGGAAGCGTGGTATATTTTGGTGTGACTTCTTAATACCATAGCTTAATCATAACAAGCTATATGAATTTAAAAACCATGCAAGTCATCCATTAAGTTTCGAAAATAAAATACAGTACCATTGTTTTAACCAACAACCACAACCTTGTTCAACAACATTACAAACTAAAACATAACATAAACGTGGTTTAAGGACTGTGTCTTGTCCAGGTAAGAGACACATCCCCTAAACCCTGATGACTTCATGACAATATGCAGCGGAAAACGTTCCATACCGTGCCAGATCCGTTTAATTTCCTGAAATACATGTGAGTTGAAAAATCAACAATAATGTTGAGCGAGTTCATGTGCAAGTGAGTAAGTAAAACACTTGTAAGTATAAAAGTTTCCTGGTATGTAGCAGTGTAAGAGGACTTGTGATCACCAATGGTTTGCAAGGCCATTAGCATGTCGTGAAATGCAAGTAGGAAGACACAACCCTAGCTGATTTTTGCGTTGGGCAACCAAGTCACTCCAGGTCCGTTGTGGTTAGCCTCAGAGAGGTCCGTTTGGCCTAGAGCTGGGCTCGCTACACCCAAATAGATCTACCGCTCGAGTCCCTCGGTGTTCTAACTACCCATTCACATGATCTAAACCTCCTTACGTTATTCATACCGTGTATAAAGTACTTGTAAACAAAGTAACATGTATTTCACCCCCGCAGTTAAGAAAACTGAAAACAGTTAGAGAAAAGGGGGACATGAACTCACAGTGAATGCGTATCTCTATCAAGCGTCTCCAATATAGTAAGCTGTGCAACGACCTACAAGTGCTAATTCTATTAGTCGGACGGCCGTGCTTTAGCTTTACAGTTTATGTTTGCGGGAAATAGTTAGACAACTATTTCGTGTTACATGTCGTATATGCTTGGTAGTTATCTTCCTTCCCAAGGATGGGGGATATAATACATGTGCGTAAGTTACGTTTTATCAATTTTGTGGTAATGTAATTACCGGTGTAACTTATATGTTTGTGGAAGCGTTCGCAAAGTTTTGGAATCATTAACGCTTGTAAATATTATTTTTACCCTAAAATAATATTTATGTATTTCACAAAATAATCATAAACAGTGTTGTGACAAATATATTTATCACGTTAATCTTTGTGAAAATCCCACCTCCGAATATTTAGTAAAATGTAGTACTGGCGAAATTTATGTTTCAAAAGTATGCCCAAAATAGTTCTAACACTTGTTGTGTAAAAAGTCTAAGTGTTAGGTTTTTAGAAAATTTCGCCAGAGTTTCCTCTGTAACTGGAGGTGGCCACGCTTTCAAGCGTATCATTTTCTTTTAACAAATCAACTCAATCAACTTCTTTATTTCAACCAAACAATTTCCGACACATCAAACTAGTCAATAAATATGTAATTCACATAATCGCATGAACTTGTAGTTTTTCCGAATCTATAGTGTAAACACCCTTTATATGTGTAGATCTCTATATAAAGTAACTTTAATCTTGTAAAAACCTCGTGTTTAGAGAAAACCGTCTTTACAACTTCTAGTAACAAGTGACAAATACACTTCTTGGTCGGATCTCTTTATTTCACAAGTGTCTATACACTTGTGGTTTATAAAATCATATTTATTAGTGCAAGATCCATCTTTAGAAAAACATGATTTCTTTAAAGTGTGGTCTTTCAAAAATACCACTTGCGGATACGTAGATCCGCTAGTTTTAAACACCATTTTACTGGTTAAATCACTTTTACACAAGTATAATATTTCTACACAAGTTCATGTCTCTAAAATGTGGTAGTGTTTCACCTTTAACCCTTGTATCTTTCAAAAACAAGCTTATGTGATAATACGTGATTTTACAAAGTCGGGTTAAACGAAGATTCGAGCTACCACATTATAGATCGGGTCACAATAAGCACAAATTTCAAGTCCTACGACTTTTACACAAGTTATATGCTATTAACCACCATTTTTATGATTTTACTAGACTTTAATGCATCATCTTTCAATATAACGAGATTCAACCGACAATAATCCTTTTAACCACTTTAGATGAGTGTAAAAGCAAGTTTTAAACAATATACCTCTAGCTCGGGGCTAGGGAAGAATCGTGACGAAAAACGCGTGGATAAAAGCCAACGGGAGTGGTCCTTCGTGTTCCGCTTGCACCAAAGCTCCTAATACGTGATCTTGGATGTTTGTATGGTCTTGGAATGATGGAAGCAAGAACCGAAAATATGATGGTGGTGTGTAGGGTGTTCGGCCGAGAGTGGATAGGGAGGGAGAGAGATGAGTGAGTTGGTGTTAAGTGTGTTATGATAATTCTCTAGATTAGTGTGTATTTATAGACAAGTTAAGATGGTATTACCCAATGGGTAATGTGTCCCATTGATATTAGGCAACCTTGGATTTAACAAGATCTCAAGGTACTAGTGTGTCCCCTAGTTTGAGGGGCCGGTTACGAGAGCAAGGGGGGGGGGGGGGTACTCTTGTTCGATTTTAAGTAGATGGTTAGTGTTTAGTTAAGGTTAACTAAGTTAGTTTAGGTTTTAAACTCCGTTAGTTATAAGCAGCGTGTTATGACGGGTGTTAGGGTAACCAGGGACCCTAACTGGCTCAGAAAAAGAGTAATAATAAAAATAGTACTGTTTTCATGTTCCGGGTAAAGTCCGGGTGTCCGGTTGGATAGTAATCCGTTAAAGTGTTACAAAAGACTTTAAAGTGTCGTTATTACATTTTAGTGACACATTTTTGTTTTCCCGACACTTTAGAAAGTGTCTAGTAATATTTTCTCATTTCTGGCACTTTACTAGTCAGCTAGAAGCTGGTTAAATTGTTAAAGTGCTGTGTTTGGTACTTAAAGTACGTTCTTGGCACATCCGAAACAGTGTATCTTATCCCTAGAGACGCGGTAACACAACCCTTATATCCTACACTCACTACCAGTGTAGTCAAAATATATGAGGCTCTTAACAGGCCTTAGAGGCAGTATTTGCCTGATGCTGGTTATATCAGCATGTTCACTGTGTATCCGTTTAGTGCTACTGTGCTTTTTGTGCATCATGTTTGTCACTAGGGTTCAGTATGTAATCAATGTAGTGACAGCAATTAAAGTATGATGCAAGTAAGTGCATGTATCAGTATGCAGGTAGCAGTTTATCAGCTAGTTTAATCAAGCACAGTAATCAAGTAGTAATTAATCATTAATTAAGTCGTACGGATACCTGGTTTTGTGCGGGTTGTCACATTCTCCCCCCGTTAAATAAATTTCGTCCCGAAATTTAAGTTCTGCTTGTAGAAGCAGGGTTCTTAGGAAATAAGTGGGGGTATTTCTCTTTCATCCGGTCCTCACGTTCCCAGGTAAATTCAGGACCATGTCTGGCATTCCAACGAACTTTGACGAGTTTGACACTGCTCCGGCGGGTCTTGTTAACTTTCCAATCCGTGACCTCAACAGGTTCTTCAACGAAGTGGAGCGTGTCGTCAATATGAATCTCGTCGATAGGAATGGCAACGTCAATTTGAGTTGGACTTTTCTTTAAATTGGATACATGAAATGTATCGTGAACACCATTTAGTTCAGCGGGTAGGTCCAACTTGTATGCTACCGTCCCAATTCTCTCCAGAATTCTGAAGGGACCAATGTAGCGCGGATTTAACTTTCCTCGCTTTCCAAAGCGCGCCACCCCTTTCCAGGGTGAAACTTTCAATAACACCATCTCTCCGACTTGGAAGTCCACATGCTTCCGGTTTGGATCCGCGTAGGCCTTTTGCCTGTGGCGAGCAGCTTCGATGCGTTTAAGAATTTGCGCGATCTTATCTGTCGTCTCTTGGACGATCTCGGGACCAGCAAGCTGCCTATCACCTGCGTCAGACCAACATAGTGGGGATCGGCACTTGCGTCCGTATAGGGCCTCAAAAGGCGCAACACCAATACTGGTGTGGTAGCTGTTGTTATATGAAAATTCGACCAAGGGTAAGTGTTTATCCCAGCTACCTCCTAAATCCATAACACATGCCCTCAGCATGTCTTCCAACGTTTGTATCGTTCGCTCGCTCGCTCTGGCCATCAGTTTGCGGATGGAATGCAGTGCTCAGATTTAATTGTGAGCCAAAAGATTCTTGGAAAGATTGCCATATTCTTGACACAAATCTTCCGTCTCTATCAGAGATGATCGAGAGTGGTACTCCATGACGTGCTACGATCTCTCTCATGTAAATTTCCGCAAGTTTACTAGTACTGTCTTTTTCCCTGATTGGCAGAAAGTGTGCGGACTTTGTTAGGCGGTCAACAATCACCCAAATCATATCATGGCCTCTTGGCGTTCTTGGCAGTTTTGTAACAAAATCCATTGAGATTTGTTCCCATTTCCACTTGGGAATCTCAGGTTGTTGCAGAAGTCCCGAAGGCTTCTGGTATTCTGCCTTGACCTTAGCGCACGTTAAACATTTGCTCACGTAAATAGCAACGTCGCCTTTCATCCTAGGCCACCAATAGTAATCTTTAAGATCCTGGTACATCTTATCCGATCCAGGGTGGATAGAGTACCGTGACTTGTGCGCTTCGTCGAAAATAACTTTCCTTAATCCACCAAATAGAGGAACCCAAATCCTTTTCTCAAAACATAACGTTCCTTCCTCGTTTGGTACCAAAAGCTTCTCCATTCCACGGAGATATTCTTCCTCAAGGTTTCCCTCCTTGAGAGCTTCCTTTTGTGCAGCACGAATGCGCGAGGGAAGGTCGGTTCGTACAATCATTTCCAATGCTCTAACCCTTATGGGCTTGATTCTTTCTTTACGACTTAGGGCATCGGCAACTACGTTTGCCTTCCCCGGGTGATACTTGATCTCACAGTCGTAATCGTTTAGCAACTCAACCCATCGTCTTTGCCTCATATTTAACTCCTTCTGGTTAAATATATGTTGTAGGCTCTTGTGATCTGTGAAAATTGTGCACTTCGTACCGTACAGGTAGTGTCTCCAGATCTTTAGTGCAAAAACCACTGCGCCAAGCTCTAAATCGTGTGTGGTATAATTCTTTTCGTGCACTTTCAGTTGGCGTGATGCGTAAGCAATGACCTTTTGGCGTTGCATCAACACACAACCCAATCCCTGACGCGATGCGTCGCAGTATACCACAAAGTCATCAGTACCTTCCGGTAGAGCTAAGATTGGCGCGTTGCAGAGCTTATCTTTCAATATCTGAAACGCTTCGTCCTGTTTGATTCCCCAATCAAACGTCTTATCCTTCTGGGTCAGGAGCGTCAACGGTTGAGCGATTTTTGAAAAATCCTCGATGAACCTTCGATAGTAGCCAGCCAAGCCCAAGAATTGTCGAATCTCGGTTGGCGTTGTAGGCGTTTCCCAAGTCTTGATTGCCTCGATCTTTGTGGGATCCACATGAATTCCATTTCCATTAACCACATGTCCAAGAAACTGGACTTCGCGTAGCCAAAACTCGCACTTAGAGAACTTGGCGTACAGTTGTTCCTTCTTTAGCAGCTCCAAAATGGTTCTAAGATGTTGTTCGTGTTCAGCCTTCGTCTTTGAGTAAATCAGGATGTCGTCGATGAATACAATCACGAACTTGTCTAAGTATGGCTTGCAAACTCTATTCATCAAGTCCATAAACACGGCAGGCGCGTTTGTTAAACCAAATGGCATCACAAGGAACTCGTAGTGTCCGTAACGAGTTCGGAAGGCTGTTTTCGGGATACTTTCCTCCTGTATCCTTAGTTGATGGTATCCAGATCGAAGATCGATCTTAGAGTAACAGCTTGAACCTTGAAGTTGGTCGAACAGGTCATCGATTCTTGGCAAAGGATACCTGTTCTTGACCGTTAGCTTGTTCAGTTCTCTATAGTCAATACACATGCGGAAACTTCCGTCTTTCTTCTTGACAAACAAGACCGGAGCTCCCCAAGGCGAGAAGCTTGGTCGGATAAAACCCTTGTCTAACAACTCTTGAAGTTGTGTCGACAATTCCTGCATCTCAGACGGCGCAAGTCTGTAAGGCGCCTTAGCCACAGGCGCGGCGCCTGGAACTAAGTCAATGTGAAACTCCACTTGCCTCTGAGGTGGCAGTCCAGGTAAGTCTTCCGGGAAGACTTCTGGATACTCCCTTACGACAGGGATGTCTTCGATCCTTGGCTCGGCAGCCTTCTTGTCTACGATGTGTGCCAGAAAAGCAACACATCCTTTCTGTAAACACTTCCTTGCTTTCAAGCAGCTGATAAATCTTAGCGGTGTGTCACGCTTCTCTCCGTGAACCACAATTGTCTCACCATCGTCAGTTGGGATACGAACAACTTTCTCGTGACATACTATCTCCGCCTTGTTTCCGGATAACCAATCCATTCCTACCACCACGTCGAAGCTCCCCAATTGGACTGGTAGTAGATCCAGAGTAAACTCGCGTTCTCCCAATTCTATCACACAACCTCTGATTACTTCGTCGGCTCCAACTATCTTTCCATTAGCTAATTCGATCGAGTAGGGTATGTCTAACTTATTAGCAGCTAACCCAAGCATATTCTTAAATTCTAGTGATACGAAGCTATAGTCGGCACCAGTATCAAATAAAACGGATGCATAGCGTTGATTGATAGGGAACGTACCGGTAACAACATTTGGATCTTGGCGTGCTTCTCTAGCTTCAAGTTGGAACACTCTACCACGGGCTTGATTCAGTGTTGGGCAATTCTTCTTAAAATGCCCGATTTCCCCGCAGTTGTAGCATCCGAGCCTCTGCCCATTACCATCCCCATTTCCAGCTGGGGTGTTGATCTGGTTGGCATTGCCAGCCTGGTTTACATTGTTGCTTCGGTTTCTGTTTCCTCCAAAATTTCCTTGCTGGCGATTCCCATTTCCACCACGGTTATCATTCCTATTTCCATAACCTCCCTGGCCTCCCCGGCCAGTACCAACCCAACAGGTGTCCTTCAAATGGCCACGTTTCCCACATAATTCGCATACTTTTAGCTGACATTGACCCGCATGGTGGCGTTGACAGGTATTGCACCTGGGCTGGGTGCCCATGTATCCTCTTCCTTTCCTTCCACTGCCAGCTGTACCCTGAGCTGGCGTGCTTGGTGCTCCTCTCTTACCATCACCGCTAACACTTTGTTTGAAGTTTGAAAACTTTCTTTTGTTACTTCCAGACGACTCAACATGCGTCTCTTTCTCCTTTGCCTTTACATCACCAAACTTGTTTAAACGAATCCCCTCCTCGGTGAGAGCCACGCTCAAATCGATGGCTTCAGTGATAGTTGCTGGTTTGGAGGAGGTTACCATGCTTATTATTTGGGGAGCCAAACCCCAAATGAAGCGCTCGATTCGTTTGTATTCTGGCGTAACCATGTAAGGAACCACTTGAGATAGGTCATGAAACCTCTAAACGTACTCTGCTACTTTCGGGCCATCCATCTTTAAGTGCCAAAATTCAGTCTCCAACCTTTGAATTTCTGCGCGTGAACAGTACTTTTTGCGCATCAACTCTTTCAATTCGGCCCAAGTCAGGGCGTAGGCGGCAGCTTCGCCTAAGGTTTGGACTTGTAAGTTCCACCAAGATAGGGCTCCGTCGAGAAATAGCCCTGAAATGTATGTGACTTGTTGATCCTCAGCACACTTGCTCATGCGTAAGACAGAATCGGTTTTCTCAGCCCAGCGGGTAAAGGCAACTGCACCTCCCATGCCATCGAAGTTGACTGGTTTGCAGTCTAAGAACTGCTTGTAGGTGCATCCTGCACGTATGTTAAAACATGTGTTTGGCATTAGCATCACCGCTAAAATCTCAAACTAGTTCATGGTAGGTTCGAATGGCGTAGTATTACCGTGAGGTGGATTGTTATTGCCTTGATTAACACTTCCGCTCCCTCCTGGCTGAGAAGCTGCGTACTGCGCTATGGCAGCAGCAATGACTTGTTGTAGCTCTTCCTGAGTGGTAGGCATAGGCTGCTGTTGTCGTCTTGGCGGCATCTTTCTAAAAGATGGTTTAAGTTGGTTAGGCCGTAGAAGGCTCCGACGTTACAATACGTAAACCAGTTCGTAATATAGTGTACGTATATAACGGTAGTAATAGTATAATCACACAGCATCTCATGTTATCACATATCACAAATATCAATCACACAACATCCCATACCATAACGATGCAAATAAATAATCAAGCGAATCCAAATATGGTGAGAAAACTGCGATTGCCATATAAATGAGACCACATCGTAAGTGTATACATACAATCATCAATCACTAGGGGCTACATCACCCCTGTCAAAAGCTACATCAGTATCAATACAACATCAAGTACATAACAAAAGTCAAATCATAACGTAGTCTCCCAAAAAGCTGTGTAGTCAAAAAGCAATCGCCGCCTTATCACCTCGCCTACCCAAGTGGCACCGATGAGCTCTAAGCAGATGGTGGTGGTGGAGGAGGAAAATGGGTATAAAACAAACGGCGCAACTGTAACCAGTCCGCCTCCATCGCCTGCTGTGTACGAATAATGGAAGCAATCTGCTGCTCCAAAGTAGTAAGACGAGCAGCAAAGTCAGGGGGTAATGGTCGAAACGGCTGTAACGGAGAGGGTACCCGGCCATGGCACTGACATGGCTGCAGGCGGGCTCTCTCCAACTCCTGTAGTCGCTGCTCATGCGACTCATGCTGGTGTACAAATGACATCAATACATCCTCGATGGTGTGTCCCACGTGGAACCTGTGGTATGGATCAGTGGGTGGCATAGGGGAAAATGGTGACCACAGCAGTGGCTCACGTGTGGGGTCAAAGGGTGCCACCCCAAAAGGAGCTGTAGTAGGTGGAACAAAAGGAATCTGAGGCATAAAAGGCATGGGCATCGGTACATGCCCATCAGGGTGTGCTGAAGAGCCCTCTCCAGGCCCTGCTGGAGGTATAAACATAGGGACCTGAAACGAAAAGTCAACATGTGGTGCAACAGAAACCTGTGGAGGGAATGGGGGAACGTCCTCGTCTGCCGGTATCCAGCCATGCTGGGCAGACTCGTCCGGTGGATCCATATGAGCTGCGAATGGTGCATGTCCGGGCTCTATGGGAACAGGATCAAATAAAGGGGCTACAACAGGGTGATCAGGTGCCAAGTGCTCGATAGGGGGGTCAACTGGTATAGCAACAACGGGTAACGGATCAATGGGATCAACAGGAACGTCAATGTGGTGATCATCAGCAATGGGCTCGAAAGGTACCTCAGCATGCGCAAGGTCATGCTCTGGTAAAGGATCAAGGGCAGCTGCCTGCGCAGGAGCAATGGCAGGCTCAAAGTCATCAAATGCCATGTCAAAATCGAAATCAGGATCAATAGGATCAAAAGGGTCAACAGGATCTGCTGGATCCTCCATAAACTGGTCCATCGACACAAACTCCAAGTCACGATCAGGGTCGAACCCTGGGGGAAACATAGGGTCGGAATCCTCCACGTCCTCGTGGTCAAAAGTGGGACTGGGGATGGGGGCGACAGAAGATGCATGATCAGAATCTAACTCGTGAGAGTAGTGCTGCGCACTCGGGGCATGTGAGGGTACAGAGGCCACAGACTCAAAGGAGTCCGCGACTGGGGAGTGAGCAGGTGACTCCGCGGCTGGAGCATCTGCGATCAACAAGGGATCGGCGGCTGGAAGGGCCTCGCCCTGAGCATCCTCCTCAAAAGGCTCCTCATCGAACATATCGATATCATCCTCCTCATCATCAATGGGTAAGTCGTAGGCTGGGTACGCAGCCAGCGGTATAGGAGCAGGGATCAGTGCCAAGGGTAGATCCCCTGCGATAGGACCATCTGCGAGCTCGCCAGCACCGTCAGGTAGTGCAAAGGGCTGGAAATCGTCCTCATCTGTACTCGTGAAGTCGGACGTGTAAACCTCATGCTCTGACGACTCCAGGTCATCTGATACAATACGCCTGGGGTCGGTGATGTCTGAACCACCTGAATCAGCCGAATCCATGTATCTGTAACATAAACACAAGTATGCACAAACAGTCAATCACATAATCAGATAATCACATAAGTCACCAAGTAGGGCATCACATAATTCCTCCTAGTCTTACTAGCCAATACCATCCAGTCTACAAGACTGCTCTATCCTTCACTTAAACCAAACCTCGATCCTCCAGATCGAACCTATAACAAATCAACGTGCTCAACTACCTTAATCACCTCGATCCTCCAGATCGATCCTATAACAAACCAACGTGCTCAACCACCTTAACCATCTCGATCCTCCAGATCGATCCTATAACAAACCAACGTGCTCAATCACTTTAACCATCTCGATCCTCCAGATCGATCCTCAGCCCTCCAAGCTGAACTTATAATTAATAAAATGTGCTCAACATTTGTTTGTAAAAAAGTGTGGATCTGGACTTAAGTGGTATGCAGAAAAATGTTTTCGTGAGAGCCCTAGTGATCATAGTCTAGACTCAAGAAAGAATCCTAGTTCGCTATGATCAGAGCTCTGATACCAAGCTGTCACACCCTGGCTTTGCGGAAGCGTGGTATATTTTGGTGTGACTTCTTAATACCATAGCTTAATCATAACAAGCTATATGAATTTAAAAACCATGCAAGTCATCCATTAAGTTTCGAAAATAAAATACAGTACCATTGTTTTAACCAACAACCACAACCTTGTTCAACAACATTACAAACTAAAACATAACATAAACGTGGTTTAAGGACTGTGTCTTGTCCAGGTAAGAGACACATCCCCTAAACCCTGATGACTTCATGACAATATGCAGCGGAAAACGTTCCATACCGTGCCAGATCCATTTAATTTCCTGAAATACATGTGAGTTGAAAAATCAACAATAATGTTGAGCGAGTTCATGTGCAAGTGAGTAAGTAAAACACTTGTAAGTATAAAAGTTTCCTGGTATGTAGCAGTGTAAGAGGACTTGTGATCACCAATGGTTTGCAAGGCCATTAGCATGTCGTGAAATGCAAGTAGGAAGACACAACCCTAGCTGATTTTTGCGTTGGGCAACCAAGTCACTCCAGGTCCGTTGTGGTTAGCCTCAGAGAGGTCCGTTTGGCCTAGAGCTGGGCTCGCTACACCCAAATAGATCTACCGCTCGAGTCCCTCGGTGTTCTAACTACCCATTCACATGATCTAAACCTCCTTACGTTATTCATACCGTGTATAAAGTACTTGTAAACAAAGTAACATGTATTTCACCCCCGCAGTTAAGAAAACTGAAAACAGTTAGAGAAAAGGGGGACATGAACTCACAGTGAATGCGTATCTCTATCAAGCGTCTCCAATATAGTAAGCTGTGCAACGACCTACAAGTGCTAATTCTATTAGTCGGACGGCCGTGCTTTAGCTTTACAGTTTATGTTTGCGGGAAATAGTTAGACAACTATTTCGTGTTACATGTCGTATATGCTTGGTAGTTATCTTCCTTCCCAAGGATGGGGGATATAATACATGTGCGTAAGTTACGTTTTATCAATTTTGTGGTAATGTAATTACCGGTGTAACTTATATGTTTGTGGAAGCGTTCGCAAAGTTTTGGAATCATTAACGCTTGTAAATATTATTTTTACCCTAAAATAATATTTATGTATTTCACAAAATAATCATAAACAGTGTTGTGACAAATATATTTATCACGTTAATCTTTGTGAAAATCCCACCTCCGAATATTTAGTAAAATGTAGTACTGGCGAAATTTATGTTTCAAAAGTATGCCCAAAATAGTTCTAACACTTGTTGTGTAAAAAGTCTAAGTGTTAGGTTTTTAGAAAATTTCGCCAGAGTTTCCTCTGTAACTGGAGGTGGCCACGCTTTCAAGCGTATCATTTTCTTTTAACAAATCAACTCAATCAACTTCTTTATTTCAACCAAACAATTTCCGACACATCAAACTAGTCAATAAATATGTAATTCACATAATCGCATGAACTTGTAGTTTTTCCGAATCTATAGTGTAAACACCCTTTATATGTGTAGATCTCTATATAAAGTAACTTTAATCTTGTAAAAACCTCGTGTTTAGAGAAAACCGTCTTTACAACTTCTAGTAACAAGTGACAAATACACTTCTTGGTCGGATCTCTTTATTTCACAAGTGTCTATACACTTGTGGTTTATAAAATCATATTTATTAGTG
Organism: Helianthus tuberosus; assembly: GCA_030545235.1. Lineage (NCBI taxonomy): Eukaryota > Viridiplantae > Streptophyta > Magnoliopsida > Asterales > Asteraceae > Helianthus > Helianthus tuberosus. The sequence goes on from CM060429.1 coordinate 41,717,833, forward strand.
CAAGATCCATCTTTAGAAAAACATGATTTCTTTAAAGTGTGGTCTTTCAAAAATACCACTTGCGGATACGTAGATCCGCTAGTTTTAAACACCATTTTACTGGTTAAATCACTTTTACACAAGTATAATATTTCTACACAAGTTCATGTCTCTAAAATGTGGTAGTGTTTCACCTTTAACCCTTGTATCTTTCAAAAACAAGCTTATGTGATAATACGTGATTTTACAAAGTCGGGTTAAACGAAGATTCGAGCTACCACATTATAGATCGGGTCACAATAAGCACAAATTTCAAGTCCTACGACTTTTACACAAGTTATATGCTATTAACCACCATTTTTATGATTTTACTAGACTTTAATGCATCATCTTTCAATATAACGAGATTCAACCGACAATAATCCTTTTAACCACTTTAGATGAGTGTAAAAGCAAGTTTTAAACAATATACCTCTAGCTCGGGGCTAGGGAAGAATCGTGACGAAAAACGCGTGGATAAAAGCCAACGGGAGTGGTCCTTCGTGTTCCGCTTGCACCAAAGCTCCTAATACGTGATCTTGGATGTTTGTATGGTCTTGGAATGATGGAAGCAAGAACCGAAAATATGATGGTGGTGTGTAGGGTGTTCGGCCGAGAGTGGATAGGGAGGGAGAGAGATGAGTGAGTTGGTGTTAAGTGTGTTATGATAATTCTCTAGATTAGTGTGTATTTATAGACAAGTTAAGATGGTATTACCCAATGGGTAATGTGTCCCATTGATATTAGGCAACCTTGGATTTAACAAGATCTCAAGGTACTAGTGTGTCCCCTAGTTTGAGGGGCCGGTTACGAGAGCAAGGGGGGGGGGTACTCTTGTTCGATTTTAAGTAGATGGTTAGTGTTTAGTTAAGGTTAACTAAGTTAGTTTAGGTTTTAAACTCCGTTAGTTATAAGCAGCGTGTTATGACGGGTGTTAGGGTAACCAGGGACCCTAACTGGCTCAGAAAAAGAGTAATAATAATAATAGTATTGTTTTCATGTTCCGGGTAAAGTCCGGGTGTCCGGTTGGATAGTAATCCGTTAAAGTGTTACAAAAGACTTTAAAGTGTCGTTATTACATTTTAGTGACACATTTTTGTTTTCCCGACACTTTAGAAAGTGTCTAGTAATATTTTCTCATTTCTGGCACTTTACTAGTCAGCTAGAAGCTGGTTAAATTGTTAAAGTGCTGTGTTTGGTACTTAAAGTACGTTCTTGGCACATCCGAAACAGTGTATCTTATCCCTAGAGACGCGGTAACACAACCCTTATATCCTACACTCACTACCAGTGTAGTCAAAATATATGAGGCTCTTAACAGGCCTTAGAGGCAGTATTTGCCTGATGCTGGTTATATCAGCATGTTCACTGTGTATCCGTTTAGTGCTACTGTGCTTTTTGTGCATCATGTTTGTCACTAGGGTTCAGTATGTAATCAATGTAGTGACAGCAATTAAAGTATGATGCAAGTAAGTGCATGTATCAGTATGCAGGTAGCAGTTTATCAGCTAGTTTAATCAAGCACAGTAATCAAGTAGTAATTAATCATTAATTAAGTCGTACGGATACCTGGTTTTGTGCGGGTTGTCACAGTATTCAACTTTGACTCTCGCACAAGTCAAACACTTGCTGACGTAAGTTGCTATGTGGGCCTTCATGCTAGGCCACCAGTATGTAGTTCTGAGGTCGTGGTACATCTTATCCGAACCAGGATGTACTGAGTAGCGAGACTTATGTGCCTCATCCATCACAAGCTCTCGTAGGTTGCCATAGAGTGGGACCCAGATGCGTCCTGTTACGTAGTAAGCACCGTCTTCCTTTTGTTCTAATCGTTGCCTTGAGCCGCGTAAGGCTTCAGCCCTGCCGTTTTCTGGTTTCAATGCTTCTACCTGAGCATCTCGTATCTGTGCGGGAAGACTAGATTGAATAGTGAGTTGTAAAGCTCGTACGCGCTTAGGCGTAGAGTCCTTTCGACTGAGGGCGTCAGCCACAACATTGGCTTTGCCTGGGTGGTACCTGATCGAGCATTCGTAGCCATTCAGTAGCTCGACCCATCGTCGTTGTCGCATATTCAGTTCCTTCTGTTTGAAGATGTGCTTGAGACTCTTGTGATCGGTGTAAATGGCGCACTTGGTACTGTACAGGTAGTGTCTCCATATCTTAAGTGCAAAAACAACAGCTCCCAGTTTCTAATTCGTGCGTAGTGTAGTTCCTTTCATGAACTTTGAGTTGGCGTGAGGCGTACGCAATAACTTTATCCCGTTGCATCAATACACAACCAAGACCCTGAATTGATGCGTCGCAGTAAACCACAAAGTCGTCTGTGCCCTCTGGCAATGAAAGGATAGGTGCACTGCAAAGTCTATCCTTTAAGTGCTGAAATGCCAATTCCTGTGCATTTCCCCATCGATAAACAACGCCTTTCTGCGTTAGTGAGGTGAGAGGCTGTGCAATCTTGGAAAAATCATTAATGAACCTCCTGAAGTAACCTGCCAAACCCAAGAATTGGCGAATTTCCGTTGGTGTGCTAGGTGCAGGCCAGTTCTTAATCGAGTCTACCTTAGATGGATCAACATGAATCCCATCCTTGTTCACCACGTGGCCTAGGAAATGGACTTCACGAAGACAGAAGTCGCATTTCGAGAAGTTTGCGTAAAGCTGTTCTATTCGAAGGAGTCCCAAGATAAGTCGTAGATGCTGTTCGTGTTCCTCCTGACTCTTAGAATAGATCAGGATGTCATCAATGAAAACAATAACGAACTTGTCAAGATAAGGTTTGCACACTCTGTTCATAAGGTCCATGAAGACTGCCGGTGCGTTGGTTAATCCGAATGGCATGACCAGAAACTCGTAATGGCCGTAGCGTGTTCTGAATGCTGTTTTGGAGTCGTCCTCGTCTCGGACTCTCAGTTGATGGTAGCCTGGCCTCAGATCAATCTTCGAGTAAAAGCTCGACCCTTGCAACTGGTCGAATAGGTCGTCGATGCGTGGAAGAGGATAGCGATTCTTCACCGTCACCTTGTTGAGTTCACGGTAGTCGATGCACATTCTGAAGGTACCGTCTTTCTTCTTCACAAATAGTACTGGAGCTCCCCAGGGCAAAGAGCTAGGACGAATAAAACCCTTATCCAAGAGTTCTTGTAGTTGCGTAGAGAGCTCTTCTAGTTCTGATGGGGCTAAACGATAAGGTGCTCGAGTTATAGGCGCTGCTCCAGGAGCTAGCTTGATTTGAACTCGACCTGGCGATGAGGCGGAAGACCAGGTAATTCCTCAGGAAATACCTCAGGATAGTCGCGTACAATCGGAAAATCTTCTATCTTCTTCTCTTTCTTCGAGGTGTCAGTAACGAGAGCCAAAATAGCAGTGTGGCCCTTTCGCCAACACTTCTGTGCCTTAAGGAAAGAGATGGTGCTCTCAACAGCACCCCTCTTGTCGCCACGAATCATGAGAGGTTCATCACCTGAACGAGGAATGCGGACAGTCTTCTCATTGCAAAGAATCTCTGCTCGGTGTTGGGATAACCAATCCATACCAATAACGATGTCGAAACCATCATACGTTGGGGTCATTCCTAGCATCACCCTGACCAATCATGAACACTCGACTCCTGGCACCATTGCCGTCGTTATTACCCCCGTTGTTGCCTCCATTATTGTTCCCGTTTCCTTGGTTGTGGTTCTGATTCTGGTTCTGGTTCAACTGTGGGCAGTGTCTCTTGAAGTGACCTTCAGCACCACACTGATAGCATCCCTTGTCACCCTGCTGTTGCTGCTGATTCTGTGGAGCTTATGGCTGCTGTTGTCGGTTCTTGTTTGCAGAACGTGAGCTTCTACAATCTTTGGCTCCATGACCAAGCTTGTTGCATTTCTGACAACGATCTTTGTTGCACTGCCCGCTGTGGTGCAAATTACATCGATTGCACTTAGGGTGGTTTCCCTCGTATCCACCCTGACTTCGATTACCAAAAGACTGCTGACTGGGGCTCCTGTACTCATCCGTTTTTCGCTGCTGCGACTGAGACTGAACCGAAGTGGAACCCTTGCTGGAGGTTCCATCCCACTTTCGCTTGTTGTCACTGGGAGTAGCAGAAACAGTAATAGTAGTAGCACCAATATGCTTAGGCAGCTTGTTCTGTTCCACTGCCTGGTCTGTGAGACGATGAGCCAACTTGATGATCTGCTGAATGGTGTCAAGATTTGCTGAGGTCACGTGACTTTGAATCTCTGGCACTAAACCCTTTAGTTACAGTTCAATATGTTTGATGGGAGGGTCTACCCTAGTAGGACACAGAATAGCCAATTCGTTTGATCTTCTTGTATATGCTTCGATTTCTGACCCCGTCATCTTTAAGTTGAAGAACTCTACCTCCAGCTTGTGGATGTCGTCACGACTACAGTATTCCTGCTTGATTAGTTCCTTAAAGTCGTTCCAGGGGTGTGGCATTGGCAGCTACCAACCCCAACATTTGTACGTGTGCGTTCCACCAAGTCAAAGCAACGCCTTCGAGGGTACCAGTGGCATACTTCACCCTACGAGCCTCAGGGCATTCACACATTTCGAAGACCGATCCGAGCTTCTCGAACCAGTGGAGGAGTCCAACGGCCCCTTCAGTGCCACTAAAAGTACTAGGACGACAGTCCATGAAGATTTTGAATGTGCATACAAGTGGCGGAGCGTTCTGACCTTGTTGCGCGAGGGAGAAAAGACAGGGTTAAGCGCGAGAGTTGTGTCATGGGAGTAGGATCTAACATCCTAGGATAGGTTTGGAATAGCAGGTTATACCTCCTGCCTGAGTGGCTGCAAGTGCTGCCGTAACGTGTTTGTTAATAAGAGCCGTCAGCTGGGCTTGAGTTAGGTTCACACGTCCACTCATGATCTTCACATCGAAGTAAACACAAGTAGGAAAGGTGTTGCGAATGTGTGTAAGTGTGGAGTGACAGAGGAGAGTAAGCACACAGGGTTCAAGCAACAGTTGTTATACTAACTAAGCATACCATGAGCAATGTTCTAGGTAGTCTAGCAAGTAGGCAATAAAACATAAACCATATCACCTAGAATGTCGAGTCTTGCACGTGGAGCGAAGCGTCGTTGTGGATCGTAGAGCACTGTACAGGTTATAGTCTGGTTTTAACAAAACATTTTTCCCTTATTAAAACCAAGTTCTCTATAACCAATGGCTCTTATACCAATCTGTCACACCCCCAAAATCCACCTGCGGAGTATCACCGCTTGGAGGCGTGAGTGACCAGGATCCAGCCACCAATCATATTGAACAAGCATGTAAGTAATTATAAAAGTCCAACCAATACAATTGGTGTCCAAACAAAACGTAGTTTAAGTTGCAAAGCGGAAGCATAATGTTTAAAACCAAAACTTAAGTTTAAATGTTTCAAAGTTTAACATGGCACACAGCTGTCAATGTCCCACAACGACTCTTCCCCATGCAAGCTCCAGCTAAGTACCTATTGACCTGCAAAGCATGTAGTAACGAGTCAACAATAATGTTGAGCGAGTTCACAGTTGGGTGTTTGTTTTAAGTTGTTTCGAAAACAGTTTCCTTTAGCTGGCATCCCTGCCGTGGGGGTTACCCCATAGTTGAAAACGTGATTTGTTTAACCCATTTACTCTGGCAATCCAGCCGTGGGGGCTACCCCATGTTTAGTTATCTGGCTTTTCGACCGTGGGGGCTACCCCATGTATATACTACTAGACTCGTTACCATATCGACTGCTGACTGTAGTCATGTTTATGTGCCCTGAACTGTCAATGTCTATCATCATTGACGTGCCCAGATCCATTAGTTCACGCCCATCCTCTGCGGCACGGTGTGAGGCTTGTCAGACCTAAATAGCGCTATCTAACTAATGACCCGCTCGCCATTGGCCCGACGATTAAGTCGATATAAAAAGGAGGGACTTCGTGATAGAGTTTTGGTCTAGTAAAAGTTAACTGTCCATGAGGACGAGGAATTATATTCCTGAACCCGTAATGTCCTACCCAAGAAAGGACTAGGAATCCATATTCCTTAACCCATCCCCAACCCCTGGGAATCCCATGCTTTGTAGAAAGTGTTAACTCACCTTGGTTTGCTCGGCAGATAATTTACTTGTTTAACAGTTTTGATCAACCACGTTCTAATATGGTTACCATGTGACAGTCAGTTTTATATGCATATTGATCACGTATTTCTATGCACATAACACAAGTAACATACACATTTTATCGCATAAGTTGTAAATTAGATCATACAATCTAGTCAGTAGCATATATCCTTGTGTTACATAGTAGGTGTTCTAATCCCCTTATATTAGTTAAATTTAAGTGTGCCATAGTGCACATCTTCACCAGAGTATATGGTATTTAATTAGTCACATGGCTTATGCAGCACACAATTTGGATCACATGCAACTCATCACGCAAACACACCTAACAATCCATTAATTAATAGCCTCATATCAATTAAATTAGTCCAACAATTTAACAATTATCGGGTAGACAACATGTATACAATCTGTTAAAATATTTGGCCCAATTTACATAATATTAACTTATTAGTGTGTTTATAACAACCCATTTAGTCATGCATATATACATTATCGGCCCAATCAATTAACCTATTATTTTACCTCTTTGTTTGCACAACTCATTTAACATACAAGACCCAACAACCTTAAAGCCCAGTTACGGATTTGCAAGAGTCAACATGTTAAGCCCTTTCTTTGATTCACACAATTTTTTTTTAACATGAAACTCCTTCTAACAGTTAATCACTACGAACTTGTGCACTAATATGAATCATGTATCAACAGTTTATCAACATACAATTTCTATACCTTAGACAATTAACCACCATATTATCATTGCAAACTCTAACAGTAGTGCCCATCATTCATTCGGCTCACATGTATGACACATATTCCAACCTCACAAAAAGACATCATCACTTGATTTATTCCACATGAAATTGGTCTTTACCTAATCTGACAATACACATTAAACGTGCACATGGTTTGACTATCTCAAAAATACAAACACCCACATGGCCGCCAATTTCTATCTTCAAAGTTATTTACCCTTTACAACCATTTAACCCCAATTCTATTGGACCGTTAAGCCACTGTTACATCCAGTTTAATTATGAATCACATATCACACAATTGCAGATAAGATCACATATGATTGCATCGATCATATAATATCACCACTAAACATCATCATACAAAACAACTAACAATCACATAATCGACAAGGAGTAGGGTGATTAAACTAACCGAAAGTTGATGCCTCGAAGGGGGGGGGGGTGTCTCCTGCTGCCGTCGCGAATAAGGGAAGGTGAGGGTATTAGGGTTTGGTTTATTTGTGCTAATATAATGGAACTAATTCCATTCACAATCGGATTGGAGTGGGCCAAACCCACTAGGTTTTTGTTTGGGTGCAACACTTGCTTTGGCTTCCTAAACATAAGGGCCGAATACGTGATTTAAACTATTGACCTTGGGCCGGGTAGATTAAGACTAGCAAGTTGGGCCGAGTGTATAACTAAACGATGGCGACCCATGTCTAATAGCGGAAGGTGCGGCCCAAACTACTAAACACACAACACAAAGGTCACATAACATCTCAACATATATTAAACACGTATGGTTACAAGGCAAACAAGTCGTGTAAGCAAACAACTTAAACAATTAACGTGCACTTAATGCAAAGGTGGAATCTTGAAAACTCGAGTTGTCACAAAATGTTTGCAAATGCTTCATATGGATTTGTTTGGCCCAGTTAAAGTCATGAGTCTTAAGAAAAAGAGATACTGTCTGGTTATTGTTGATGACTTTTCTAGGTTTACATGGACTTACTTTTTACACTCAAAAGATGAGACTGCAGGTATTCTGCAAGACTTTGTAAAACAGGTTGAAAAGCAGTTTGACTTGCCAGTCAAAATCTTCAGAAGTGATAATGGCACAAAGTTCAGAAACAAGGAGTTAGATGATTTCTGTGTGTCAAAAGGAATTGTAAGGCAGTACAGCATTCCTAGAACACCAAAACAAAATGGGGTTGTGGAAAGGAAGAACATAACATTGATAGAGGCTGCCAAAACCATGCTTGCAGATTCAGGTTTGCCATTGACTTTTTGGGCAGAGGCAGTAAACACTGCTTGCTATGTCCAAAACATAGTTTTAATTAACCCTAGGCATCAAAAGACTGCCTATGAACTGCTCTATAAAATAAAGCCATTGATTTCATATTTCAAAGTTTTTGGCTGCCCATGCTTCATTTTAAATTTAAAAGATTCTATCTCAAAGTTTACATCCAAAATTGATTGTGGTTATCATCTGGGATACTCAACCACTGCTAAGGCCTACAAAGTGTTTAACATAAGGACTAAGACAGTGGAAGAGACTTTGAATGTAAAGTTCAATGAACTTTCATCAATGAAAATCCCAGCAAATCCGGCAGATTTATTTGATCTTGATAAATTCACATTTGAAAGTGTTGCTATCAAGTCTAACAATGCAGGTCCACCAGAAAATTCATCATCAGACTATGGATATGAAATCATCATTCCTCAACAAAAGTCTGCATCAAGTGGAAGAGCAGAAGTTGTTCAAAACAGCCGTCAAAGTTCAACCACTGCTACCTCAACAGTTGTTGACCAAAGTAGCCCATCAACCCCTGCTTCCACATCATCAAACACTGTTGACAAAAGCCCTCAAATAGTGGATGAAAGTCAGCATGTGTCCACCTCATTACCTCCTATTCCACCACCTTTTGAGACCACTGCTGGATCATCAAAGTCACCAGCAGTGGTTAGCTCAGATGATTCACATCTGCAGCCTTCCCCACTTAATGCCATTGTTTCATACCAAGGAGATCTTATCTTTTTGAAATCTTATCCCCCTGACCAAATCATTGGTAACATCAATGAAGGGGTGCTCACAAGAAGTCAATCCCAAAACATTTGTCTTTTTGCTGGTTTCCTATCTCTCCATCAGCCAGTCAAGTACCAAGAGGCACTAAAAGACAACAGCTGGGTAGAAGCCATGCAAGAGGAGCTCCAACAGTTTAGAAGACAACAAGTTTGGGAGCTTGTTCCATTGCCAGAGGGTGTAAGTCCTATTGCCACAAAATGGGTCTTCAAAAATAAAACAGATGAAAGGGGTATTGTTGTCAAGAATAAAGCCAGGCTTGTGGTTCAAGGGTTTAGACAGGAAGAGGGCATTGATTATGATGAAACATTTGCCCCTGTAGCAAGACTTGAAGCTATCAGACTATTCCTGGCCTTTGCTGTCAACCACAACATCATGGTGTATCAAATGGACATTAAATGTGCATTCCTCTATGGTAAGATTCAAGAAGAGGTTTATGTCTGTCAACCTCCAGGCTTTGAGGATCCATTTAATCCAAATCATGTTTACAAGCTTAATAAAGCTTTGTATGGCTTGAAAAAAGCACCAAGGGCCTGGTATGAAACTCTTTCCACCTTTTTACTTTCCATTGGTTTCACAAGAGGTAAAATAGATAAAATAATGTTTCTAAAATGGAGAGGAAAGGATTTGATGATTGTCCAGATTTATGTGGATGACATCATTTTTTGAAGCACATATAATAAAATGTGTGAAGAGTTTAGAAAACTCATGATAGCTGAGTTTGAAATGAGTGCAATGGGTGAACTCCAGTGCTTTCTTGGTCTTCAAGTAAGGCAACTGCAAAATGGCACTTTTATCCATCAAGGCAAATATGCCAAAGAACTGTTGAAGAAATTTGATATGGATGATTGTAAGCCATGCAGTACACCCATTGCAACCAATAAAATAGTCATGTCTGATGAAAAGGATGATTTGGTTGATCAAACTTTATATAGAAGCATGATTGGATCTTTATTGTACCTAACTGCATCTAGGCCAGACATCATGTTTGCAACATGTGTTTGTGCAAGATCCAAATCAGCCCCTAGAAAGTCAAACCTTATTGTTGTAAAAAGGATATTCAGATACCTAAAAGGTTCTCCCACACTTGGTATCTGGTATCCAGCTGATGGTAAAATTGAGCTTTCAGGTTTCTCAGATAGTGACTTTGCTGGATGTGACAAGACAAGGAAGTCCACTTAAGGAGGGTGCCAATTCCTACGCAATTGTTTAGTGTCTTGGCAAAGCAAAAAGCAAGCAGCTGTTTCCACATCCACTGCTGAGGCAGAATATATAGCTGCTACAAGCTGTACAGCCCAACTGCTTTGGCTTCAAAATCAGTTGCTGGATTTTGGTATCACTGCCCTAAAGACACCTCTCATGTTGGATAGTCAGGCAGCAGAATATATCATCAAAAATCCAGTTTCCCACTCAACCACCAAGCACATTGACATCAGACATCACTTTGTGAGGGATTGCTATGAAAAAGGTTTGATTTCTTTTCACCTTGTTCCAACTAAAGATCAGCTGGCAGATGTGCTAACCAAAGCATTAGACACATCCACATTTGAAAGCCTGATCTCTAGGATTGGCATGCTAAACATGGAATAACAGGCAAAATCCTGTTTTTCTATGAATAAAAGCATTAAAATGTTTTCAAAAAATCAAAAATCCATCCTTAAAAATAGCTAAAAATGAACTTTTCATTAAATCCTTAAAAGTCTACCATAACCACTGTTTTGTTCAAAAGTCTGTTCTACTTAAAGTCTATCTACTGCTGAAAGTCAACCCCTGTTCTCTCATTTCCTTGATAAGCACTGTTGTTCAAAATCAGTGTTTTTATCCACTGATATGCTATCCACTGATAGTAAAACTCACCCACTGCCTTCATTTGTTACCGTTACAACCACTGATCTTCTTCCATCAGTGGTTTTCATAAAGTACTTGTCCTTCATTTCATCAGGGGTTGGCACGTGGACAATACATAGTGGTCAGACCTTTTGTAACCGCTGCCATGTCAGCATTCACTTTTTCCTCTATAAAACCCCCTTCAAAACCCCCAAAACAGGGTTTTACTGTCGAATCGAATTCACAAAAATTCCTTTCTCAAAGCAGTTTCCATCTCCTTCTCTCAAATCCTTCATCGATCTTCTCTTCAAAATGACAAAATCAAAGCCATCTGCGAAATCTGCTTCAAAATCATCTTCTAAAGAGGCCACTTAAATGGCCTCAACACCCATTGAAATTCCATACAAAGCTCCTCACAACTATATGGGTCTTCTTACAAAACCTGGCACCATTGACATCTATGATTCAATCATTGACACTATGTCTGCATCAAAGTACAAAACTTTGCTAACAGCAGATGCTCCGATTTACCTGAAAAGGGAGTTTTGGAAAAGTGTTACTCTTGACAAACAAGGTGAAGACGTCATAGCCATTAACTCTTCTCTAATGGGTAAAGCAGTCAAAATCACACCACAATCCATCTCGGAAATCTTTCAACTCGATGATCAGCAAGGTAAAACTTCTTTTCCCAAAAACGAGTTAAAAACCGATTTCCTTGAAAGGGGGTATGCAGAACAAACAAAGAGGGATACCTTACAAAAAGGATACTTCCCTCCTGCAACAAGATTTTTATTCCATACCCTGTTAATGTGTGTTTCAAATAAAACAACTGCTTTCAATGAGATACCATTAAAGATTCAATCCGTGGGGTATGCTATTTTACAAAATGAAAATTTTAATTGCTCCCGGGAAATCTTTAACGATTTGGTTAAAAATGCTGATAAAAAGCCATTCTTGTTGGTGCACAATGTCTATCGCCTACGTCATCAGTCTAGGTCGTGTTAAATACGTGTAATAGGGTTAAAAGTTAAAGTTTATGTGTTTAGATGCCAGGTCGCACGAACCGAGGTTTATGTGTCAGGTCGCACGAACTGGGAGATGTCCAGTTCGTGCGAAATGGATATGTATCCTCGTTCGAACTGGTATGCCTATAAATAGGCTGTTTGTGTTTTTCAGTTGTAACTTTCCAGAGAATCTGCCACAAAGTGCTGTCAATATTCTCTCTGTGTAAAAACATTTTATATGAATGGAAAACCAGTTTAAAGTGTATTTCTCTCATTCTACTCCTATTCTAACACCGATTCAAGGTTTCTAGTTTGTTTCCGCCATTCTAGAGACTCAGATTTGATTCATACCGACTCGTTTTGGACGATTCTCGATCCTACAAGTGGTATCAGAGCTTAGGATGAGTCAAATCGGTTGATATCAGTGTTTTGAATGGTTTAGAACCTCATACTTCTACTCTTTCTTGGATTTTTGGACGAATTCACAGACAAAATGGACTGAATTTTGGATATAACGTGTAAAACATCATTTTAAACAATCCTACAAAGTTACAGACCATAAATCGAGCTAAAACTGATCAAAAAGTGTCAAAAACTCCAAATCGTATGAAAATGTTGTCCAGATCGTATGAAATGTCTTCAAATCGTGTGAAATGTCTCCAGATCATGTGAAATCATCTTTCAGCTCGTATGAACTGAGTCTATGTCACACCCCGACCACGTAGAACATACAAAACGTGGCGGAAACGTCGGGGAGTGTTGTAACAGAATTAATTGTTTCAAATCCATGGCAAATGAAGTTTCGTTTTATTGATTTAAGTGTTACAATGTCTTATCAAACTAGGAAAATACAACATAATTAACTAGTCTTGCATCTTTTATTGTCACTAAAGCCCAAGTCTGCCTATATGTATCTTGATCACCTTATGCAACAGTTCCTGAAAAACACATGTGAAAATAGGTACGTCAGCATAAAAATGCCTGTGAGATACATAGGTTTTGTGAAAATAGGTTTCATGACTTATGTTTGAGAAAATGTTTAGTCATGAACCTTGTAATTTGCTTTGTCTTGTAAATCATTTGAAAAACAATGAGTTCAGATGATATGTATAAATAAGTGAATAATGTATGGTTAAATAAATAACCATTGTAAAATGAGTTTGTATAAGATAAGTTGTTTGGAAATCAATGTCTTGAGAAAAGTATGTTACTTATATAAAATGTTCTATGCCTCAAACTGAAATGATTCAAATAATGCTACCATATGTAATACCATACAAACACTTATATATAGGAAGTACCAGCGGCGTATCCACCATGCTTGTATCATATTACACACGCATCGTTACTTAATCACTTAATCAAACCAAAACACCAAAGTAATGTTTAACAGTTGTAGAAATGTTTATGTATGGTCAAATACGGTTCACACGGTTCACCGATACAAACGGTTCACAGATACAGACGGTTCACAGAGTACAAACGGTTCACAGATACAAACGGTTCACAGATACAAACGGTTCACGGATACAAACGGTTCACGGATACAAACGGTTCATGGATACAAACGGTTCACAGATACAAACGGTTCACAGATACAAACGGTTCACGGATACAAACGGTTCACAGAGTCAAATGATTTCAACGGTTCACATAGTCAAATAGTTATTAACGGTTCAAAATGTAATATAATGTGTTCATATACTGGATGAGCATATGCAACAAAAAGTAATGTAAAACAATGTACTAAGTAATGCACACAATGGGCACACCTAGCATAAGATGTAATGAAATCATGTACTATAATGTACTAATGAACATAGCAAGTATATGATGTGAAAACGGGAAAGCATGAATGTAACAAGTAGGCACATGTGTTCCACCCCAAAACAGTTTAGAAAACAGTAAAAGAGGGGTCTATGTACTCACTTGAGATTGCTCAGAAGTCCTAGGATAACCACCAAGCAAAGATAGAGATCACGGAATCAAACGGCACCTAATATAGGTAACTATGTTAATTAACCGGACCTAGATCGGAAGATTGGGTAGCATTAGGGTTCGTAAACCAAACGAGTGTAGAGACTCGTGTCATTTGGTTTAACAACGCCTACATACTAAATGAAACTTAAGCTAAGTGTTTTCGACCCATTACGACCCGTTTAGGTAGCTTATGCTACTTTAACGCGTCGTTCGCGTGAAACGCGTTCGGACCGCCTAACTAGCCCTATGACAAGTGTTATATGCCTAAACATATTACATAATCAGTTATGTGACAAAGGTTTAGGTTACATATGCTTAATTACCAATTATACATGAAAAGGGTATTCTGGTAATTTACCTAAGGCATATAAACTACCTATCATACAACTACTTAAACGATGCGACCATAGGGTATAACCTCGGAAGGTTATTCCCTACCTACTATGGTCACCTAATGTGTTTGGTCGGATCCTAATGATCGACCAAATGGGTCGGGTTCGAGGCATAAGCGATTTATCAGATCGCTTACCCTACGACCCTAGACAACGTGGTAATCAGTGGGCATAGTCCCAAGGGACTATGACCAACGTGATTACACTCACGTTGAGAAGTTCAAACGAACTTCGCATTGACCATTACTGGTCAACGCTGAAAGTCAAACAAAGTTTGACTTTCGGACTCGAAAAGCAATAAAATAAGGAAAAGAACGAAAGAATACTTACGAAGGGTCCCCGAATGCTAATCTCGATCCAAGAATCTCAGGTATGAAACAATGGTTTCAACTTAGAGTTCCTAAGATCAAGATTCTAGTGATTTTAGCAATGGGGGGTATGGGGTATTTATAGGAATACCCGAACCGTTAAGATCGTTTTATGGAAAACGTGCCTTAATCCCATCCGTACATGTGTTGCAAAGTTAAGGTGCCTAAATTCCATCCATACATGTGTTGCAAAGTTATGGTGCCTAAATTCCATCCATACATGTGTTGCAAAGTTATGGTGCCTAAATTCCATCCTTATCCGCTGACTAAGCATGTTAGAATGTGTGGTTGTGAATTAAACAGCTGTTTATACATCGAATCTGGTCCCGAAAGTGCAAAACTGATATTTCTGCATGTTTTCTGTCCAGAATAGGCAGTCGCGTAGCGCGACGGGTAAGCCCATTGGGCTCGCGCTACGCTAGCACCCCCCTGAATCAGAAAAGTTTCCGAATTGGCAGAAATGGTCCCTGCACGTGTTTAAGGCCTTTTTCGATGCGTTTGAACCCCGTTAACCTCATTTCAAGGCTCTAAAATGAAGTTAAAGTATAGGGGACTCAAAACATGCTCAAAAATATCTCGGATGTTGGTTCGTTTGGCCGTACGAACGCGATGTTCGCTTAATTACGACGGAATGCGCACAAGCGCGAAAAACGATCCAAATGACGTGACGAATGGATTTTTCTTATGGCGAACACTAAAATAAAATATTTTAGTGCTTACATAAATTTTTGGATGTCCGGATGTATTCAGAACGTAAGTTATGCGCGAAAATGCAAACTTGTGCACTTTTTGACACTTTTAGTCCCTGAATGACACAAAAGTTTATTTTAGCACACCGAACACCTCAGAGCCTATTTCTAAGCTATGTAAAGGATATTTATGGTATGTTTAACTTCTGGTCATGTTCCGGAATGTCTGTTACAGTTCAAATTGGCATACTTTCGCAGTTTGTCAACTTTAGTCCCTGTAAGCGATTTAACTTTGATTTCACCACACCAAACCTTCCAAAACTTATTTCTAAGTTATGTAAAGGTTACTTAAGGTATGTTAAGCCTATTTCACTATTCCGGAGTGTTCGTTGCATTAAACTGGTTATATTTACGCATCAGTGCGCGTATAACCTTCCAGAAAGCTATTTAGAGTTTGAAATCGAACAAGAGTTGATATGTGCAAAAGATACACATATTTATACAAGTCCAAAGTATGAAATACAATATTTCATTGGTTTGGCATTTGTTTGATGGTTGAAATGACACAGGTGTTACAGTCTAGTTCGCACAGTTTGACTCCACTTCGCAATGTTTGAATTCACTTCGCACGGTTTGACTTCACTTCGCACGATTTGACCTCACTTCGCACGGTTTGGTATTCCAGATCGCTTAAAACTTCAGTTTGTTTAAAAGTTCAAGTCGTTTGAACTTCAGTTCATTTGAAAAGTCCCAGTTCGTTTGAAACTCCAGTTCGTGTGGAAATCAGTTCGCTTGAAACTGAAATTTTTCAAAACTTAGAAATTTTCCGAAAATTTTTTCAAAGTGTAAAATGGATAATAAAGAGTTTTATAACGCGTTTTTCGGAGGAGGTATGACAGCAGCTCAAACTCCAGCAAGTATAGCTCAGAATGTCAATATGGAGAACGAGCTAGGTACGATGCAAAAACCACCGAAATTGCTCAATATTGAAGATTATTCAGGGTGGCAAGATAGATTTCAAACGTGGATTCAGGAAAATCACTTTGAGTGTTGGCTAAAGATTGAAACGAAATATGTAGTTCCTAAAAATTATGCTGGTATTGCAAAAACAATTCACTCGTTAACCCCGGCTGAACAAGATCAATTTAAAGCCGAGAAGAAGATGGCCAGCATATTGTAGCAGGCAATTAAAGAAGACATCTTGGTACTATTACAACATCAGAATGACTCACAATCTATTTGGAATGCTCTTAAACTCAAATTTCTTGGGAGTGCTGCAATGTTCAAAAGCAAAAGGCACTATTGAAAAAAGAATTCGACATCTTTACCGGTATAAATGGAGAATCAACGAAAGAATTGATTGAGAGGTACTGTCACTTGGTAATGGAGATGAAGTGTTTGGGTATAGATAAAACAGACGAAGAGTTGGTTGATAAGTTGGCTGACGCACTACCACAAGAAGTGTGGGGTACATTTTTAATGGTTTTGAAGAACAACTTGGAATACATTGGTTTCAATTTGAGTACATTCATCAAGAGAATTGAAGCTCAAGAGCTTGAAATACGGAAGATGAGTAAAATGAAATCTGCAAACGTACAGCAAGACGTTCAACTTTATTACAAAGGAAGCTCATCTGCCACATCTACTCCGAGTCCGAAAATTCAAACAACATTCAGTGCAGATTCTTCATCGGGAACTCCTCAAAGCACGTCTAACAACAACTGTTCACCATTTTCAAGTTACAAACCGAATCCTAAGGTTCGGAGTTCTCAAGAACAAAGTTCTTCAGGGTCAAACAATCAGAGTTATAGTCATTGGATAATGTGCAATATCGCTGTGAATATAAAAAACGGTCAAGATTTTACAGAGTCAGCAGCAAAGCAGCATATAACACTTCTAGGTTCGGTGCTTGAGTCTTACGAGAGTCTAGTTACCGGACGAATTGGTAACCCAGACATGACGAAAGAGGATTACGACCAAATTGATCCCGAGGAAATGGAGCTCATCGACATAAAATGGGGAATGGCGAGCATTGTGAGAAGAGCTCAAAGATTCATGGAAATTACCGGACGAAGTAGTCTTGCGGGTCCTGATCCTAAACTTGGATTCGATAAATCGAAAGTTACTTGCTTCAAATGTAAAGAGAAGGGACACTTCAAGCGCGAATGTCCGAACAGAGAAGTGAATAACCACTAGAACCCATTCGCAAACGACTATTATCGACAAGCCATCTATCATAAAAATAGTCAACAACCATTCAATCCAAGACCTCAGATTGAGAACAGTCCATCCAAACAATCAGAAAAGGCTTTTTTGGTAAATCAAGATGACAAAAAGCTTCCAGAAGGCTTCAGTTGGGATAAATACATTCCAGGAAGTGGTCTTGCATTGATGGCTGAAATTGTTGAAGAACCAGAAATCGAGGAATGTGTTCCTGAAGTTGAACAAAGTTTGGCTGATCTAGAAGAGGAAGCAGTAGTGGTCTATTATTATCAATCTGAACAGGAAGTTATTGCTAATACTTTCAAATCTATAATGCCTTCTAATGTGTTTGATTCTTTTGCAGGTTTCTTCAATGAACCGATTACGGGTTTTTGCCCACAATATGAAGTTGAAAAAACTCCGGTTCAAGACATCATTGATGTTTCAAAAGAAATGAATGAAGAGACATTGAAAGAAATAGCTAACAAAGCTCTTATGGTCAAGCTGCAAGAGGTTGAACAATCTCAAACATCTTCTAATAACAATGAGACCAAAGACGCAACTCAAGAGTCAGTGTTAGTAAAAAAGAAGTCAGAGTCCGATGACAAATCAGAAAACGTGGAGTCCAAATCCAGAGAGAAGTATGAGTCTGAGTCCAGAGAGTTTGGTAAACCAGAAAGTAAAAATGACAAACAAGAAAAGGCTTTTGAAAAAGTTGATGCAATTCTTGAAACGCCATGCGAAAACTGTTTGAAACCATGCGTGGATTGTCTTGAAAAAGACAAACAGTTTCAAGAATTCAAAAAGTTTAACGACAAATTAAAACTTGATTTTATGATGAAATTAAAATTTGATTTTAATGATGTTAAAGAGGCTTATGACACTTTGTCACGATCAATCAAAATGATTCAAAATAAGAGTCTAGAAAATGATAAAATTGTAAGTTTGCTCAAAGCTACGGTCATGGATAAAGCAAACGTCAATTAACATCCATCTGGACACAATCGCATCTCTAAAGAAGGAACTTGAACTGATGCGTATTGAGACAGAAAGAGTCGACAGAAAGTTGATCAGTTATCTTTCATCGTCATATGTGATTGATCAGATCGTTCCTCAACAACCTGATGTTAAACCAGCTTTCAACAATGTTCCACCCCCAATGTGGAATCATTACACTCAGAAATATCCAGACGGGGTGGAAAAGTCTTTGAATCTCAAATTGAGAATAGAAGAGAATGAGTTACCGGAAAGCATAGATGTTACATTCTCTCCGTCTGACACCGACAACGAGTCACAGCTGGTTAAAACAGTTGTAGACCAAGTGTTGGGTGAAGAGAGTGATAACTGTAACATCTGTGCTTGTAATCATTGTGAACAGTTCTATTATCAATAAAACAATGTTATTTGATCCCAATGTTTGTTTGGTTGTGTTTTACATTTTTTATGTTTTTACTTTTATTCAATTTCAAACTCTATATCACTTTCTGGAGAGTTATACGCAAACTGGTGCGTAAACGTACTTAGTTTAACGCGACAAATACTCCAGAACATCAACATATACTTAACATACCTTAAATAACCTTTACATAACTTAGAAATAAGTTTTGAAGGCTTTGGTATGGCAAAAACAAGTTAATTCGCTTACAGGGACTAAACTAGACAAACTGCGAAAGTATGCCAATTTGAACTGTAACGAACATTCCGGAACATGACCATAAGTTAAACATACCATAAATATCCTTTACATAGCTTAGAAATAGGCTTTAAGGGGTTCGGTGTGCTAAAATAAACTTCTGGGTCATTCAGGGACTAAAAGTGTCAAAAAGTACATAAGTTTGCACTTTCACGCATAACTTACGTTCTGAATACATCCGGACATCCAAAAATTTATGTAAGCACTAAAATATTTTATTTTAGTGTTTGGCATAAGAAAAATCCATTCGTCACGCCATTTGGATCGTTTTTCGCGCTTATGCGCATTCCGTCGTAATTAACCGAACATCGAAATCGTATGGCCAAACGAACCGACATCCAAGATATTTTTGAGCACATTTTAAGTTCCCTATACTTTAACTTCATTTTAGAGCTTTTAAATGGGGTTAACGGGCCTTAAACGCGTCGGAAATGACCTTATAACACAACAGGGACCAAAACTGTAAATCTGCCAAACTTGGTCCTTGCGCACCTCAACAATGTGAGTGTTGCGGTGCGCAAGCAGGGGCCAGATGCATCAAAATGTTTTTCTCAGCTGTTAACAGCCCTTAAACACTCCCCAAAGGCCAAGTGCCACATGTTAATCTCTTGTGGTGGGCAAAATCAGTTACCACAACATTCTGACAAGTGTACGGGCGAGATCATTCCCTCTTCTCCAAGAAACGATCCTAACGGTGAACCGAAATCTATAAATACCCATCACATTTTCACTCATTCCTCACAAGAATCTGATTTGAGAAGCTCTAAGTTGAAACCTTTGTTTCATACCTAAGCTACTTGAATCAAGATTAGCATTCGGGGACCCTTTGTAAGTGTTCCTTCGTTCTTTTATTGCTTTTCGAGTCCGAAAGTAAAACTTCGTTTGACTTTCTGCATTGACCAGTTTATGGTCAATGCGAAGTTCATTTGAACTTCGCAACGTGATTGTAATCACGATGGTTATAGTCCCTTGTGACTATGCCTACCGATTACCACGTTGTCTAGGGTCGTAAGGGTAAGCGATCTAATAAATCGCTTATACCTTCGAACCCGACCCATTTGGTCGATCATTAGGATCCGACCAAACACATTAGGTGACCATAGTATATAGGGAATAACCTTCCGAGGTTATACCTTATGGTCGCTTCGTTTAAGTAGTTGTATGATAGGTAGTTTATATGCCTTAGGTAAATTACCAAAATACCCCTTTGATGCCAAAATTCATTTTAAACATATGTAACATAACTTTTGACATCTAAACTGATTTGACAACAATATTAGACATGTTAAGGCATATGTTACTTGTCATAGGACTAGTTAAGCGGTCCGAACGCGTTTCACGCGAACGACGCGTTAAAGTAGCATAAGCTACCTAAACGGGTCGTAAGCACTTAGGTTAAGTTTCATTTTAGTATGTAGACTTTGTTAAACCATGTTACATGAGTTCCTACACTCATTTGGTTTACAAACCCTCATGCTACCCGATCTTCCAATATAGGTCCGGTTTATTAACATAGTTACCTATATTAGGTGTCGTTTGATTTCCGTGATCTCTAGCATTGCTTGGTGGTTGTCTTAGGACTTCTGAGCAATCTCAAGTGAGTACATAGACCCCTCTTTTACTGTTTTCCAAACTGTTTTGGGGTGAAACACATGTGCCTACTTGTTACTTTCATGCTTTCCATGTTTTCACATCATATACCTGCTATGTTCGTTAGTACATTATAGTACATGTTTTACATTACATTTCATGCTATGTATGCCCATTGTGTGCGTACTTAGTACATTGCTTTACATTACATTTCATGCTATGTATTCCCATTGTGTGCGTACTTAGTACATTGCTTTACATTACATTTCATGCTATGTATGCCCAATGTGTGCGTACTTAGTACATTGTTTACATTACATTTCATGCTATGTATGTCCATTGTGTGCATACTTAGTACATTTGTTTCACGTCACATGCTATGTATGTCCATTTCTTACATACTTAGTACAGTTGTTTTCATCACATGCTTACATTTTGGTATGACATTTGGTTTGTTTAAATGGAACAATACATTCATTAACATTAGCTACGCCGTTCGTTAGTAGGTAGTGGTACCATAGGAATTGACAACTCCCGTTCCTGAAATCCTGGGTTTGTTTGGATTGGAAGGAATGACCGAATTCGATATACATAACTTAGATAAACCTTTAATTTGTTTAAGGGTTTATCGCCACAGTCTCAAGACTTGGATGTATGCATTTTCACAATACCGCATAGATGTTTATATCAGTATAGCATACATTTGTTCCACAAAACATAACTTTGATTTAAACCATGTTTTACTTCAATATAGGGCTGTAAACGAACCGAACGAACACGAACAAGGCTATGTTCGTGTTCGTTCGTTAAGGAAATTTGGATGTTCGTGAACTGTTCGCAAACACATGACGAACATAAGTTTGTGTTCGTGTTCGTTCGTTAAGGAATTTGGTTGTTCGCGAACAGTTCGTGAACACTAACCACGAACACAAACGAACACAAATGAACTTTAATTTTGAAAATTAAAAAAGGCACCGTTAATCTTAAACATTGTACACAACGAAAGTAGTTAAATATAACCATTTAAAGATTGAAGGGATGGATAATATTGGGTTCAATCAATTGGAGATAAGCTGAATGAAGGAGTGTGATATCAAAAGAGGGAGATGGCCAGAGAGAGGGAAATAATACATGTGTGGAAAGTAAAAAATTAATAAAACATTAAAAACTTTTAGAAATATAAACATAAAAAAACGAACACGAACACAAACGGACATAAACGAATGAACACGAACGAAACGTATTACCGAACGTTCACGAACGCAGTCGAACGAACGAGACCTTTGTTCGTGTTCGTTCGTTAAGCTTATCGAACGAATTTTTTTGTTCGTGTTCGTTCATTAAGCTTATCGAACGAACATAAACGAACTTCCTGCCGAACGGTTCACGAACTGTTTGCTGAACGTTTGGTTCGTTTACAGCCCTACTTCAATACCTTGTTTTTGTGCATTTTACATATGGTTTAGTTGATATATTTCACATACCATACATGACATTTTTGGATACACATTACATGATTTACATTAGACATAAACATTTTGACATTGATATACACAATTCATGATTTACATTAAACACAGACATTTGATATGGTTTACACAATAACATTTTGACATTTGATTATACATAAACAATTTACATTGGTGGTTTGGTTTGAGTAAGTGATTTAAGTAACGAGGCGTGTGTAATATGATACAAGCATGGTGGATACGCCGCTAGTACTTCCTATATATAAGTGTTTGTATGGTATTACATATCGTAGCGTTATTTAAATCATTTCAATTTATGACACATGACATTTTATACAAATAACATACTTTTTACAAGACATTGTTTACAAACAACTTATCTTACACAAACTCATTTTTACATGGTTATTCATTTAACCTTACATTTATTTATACATATTATCTGATCTTATCGTTTTTCAAATGATTTATAAGACAAAGCAAATTACAAGGTTCATGACTAAACATTTTCTTAAACACAAGTCATGAATCATATTTTTACAAAACCTAT
This sequence comes from Helianthus tuberosus, assembly GCA_030545235.1. Taxonomy (NCBI): domain Eukaryota; kingdom Viridiplantae; phylum Streptophyta; class Magnoliopsida; order Asterales; family Asteraceae; genus Helianthus; species Helianthus tuberosus. Next base: position 41,740,539 of record CM060429.1, read on the forward strand.
GTATCTCACAGGCATTTTTATGCTGATGTACCTATTTTCACATGTGTTTTCAGGAGCTGTTGCTTAGGACTATGATCGTGACACTAGGGCGGACCTGTGCCTTAGAGACATAAAACGGAGATAGACTTAGTTTAATTATGTTATGAACTCTTTATTTCCTGTTTAAAGACAATGAAACTCTTATGTTGATAAATAAAATACAACTTAGAATGCCATGGTTATGAAACAAATAATTCTGTTACAACACTCCCCGACGTTTTCCGCCGCGGTTGCATGTTATACGCGGTCGGGGTGTGACAATAACACTGATTTCAAAACGGTTAAAACTCATTTGGAGAATTCCAGTTCAGATTCTGAAGATGACGGAAACTTTCTTGATAAGTTTATACCAAAATCAGATAAAGTTTCAGATGACGATTCGATCATTGTGGTTTACACGATGACCGAAACTGACAAACTATATACTGATTTTGAGTATCCGATTCAGAATGCGAATATGGAAAATGTTGAAAAAGTTTTCAAACTCGTGGAAATTGATATATCAGAAGTCAAAAACAATGCATTTCTTTCAAAACCGAAAAAATCTTTTGTGACAAACAACCCGGGAAAGAAAAATGAATGGGTGGGTAACAATGGTAACAAGAAAAATGTAAAGAAAGGAATTGGTTTTGAGAAGAAAATGGCTAAGAAAGAAGTTAAGCCAAAAGAAAGATTGAGTGAAGTGTTTGTGGCTGGGAATAATACTGAAGTTGAAAAGAATTATATCTTTAGAAACAAGCAGTTGACGACTTCATTACAGCCAAAAAGATAAGAGATGAGACCAACAGATCCACTTTTGTTGAATATGACAAAAGAATCTGTTATCGGTGCAATGAAATCGGTTACATGGCCAAACAATGTGTCAAAAAGATGATAAAACCAGTTTTCCAAAAACCAAAACCAAAAGTTTCAAATGATGTTAAGGGAAAATCACTGATGGTATCCCCCGTGCGTATTTTGAAACGCGGTGAATCTTTGAAGTCAGAGGACAAACCAAAATCGACTTTCGAAATTGGTGAATCTTCAACATCACAAAAGACTTCAAAGATTTATCCAAAAACAAAGATTTCCCAAAGTCAATCATGGGTGATGAAACCTAAATAGTCTGTTGAAGAAAAGAAAATGGAAAAGGTTTTAAAATCTGAATAAAAAATATGTGCAACCACTGATGAGAAAACTGAATTTGAGTTAGAAAAGTTGATTAAATAGTTCCCACCTATCAAGGAAGGAAATCTTAAATCTAAACCAGAACCTGATGTTCCAAATGTTGTGTTCAACATTCCAAAAGTAGACAAAGGAGCTCATGATATTGTGTTTGGTACTATATCAAATGTTGAAAAGTCTTGGGCATCATTGTTTAAGTAAATGTCATTTGATGTGTGTAGGGGCTTCCACGTTCTATCATTTCAAAATGGATAATGGATAGCGGCGCCTCGTGGCACATGACAGGGATGTTAGTACTGCTCTACGACGTCAAATCTATCAATGGAGGTTATGTAGGGTTTGCTGGAACTCAAGGTGGTAGAATTGTTGGTGAAGGAATTCTCACTAACAGAGTCGTAACGTTTGATAAAGTGAACTATATCGCAGAGTTGGAAAACAATCTATTGAGCATCTCACAGATTTGTGATAAGTCATTCACATTTCATTTCACAAAAGATGAATGTCTAATTCTGAAACCAGGGTTTAAAATCCCAGAAGAAATGGTGTTGATGTGCGCTCCTCTCGAAAATGATCTCTATGTTCTGGACATGAGCGTGGCAACAACAACAGACAAAAAGGCTCAATGTTTTGTGACTAAGACAAAGGCAACAGAGAAAGAATCTATCATGTTGCATCGAAAGATGAGGCATATACACTTGAGAAAAATGAACTTCTTAGTTCATAATGATCTTGTCGAAGGTGTTCATTTGAAAAGTTTCCCTCTTAACGATAATTGTGTTGAATGTAAGAAAGGAAAACAGACGAAGAAATCGCACCCGAAAAAGCTCTTGAACTCCATCAGATTACCGCTCGAAAGACTCCATATGGATCTTTTCGGACCAGTGAATGTGAAGAGTATAAGTGGAGATTTATACTGTTTGGTTGTTACTGACGACTTTTCAAGATTCTCTTGGATGATGTTTTTAGAAAGAAAAGACGAAACGTTTGATACTTTGATGAAGCTATTCAGAAAGATGGAAAATCTTTACAAACTGCCGATCAGACGAATTCGAAGCGACAATGGCACAGAATTCAAGAACAATCGTATGCTCGAATTTTGCAATGATAAAGGCATTCTTCATGAATTCAGTGCACCGTATACTCCTCAACAAAACAGTGTCGCAGAAAGAAAAAATCGTACGTTGATCGAAACGGCTCGCACCATGTTAGCAGATTCAGAGTTACCGATATATTTTTGGAGTGAAGCGGTTGCAACGGAATGTTACACGCTTAATTGTGTTCTTACGGTGAAGAAGCACAAGAAAACTTGTTTTGAACTACTGCATTGTTACAAACCGAATCTGAAATTTTTAGAACCATTTGGATCACCATGTACATTCATGATCCAGACGGTAAATTTGGTGCTAAAGCTAATGAAGGTTTTTTGTAGGTTACGTTAGTCCGTTGAAGAGAGTTTTTGTTCCATGTTTTGGGAAGATAATACAAGTTCAGCACGTTGACTGTCAGCAGCATACTGCTCCAACTCAACTTCCCAGAAACAGGTTGCTATTTGATTATGAGAATCTTTGGGAGTCTTTCCACTTACCGACAGAGCTGAGTGAGGAGGAACTAGCATACTTATACCAACAACAACAGTCTCTTTCGCAAGAACAAGTACCGAGACCGTTGGTAGTTTCCTCGCCTACCGTGGGTTCAAATGATCATGAGGCTGGTCCTAGTGGAACTGCACATATACCCCCAGAAGAAACAGCTCCAGTATTTGACCAATCTGATGACTCAGAATCGGAAACCGATCTGATTTTTGACGAGGAACCAAATATTGAGACTTCAGATGATATTGATCACACCGGTGATCCGAATATATCAAATTTGCAATCGAAAGTGAGCGTACCAAACACAGTCATGCCAAGAACGTTATCTTACCATCCGTCAGAGCAAATCATCGGTGACCTTCAAAGCGGTGTCAAAACCCGCGAACAAATAAACAAAGGGATTACATGTTTTTACTCATATGTTGCTCCTTTACAAGAAGAATTCTCATTAAAATGTTTTATCTCGCAGGTAGAGCCGAAAACGTATAAAGAAGCATTAACCGAAGAGAGTTGGGTAAATGCAATGCAAGAAGAGCTTCTACAATTTGAAAAACTAGGAGTGTGGAGGTTGGTTGAACTCCCAGCAGATCAGAAGTTGATCAAGACCAAGTGGGTCTTCAAGTGTAATCGAGATGATAGAGGGGTTATCGTAAGGAACAAAGCACGTTCGGTACTCCAAGGATTTAGTCAGCAAGAGGGGATTGTGTAACACCTCGTAAAATCACGTCCAATAATGTATTGACACGTGTAATAAACCCTCATGAAGTCAAACATTGAATTTAAGGGACTAATTTTTTGAAAAATCGAAAAACTTTAATTATGAAAGGTATGGAAGTGTTAGCATACCTAAAATAAGTTTCTGAATAACCTCGTACGATATTTATATTCACAAATGAGCCACTTGTTGATCGAGTGTAGCCGTTTGCGTAATTAATGGAAAGTTTGCGCAATGAAGGGTTAAAAGCGTCAACATGTTAATTCTTACCTCTGAGTGACCTTTTAACAAACCGGGAGCTTCATGATATTTGATTATACTCTCAGGAATGCCAATTATTGGCCGTCTAAGGTTTTTATGCCTATAAGTAAAGATACGCGCAACTTTGCAAGTTAGAGGGACTAAAAGTGTCAATATGTTTAATTATACCTTTGAATGATCTTTTAGTGAACCCGAAGCATCGTGATGTTTAATAATACTCTCAAGAATGCCTAATATGGATTAGATGAGGCTTCGAGGCTATTAAACGATGATATGCGCAAGTTTGCGCATTAGAGGGACCTAAAGCATCAACTTTTGAATCTACACCTTTTGGTGACCATTTAAGCAATCAAGAACATAGCAATAATTAAAATCATTCTTGGGAATGCACATTATGGGCCATGGGAGGCTTGGATATCATTAAACGACATTTCGCGCTACTTTGTGCGATTAAAGGACTATTTGCGTCAAACTGCAAAAGTATGTCGATTCGTATGTTATCAGACTTTCCGGAGTATGAACATGAGTTAAACATGCCCTAATTATTCTTTATATAGCTTAGATATAGGCTTAGAGGTGTTTGGTGCGCAAAAATAAACTTTTAAGTCATGCAGGGACTAAAAGTGTCAAAAAGTGCATAAGTTTGCATTTTCGCGCATATCTCACATTCTGAATATATCCGGACATCAAAAAATTTATGTAAGCATTAAAATATTTTATTTTAGTAATCGGCATGATAAAATTCCATTCGTCGCGTAATTTGGATCGTTTTTCGCATCCGTTCGTGTTTCGTCGTAATTAGCCGAACAACGTGACCGTACGACCAAACGAACCGACATCCGACATATTTTTGAGCATGTTTCATGTCCCCTATGTTTAGGCTTCATAGTAGAGCCTTGAAATGAGGTTAACGGACCTTAAATAAGTCAAAAATGACATTTAACAAGTACAGGGACTGAAACTGCAGGTTCTGAAAGTCTGAAAGGGATTAAAAACCAGCAGGGACTGATTATGTCAGTTCTGAAACTTAATATATGCATTAAAAACCTACAGGGACTGATTATGTCAGTTCTGAAACTTAAATATACGCATTAAAAACCTGCAGGGACTGATATGGTTGTTTTTGAAAGTTAAAAAAAATGAATAAAACATGGCAGGGACTAAAACAACAGCTACCAAACATTTTTCTTGGGCAACAAGCTGATCACGACAGCTGTTATAACAGCTGTAATAATCCTACAAACCTCCTCAACACTTGTTGATCATCCATTTTCCCTCAAACACTATAAATAGACCAAGAACCCAATTCATTTCACTTGCACCATTTTCTTGAGTTCTTTCTCTCTCTCAAATCTGAGGATCCTGAACATCTTGGCACCTCCTCTGAGTTATATTCAGTCCATAGGACCATATGTAAGTACTCTTAGCTTCTCTAATTAAGTTTTAATTAGTTAATTGCCATAAGTCAAGGTTATCATGATTAAACTTTTCCTTTCTGTTTAATCACTATCAATCCAGCCATTATTTGAATTGAAAGTGGCTATGAGTTGGTAATTATGTGGGTAATAAACCCTTAAAAGAGCACCCTCTGATTCCCACTCTAACTTGGTCAATTGTCGGGTCAAACTTGATTGTAAAAAGTCAACAGAAAGCAAAATTTCAATTAAATGCATAATTAACAATGTAAAAGCCATGGAACCTGTTTTATCACTTATATAACTTAATAATTAATTTAAGAACATGTCTAAGCATGTTCAACCCGACAATTTTCAGTTTAAGCTCGGTTCGGAATCAAAAGTCGCAAAAGTAGACTTTTGCTTTGACTTTCAGTTCTGACCCAATGTAGCATATCTTAGAAATGCCTTAGAGATCTATTAGGACCAGGTTATAGGTTAGTGTAACCCTCTGAGGTTATACAACTTGGTTCCTTAGTTATCCGATTCATATGCATGTTTTCGTTATATGCCTAAATGTTGACTATTATGCCCTTTAGACCTTAAAACGAGATTTTTGAAAATGTGAGAGGACAATAACCTTTATTACTGAATTATAAACATGTCCTAAAAATTTGACATCAGTTTGAGGTCTAGATTAAGAGTTATGCTCAATAGCGTAAATTGAAAGCTTTTTATTAATTAAACGGCGTAATTAGCATAAAGCCTATCTAAATCCAATTTTTGATACCAAAATTTTTACCCACTGATATAATATAATAATTTGGGATTTTTGAAGATTTTTATTTATTTTTAGGCTGAGCATAACATAGGGTTCTAGCTTTGATTCGGTAATTGTCGGTTTTGCCCTTTTGGCCTATAAAATGAGTTTTACAAATCATTTTGATACCAAACCTTTTTCTACTGATCTCATATGATAAATATAATATTTTAATCCTTCTAGAATGATAAAAATATCAGCTTTTCTTATAAAACCCGGAAATCGCTTAAAACCGTCTTTTTACGCGTTTTAAACGCATAGTATGTATTAAAACTATTTTTATCATATAAGACTTGATACCTACTGATATTTTTAGTAAATTTTTATACTTTAACAGTAAGCAAAAGTTTTAAACTCAGCTTTCCAGATTTGACCTTTAAACCTTATGTGAAATTACCAAAATGCCCCTTAGGTGCATAGTTTGGTTATAAGCAATAAATTTCACATATATGTAATACTCTACTGATGTAACTTATTAAATTAAGTAGTTTTATTGATCAAATCAGACCTGAACCTCAGAGTTATATTTAATCTCTTTTATAGCCTTTAAAATGACCAAAATACCCCTACGGGGCATAATTTGTGTTTAAATCCAAATTGGGCATAATGGAAGGTATCTTACTGATGTCACAACATATTTAAGGCATATTAACTTAGGAAACCTGTATATGACTCTTATGGTTACCCGTTACGCATATTTCGCGTTCGGATCGGTTTATGTAAATAGTTTGCATAAATTGACCGAAACGGGTCAAACCATATCATTTTTGCCTCAAATTCCAGAATGTGTTTAGTTTACCCATATTATACAAGTCTCCAAACTTGTCGGGTCTAAATCACCTTCTATTCCGGTCTTCTCTTAATCATGCGTTTTAAACCGTAAACCTTTCCTTAAAACTAACCGGTCTAAGTTACGACTTTAATAAGACCCGTTAGGAATCTAATAGGTTTATAAAACCTTCGTTTCAGATTAAGAGCCCCAGTAGAGGTACTTGTGCTTGCTGACTAGGATATACGACTGAGTATAAATTGCATTTTAAGCTCAGGTAAATACTGTTAACTTATTTTCCCTATACGGGCTTGGGATACGGTATTATAATAATACCGCTTGGTCGGGTATTGAATGTTTAATGTTGGTGCATGCGTCTGTCAACTTCGTCTTGTATCGAGTCTTGTTTTTATAGATCAGGGCACGTAATACGAGAAAAATGTCAAATATAGGGTGAGTGGCAGTTTCAAACGAAATTACATCTTGTAATTCCGCTTGAAATGGTCATGTCCAGTTCAAGCGAAATCATATGTTAATTCCGCTTGAAGCTGATTTCGCTTGAAGATAATTCCGCTTGAGACATGTTCAAGCGAAATTACATCCCCTATAAATACCTTGTGTCTTGATTTCATTTGTAACAGTTCCGGTCTGAGCAACGAAGTGCTGCCGAAGTGTCGTCTCGCTGTAAATCGTTATTAAATCAATAATACGACAATTTAAAGTGATATTCTTGCTGAATTGAACTCAATACGTCTGTTTCCGCCTTTCGTATTGAGATAAACTCTTCTGAACGACTCGTTCGAGTCTGAAAACGATCCTACAAGTGGTATCAGAGCTCAAGAAGAAGAGTTCTTACCAATTCAGTTGAAAATTCTGATTTCTACACCTTCTTTTTCAAAATCTACAACTTTTCACGGTCAAAATGTTCTGATTTTTACACATTATACTCGGAATAGTGTTTTAACTAATCCTTGTGAAAATTGGACCTTAATTCGATCTAAAACTGAAAAAATATGTAATTTCGTTTGAAAAACCAGCGCGAGATGATGATGTCAGCAGCTCTTCAAATAGAATTAGCTCTTAATTCCGCTTGAAATCGGTATTTCGCTTGAGAAATTGGGTTGATTCCGCTTGAAAACAGTATTCCGCATGAAAAGTTCTGTTAATTCCGTTTGAAACGTGCTATTCCGCTTCAATCTGGTATTCCGTTTGAAAAAGGTGTTAGTTCACGCGAAATTAGGTATTCCGCTTGAAAAGGTATTCCGCTTGAAAGGAGATTCGCTTGAACGTATTGATTCCGTTTGAACAGAGTAATCCCGTTTGAAAAGGGATTCCGCTTGAGACTGTAATTTCGTTTGAACAGAACTGTTTTGTGAACTTTGAATAACCTGATAAAGGAAGAGGAATTTTTCAACGCATTTGCTACCCCGGTTACCCCGATTACTCTTGCACAGAACACGATGTTAGAAAATGAAACGGGGACTATGCAAAAACCGCCTAAGCTCATGAACATTGAGGAATATAAAGGGTGGGAATGACGATTTGAAAACTGGGTTCAAGCCAATTATCTAGATGCTTGGGAATGTGTTGAAACGAAATATATTAGACCGACGAATGATGACGAAGAGGAGGTTGCAATTAAAGATCTAAGTGCCGAAGATAGAAAGAAATACAAAGATGAAAAAATGATGTTAAGTCTACTACAACAAGATGTGAAGGAAGATATCTTGGTTCTATTGCAACACAATGGAACTTCTTATTCAATCTGGAAAGCATTAAGATCGAAGTTTCATGGAAGCCAAGAAATGGTTAAAAACAAGAAATCACTTTTAAAAAAGGAATTTGATAAATTTCGTGGGTTGAAAAATGAAAGCACAAAACAAATTATTGAACGATATTGCGATTTGTTAGCCAACATGAAGAGATTGAGCATCAACAAAGATAATGAAGAGTTGATTGAAAAACTAGCTAATGCGTTGCCATATGAGACTTGGGGCACATATCTTATGATGTTGAGAAAGAAGAAAGGATTTAGCAGTCTGACATTGAGCAAGTTTTTTGAAAAGATTGAGGCTCAGGAGATGGAACAGAGAAAGGTTTTAAGAATGAAAGATTTTGACGGTGAACAAGACATTGGGCTCTATTACAAAGCAGGATTGAATGATAAATCCACCAACATGTCACCGAAGGTTGAGACAGCTTTCAATGCAAAGAGTTCATCGGGAGGTTCTTCCAAAGGATCAAACAGCAACACAAGTTTTTCATCATATCCATCATTTGATTCGAACATTTCAACAACCAAGATTGGCAAGAAGCTACAATGCAACATTGTTTTGAATCTTGAGAATGATGAGGATTATTCAGCAGAAGTTGCTAAGAGTCACATGTCTTTGTTGGGAACTGTGTTGGAGTCTTATGGAAGTTTTGTGGCAGGTCGGATCGGGAATCCAATGTTGACAAAAGAGGATTACGATCAAATAGATGCTGAAGAGATGGAGTTAATGGATATTAAATGGTGTTTTGCGAGCGTATTGAGACGAGCTGAGAAATTTAAGCAGATCACAGGAAGAGATGATTTACGTGATGCTAATGTTTCTACTTTAGGTTTTGATAAATCTAAAGTCACTTGTTTTCGTTGCAGGGAAAGAGGACACTTCAAGAGGGAGTGCACTAATCGCGAAGCAAGTGGAGCTCAAAATCCTTTCAACAACAATGATTACTATCAGAAATCGATCTATCATCAAGTTGCACAACAACAACAAGAAACACAAGTGGCACATGGAAGAAAAATGATTGAAGAATCTTCAAAGAGAGCATGTTTGGTGAATCAAGAAAATTTCAGTTGGGACAAATATATTTCAGCCAACAGCAAAGCATGCCTGATCAATCAAGATGATGAAAAGTTGCTAGAAGGGTTTAGCTGGGAAAATTTCAATTGGGATGATTATGATCCAAACAAAACTTCAAATCACAAAGCTTATGTTGCTCGTATTGAAGAAGATAGTGATGATGATAGAGAGTATTATGCAAGGAGAATGGCAGCTCATTTGAAAATGATGGCAGAAAGTGATAGTGAAGATGAAAAAGCTAAAAAGAAAAAGAAAACGGTCAAAACACCAGTCAGGAGTGACGATGAGGAAGTTCCTGTGATAAGAAAAAAGGTGAAAAATATTCCAGAGTTTAAAGTTGAAGAAGAAGCTGATGCAAAGAACAGTCCGGTGATTTGTGAAAATTGTGAAGCTGTAAAGAAGCAGAACAGCATATTGGTTCATAACATGAACAGATTGAAAGAATCATAGGATGTTCTAAACAAAGCCATGAATCAATACAACCAAACAAGTGAAGAACATGCAACAGCAATGAAAACACTTCAAGGAGCTTTCATTACAAAGCAGAAAGTGGTGAACAATTACATTGAGAAGTGTGCTGTGCTTGAACAAAAAACTAGAAACACAAAGAATTGAAACTGAAAGAGTTAACCATTTGTTGAAAAGTTACTCATGTACTTCTTATGTCATTGACAGGATTTATCCAACTGTTGAAGGCATGAAGGCTTTTGAAGATGATGAAGTAACTAAAGAACTAAAGGTATCTGAAGAAAAGACTCCTAAAGAGAAGAAAGAAAAGAAGAAGGATACTAAAGTGAATGATTCTGGTAAGAAACAAGGTTTCAGTTACAACAAGTGTCCACCCCCGCTTGAAAATGGATATTCACCATGAAATCCAAATTCAGAAAGAGTCGAAAAGGCAACAAATTTACAGTGGGAGTCGGAGTCTTCAGTTAACTTGCCAGATAATATTGATGTCACGTTTACGTCATCTGACACTGATCATGAGTCCGAGTTAATAAAGAAAGTGGTCGATCAGGTGTTGGATAAAGATGAATCCGAGGAGTCAAAGTCGGAGTCTATGTCAGAGTCAAAGTCTGAGTCCAGCACTCCGACTCAAACCGTCAAACAGGGAAAAAGGGTTTACAATAAAGAATTTCTTCTATCGAAATCTAATTTGAATGACGAAACATTCAAAGTTGCATATACATTAAATGATTCCGACAAATTATATTCTGATGCGGAATTTCCAATAAGAGGTGTTAAAACTGAAATGATAAAAAAGGTTTTCAAACTAACAGAAATTAATATTTCTGAAATAAAAGATGTAAATCTTTCTAATAAACCTAAAAAGTACACCTCAAGAGTTTAACAAAGAGAAAACAAGAAAAAGGGTTACAGTTCTGGTTCAGGTTATCGAAAGAAACCAAACCATAACGGTAATTTCAAAAAGAAAGGTCTTGGATTTATTCCACCAGAAAATCATAAAAATGAAAAATATGTTCGAGATTTTAAATAAAAAATGATATTTTTTTCAGGTACATCTTCTGAAGAAGAGAAAGAAAATCTATTCAGAAATCAGTCGAATAGAGAATTCCTTGCGAAGAAGCAAGAAAAGATGAAGACTGTTGATGAGATGAAAGAAACGAGAACATGTTTCCAATGCAACACTGTTGGTCATATTGCCAAGAATTGTTCCAAGGCAATACAATCAAAACAGGGAGTTTCTCGTAAACTGAAAGATAAAGAAGTTGTGTTTGAACCACCAATTGAGAGAACTCAACTTTTCAAAAATTCAACTTTTAAGATTGGTGAATGTTTAAACAGGTTTTACAAGAAAAAGGGAAACCTTGACAACCAAAAATGGGTTGTTAAGAAGTCTGATGATAGTTCTAGCAATGATTCTGATTCATCAAAATCAGAGGAGCTATCTTCTGGCGATGAATCTGATTCCACAAAGTCAGAGGAGCCACAATTTGAGATTAAAAGTGAGATTTCAGTACCTCCAATGGATGATGTCAATTTTCCACCATTGAGGACTGAAAATTTTAAACAAAAAATTGGCAAAGTTAAATTTCAAATCAATTTTTCTCAGAAAAGAAAGAATTTGATATTGAAAAGGCCTTTAACCCTAAAGTGAAACACATTTTTGGTAAAATGGTTGACGGGAAGGTCAAAGGGGTTAAAGAGTTCTATGAGAAGAAAATGAAGAAAGCAGGTAAGACTGTTTCGTCCCAGGTTTGTGACTGGGATGGAACATATTATGAACAGTAAAAATATGGACTTGCCGGAGCTCCCAAGTTGGTAATCGTGGAGCAGGAATCGGCACATTTATTGAGAAATTCACTTCGGTGATATTTCGACTTACAAGTGGTAAATCAGGGACATTAATTTGTACTTGATTTTCTACAGGTGGTTGTGTTGAGAAAATCGGGAAATGTTAAATCATACAAGTGGTTAAAAATAACAAGGTGATGAATGATCCCCATGTTTGAGAAATGACTTACAAAACTAATTTTCCAGAAAAACCATTTTGATTAAAACAAACTTAAGTGTTTTGAAATCACAATGGGAAAATAGTTTGTTGTAAGGGGGAGTTCTGATTGTTTATGCCAAGTGGATGGCGATTTGAAGTGATTCGATATCAGTTGTCAATTTACTTGTACAGTTTGTTTTCAAATTTCTTTAAATGTGTTTGAATTTTAGGGGGAGTAAGATTTTTTTAGAAAATCCAAAAACATTTGAAAATTTGAAAAAGTCAAAAACATGATAAAATTCAAAATGAGTTTTTGTGTCAAAGAAGAGGAAATGATAGTACATCAGTGGATGATCACAGCATGCTAAAGAAAGGGAAAGTTAAAATGTGATAAACGGTCTCACTGATGATATGCCAGTAGGTTTTTGCACATTTTAGTAGATTATGATGAGATATAAACCTAAATTCAAACTTGCTTATATCGTGGGGAAACATCTCTCGGATATATGGGTAACCCCCGAAATCTTGTTTGAAAGGTCCCTCTTTCTGAGATACTAGGTCTTTATGCTCAGTGATATCTGGGGTATTATCCCTGGACTTCTGATTTTGCGGAAGCAATGGCCTAGTCCCTGGAGAATACTTTACGCTTGCTTGAAATATAGCCTACCCTCAGCATAAAAAATGATGAAACATTGAAAAAATATGCTAAGCATGTGTTGTTGTAAAAAGATCCTCTAAAGGGGACCAACCAAAAGTCGAGCCGTCATCTCTCTGCTGAACGGAAGTTCTGACCTGAGCTTTCACGGCCTTCGCATTTAACCCCTTACAGATATCATCTAGGTATACTCACCTGTAAGACTGAATATTGAGATCTTGATACAGGAGTATATTCTGAGGTGGGACACGCGAATAAGTTTTAAGTTCTTAAGACATTAATCTCGTATCTCGGAGCAGTTGAACTTTGTGTAGAAATTTAAGTGGATCAGTATACTGACAATCTAAGTGAATCGTTTAGAACTTAAAATGATTAAAGCTTAACGGTGTTGGTGATTTGTCTCATAAACTGATATGATCTTCTTACATAAACTCACAAAAATATTGTCTGTAAATATTTCTTTATTGCATTTCATTTCATTCAAAAATCCAAAAATATTTTAGTGTGTTTTAGCATAAATTTTGAAAAATACAAAAAGATTTTCGACAACTGATGTTGGAGAACTGATTTTCAAAATTCCAAGTGCTAGACATGATGAACAATTGGGTTGGGAGAGTGTGTTTTGAAAAGAAAAATGATATTTCTTCTAGTGATTCATCAAAGATTAAAACTGTAAGATCATTCGTTGATTGAATAAATTCACAAGTGGTCATCAGTGATTATAAATGATAAATCTGATTGAGATTTGATTTTACAAATGGTAAAAAGAGTTTAAATTTGTGAAACTTATTGTTGGGTAGAGATTTATGCAAGTGAGCCAGGAATCGATCCTGAACCTGTAAATCTGTGAAGAAAGAGTGTGATCCAGCTCTCGATTTTTGAACATGTGAAAGCCAGGCTACGATCCCAGCTTACTAAGAGGGGGAGTCTGAATGACAAAAAGCAAGGTTCTGATCCTGAGATTGCTGATGCTGATGAACTTAAGGAATCAAGAGATCTGAAAGATTATTTGTTCGAGGGGAGTCTGTTGGTGATGAAAAGAGAAGAGAAAGATTTGAGGATGCTTTACAGTGTCAGATACTTCAAAAAGAGAAGCCCGAAGACTGATAAAGACTGAAGATGCGAAGACTCGATGTAACACCTGTGCCTCAACGGCCATCAAACAAATACCAAACCAATGAAATATTATATTTCATACTTGGGATTTGTAAAATTATGTGTATCTTTTACACATATCAACTCTTGTTTGATTTTAAGCTTTAAATCGCTTTCTTGAGGGTTATACGCGCTCTGATGAGTAAATATAACCAGTTTAATCCAACGAACACTCTGGAATAGTGCAATAGGCTTAACATACCTTAAATAACCTTTACATAACTTAGATATAAGTTTTGGAAGGTTTAGTGTGGTGAAATCAAAGTTTAATCGCTTACAGGGACTAAAGTTGACAAACTGCGAAAGTATGCCAATTTGAACTGTAACAGACATTCCGGAACATGACCATAAGTTAAACATACCATAAATATCCTTCACATAGCTTAGAAATAGGCTTTGAGGTGTTCGGTGTGCTAAAATAAACTTTTGTGTCATTCAGGGACTAAAAGTGTCAAAAAGTGCACAAGTTTGCATTTTCGCGCATAACTTACGTTCTGAATACATCTGGACATCCAAAAATTTATGTAAGCATGACTACATTATATTTTAGTGTTCGCCTTAAGAAAAATCCATGCGTCGCGTCATTTGGATCGTTTTTCGCGCTTATGCGCATTCCGTCGTAATTAAGCGAACATCGCGTTCGTACGACCAAACGAACCATCATCCGGCATATTTTTGAGTATGTTTTGAGTTCCCTATACTTTAACTTCATTTTAGAGCCTTGAAATGAGGATAACGGGGTTCAAACGCATCGAAAAAGGCCTTAAACACGTGCAGGGACCATTTCTGCCAATTTTGAAACAATTCTGGAACTGGGAGGCAGTAGCGTAGCGCGAGCCCTAAGGGCCTACCTGTCGCGCTACGCGACTGCATGATCTGGATCAGATTCAATGTTTTAACAAGCGGGTCCCAGCTGTTCGATTCTCAACCACACATTCTCAATCGTCTAGTCAGCGGATAAGAACCTAATTTCAGCTTCCATAAGGTTCCGACAAGTGTACGGGTTGGATCATGGCACGTTTTCCATGAAACGATCCTAACGGTTCGGGTATTCCTATAAATACCCAACCCACACAACCTCATTTTGCACAAGAATTCTGATTTGAGAGCTCTAAGTTGAAACCATTGTTTCATACCTGAGTTCTTAGATCGGGATTAGCATTCGGGGACCCTTCGTAAGTATTCTTTCGTTCTTTTCCTTATTTTATTGCTTTTCGAGTCAGAAAGTCAAACTTTGTTTGACTTTCAGCGTTGACCAGTAATGGTCAATGCGAAGTTCGTTTGAACTTCGCAACGTGAGTGTAATCACGTTGGTCATAGTCCCTTGGGACTATGCCCACTGATTACCACGTTGTCTAGGGTCGTAGGGTAGGCGATCTAATAAATCGCCTATACCTTCGAACTCGACCCATTTGGTCGATCATTAGGATCCGACCAAATACATTAGGTGACCATAGTAGGTAGGGAATAACCTTCCGAGGTTATACCCTATGGTCACATCGTTTAAGTAGTTGTATGATAGGTAGTTTATATGCCTTAGGTAAATTACCATAATACCCTTTTCATGTATAATTGGTAATTAAGCATATGTAACCTAAACTTTTGTCACATAACTGATTATGTAACATGTTTAGGCATATAACACTTGTCATATGACTAGTTAGACGGTCCGAACGCGTTTCACGCGCACGACACGTTAAAGTAGCATATGTTACCTTAATGGGTCGCGATGGGTCGAAAGCACTTAGGTTAGGTTTCATGTAGTATGTAGGCCTTGTTAAACCATATCATATGAGTTCCAATACTCATTTGGTTTACCAAGCCTCATTCTATCCGATCTCCCGATTTAAGTCCGGTTTATTTATATAGTTTTAGATTGCCGACAGATTCCGTGCTCTCTCTAGCTTTGTTTGGTTGTTGTTCAAGACCTCCAAGCATTCTCAGGCGAGTACATTTTCCCCTATTTTACTGTTTTCAATTGTTTTGGGGTGACTCATATGTGCTAAATGTTTTCGATGTTATAACGATGGTTTCAAAAACAATTAAGGCGATTTATACAAAACTAATAACGATTTCATAAAGTGAACAAACTTGTTGGTTGTAGTTACATAACAAATGACATTCATTAGCAATGATCAAGCCGACCAGTATTAGGTTATGGTACCATAGGATCTGACAAATCCCGTTATTTACTACACCCGTGGTTATGTGTGGGTATGGTAGGTAGCGACTGAATCTGTAATTGTTAACTTACCCTATGGAGGTTTGTTAATACGAAAACGAGAAGCGACGAAAGTCACGAAGGTTTGAATGTTATTAGCGAGACGATCATATAAGTAGTTTCACGACCTAAAACGAATTAAACGATTTACGATTGGTTTTCACACGATGTTTTAACGATTGGGTTTCACACGATGTTTTAACGATTGGGTAAACGATTGGCTTCAAAGCGATATACGATATTATTTTGGTTATACATATTACATGATTTACATTTGGGCATGAACATTACTTTGGTGGTTTGGTTTGGATTAAGTGATTAAGTAACAATGCGTGTGGAATATGATACAAGCATGGTGGATACGCCGCTGGTACTTCCTATATATAAGTGTTTGTATGGTATTACATATTGTAGCGTTATTTGAATCATTTCAGTTTGAGACATAGAACATTTTATACAAGTAACATACTTTTCACAAGACATTTATTTACAAACAACTTTTCTTATACAAACTCATTTTACATGGTTATTCATTTAATCATGCATTATTCTCTTATTTATACATATCACCTAAACTTATTATTTTTCAAATGATTTACAAAGACAAAGCAAATTACAAGGTTCATGACTAAACATTTTCTTAAACAGAAGTCATGAATCTTATTTTCACAAAACCTATGTACTCGCCAGCATTTCTTTGCTGACCTCGTTTTCACATATGTTTCAGGTATTGTTGAAAGATATCGATTGATAGGATGCATGCTCACATAGGACTGGACAAGGCCTTAGTGACTCAATAATAATGATAGACTATGTTTAAATTGTGTATTTAGATTTCCAGACAATGTAATTATTCAATGTTTAATAAAACGAAACACTTTTGGTATCCATGGTTATGAAACATTAATTCTGTTGCAACACGCCCCGATGTTTCCGCCGTGATTTGTTGTTTTACGCGGTCGGGGTGTGACAGAAAAGATGGTATCAGAGCCAATGGTTATAGGGAATTAGGTTATTAGTAATTAGTAATGCTTTGACCTAGTCTATAACCTTCTTAGGACCCTAACGAGAGTTTACTTGCGTTTAGTCATAAAACAATACTGTCACCTATCCTTAGGTGACAACCACAACAAGAATATAAATTTCAAAACCGCTTTGAAAACTAATCATCTGTTCTAGGATGATTGATTTCTAGGTTTTGAACTCTCTATTTTAAAGGTTTTGAACCCTCTGTTATATGGTTTTGAACCCCTTTGAGTTTTCAAAACTTCGTCAAGGTTTTGGGTTTTAAATGATGTGAACACGTGCAAACTGGAAGGGTGAATGCCTATATTCTGGGTTTTCTGTCTAGGCAAGCACTTCGTATACATCTCATCAGACGCGAGACCAGTTGTGCTTACCTGGGAATTCTTGGGATGAGTGTTCACTTATAGGCGAGCATGTCTTCGCGATACATTATTTTTGACCTATTTACTTTGATTAAATCACCGAGGTCGTTTGTTGCTTTGTAGTAACAAACAAATGACCACTACCCTTGCTTTCATCAGATTTGTTTCATCTCATTCTTTTCGTCTAATTCTCTCACTCGTTTCCTTGTCAGACAATGCCTCCTCGACGCGATACCCGAACCGATACTCGGACTTTTACTATTGAAGAACTCGCAGCCCTGATCTCTCAACAGGTGGCTGCTGTGGTTCCCGGTGTTGTAACCCAAGTCCACGAGATGTACAACAACGGCAACAACAACAACAATAATGCACCGTGTAATTTCAAGAACTTCAATTCTGTGAAGCCACTTAAGTTTTCTGGGTCTCAAGGAGCAACTGCGCTCCTGCAGTGGTTTGAGAGTATCGAGAGCACCTTCAGACATGTGCAGTGTCAGGATGCGCGTAAGGTGGAATTTGCTTCGAGTGTGTTTGAAAAGCGAGCGCTTACTTGGTGGAATGGTGTTATGCGAGATAGGGGTGCCGAAGTGGCGTTGGCACAAACATGGGCAGAGCTTCGGGCTCTCATGATGAAGGAGTTTTGTCCCCGTCACGAGATTCGAGTTTTGGAACGAGAGTTTGACGACTTAAAGCAAGATGGGGCTGAACACCGTGCGTACACGGATCGTTTTGAAGAACTCAGTCTATTGTGTCCCACCATGGTTACCCCTCTGGAAAAAGCGATCGAGAGATACATAGATGGTTTACCCGATTCTATTATGGATATTTTGATCGGTGTTAATCCTACCACCCTTCGTCAAGCAATCGAGTTGTCAGCTACCCTGACTGAGTCTCAAGTCAGAAAGGGTAAACTCACCCGCAAGGGTGATAAAAAGAAGGCAACCGATTCTGGAAAGGACAAGAAGAAGGATAAGGGGAAGGGTAAGGAAGGTGAGACGTCGAAGAAATCGAAGAAGCGGAAGGGTGCCCAAAATTTTGCTGTTACAGCACAGACTGCTCAGAACCTGCAGAATCCACCGGCTCAGCCACATGCAAAGAAGGCATATGCTGGTACCGCACCACATTGTGCCCGTTGCAACGGTCATCACGTTGCACAACAAGATTGCAAGAAATGCACAACGTGTGGTAGACTTGGGCATTTGGCCAATACTTGTCGTCTGAGACAAAATCAGGCTGCTCAGGTTCAAGCACCGGTTCAAGGGAATGCTGCGAGATTCCCACTGGGTTCATGTTTCAACTGCGGAGAGTTTGGTCATTTCCGCCCCAACTGTCCGAGACTGGCGAATACAAATGCTAACGCAAACCCGAATGCGAACGTTCACGTCAATGTGAATCCAGCACGTGGTCGAGTGTTTAACATCAATGAGGCAATCGATGATGAAGAAGTGAACTTTTAGTATTTTGTATTTCCTCTGGTTGTTATCTTGTAACATTTAAAGACAATGCGGTTGCTATATAAATAAAAATTTGTGGTTTTTATTTTTAACTAATGCAATTGTATGAATGTTTGATCCAACCTTATGATGTTAACACAAAGACAAAACTACTCGTGTGGTTCTGTCATTTTTATGATCACTTGTGATCTCCCTAAGAACCTCAAACACTTGTTTCTTTTAAATCTAAGAGTATCTTATCGCCTTGTACCGTTTGAGATGCAAGAATTATCAAAACAGCTTCAAGAGTTGTCTGATAAAGGATTCCTCCGTCCGAACTTTTCACCTTGGAGAAACTCCTGTTCTCTTTGTGAAAAGAAAAATGGATCTTTTCAAATGTATATCGATTAACGTAAGCCTAGTAAGCTTACCATCAAGAATCGATATTCCCTACCTTAAATCAATGATCCGATCATCTGCAGGGTACTTCATGCTTTTCCAAGATCGATTTGCGTTCTTGGTATCATCAACTTCGTATTCTCGAAGAAGATGTTCCCAAAACGGTTTTCTGCACGAAGTATGGCCATTACGAGTTTACAGTCATACCTTTTGGTTTGACAAATGCTCCAGCCATCTTCATGGACTTAATAAATAGGGTCTGCAAGCCTTATTTGGATCAGTTCGTCATTGTTTTTATTGATGACATATTGATCTATTCAAAGTCCCGAGCCGACCACGATCAACACCTTCGTTGATTTCGGAGCCTGATTGGATTCCTTGTACACCTTAATATGTACATTACAACTCAATTAGGACAAGCCGAATTCCTTTTTAGATCTTCCTATTTTTATAGTTAGATTCTTGAAAATATTTAAAGTGCCAAGTGAAATCCACGGATTGGATTCCTAGTATGCTTTAAATACCCTTGTCCAAAGATAACAAATTAAACGATTATACGATTAAACGATTTTGCGATTAAACGATTTTGCGATTAAACGATTTTGCGATTAAACGATTTTGCGATTAAACGATTATACAATTATGCGATTATGTGTTTATGTTTTATGTGTTCTCCTCTATGTTTTTGTGTGATCCAATTTTCAAATCCTCATAGAATCTTTCGTATCTTTATATGAGGGATTCATAATAGGATATTCAAAAGGTACTACTTTAAATCCTTAATGGGCTTCTGCGTTGTAGTTAAAGACCCTTGGGATTATATGGTACCATTCCATGATTCGATGAGAGACCCTTGAGTGGTCTAGTCTAAAAGATTGATTCACAATTTGGTTAAAGAACGACATCTAGTGATGTAGCTGAACAGACTCCTTGATAGTCTATTTAGATCATTTATCGATTTAATTAAAAGGACTCTATGGCGGTCTAGTTACACTCATCACAGGTTTGTTCATTTGGTTTTACCCTACGCATTATAAAATAGACTGTGTGAACTGTGCAAGGAATTGTCTAATTATGGACGCGTACATAATTATGAAATTTAGTGCATAGGAACCCAGTAAGATTTATTATGTGTAAGAACCGATAGTGACAAAAATAACGAAATGAGAACGATGTAATGGAGGCACGGTGGACGCACCAATGACGCTCATATACTTGTATATAAGTGTCCCTCTTACATTGCAAGCATAATGTTATTAAGGTTACTAGAAGTTCAGAACCCTAACCAATATTGTTTGATCTTTTCAACTTCATATTTCCAAGCTCTCACAAGTTTCCTCTAAATAAATTTCGGGACGAAATTTCCTAAAGTAGGGGAGACTGTAACACCTGTGCCTCAACGACCATCAAACAAATACCAAACCAATGAAATATTATATTTCATACTTGGGATTTGTAAAATTATGTGTATCTTTTACACATATCAACTCTTGTTTGATTTTAAGCTTTAAATCGCTTTCTGGAGGGTTATACGCGCTCTGATGAGTAAATATAACCAGTTTAATCCAACGAACACTCCAGAATAGTGAAATAGGCTTAACATACCTTAAATAACCTTTACATAACTTAGATATAAGTTTTGGAAGGTTTAGTGTGGTGAAATCAAAGTTTAATCGCTTACAGGGACTAAAGTTGACAAACTGCGAAAGTATGCCAATTTGAACTGTAACAGACATTCCGGAACATGACCATAAGTTAAACATACCATAAATATCCTTCACATAGCTTAGAAATAGGCTTTGAGGTGTTCGGTGTGCTAAAATAAACTTTTGTGTCATTCAGGGACTAAAAGTGTCAAAAAGTGCACAAGTTTGCATTTTCGCGCATAACTTACGTTCTGAATACATCTGGACATCCAAAAATTTATGTAAGCATGACTACATTATATTTTAGTGTTCGCCTTAAGAAAAATCCATGCGTCGCGTCATTTGGATCGTTTTTCGCGCTTATGCGCATTCCGTCGTAATTAAGCGAACATCGCGTTCGTACGACCAAACGAACCATCATCCGGCATATTTTTGAGTATGTTTTGAGTTCCCTATACTTTAACTTCATTTTAGAGCCTTGAAATGAGGATAACGGGGTTCAAACGCATCGAAAAAGGCCTTAAACACGTGCAGGGACCATTTCTGCCAATTTTGAAACAATTCTGGAACTGGGAGGCAGTAGCGTAGCGCGAGCCCTAAGGGCCTACCTGTCGCGCTACGCGACTGCATGATCTGGATCAGATTCAATGTTTTAACAAGCGGGTCCCAGTTGTTCGATTCTCAACCACACATTCTCAATCGTCTAGTCAGCGGATAAGAACCTAATTTCAGCTTCCATAAGGTTCCGACAAGTGTACGGGTTGGATCATGGCACGTTTTCCATGAAACGATCCTAACGGTTCGGGTATTCCTATAAATACCCAACCCACACAACCTCATTTTGCACAAGAATTCTGATTTGAGAGCTCTAAGTTGAAACCATTGTTTCATACCTGAGTTCTTAGATCGGGATTAGCATTCGGGGACCCTTCGTAAGTATTCTTTCGTTCTTTTCCTTATTTTATTGCTTTTCGAGTCAGAAAGTCAAACTTTGTTTGACTTTCAGCGTTGACCAGTAATGGTCAATGCGAAGTTCGTTTGAACTTCGCAACATGAGTGTAATCACGTTGGTCATAGTCCCTTGGGACTATGCCCACTGATTACCACGTTGTCTAGGGTCGTAGGGTAGGCGATCTAATAAATCGCCTATACCTTCGAACTCGACCCATTTGGTCGATCATTAGGATCCGACCAAATACATTAGGTGACCATAGTAGGTAGGGAATAACCTTCCGAGGTTATACCCTATGGTCACATCGTTTAAGTAGTTGTATGATAGGTAGTTTATATGCCTTAGGTAAATTACCATAATACCCTTTTCATGTATAATTGGTAATTAAGCATATGTAACCTAAACTTTTGTCACATAACTGATTATGTAACATGTTTAGGCATATAACACTTGTCATAGGACTAGTTAGACGGTCCGAACGCGTTTCACGCGCACGACACGTTAAAGTAGCATATGTTACCTTAATGGGTCGTGATGGGTCGAAAGCACTTAGGTTAGGTTTCATGTAATATGTAGGCCTTGTTAAACCATATCATATGAGTTCCAATACTCATTTGGTTTACCAAGCCTCATTCTATCCGATCTCCCGATTTAAGTCCGGTTTATTTATATAGTTTTAGATTGCCGACAGATTCCGTGCTCTCTCTAGCTTTGTTTGGTTGTTGTTCAAGACCTCCAAGCATTCTCAGGCGAGTACATTTTCCCCTATTTTACTGTTTTCAATTGTTTTGGGGTGACTCATATGTGCTAAATGTTTTCGATGTTATAACGATGGTTTCAAAAACAATTAAGGCGATTTATACAAAACTAATAACGATTTCATAAAGTGAACAAACTTGTTGGTTGTAGTTACATAACAAATGACATTCATTAGCAATGATCAAGCCGACCAGTATTAGGTTATGGTACCATAGGATCTGACAAATCCCGTTATTTACTACACCCGTGGTTATGTGTGGGTATGGTAGGTAGCGACTGAATCTGTAATTGTTAACTTACCCTATGGAGGTTTGTTAATACGAAAACGAGAAGCGACGAAAGTCACGAAGGTTTGAATGTTATTAGCGAGACGATCATATAAGTAGTTTCACGACCTAAAACGAATTAAACGATTTACGATTGGTTTTCACACGATGTTTTAACGATTGGGTTTCACACGATGTTTTAACGATTGGGTAAACGATTGGCTTCAAAGCGATATACGATATTATTTTGGTTATACATATTACATGATTTACATTTGGGCATGAACATTACTTTGGTGGTTTGGTTTGGATTAAGTGATTAAGTAACAATGCGTGTGGAATATGATACAAGCATGGTGGATACGCCGCTGGTACTTCCTATATATAAGTGTTTGTATGGTATTACATATTGTAGCGTTATTTGAATCATTTCAGTTTGAGACATAGAACATTTTATACAAGTAACATACTTTTCACAAGACATTTATTTACAAACAACTTTTCTTATACAAACTCATTTTACATGGTTATTCATTTAATCATGCATTATTCTCTTATTTATACATATCACCTAAACTTATTATTTTTCAAATGATTTACAAAGACAAAGAAAATTACAAGGTTCATGACTAAACATTTTCTTAAACAGAAGTCATGAATCTTATTTTCACAAAACCTATGTACTCGCCAGCATTTCTTTGCTGACCTCGTTTTCACATATGTTTCAGGTATTGTTGAAAGATATCGATTGATAGGATGCATGCTCACATAGGACTGGACAAGGCCTTAGTGACTCAATAATAATGATAGACTATGTTTAAATTGTGTATTTAGATTTCCAGACAATGTAATTATTCAATGTTTAATAAAACGAAACACTTTTGGTATCCATGGTTATGAAACATTAATTCTGTTGCAACACGCCCCGATGTTTCCGCCGCGATTTGTTGTTTTACGCGGTCGGGGTGTGACACTCGACACTTAAGACTCGTCAACATTCGAGGGGGAGTCTGTTGGTGCATGCGTCTGTCGACTTCGTCTTATATCGAGTCTTGTTTGTATAGATCAGGGCACGTAATACGAGAAAAATGTCAAATATAGGGTGAGTGGCAGTTTCAAACGAAATTACATCTTGTAATTCCGCTTGAAATGGTCATGTCCAATTCAAGCGAAATCATATATGTTAATTCTGCTTGAAGCTGATTTCGATTGAAGGTAATTCCGCTTGAGACATGTTCAAGCGAAATTACATCCCCTATAAATACCTTGTGTCTTGATTTCATTTGTAACGGTTCCGGTCTGAGCAACGAAGTGCTGCCGAAGTGTCGTCTTGCTGTAAATCGTTATTAAATCAATAATACGACAGTTTAAAGTGATATTCTTGCTGAATTGAACTCAATAAGTCTGTTTCCGCCTTTCGTATTGAGATAAACTCTTCTGAACGACTCGTTCGGGTCCGAAAACCATCCTACATTTAATCGTATTGTGATTAAATTATTAAGGTACCCTGTTTTAATCTGTATTGTTTGAAATAAAAGCCTTTAGGGGTTAATGACCATGTCCCGGATATCCTTGGCATCATTATAATAAAATGGCCACGTCTTAAGCACGGGGTGTAGGCATACACCTGACAGTTGCATAAGGGAAACGGTATCTCACTCTCTTGTGGGCCTATACTTATGGCGTGTCTGTTAATCTTGACTCGGTTTCTAACATCGGGCCCTGAATGTATAAAAAACATGTAAATCTGTATACAAGATTATTTTTATATAATTGTCTCAAGTTATAAACGATATTTTGTGCCTTGTGCATTCAAATCAATTTTCTTAAACCTTTTCAAAATGAGCCAGTTAAATTGTATTTACCAGTGTAAACTGACGTATTTTCCAAAAAGGTTAAGTGACAGGTACTGTACGTAATTGGCTGGGAGTTCAGGGCGTTAATAGGGAATCTTGCAAGTTCTAGATGCCTAAAGTCTGCTGAACAGTGTTTATCTTTCTGTTTTAAGATCCACCTGTGGATCCACCTTACAATCTGTTTGTAACATTGAAGTTACTTTTGAATCAGTTTATAATATATTCTCTTTTGACTTACGTTGTGCATTGAACTGTGATTATTTGACAATGATGATATCAACTACGTCACAATACTCCCCACTGGGCACACCGGTAATACGTGGAAATATCGGGGTGTGACAGGTTGGTATCAGAGCCAACATTGAGTGAATTAAACACTAGCCTTTTGTGTTTAATCTCAATGGTACATGATGTGTGTAAAATGAAACATATAAATTACATCAAATGAGGCATAAAACTAACCCTTTTTAAGTACTAATATTGGAAAAAGAGTGTTTTTGTCTTCCTTTTGTATTTTCAGGATTAAATGAGCTCAAAAACGCAAAAGAAGCAAAAAGACAGCTAAATCCAACATAAATACAAGAAAAGGAATAGTAGTGGACTGCCCGACCCCTCAACGGCACATTCCAAAGCAAAATAGAGAAATCAGAAGACTGAACACGCCCCGTGCTCAGCCAGCACGGGGCCGTGCCCAAGAAGCAGCAGAAAAGACAAACCTATAGAAGCTTCTATTGCCCACCACGGGCCGTGCTCAGCGGACACGGGGGCGTGTCGAAAGTACAGCAGGCGCATTTATTGTAATTGCGAATTACAATTAATGAGGAGAGAGATTGTCAGACAGACACGGGGCCGTGCCCAGCGGACACGGGGCCGTGTCCAGCTCTCTGTTCAGCCTATAAATAGGAGTGCTTGGATTCATTTCATCTCATCCCTTGGCACACCACCTGTCTCACACTTCATCCACCACCCACCACCATCACAACACCATCATCCACCACCATCATCCATTGTCCATCGTAGAGTGTGTGAGTCATCTCGGGATCCAAGATTGATCGTAAGAGTTCTTGACAATCAAGGCCATGTTTGCCTAAGTCTCTTACATCACTTGGTGAAGACAAAGTGTCTAGTATAATACTTTTTATTTCTAATCTTTTGTACTTTTTATTTGGTTTTGTATTAATGACTTTAATAACTAGTTACTTATGTTGAAGGTGATCTTTCCTTATCGTTTGTCCGTGGTGTCTTGGTATTATTTTACTGTCTATATAAAATAAAGGATTTTCACCATTCATATCTCCACGGTCTATATGGAGATATGTTGGCTACCTGGTCGGGGGTTAAGGGAACGGTTTGGTAAAGGTCTTGCCATTGTTCAGCGTTTAGAGGTCCTGCAATGGACCTGGGTCAAATTTAGTAGGACCTCCTTCAATACTTCACGGTATTGGATGGCGGGGGTCCAAACTCTTTGATCCCCTCATAAGTTAACTACTATTAATACTATAACCCGGCTATTTAGGACTGTATCCCTGCTGACTCAGACTACTTAGCCGAGGGTAACGTCACCGCCAAAAGCGGGGCCTACCACAATACTGCATTAATAACTTAATTCATTATCTTCCAATAATCCACCCTTTTAGGATTGTATCCCTGCTGACTCAAACTACTGGGGTGAGGGTAACGTCACCTTCAAAAGAGGGGCCTACTACAATAACTAAGATAATCTCTTAATTATGTGCAAAAGTGCGGAAATAATCAAAGGTTATACTAGATACGAGTCGGAACCAAGTGATTCATCTTGTCTATCTGTTTTTCTTTTATTTTTATTTTCAGCATTTTAGTTAGTTTTTAATTTTCTTAGCTTTAAACATTTTTCTAAACTTTTATTTTGGTTAGACGTTGAGGATAAACCGGTACTAAAAGCTCTTGTGTCCTTGGACGACCTCGGTATCTTACCAACGCTATACTACACTCAACGATGGGTGCACTTGCCCATATGTGTGTTTAGTGTTAGTGAAATATCGTGTTTTATAAATTCAAAACTTGGCTAAAATAAGTGTTAAAAAGGGCTTAAAATATACACCTAATATATACGACACTTCGCACGCATCAAGTTTTTGGCGCCGTTGCCGGGGACACAAGGATTTTAAGAAAGCTTAAAATCGACGGCCTAATCAGTTTTTCAAAACCTTTTCAAAACGCGCGCACATTTTTCTGCATTTTAGTTTAGTTTGCATTTACAGTAGCCTGAACACGGGGCCGTGCTCACTGAACACGCCCCCGTGCTGCATATTTTTAGTTAGATACCCAGATACAGAGTCTGAACACGCGGCCGTGCTCACTAAACACGCCCCCGTGCTCAACGTGACCAGTAACTTTAATTAAAACGCCCAGATACAGATCCTGTACACGGGGCCGTGTTCACCAGACACGGGGCCGTGTCCAGCCTTCTGTTTCGGTCTTTGTTTTCATTACCTGGTCCCGAGACTCAGTTGTGGTCTGCTGAGTGATTCTTATGGATCAATACTCAGGAGGTTACAACTACACCTATGATGAGGATGATTATAGGGGTAATTATTGCACTAATTTTCGTAATACACGTTCGATTCAAAATAATCACTCGTATCAACCATCCAATTCATACGCTTACTATGAGGAGCCCAGGTACGAGCCATCAACTTCATACACATCCTATGAAGACCAAAGGTATGAACCTCCTCCCTCTTACTCATATTTTGATGAACCAAGGTATGAGCCTTCTTACTCATACTTTGAGGAACCAAGGTATGAGCAACCACCTTCATATGCTTATTATGAGGAACCTTGGCGTGAACAACCCACCTCATATGAGTATTATGAAGAACAAAATTACGAACCTTATCCATCATATGCTTACAATGAAGAACAATGGTGTGAACCATCAACTTCATATGGGTATTATGAGGAACAAAGGGTCGAACAACCGGATTCAAGCTTAGAAAATAATGATTCTTTTTCTATAACCGAAGTGACCGATAGGATATTAGAACACATTAGAGTTATCGATCGATGTATAAAAGAAGCTCGCGCAAGGGAAGAGGAGTCCCGCGCAAGAGAAGAATTAAAAAAGGAAGAAATAACTAAAAATGAAAAAATGGAAGAACAAATAAGTGAAAAACCGACACATGAGTTAAACAACGGAAAAGGTGAGTCCAACAACGTTAAAATCCAAGAAGAGTCTAATTTTGAAGAAATTAATCTCTTGACACCTTCTTTCGAAAATCATTGTTTAGTACCCACTCATGCTAAGTTTTTAAAAGAGTTAAACACTAACACTAAAATTGACGAAACGGTAAGTGTTAAGTTAACTAATGATCAAACTTCGCTAATAAAAGAAGACCCATTTGAAATTAACATCACACCGGTTCCATGTTTCTTTCAAAATTCGTTTATTAGTAATGTCACAATCGATAAAGATCTTTGTGTTAACATAATGCCTGTAACACCTGTGTCATTTCAACCATCAAACAAATGCCCAACTAGTGAAATATTGTATTTCATACTTGGGATTTGTAAAAATATGTGTATCGTTTACACATATCAATTCTTGTTCGATTTCAAACACTATATCGCTTTCTGGAAGGTTATACGCGCACTGATGCGTAAATATAACCAGTTTAATGCAACGAACACTCCGGAATAGTGAAATAGGCTTAACATACTTTAAATAACCTATACATAACTTAGATATAAGTTTTGGAAGGTTTGGTGTGGTGAAATCAAAGTTTAATCGCTTACAGGGACTAAATTTGACAAACTGCGAAAGTATGCCAATTTGAACTGTAACAGACATTCCGGAACATGACCATAAGTTAAACATACCATAAATATCCTTTACATAGCTTAGAAATAGGCTTTGAGGGGTTCGGTGTGCTAAAATAAACTTTTGGGTCATTCAGGGACTAAAAGTGTCAAAAAGTGCATAAGTTTGCATTTTCGCGCATAACTTACGTTCTGAATACATCCGGACATCCAAAAATTTATGTGAGCATGACTACATTATATTTTAGTGTTCGCCTTAAGAAAAATCCATTCGTCGCGTCATTTGGATCGTTTTTCGTGCTTGTGCGCATTCCGTCGTAATTAAGCGAACATCGCGTTCGTACGGCTAAACGAACCGACATCCGAGATATTTTTGAGCATGTTTTAAGTTCCCTATACTTTAAATTCATTTTAGAGCTTTGAAATGGGGTTAACGGGCCTTAAACGTGTCAAAAATGGGCTGATTGCATTGCAGGGACCAAAACTGTAAATCTGCCAAAGTTGTTACCTTACGGACCTCAACATTGGCAGCTTTGAGGTCCGTAAAGCAAGTTCAGACCAGATGCAGAGTACTTAACAGCCTGTTTTCAGCAGATTTAACCACAACCACATGTTTGCAACTTGCTTAATCACTAAGATTAGGAGCATATGTGGCTCCATAACCTTTGTGACAAGTGTACGGCTCGGATCGTGGCACGATATTCAAGAAACGATCCTAGCGGCTCTACTTTATCTATAAATACCCACCCCCCTTTGGCTTAAAAACCCACAAATCTGATTGAAAAGACTCTAAGTTGGAACCTTCGTTTCATACCTGAGCTATTTTGATCTGGGTTAGCATTCGGGGACCCTGGGTAAGTATTCTTTCGTTCTTTTCCTTATTTTATTGCTTTTCGAGTCCGAAAGTCAAACTTTGTTTGACTTTCAGCGTTGACCAGTAATGGTCAATGCGAAGTTCTTTTGAACTTCGCAACGTGAGTGTAATCACGTTGGTTATAGTCCCTTGGGACTATGCCCACTGATTACCACGTTGTCTAGGGTCGTAGGGTAGGCGATCTAATAAATCGCCTATACCTTCGAACTCGACCCAGTTTGGTCGATCATTAGGATCCGACCAAACACATTAGGTGGCCATAGTAGGTAGGGAATAACCTTCCGAGGTTATACCCTATGGTCACATCGTTTAAGTAGTTGTATGATAGGTAGTTTATATGCCTTAGGTAAATTACCAGAATACCCTTTTCATGTATAATTGGTAATTAAGCATATGTAACCTAAACCTTTGTCACATAACTGATTATGTAATATGTTTAGGCATATAACACTTGTCATAGGGCTAGTTAGGCGGTCCGAACGCGTTTCACGCGAACGACGCGTTAAAGTAGCATAAGCTACCTAAACGGGTCGTAATGGGTCGAAATCACTCAGGTTAAGTTTCATTTAGTATGTAGGCTTTGTTAAACCAAATGACACGAGTCTCTACACTCGTTTGGTTTACAAACCCTAATGCTACTCAATCTTCCGATCTAGGTCCGGTTTATTAACATAGTTACCTATACTAGGTGCCGTTTGATATCCGCGATCTCTAGCATTGTTTAGTTGTTACTCAAGGACTACTAAGCAATCACAGGTGAGTACATAGACCCCTCTTTTACTGTTTTCCAAACTGTTTTGGGGTGGAACACATGTGCCTACTTGTTACTTTCATGCTTTCCTGTTTTGACATCATATACTTGCTATGTTCATTAGTACATTATAGTACATGATTTCATTACATCTCATGCTATGTATGCCCATTGTGTGCGTACTTAGTACATTGTTTTACATTACATTTTATGCTATGTATGCCCATTGTGTGCATACTTAGTACATCGTTCTACATTACATTTCATGCTATGTATGCCCATTGTGTGCGTACTTAGTACATTGTTTTACGTTGCTTTTCTGTTGCATATGCTTATCCAGCATATGAACACATTATACTACATATTGAACCGTTGTAATCATTTGACTGTGATCCGTTGATATCTGTGAACCGTTTGTATCTGTGAACCGTGTGAACCGTATTTGACATAGACATTTCGGCATAGACATTTTAACATGATTGACATTTGATCATGCATTTCCCACAAAACATAACTTTGATTTAAACCAAGTTTTACTTCAATACTTTGTTTTTGTGCATATGGTTTAGTTGAGACATTTCACTTGCCATACATGACATTTTGACATAGACATTTGACATGGATATTTGACATAGATATTTGACATAGACATTTGACATGGATATTTGACATAGACATTTTGACATTGTTTGGTTTGATTAAGTGATTAAGTAACGATGCGTGTGTAATATGATACAAGCATGGTGGATACGCCGCTGGTACTTCCTATATATAAGTGTTTGTATGGTATTACATATTGTAGCGTTATTTGAATCATTTCAGTTTGATACATATAACATTTTATACAAATAACATACTTTTCACAAGACATTGTTTTACAAACAACTTATCTTATACAAAATCCATTTTTACTATGGTTATTCATTTAACCATACATTATTCATTTATTTATACATATCATCTGAACTCATTGTTTTTCAAATGATTTACAAAACAAAGCAAATTACAAGGTTCATGACTAAACATTTTCTCAAACATAAGTCATGGAACCTATTTTCACAAAACCTATGTATCTCACAGGCATTTTTATGCTGACGTACCTATTTTCACATGTGTTTTTCAGGAACTGTTGCATAAGATGATCAAGATACACATAGGCAGACTTGGGCTTTAGTGACAATAAAAGATGCAAGACTAGTTAATTATGTTGTATTTCTTTGTTTGTTTAGACATTGTAACACTTTTAATCAATAAAACGAAACTTCAATTGCCATGGATTTGAAACAATTAATTCTGTTACAACACTCCCCGATGTTTCCGCCACATTTTGTATGTTCTACGTGGTCGGGGTGTGACAATGCCTAACTACATTTTCGAAAAATTAAGTATTAGTGATTTTTCTCCACTTCAAATACCCATTTTTCTATCCAATCGGAAAGTAATAAAATCAATCGGTATAGTTGAAGATGTTTTGGTTCAAACAAATCAAATGGTAATCCCAACCGACTTTGTCATCCTCGATGACGCTCCTCTAGTGTTGGGACGACCATTTGTAAAAACTCACGAAGCTTTGAAAAACCGGAAGTTCAACAATTTACCTCTTCAATTAGGGGCATTTAAATGAAGTGTCGATCTCGAACGATCAATGAAATATCCATTCGGCAATAATGACCCCCTAATTGAAGATGAAGATGAACCACCCGATACAAGTGAAGAGATTGACCACTTTGTTGAAGAAGAGGTCGCCATAGAACAAACTTTTAAAGTTCTTGATCGAAACGAGCAACCAAATAAGGAGTCTCCTAAAGACCCACCACTTGAGCTCAAAGAACTTCCAAAAGGTTTGGAATATGCTTTTCTAGACAAAGATGGTAAGTTACCTGTAATTATTTCGTCTAAATTAGATAACTTAGAAAAAGAAAAACTAATTAATCTTTTGAAAAAACACAAGAATGCAATAGCTTGGAAACTTGTTGACATAAAAGGAATTAGTCCTTCTATGTGCACACACAAAATTTTGATGAATGATGACTACAAATCGGTCATACAACCACAACGTCGAGTAAATCCAAATGTTCAAGAAGTGGTTAAAAACGAAGTCATCAAATTACTTGACGCCAGACTTATCTATCCTATTTCCGATAGTCCTTGGGTAAGTCCCGTCCAAGTAGTTCCAAAGAAAGGAGGTATGACGGTAATTACTAACGAAAAGAATGAATTAATATCAACGAGAACCGTCACAGGATGGAGAGTATGTATAGATTATAGACGATTAAATGAAGCAACAAGAAAGGATCATTTTCCTTTACCCTTCATTGATCAAATGTTAGAAAGATTATCCGGTCATAAATTTTACTGTTTCTTGGATGGTTTTTCAGGTTACTTTCAAATCCCGATAGCACCCGAAGACCAAGAAAAGACAACTTTCACATGTCCCTATGGAACTTTTGCTTATCGACGCATGCCGTTTGGTCTATGTAATGCCCCCGCAACATTCCAACGTTGCATGGTAGCCATTTTCCATGACATGATAGAAAAGACAATGGAAGTCTTCATGGACGACTTTTCTATCTTTGGGGATTCATACGACCAATGCCTCGATAACCTTGAACGAATGCTATCCCGATGTGAGGAAACTAACCTCGCCCTTAATTGGGAAAAATGCCATTTCATGGTAACGGAGGGAATAGTACTCGGTCACAAAATCTCAAGCGAAGGAATGGAGGTGGATCGAGCCAAAATAGATACCATTTCTGAATTACCACCTCCATCCTCCGTAAGAGCTATAAGAAGTTTCCTGGGGCATGCCGAATTTTATAGGCGGTTTATCAAAGACTTTTCAAAGATCTCAAGGCCTCTAACAAAATTACTTGAAAAAGATGCTCCTTTCATCTTTGACAAGGATTGCAATCAAGCATTTCTAATCCTAAAGGAAATGCTAGTCAATGCAGCTATCATGATAGCACCTGATTGGAAACTTCCTTTCGAAATCATGTGTGATGCTAGTGACTTTGCAGTTGGAGCTGTCTTGGGACAGAGAAAAGAAAAGCATTTCCACCCAATATATTATGCTAGTAAAACACTTAACGATGCACAAGAAAATTACACAACAACTGAAAAAGAGTTACTAGCTGTGGTATTTGCTTTTGATAAATTTCGTTCTTATCTTGTTCTTTCTAAAACTATAGTCTATACAGACCATGCAGCCATTCGATATCTCTTTAAGAAGCAAGACGCAAAACCACGTTTGATTAGGTGGATTCTACTCCTCCAAGAATTTGACATTGAAATCAAGGACAAAAGAGGAGCAGAAAATACCGCAGCAGATCATCTTTCACGCTTAGAAGACCCAGCTTTGGAGGCAACCAGGGACGAGCAAATCAACGAAAAATTTCCAACTGAGTCCCTGGAAATGGTGGAATATAAGGAAGAACCATGGTACGCCGACTTTGCTAACTACCTAGCTAGCGGTATAGTCGCAAAAGGATGGCCACATCATCAAAGAAAAAAATTCTTTGCCAATGTGAAACACTACTTTTGGGAAGATCCATATCTTTTCAAAATGTGTGCCGACCAACTCGTCAGACGATGCGTACATGGTAGTGAAGCACGAAGAATTCGCCGCCATTGTCATGAAGGTCCATACGGAGGACATCATGGTGCTGCCAGTACCGCACGAAAGGTATTCGATTCAGGATTTTATTGGCCAACCATTTACAAAGATGCTCAAAATCTTGTAAAGACATGTGATGCTTGCCAAAGAACAGGTAATATTTCTTCCAAAAACGAAATGCCACAAAATGGCATTCTTGTTTGTGAAATTTTTGATGTATGGGGACTCGACTTTATGGGACCTTTCCCACCATCAAAAGGAAACAAATACATACTTGTGGCAGTAGATTACTTGTCTAAATGGGCCGAGGCCGAGGCACTTCCAACAAATGATGGAAGAGTAGTGGTAAGATTTCTGAAAAAATTATTCTCTCGTTTTGGCACACCTAAAGCTTTAATAAGTGATAGAGGTACCCATTTTTGCAACCATCAACTTGAAATTTTTTTAACAAGATATGGGGTCTATCACCGGGTTTCGACAGCTTATCACCCTCAAACAAACGGACAAGCCGAAGTGACTAATAGAGGGTTAAAACGAATACTCGAAAAAACCGTAGGGTTAAATAGAAAAGAATGGGCTGATAAATTAGATGATGCTTTATGGGCTTTTCGAACTGCTTATAAAACAACGATAGGTACAACCCCATATAAGCTAGTCTATGGAAAAAGTTGTCATTTGCCAGTAGAAATTGCACACAAAGCCTACTGGGCAATAAAAAATGTAAACTTAGATCTAGAATTTGCTGGTAAAAATCGATTCTGTCAAATAAATGAATTAGACGAGCTTAGGAATTATGCATACTCAAACTCCGAGATTTATAAGGAAAGAATGAAAAATTTGCATGACAAACATATTAAACCTAATGAATTTCGGGTAGGAGATTTAGTTCTTTTGTTTAATTCACGACTTCGATTGTTTCCTGGTAAATTAAAGTCTAGGTGGTCAGGACCTTTTTCCGTCACCCATATTTTTCCACACGGTGCAGTAGAAATTAAACCTCGAAATGGGCCACCATTTAAAGTCAATGGCCAACGGCTGAAACTCTATCAAGGATTTATTGAGGATGAGGAAGAAGAGATCTCGCTTCAAACCGTGGAAGAATAAAAACATCATGCCTGGTAAGTTACGAACGATTGAGACGACAAAATAAAGCGGTAAGTTTTCTAAACCATAGCTTATGGGAAAAAGGGGCACTCACACGCGCACAAAAAAAAAACTGCTCGGCACGAGGCCGTGTCCGCTGGACACGGGGCCGTGTTCGCGCTGCAGACGGGATAAAACCCCTTTTTCAAAACAGTTTCTTCATTCCACACGCCCCGTTTCCCCACAAAAGCTCTGGTTCCAGGCGATTTTTCGCGAAATTTCGACGTCTCTTACCGATCTAACAACGTCAAGGTATGATTCTATCACTCTTAGTAGTTAGATTAGTTACTTGCATGTAGTTAAAACACCACAAATTTGGGGAAAAATCTAGGGTTCTTGATGTTCATCCGGATCGAACCTAAAATTTTTGCCTAAATCTGTTTGCATTTAGTTAGATTAGTGTTAAGGGAAGTAAATACACTTGGATTGTTCATAGATTCACCTGATTTCTTACAAAAACCCCAAACCCTTGTTCTTGAACCGAAAAAGATAAAATTCATAGGGTAAACGGGATATTTTGGGAAAAACGGTGTTTAGGGTTTCATTTTCGGGGGAAACCGCACCTATTGGACCAAAAATTTTCAAGTTTTCGGAACCGGGTCGAAAAATGAAGTTTTTGAGTAACAGACCTCTGGACACGGGGCCGTGTCTGTTGGACACGGGGTCGTGTCCAGCCCGCTGTTTGCAGTTTTGTCCGAAAACACTTCTGTTTCGTACTAAATTTTGGTGTATTCTTTCAGATGGCAAAGTTCACAAGGTTCAATGCAAGTGAGCTTGATGCAAGGGCAAGGTATGAGGTTCTTCAAACAAGACCCGAAGAGTACCCCAGGAGAGCTTGCACGGATCTGTTAACCTTGGTAAACCAGCTGAACCGATTCAACAACATCGTTACGGGACCACTAGCTGTTGCATTGAACACTAGGCTTCGGTCGGTGCATCAATGCACCATGGAGTTCTACAGTACCTTCAACTTCAATTCAAGGTGTGACCCATTCGACAATGAAGGGGTTGTATTTCGGTGTGGAGGGACAATGTACTCGATCTCCATGGCACAGTTTGGAGCCATAATAGGTCTATACCAAGAAGAGGAATCGGGAAACGAAGAAAATACCGGAGGATTACGAGACTTGGAGGGAAATGAAAGACAAGCCGCATGGGCTCAAATCGGTGAAGGAATCTACGACCCTCGTAGCACCAAGAGTACGAAGCTAAGGGATCCGCTCTATCGCTACATTCACAGGATCCTCACCTACTCTCTAAACCAACGTCACGACAGTAGCGGTGTTGTAGGGTTGAAAGATTTGGTTGTCCTCCACTGTATCCACAACCAAAAGCCTCTCGATGTTCCGTATCTCCTGTTAAGAAACATGCATCTCAACCGCCTTGCTCGAGCTCCAACGCCTATCTTCTTCGGAGGATGGGTGTACCGTCTTTTTAAGCATTACACGCAAATTCCAAGAGCCTTTGAAAGAAGCCCATGGTCGGGACGAGTTGACTACCACATTTGCCGAGCCATGAACTTACTTTATGAGGCGGAAGACGGAACACTGAGTTTCCAAAGAACGCAAGGCTATGCATGGAACCCACAGGAGGCCCTAGTTCTTCACGCACCACCTCCCCACCACCAGTATCCACCCCATGGCGATCCGGGTCAATCCTCCTCACAAGGAGGCGGTTTTCCTAATTTTCAAAGCTTACATGATCTTCTGCAGGAAAACCTCATGTGTACCAGGAATGCCTACAACCTCGCCAACAACACATACCACCGGGTCGGAGCTATTGAACGCAACATCAACGATATACAAGACGATATCAGCAGCATCCGGGAGTACATGGCGGGGCATGGGGATGGAGGTGATGATAGCGATGAAGATATGGAGTAGAAGGTTTGGAGGAGCAGGAGCGGGTTAATGGCGAGCCCACAGGTTTAAGTTCCTTTATCTATCGAATAATTGGTGGCCTGCGTGCCAGAAGTTGAACAATTTACTTCCCTTGCAACACTTTTATTTTCCGTTTTATTTTTCTTTTACTTTATGCTTGGAACAATTAACTTGGTAATGTAGGATGTTTGTGTTGCTTGGTGTGGGATTAAGTGATGAAACAGGTACAAACCAAGGCTTGGGGTGCTAAGCCTCAGCACTTATAGGGCCAGAATGGAAAAACCGGAGGAAGAAACCTGTTTTTCAGGCTTTCAGACTGTCCACACGGGGACGTGTCCAGCCAACACGCCCCCGTGCTCACCTTCCAGACCTGCTGTTTGGCTTCTGTTCTGCAGAATTTTGTCAGACACGTGGACGTGTCCAGTGGACACGGGGCCGTGTCCACCTTCTGTAAGTTCTTGTTACTGGCACCTGAACACGGGGTCGTGCCCACTCAACACGGGGCCGTGTTCAGTACCCAGTAACACAATTTTTTGCTTTTTAAACACTATTTTACACATCTAATCAACCTAAAAATTTATTTTTGGGACACATTGAGGACAATGTGTAATTTAAGTGTGGGGGGGATGCTAGAACCTTGAATTTTGCAAGTCCTAAATACAAGCCTTACACAAAACTCTATTGGAACCGCTAATCACCCCAAATTTTTTTTCAAAAATTTCATTTTTTTTACTTGTCTAGGTTTAACTCGGAAAATTCAAGTTCCCAAAAAGGTTATATTTTTACAAATTTACAACCGATAGCGTTGTGATAAAAAGAACCAACATAAGAAAATTATGAAAAGGCATAGCAAACTTATTTAAAATTTGATTATATATACTTGATCACATAAAAACCCATTCCCACAAAAGTGAGTTTTGAGCCTTTATTGAGCACACAATTACATATCATTTGACTAAATGCTCATTTTTCGTTTCTTGTGTGAATAGCCGCTTGGTTCTTACGACTCTAGAACTTGCCATGACAATACATTCCCGGGCCTTATCAACTTAAACCCGAGTAAGTAAATGGTGGAGGCATTAGGACTAACCCTTTTTATTTCTACACCATTATTTTTCTTTTTCTTTTACCACCTACCCAAAAATCCCCTTAGTTAGCCCCTTTGAGCCTAAAAGTTTTCGTTTCATCACCCAAACAAAAAACCCTTTTACCCACCAAAACCTTTTTCATTTTTAACCCTTTATTTTAGTAACAAGTTCGGTTCGTCGTAAAAAAAAAATGTGATAATGATGAAGCAAAAAGAAAATAAACAAACAAGTTAATCAAAAATAACTTAGTTTGAATAAAAGCTTCATCAAAATAAAAGATTGCAAAAATACGAAAACCGACACTTGTTACGCTTTTAGCCCTTTTTCTACCAACCACTAACCCAACCACCTGCCTTTAACCCTAGCCTAACCCTTAACCCACAAAGTCCTCTTGATATTTACAAAGGTATAAAAGTTAAAAAGGAGGAGGATTGATTTCTTGGCAAGCCTATGGTAGGAATAAGTTCCATGCCGCTCTCGAGTGATTCACTAAAAATACACCTTCGGCCGAGTGTGAGTGATTTCCCCGTGAGATATGTGAACTTGTATATAAATAGAATTTTAAAAAGGCATGTTATGCCAAAATAAGTAATTTCTTTTATGAAAAGTTCTAAATAAATCATTACGAATAGGAGTGTAAATAAATAAAAATAAAACCCAAAAAGATCTTGGAAATCCTGACACTCTACGACAAGCCCAAAACCTTCTCTTCTACCTATTCCATTTGGGAGTGTAAGCCACATATTAAAGAGTTTTGCTTGAGGACAAGCAAAAGTTCAAGTGTGGGGGTATTTGATGTGTGTAAAATGCAACATATAAATTACATCAAATGAGGCATAAAACTAACCCTTTTTAAGTACTAATATTGGAAAAAGAGTGTTTTTGTCTTCCTTTTGTATTTTCAGCATTAAATGAGCTCAAAAACGCAAAAGAAGCAAAAAGACAGCTAAATCCAACATAAATACAAGAAAAGGAATAGTAGTGGACTGCCCGACCCCTCAACGGCACCTTCCAAAGCAAAATAGAGAAATCAGAAGACTGAACACGCCCCGTGCTCAGCCAGCACGGGGCCGTGCCCAAGAAGCAGCAGAAAAGACAAACCTATAGAAGCTTCTATTGCCCACCACGGGCCGTGCTCAGCGGACACGGGGGCGTGTCGAAAGTACAGCAGGCGCATTTATTGTAATTGCGAATTACAATTAATGAGGAGAGAGATTGTCAGACAGACACGGGGCCGTGCCCAGCGGACACGGGGCCGTGTCCAGCTCTCTGTTCAGCCTATAAATAGGAGTGCTTGGATTCATTTCATCTCATCCCTTGGCACACCACCTCTCTCACACTTCATCCACCACCCACCACCATCACAACACCATCATCCACCACCATCATCCATTGTCCATCGTAGAGTGTGTGAGTCGTCTCGGGATCCAAGATTGATCGTAAGAGTTCTTGACAATCAAGGCCATGTTTGCCTAAGTCTCTTACATCACTTGGTGAAGACAAAGTGTCTAGTATAATACTTTTTATTTCTAATCTTTTGCACTTTTTATTTGGTTTTGTATTAATGACTTTAATAACTAGTTACTTATGTTGAAGGTGATCTTTCCTTATCGTTTGTCCGTGGTGTCTTGGCATTATTTTACTGTCTATATAAAATAAAGGATTTTCACCATTCATATCTCCACGGTCTATATGGAGATATGTTGGCTACCTGGTCGGGGGTTAAGGGAACGGTTTGGTAAAGGTCTTGCCATTGTTCAGCGTTTAGAGGTCCTGCAATGGACCTGGGTCAAATTTAGTAGGACCTCCTTCAATACTTCACGGTATTGGATGGCGGGGGTCCAAACTCTTTGATCCCCTCATAAGTTAACTACTATTAATACTATAACCCGGCTATTTAGGACTGTATCCCTGCTGACTCAGACTACTTAGCCGAGGGTAACGTCACCGCCAAAAGCGGGGCCTACCACAATACTGCATTAATAACTTAATTCATTATCTTCCAATAATCCACCCTTTTAGGATTGTATCCCTGCTGACTCAAACTACTGGGGTGAGGGTAACGTCACCTTCAAAAGAGGGGCCTACTACAATAACTAAGATAATCTCTTAATTATGTGCAAAAGTGCGGAAATAATCAAAGGTTATACTAGATACGAGTCGGAACCAAGTGATTCATCTTGTCTATCTGTTTTTCTTTTATTTTTATTTTCAGCATTTTAGTTAGTTTTTAATTTTCTTAGCTTTAAACATTTTTCTAAACTTTTATTTTGGTTAGACGTTGAGGATAAACCGGTACTAAAAGCTCTTGTGTCCTTGGACGACCTCGATATCTTACCAACGCTATACTACACTCAACGATGGGTGCACTTGCCTATATGTGTGTTTAGTGTTAGTGAAATATCGTGTTTTATAAATTTAAAACTTGGCTAAAATAAGTGATAAAAAGGGCTTAAAATATACACCTAATATATACGACACTTCGCACGCATCAGTACAGTAGCACATTCCTTGACCTTCTGAGTCTAGACTTAACATAGGAATACCCTCATCCCTATTCGGAAATCTATTGCTTTCGATTTTATATGTTTTAAATATGTCACCAAGCAAAGAAGCCGTATTGGAAATTCTCCACATCCGGAGCTTTGAATTACCGAGCTTCGTACCGCGGCTAGGATACAACGTGCAATCAAGGAGAAAACATTCAGAAGTAAACTAAAGAAGAAAAGTCCTTTTGCTGAAGTTCGTTTCCTTAGTTGTCCTTATAAGGACATATTTATCTTTTAGTCCCTTCGTGGACAACGTCATTCCTTTCAAGTCCCGTTTAGGGCAATTATATACTCCTTTTAAAATCATTGGAATATTTTATCTAAATTCCATTTTATCATTTTATATGAATATAACATATGAAGTAAATCAAAATATAATTCCTTTTCGTAATTGTTCTGCCAATATATATAATGAAAAGAATCTTAAAAGGTATAACCTAGCTTGTATGTCATTAAGGACCTAGCTATGATGGTAAAACCTGTTTAAAAGAGATTCAGATCCTTGTTAACATCAAAAAACATGTTAACACTCCTGACAACAGTGATGCGATAAAATCACACTTGTCATCTTTATAATGGGAATTTCCAACCCCTTATCTAGCCTAGTGATTTAGAAATCATGGCTTAAATCATCAAATTAAGATGATCATTTTTACAAACATCCATTAGTGATGAAACGCCTACGGGCTATATCTTCTGTCAAGAAAGGTAATGAACTGCGTTCAAACCTTAATGCCTCGATCCTATAAGATCATGGCTTATAAATTCAAAACTGTCCTTGTGATTAGGCCTGTTGTGCCACTTTAATATCCTTAATGTTTTATATACTAGGATAAATTATAATGAAAATACTAATATAATTAACAAATGAACCAATATGGTTTATATTACCATGGTTAATGAATCGTCAAAAATGATGATTCCATAATAACCTCTGAATAAATCATTGTTAATATTTATGTAGCAATCAAGCTACATGGCTGGATCAGTTGAGGTTAACAGCCACCCGAGGGAGAATAATGATGTTACCAGAGTTAATATAACTAGTGCGGAACTGCAGGCATTAATAGATAATGCTGTTACTCGAACTCTTGATAGACAATATAACGAATCAAGTGATACACACTCTAAG
Source organism: Helianthus tuberosus (assembly GCA_030545235.1). Classification (NCBI taxonomy): domain Eukaryota; kingdom Viridiplantae; phylum Streptophyta; class Magnoliopsida; order Asterales; family Asteraceae; genus Helianthus; species Helianthus tuberosus. The sequence continues at coordinate 41,782,152 of CM060429.1, forward strand.
ACTCTATCTGTGGCTCGTAGTAAGCCCCCTTCTAAATCACACGAGTCAAAGGAGGACGATATTCATAACTCGTCAAATCAGAGGAGTGTTCCGTCTAGACAGGTTGTGCTTAATCAAGAGCCACATGTTAAAACCTGTTCATATAAATATTTTGTCTCCTGCAAGCCCAGAGATTTCACAGGAGAAAAGGGAGCCATCGATTGCATGACGTGGCTCGATGAGATGGACACCGTTGTTGATATTAGTGGATGTGCAGAGCAAGACATTATGAAGTTTGTTTCACAATCTTTTAAAGGAGAAGCTCTTGCTTGGTGGAGGTCACAAATCCAAGCTACTGGGAAAATCCCGTTGTATAATCTGACATGGGATCAGTTTGCTTCTCTTATCAAAGAAAATTACTGTCCTCAACATGAAGTTGAGAAAACCGAGATTGATTTCTTGACATTGGTCATGAAGAACCTAGATTGTCAGGCATATCTTACAAGTTTCAATACCATGTCTCGACTGGTTCCTTACTTGATCACACCGGAACCAAAGCGTATAGCTCGCTTTATTGGAGGTCTAGCCCCAGAAATCAAGGCAAGCGTGAAAGCATCGAGACCTACTACATTCAGGTCAGCGGTAGATCTGTCGCTCTCTCTCACACTCGATGTAGTCAGAAACAAGGCTGCCAAAGCTTCTGATGAAGGAAAGCGAAAAAGGGAGGATGAGAATTCTTATCACTCCGATAAGAAGAAAAAGGGGAACTCTGATCATCAGAAGAGTTCCGGGTCTAAGAAAGGTAACCAACAGTCGGGTGAAAAGACCAGGTGCAAAACCTGTAAGAAATACCACCTCGGGAAATGCAGATTTGAATCTCAGCCTCTACCTTGTGGAAACTGCAAGTCTAAGGAACATAAAACCTTTGATTGCAAGAAGTTGAAAGATGCAACCTGTTACGATTGCAACGAGAAGGGGCATATCAAGACTAACTACCCTAGGAATCAGAAGAAGCCTGAAGAGGCCAAGAAAGCAAACGCGTGAGTCTTCCAGATGAACACCTAGGAGGCAGTACAGGAAGATGACATCATAAAAGGTACTTTTCCTTATCAATGATGCTTATATGGGAATTTATTTGATTCTGGCGCAGAAAAGTCTATTGTGGACAATAAATGTTGTAAACAGTTATATCCGCCTATTAGGATCTTAGGCTTATAGCGCGAGGTAGAATTGGCCGATAACATTTAAAGACTGCTTCAACAACCTTAGATGGATGCTTTATATCCATTAGGAAACACTCTTATCCAATATCCTAATGTCAAGCTTTCGAGCTATCCAAAATCATCAATATGATCAAGACAGATGTGACAATTGATTCCCTGTCAAAAAGGTGATGGACTAGGTCCAAACCTTAATTACCATTAATGGTCTTTTACGGCCTAGGCTAAGTATAATTGATATATATACATATCTACATGACATTCATTGAGAATTTTCGTACTATATTAGCCTGTATGGTTTAATGATACCATGGTTAGTATATATTAGGTCATCAGGATGATGAATAGCGGTTGTTGGATTGCAACTAAATAACTGTTTTATTTGGTGTTAGGAACCAAATATCGAGTATGAAAAACTCGGACAAGACAACCGTTGATCGTGTTATGGATGATGCGACACATGCTAATGATGCTACAATTGTGAACCTTAGAATTTCCAAAGATGTTCTTCAAACTATGATAGACGCAGCTGTTGGAAAAGATGTGAGGAAGGCCATGAAAAAGTTCAATGAGCCCAATGCTACTTGCCCCAAATCTCATCCAAGACCACCCTTCCTTACTCACGAGAAGGATCTCGTTCATGCCTCTAATGCAAAGGATGAACTAAAAAGGAAAAGGGAGGAATATAACTCCCAGAGTTCTAAGAAAAAGAACAAACAAAGCCCAACCAGAAACCTGTATGCAAGACCTGCAAGAAGCGCCATTATGGGAAGTGCATGTTCGAACCAAAATCCCAATAGAAGCATAGGGATTGCGGGATCTGCAAATCAAGGGAGCATAAAACATTAGATTGCAAGGACATGGAGAATGCAGTCTGTTTCGGCTGTGGTGAGAAGGGCCACATCAAGACTACATGCCCTGCATCTGTCAAAGGAAGTGCGACTAGGGAAGGAAAGCCTAAGAATGATAGCGCTTAAACTCTCCTAAAGGGTGCCAGAAGTAGTTCATATCAATAATAACGTTAGGTATGTTCTTTAACAATTATTGGAATATAAATGCTAAGAATTCTGTTTTAATTCGGATACCAATAAATCCTTCATAAATTGTAAGTATATTAGACTTTTAAAAATCTATCATAAGAATCCTAAATATTAAGTGTAAGGTAAAGCTTACAGATAGAAAATCATAGGAACCATTTCTTTTGTTCCTATCAGAAATCTTCAATCGTGAAATTCTAATGTACCCTCTCTCCAGATAAAGTGCATTCATATGTAATTGATATCTCTTTGATCCCTATTGATTACGAATGCCAAATGGTATGACAAAAGCGCCATATGAGGATTGGTGAATCTTAATATGTTCCATAGATTGCTTCCATGCCTGATCAGTATGGAGGTTTAATGCATGGAACCACAAAGATATTCCGATGGTCATATGGTACTAAAGTCAGCTAATGGTATTCAAAGAAGATATCCAGAATGGAATTGTCCAAGTAAATGTCTCCAATTAAGGAATTCGTGGACTCATAACATAAATGTGTCACTTATCTGACACAGACTATGATAGATGAACTGGAGACTGAGATTTGGAAAATCTCTATAACCTCCTTGTACCTTGATTATCTTCTCCAAAGATTACCCTGTTTACCTTCTGAGAGGCAAGTAGAGTTAAGATTAACATCCCGCTTAGGGCTGCAGTATTGTAAAGACTCCATGTTGATTATCGAATAATCGAATCCCTGATTAAGTGAGTTTTAAGACAGAGGTTCATAAAGCCCAATTCATTATTCTGGAAAGTTTGGTATTGTTAATTAAGAAAAATGGTTCATTTTGCTTATGCAATGATTACCGTAACCCTATTTAGGCAACAATTAAGAATCGCCATCAGCTGCCCAGGATCGTCGATTTGTTCGACTAACTGTAAGGATTAGCTATCCCTTAAGATTGGTTTTAAGCTATAGTTGGAATAACCATCTCACCATAAATATGCATTTTTATAATAGATGTTATATAAATATCAAGGCTGCTTCTTTGGAGACCTTGCGTAGATGAAATGTTAAACATCTATTGTTAGACAGAAGATTAGTAAGTCCAATTATCAGGATCTGAAAGTTTCCTTGGAAACAACGAATAAGATCATACAAATCCATAATCATCTGTAAGTTGCCAGTATTCGGCAGAAAATCAAGGATTAATGATAGTAGCAACCCTCCTAAGTTCTTGTTAAGGAATAAGGTTCAACAAAAGATATCACCCTGGAAGGGTATGCCAAATTGTTAATTATCAGGCTAGTTAAGCTCTGAATATATAGAATCATTCAAAGGAATCGAATGTATCAAGATCAAATAGCTTATAAGCTAAAACCTATTTACGGAGCTTGCCGGATGTAACAACTGTGCTTGTAATCACTATAAACAGTTCTGTTATCAATAAAACAATGTTATTTGAACACAATGTTTGTTTTGTTATGTTTTACATTTTTCATGTTTTGACTTTTATGTAATTTCAAACTCTACATCGCTTTCTGGAGAGTTATACGCAAACTAGTGCGTAAACGTACTCAATTTAATGCGAGAAATACTCCGGAACATCAACATATACTCAACATACCTTAAATAACCTTTACATAACTTAGAAATAAGTTTTGAAGGCTTTGGTATGGCAAAAACAAGTTAATTCGACTACAGGGACTAAATATGACAAACTGCGAAAGTATGTCAATTTGAACTGTAACGAACATTCCGGAACATGACCATAAGTTAAACACACCTTAAATATCCTTTACATAGCTTAGAAATAGGCTTTGAGGGGTTCGGTGTGCTAAAATAAACTTTTGGGACATTCAGGGACTAAAAGTGTCAAAAAGTGCACAAGTTTGCATTTTCGCGCATAACTTACGTTCTGAATACATCTGGACATCCAAAAATTTATGTAAGCATGACTACATTATATTTTAGTGTTCGCCTTAAGAAAAATCCATTCGTCGCGTCATTTGGATCGTTTTTCGCGCTTATGCGTATTCCGTCGTAATTAACCGAACAACGCAACCGTACGACTAAACGAACCGACATCTGAGATATTTTTGAGCATGTTTTAAGTTCCCTATACTTTAACTTCATTTAAGAGCTTTGAAATGGGGTTAACGGGCCTTAAACGTGTCAAAAATGGCCTAAATACAGTTCAGGGACCAAAACTGAAATTCTGCCAAAGTTCACCCATACGATGCGTATGGTATTTATACCATACGATGCGTATGGGGTCTCCAGACCAGGTGCAATGTTTAAACAGCTGTTAACAGCTGCAAACCACTCCTAATCCCAATGCCAAGTGTTGATCTCTTATGGAGAGTGACCAAATGAGCCACCATAAGCTTCCGACACTTGTACGGGTGAGATCAAGGCACGTTTCCCGATAAACGATCCTAACGGTGGTGCATTTACTATAAATACCCATCCATACTCAACACAAAAACCCACAAATCTGATTAAGGAAGCTCTAAGTTGGAACCTTCGTTTCATACCTGAGCTATTTTGATCTGGGTTAGCATTCGGGGACCCTTCGTAAGTATTCTTTCGTTCTTTTCCTTATTATTTACTGCTTTTCGAGTCGGAAAGTCAAACTTTGTTTGACTTTCAGCGTTGACCAGTAATGGTCAATGCGAAGTTCGTTAGAACTTCGCAACGTGATTGTAATCACGATGGTCATAGTCCCTTGGGACTATGCCTACTGATTACCACGTTGTTTAGGGTCGTAGGGTAGGCGATCTAATAAATCGCCTATACCTTCGAACCCGACCCAGTTTGGTCGATCATTAGGATCTGACCAAATACGTTAGGTGACCATAGTGTAGGGAATAACCTTCCGAGGTTATACCTTATGGTCACGACGTTTAAGTAGTTGTATGATAGGTAGTTTACATGCCTTAGGTAAATTACCAGAATACCCTTTTCATACATAATTGGTAATTAAGCATATGTAACCTAAACTTTTGTCACGTAACTGATTTTGTAACATGTTTAGGCATATAATACTTGTCATAGGACTAGTTAGGCGGTCCGAACGCGTTTCACGCGCACGACGCGTTAAAGTAGCATAAGCTTCCTAAACGGGTCGTAATGGGTCGTAAACAATTATGTTAAGTTTCATTTAGCATGTAGGCTTTGTTAAACCATATCACGTGAGTTCCTACAGTCATTTGGTTTACAAACCCTAATGCTACCCAATCTTCCGAGATAGGTCCGGTTTATTAACATAGTTACCTATATTAGGTGCCGTTTGATTCCGAGATCTCTAGCTTTACTTGGTGATTATCTTTTGACAACTGAGCAATCTCAAGTGAGTACATAGACCCCTCTTTTACTGTTTTTCCAAACTGTTTTGGGGTGGAACACATGTGCCTACTTGTTACTTTCAAGCTTTCCTGTTTTCACATCATATACCTGCTATGTTCATTAGTACATTATAGTACATGATTTCATTACTTTTCTGCTATGTATGTTGACTGATAACATGCTAAGCACATTGATTTACATTACCTTTCTGCTACGTATGTTGACTGATAGCATGCTAGCACATTGATTTACATTACATTTCTGCTATGTATGTTGACTGATAGCATGCTAGCACATTGATTTTACAAGACTTTTCTACTTTGTATGTTAACTTAGCATACTTAGTACATTGTTTTCATATGACATGTATACAACTACTATGACATTTGGTTTGCACAAACGGGTCTTTATTACGTTCATTAACATTTGCTACGCCGCTCGGGAGTAAGTAGTGGTACCATAGGACTTGACAAATCCCATTCCTGACATCCCGGGTTTGTTTGGATGTAAGGAATGACTGAATCCGAATACAATTCTTTTGATAACCTTGACTGAAAGGGTTATCCGACTGTCTCAAGGCTTGAATGTATGCGTTAACTTACCACATAAATGTTCGTATCAATGTATCATGCATCACTTTACAAAACATAACTTTTTGATATATTCAAAATACTTTGTTTTGTACATTTTTACTTATGGTTTAAGTAGTCTTATTTTACTTACCATACATGACATTTGTTACACATTACTTGACTACTTTTGGACTTATAAACATTTGACATGGTTTATACAAGGACTTTTGACTATTGGTTTAAACATAGACATTTGACTTGGATATTTGACATAGACATTTTTACATGATTTACATCTTGACATGAACATTTTACATTGTTTGGTTTGGTTTGATTAAGTGATTAAGTAACGATGCGTGTGTAATATGATACAAGCATGGTGGATACGCCGCTGGTACTTCCTATATATAAGTGTTTGTATGGTATTATATATCGTAGCGTTATTTGAATCATTTCAGTTTTATACATAGAACATTTCATACAAATAACATACTGTTCACAATACATTGTTTTACAAACAACTTATCTTATACAAACTCAGTTTATAATGGTTATTCATTTAACCATACATTATTCTCTTAATTATACATATCATCTGATCTTATCGTTTTTCAAGTGATTTACAAAACGAATCAAATTACAAGGTTCATGACTAAACATTTTCTCAAACATAAGTCATGAATCTGATTTTCACAAACCTATGTATCTCACAGGCATTTTTATGCTGACGTACCTATTTTCACATGTGTTTTCAGGAGCTTTTCCATAGGATGTTGATCATGATACTAGGGCAGACCTGTGCCTTAGAGACTTTAAAAGAAGATAGACTATGTTTAATTATGTTCTGAACTCTAAATTTTCCTGTTTGAAACAATGTAACACCTTTGTTAATAAATAAAATACAACTTTGTTTGCCATGGATTTGAAACAATTAATTCTGTCGCGATTCACTCCCCGGCGTTTCCGCCGCGGTCCGTTGTTATACGCGGTCGGGGTGTGACAGAAGAGTTGGTATCAGAGCCAATGGTTATAGGGAATTAGGTTATTAGTAATGCTTTGACCTAGACTATAACTTTTCTAGGAACCTAACACAAGTTATCTTGTGTTTAGATCTTAAAACATGTACATCACCTATCCTTAGGTGATTATCAAAACAAGGAACCAAAATTTTTCCGAAACGATTTTTGAAAAACAATCATCTGTTTTTGAATAAATTATTACAAGGTTTTGAACCCTCTATTGTAAGGTTTTGAACTCTCTTTTATATGGTTTTGAACCCCTTTTCAGTTTGGTTTTTGGCCTTGTGCCTTCAAATTTTCAAAATCCCGTCAAACGTTTTGGGTTTTAAATAATGTGAACATGTGCAAACTGGAAGGGTGAATGCCTGTATTCTGGGTTTTCTGTCTAGGCAAGCACTTCGTATACATCTCATCAGACGCGAGACCAGTTGTGCTTACCTGGGAATTCTTGGGATGAGTGTTCACTTATAGGCGAGCATGTCTTCATTATACATTATTTTTGACCCATTTACTTTGATTAGTCACTGTGTGTTGTTTGTTTGCTCTGTGATACGGACGAATGACCACCATCTTTGCTCTTGTTGATTTTGTTTCATCTCATTCTTTTCATCCAATCATCTCACTCGCTTTCTTTCATGTTTTCCTCTTTTAGAATGCCTCCTCGACGCGATCCTCGAACTTTTACTATTGAAGAGATCGCAGCCCTGGTTTCTCAACAAGTGGCTGCTGTACTTCCCGGGGTTGTAACTCAAGTCCACGATATATTTAACAACAACGGCAATAACAACAACAATAACGCACACTGTAATTTCAAGAATTTCAATTCTGCGAAGCCGCTTAAGTTTTCTGGGTCGCAAGGAGCAACTGCGCTCCTACGGTGGTTTGAAAGTATCGAGAGCACATTCTTACACGTGCAGTGTCAGAATGCGCGTAGGGTTGAATTTGCTTCAAGCGTGTTTGAGAAGCGAGCGCTTACCTGGTGGAATGGTATTAAGCGCGATAGGGGTGCCGAAGTGCCGTTGGCACAGACATGGGAAGAGCTTCGGGCTCTCATGATGAAGGAGTTTTGTCCCCGTCATGAAATTCGAGTTTTGGAACGAGAGTTTGATGGCTTAAAGCAAGATGGGGCTGAACACCGCGCATACACGGATCGTTTTGAAGAACTCAGTCTATTGTGTCCCACCATGGTTACCCCTCCGGATAAAGCGATCGAGAGGTATATTGATGGGCTACCCGATTCTATTCTGGAGATTTTGACTGGTGTTAATCCTACTACCCTTCGCCAAGCCATCGAGTTGTCTGCTACCCTCACTGAGACTCTAGTCAGGAAGGGTAAACTCACCCGCAAGGGTGATAAAAAGAAGGAGACTAATTCTGAGAAAAACAAGAATAAGGGTAAGGGTAAGGGTAAGGAAGGTGAAGCATCAAAGAAATCAAGGAAACGAAAGGGTGCCCAAAATTTTGCTGTTACTGCACAGGCTCAAGCTGCACCAAATCAGCCTGCGCAACCACCTGCCAAGAAGACTTATTTTGGCAATGCACCTTTGTGCAACAGGTGTAACGGCCATCACCAACCACATCTCCAGTGTCGTCAGTGCACCAACTGCGGAAGATCTGGTCATCTTGCTGTCGACTGCCGCATTCCTGTCAATCAGAACCAGGCAGTTCGTAACCAAGCTCAACAGGTTGCTCAGCCTCCTGCCCCGCAACAGGGCCAAGCTGCACGACCTCATTTTCCTCCTGGTTCGTGCTACAATTGTGGGGATCTGACCCACTACAGGAACCGGTGCCCAAGGCTAGTCAACCAGAACCAGAATCAGAATCAAGCTCCGGCTCGAGGCCGAGTCTTTAACATGAATGCCCAAGAGGCGCAGGCGGATGATAACGTGGTGAACGGTACGTTCTTTATTAATAATCAGCCTGCATCTGTTCTCTTTGATTCGGGTGCCGATAAGAGTTTTGTGTCATTGTCTTTTGAGCCGATGCTTCGCGTGTCTAGAACGAAACTAAGTAAATCTTTGACAGTAGAGGTTGCTAGTGGTGAACCCATTATTCTTAATTCTGTTCTACGCAACTGCCAGTTGAACCTTAACGATCATCTTTTTCCTATCGATCTCACGCCTATGCAACTTGGAAGCTTCGACGTCATTGTGGGTATGGATTGGTTATCTAAGCATCACGCAGAGATAGTTTGTTCTGAGAAGATTGTTCGTGTGCCGCTTTCGACAGGCGAGATTCTGCAGGTTCAAGGTGAGAAGCCTACCGTTGGTCTCAAACTCATGTCTTGCTTTAAAGCTCGGAAGTATCTGCGGAAGAACTATGTGGCTTTCTTAGCACATGTTACAGAAGATAAAGGCAAGGGTAAGTCTATTTCAGATATTCCTGTCGTTCGGGATTATTCTGAAGTATTCCCTGAAGATTTACCTGGTCTACCTCCAGCACGCCAAGTCGAGTTCCGCATTGATCTCGTACCTGGTGCAAATCCCGTTGCCAGAGCTCCATATCGTCTTGCACCATCTGAGATGCAAGAGTTGTCTAAACAGCTTCAGGAGCTCTCTGATAAAGGTTTTATCCGTCCTAGCTTTTCACCTTGGGGTGCTCCCGTTCTTTTTGTTAAGAAGAAGGATGGATCCTTTAGGATGTGTATCGATTATCGTGAGCTTAACAAGCTTACCATCAAGAATCGATATCCCCTACCTCGCATCGATGACCTCTTTGATCAGTTACAAGGCGCTTCTTATTTCTCGAAGATTGATCTACGTTCCGGATATCATCAACTTCGGGTGCATGAAGAAGATATTCCTAAGACAGCGTTCCGTACTCGGTATGGGCACTATGAGTTCACAGTCATGCCATTCGGTGTGACTAATGCTCCTGCTGTTTTCATGGACTTAATGAATAGGGTCTGCAAACCTTATTTGGATCAGTTCGTCATTGTTTTTATTGACGACATCTTGATTTACTCTAAGACGCGAGCTGATCACGAGCAACATCTTCGTCTTACTCTGGAACTCCTAAAGAAAGAGCAACTTTTCGCCAAATTCTCCAAGTGCGAATTCTGGCTTAAAGAAGTTCAATTTTTGGGGCATATTATCAACGAACAAGGTATTCATGTAGATCCCTCCAAGATCAGTGCGATCAAGGATTGGGATACACCTTCTACTCCTACTGAAGTTCGTTCTTTTCTTGGTCTAGCGGGTTATTATCGCCGCTTCATTGAAAACTTCTCTAAAATTGCAGTTCCTCTAACTGCTCTAACTCAGAAGAAAATGCCCTTTTTCTGGGGATTCAAACAAGAGGAAGCTTTTCAACACCTGAAGCAGAAACTTTGCGATGCGCCTGTCCTATCATTGCCTGAGGGTGATGATGATTTTGTCGTGTATTGTGATGCATCTAAATTGGGTCTTGGCTGTGTTCTGATGCAAAGGAACAAAGTCATAGCCTATGCATCAAGACAATTGAAGATACATGAGAAGAACTACACCACTCATGATCTTGAGTTGGGTGCAGTTATCTTTGCTCTCAAGATCTGGAGACACTATTTGTACGGTACAAAATGTGTGGTTTTCACGGACCACAAAAGTCTTCAGCATATCTTCAATCAGAAAGAACTCAACATGAGGCAACGACGTTGGGTTGAGCTTTTAAACGACTATGACTGCGAAATTCGCTACCATCCTGGTAAGGCGAATGTCGTAGCTGATGCATTGAGTCGCAAGGAACGTACTAAGCTTCATTGTGTACGTGTTCAATCTGTTATTCAAGCTCGATCTGATATTCAAGCCCGCATTTCTCAGGCTCAACAATCTTGTGTTTCACAAGGTTTGATGGATAAGGAGTTTCCTTATCACATAACACCTGCTCTTGAACTGAAGGACAATGGATCATATTACTTCATGGACCGTTTGTGGGTCCCAAGCCAGGATGATCTTCGTACCTTGCTTATGGATGAAGCCCATAAGTCTCGTTATTCTGTTCATCCGGGCTCAGATAAAATGTATAAGGATCTTCGTATTCACTATTGGTGGCCTGGTATGAAGAAAGACATTGCCTTATACGTATCAAAATGCCTTACTTGTCTTAAGGTTAAGGCTGAACATCAGCGTCCTTCGGGTTTATTGGAACAACCAGAGATCCCAGTTTGGAAATGGGAAAACATTACTATGGATCTTGTTACCAAACTCCCGCGCACAAAGAAAGGTCATGATGCCATCTGGGTAGTCGTTGATCGTCTTACAAAGTCAGCACATTTCTTGCCAATCCGCGAGGATTTTCCTGCTGACAGACTTGCTCAAATCTATGTAGATGAAATTGTGGCTCGACATGGTGTTCCTTTGAACATCATTTCTGACAGAGATGCTCGTTTCACTTCTCATTTTTGGAGAACCATGCAATCTGCTATGGGGACCCAACTTAATCTGAGCACAGCTTATCATCCGCAAACGGATGGTCAATCTGAGAGAACAATCCAGACTCTGGAGGATATGCTAAGAGCTTGTGTGATCGATTTTGGTGGTAGCTGGGATTCACATCTTAAATTGATTGAATTCTCCTACAACAACAGTTATCACACTAGCATCGGAATGGCTCCTTTTGAAGCTCTCTATGGTCGAAAATGTCGTTCACCAGTCTGCTGGAATGAGATTGGCGAGGCTCAACTTACTGGACCTGCCCTCATTTTAGAGACAACTGACAAAGTCAAGAAAGTTCGTGATAACCTTCAGGCAGCTAGAAACCGTCAGAAGATTTACGCGGACCCAAAACGCAAAGCCTTTGAATTTCAAGTCGGTGATCGAGTATTACTTAAGGTCTCACCTTGGAAAGGTGTGATCAGATTTGGAAAGAAAGGAAAACTTGCACCTAGATACGTTGGACCATTCAAGATCGTCGAAAGAATCGGAAAGGTAGCCTACAGACTTGAGTTACCTCCTGAACTTGGAAATGTTCATCCAACTTTTCACGTGTCCAATCTCAAGAAGTGTACAGCTGATGAGAACTACTCCATACCGCTTGACGAAATTCGTGTTGGCAAAACACTGAAATTTGTTGAGAAACCAGTGGAAATCATGGAACGTGAAGTCAAGTGGCTTAAACGCAAGCGCATTCCTTTAGTCAAAGTTCGCTGGGAAGATAAACGTGGACCTGAGTTTACTTGGGAACGCGAAGATCAAATGAAGGCGAAATATCCACATCTTTTTCCTCGAGTTTCCTCTAAATAAATTTCGGGACGAAATTTCCACAAGTAGGGGAGACTGTAACAACTGTGCTTGTAATCACTATAAACAGTTCTGTTATCAATAAAACAATGTTATTTGAACACAATGTTTGTTTTGTTATGTTTTACATTTTTCATGTTTTGACTTTTATGTAATTTCAAACTCTACATCGCTTTCTGGAGAGTTATACGCAAACTAGTGCGTAAACGTACTCAATTTAATGCGAGAAATACTCCGGAACATCAACATATACTCAACATACCTTAAATAACCTTTACATAACTTAGAAATAAGTTTTGAAGGCTTTGGTATGGCAAAAACAAGTTAATTCGACTACAGGGACTAAATATGACAAACTGCGAAAGTATGTCAATTTGAACTGTAACGAACATTCCGGAACATGACCATAAGTTAAACACACCTTAAATATCCTTTACATAGCTTAGAAATAGGCTTTGAGGGGTTCGGTGTGCTAAAATAAACTTTTGGGACATTCAGGGACTAAAAGTGTCAAAAAGTGCACAAGTTTGCATTTTCGCGCATAACTTACGTTCTGAATACATCTGGACATCCAAAAATTTATGTAAGCATGACTACATTATATTTTAGTGTTCGCCTTAAGAAAAATCCATTCGTCGCGTCATTTGGATCGTTTTTCGCGCTTATGCGTATTCCGTCGTAATTAACCGAACAACGCAACCGTACGACTAAACGAACCGACATCTGAGATATTTTTGAGCATGTTTTAAGTTCCCTATACTTTAACTTCATTTAAGAGCTTTGAAATGGGGTTAACGGGCCTTAAACGTGTCAAAAATGGCCTAAATACAGTTCAGGGACCAAAACTGAAATTCTGCCAAAGTTCACCCATACGATGCGTATGGTATTTATACCATACGATGCGTATGGGGTCTCCAGACCAGGTGCAATGTTTAAACAGCTGTTAACAGCTGCAAACCACTCCTAATCCCAATGCCAAGTGTTGATCTCTTATGGAGAGTGACCAAATGAGCCACCATAAGCTTCCGACACTTGTACGGGTGAGATCAAGGCACGTTTCCCGATAAACGATCCTAACGGTGGTGCATTTACTATAAATACCCATCCATACTCAACACAAAAACCCACAAATCTGATTAAGGAAGCTCTAAGTTGGAACCTTCGTTTCATACCTGAGCTATTTTGATCTGGGTTAGCATTCGGGGACCCTTCGTAAGTATTCTTTCGTTCTTTTCCTTATTATTTACTGCTTTTCGAGTCGGAAAGTCAAACTTTGTTTGACTTTCAGCGTTGACCAGTAATGGTCAATGCGAAGTTCGTTAGAACTTCGCAACGTGATTGTAATCACGATGGTCATAGTCCCTTGGGACTATGCCTACTGATTACCACGTTGTTTAGGGTCGTAGGGTAGGCGATCTAATAAATCGCCTATACCTTCGAACCCGACCCAGTTTGGTCGATCATTAGGATCTGACCAAATACGTTAGGTGACCATAGTGTAGGGAATAACCTTCCGAGGTTATACCTTATGGTCACGACGTTTAAGTAGTTGTATGATAGGTAGTTTACATGCCTTAGGTAAATTACCAGAATACCCTTTTCATACATAATTGGTAATTAAGCATATGTAACCTAAACTTTTGTCACGTAACTGATTTTGTAACATGTTTAGGCATATAATACTTGTCATAGGACTAGTTAGGCGGTCCGAACGCGTTTCACGCGCACGACGCGTTAAAGTAGCATAAGCTTCCTAAACGGGTCGTAATGGGTCGTAAACAATTATGTTAAGTTTCATTTAGCATGTAGGCTTTGTTAAACCATATCACGTGAGTTCCTACACTCATTTGGTTTACAAACCCTAATGCTACCCAATCTTCCGAGATAGGTCCGGTTTATTAACATAGTTACCTATATTAGGTGCCGTTTGATTCCGAGATCTCTAGCTTTACTTGGTGATTATCTTTTGACAACTGAGCAATCTCAAGTGAGTACATAGACCCCTCTTTTACTGTTTTTCCAAACTGTTTTGGGGTGGAACACATGTGCCTACTTGTTACTTTCAAGCTTTCCTGTTTTCACATCATATACCTGCTATGTTCATTAGTACATTATAGTACATGATTTCATTACTTTTCTGCTATGTATGTTGACTGATAACATGCTAAGCACATTGATTTACATTACCTTTCTGCTACGTATGTTGACTGATAGCATGCTAGCACATTGATTTACATTACATTTCTGCTATGTATGTTGACTGATAGCATGCTAGCACATTGATTTTACAAGACTTTTCTACTTTGTATGTTAACTTAGCATACTTAGTACATTGTTTTCATATGACATGTATACAACTACTATGACATTTGGTTTGCACAAACGGGTCTTTATTACGTTCATTAACATTTGCTACGCCGCTCGGGAGTAAGTAGTGGTACCATAGGACTTGACAAATCCCATTCCTGACATCCCGGGTTTGTTTGGATGTAAGGAATGACTGAATCCGAATACAATTCTTTTGATAACCTTGACTGAAAGGGTTATCCGACTGTCTCAAGGCTTGAATGTATGCGTTAACTTACCACATAAATGTTCGTATCAATGTATCATGCATCACTTTACAAAACATAACTTTTTGATATATTCAAAATACTTTGTTTTGTACATTTTTACTTATGGTTTAAGTAGTCTTATTTTACTTACCATACATGACATTTGTTACACATTACTTGACTACTTTTGGACTTATAAACATTTGACATGGTTTATACAAGGACTTTTGACTATTGGTTTAAACATAGACATTTGACTTGGATATTTGACATAGACATTTTTACATGATTTACATCTTGACATGAACATTTTACATTGTTTGGTTTGGTTTGATTAAGTGATTAAGTAACGATGCGTGTGTAATATGATACAAGCATGGTGGATACGCCGCTGGTACTTCCTATATATAAGTGTTTGTATGGTATTATATATCGTAGCGTTATTTGAATCATTTCAGTTTTATACATAGAACATTTCATACAAATAACATACTGTTCACAATACATTGTTTTACAAACAACTTATCTTATACAAACTCAGTTTATAATGGTTATTCATTTAACCATACATTATTCTCTTAATTATACATATCATCTGATCTTATCGTTTTTCAAGTGATTTACAAAACGAATCAAATTACAAGGTTCATGACTAAACATTTTCTCAAACATAAGTCATGAATCTGATTTTCACAAACCTATGTATCTCACAGGCATTTTTATGCTGACGTACCTATTTTCACATGTGTTTTCAGGAGCTTTTCCATAGGATGTTGATCATGATACTAGGGCAGACCTGTGCCTTAGAGACTTTAAAAGAAGATAGACTATGTTTAATTATGTTCTGAACTCTAAATTTTCCTGTTTGAAACAATGTAACACCTTTGTTAATAAATAAAATACAACTTTGTTTGCCATGGATTTGAAACAATTAATTCTGTCGCGATTCACTCCCCGGCGTTTCCGCCGCGGTCCGTTGTTATACGCGGTCGGGGTGTGACACCGGAGCTCGCAATGCATTACACACTAATGATTTAAGGATGTGTTTCACCAATAAGTCGAGAAGCATTATTACATAATGATATGCAAATTTATGATATGATGAGAAACCTGTATCGACTGAGGATCGACAGGTTAAGAAGCTCCAAAAAGGATACATGTACCTATTATAGAGGTCAACTTGGGAGCTTGGAGAGGCTCCAGATATGCTATAGAAGTTAAGTCCATTATGCGACAATAAGTACATCCAGCATTTTAGCAAATCTTGAGGTCTAGATTTCTTTTAAGGGGGTGAGGATGTAACACCTCGTAAAATCACGTCCAATAATGTATTGACACGTGTAATAAACCCTCATGAAGTCAAACATTGAATTTAAGGGACTAATTTTTTGAAAAATCGAAAAACTTTAGATATGAAAGGACTGGAAGTGTTAGCATACCTAAAATAAGTTTCTGAATAACCTCGTACGATGTTTATATTCACAAATGAGCCACTTGTTGATCGAGTGTAGCCGTTTGCGTAATTAATTGAAAGTTTGCGCAATGAAGGGTTAAAAGCGTCAACATGTTAATTCTTACCTCTGAGTGATATTTTAACAAACCGGGAGCTTCATGATATTTGATTATACTCTTGGGAATGCCAATTATTGGCCGTCTAAGGTTTTTATGCCTATAAGTAAAGATACGCGCAACTTTGCAAGTTAGAGGGACTAAAAGTGTCAATATGTTTAATTCTACCTCTGAATGATCTTTTAGCAAACCCGAAGCATCGTGATGTTTAATAATACTCTCAAGAATGCCTTATATGGATTAGATGAGGCTTCGAGGCTATTAAACGATGATATGCGCAAGTTTGCGCATTAGAGGGACCTAAAGCGTCAACTTTTGAATCTACACCTTTTGGTGACCATTTAAGCGATCAAGAGCATATAAATAAATAAAATCATGCTTGGGAATGCCCATTATGGGCCATGGGAGGCTTGGATATCATTAAACGACATTTCGCGCTACTTTGTGCGATTAAAGGACTATTTGCGTCAAACTGCAAAAGTATGTCGATTCGTATGTTATCGGACTTTCCGGAGTATGACCATGAGTTAAAAATGCCCTAATTATTCTTTATATAGCTTAGATATAGGCTTAGAGGTGTTTGGTGCGCAAAAATAAACTTTTAAGTCATGCAGGGACTAAAAGTGTCAAAAGGTGCACAAGTTTGCATTTTCGCGCATATCTCACATTCTGAATATATCCGGACATCCAAAAATTTAAGTAAGCATTAAAATATTTTATTTTAGTGATCGGCATGATAAAATTCCATTCGTCGCGTAATTTGGATCGTTTTTCGCATCCGTTCGTGTTTCGTCGTAATTAGCCGAACAACGTGACCGTACGACCAAACGAACCGACATCCGACATATTTTTGAGCATGTTTCATGTCCCCTATGTTTAGGCTTCATAGTAGAGCCTTGAAATGAGGTTAACGATGTCACACCCGCTCATAGCGGAAGCGCGAGGTGTGATCTGATCGGTTCTCATTGCATAACAATATAAGTGAACATACTAAATGAATAGAAACAAGCTCCAATGCCATTGTCATAATTGTTTCAAAAGAACGCAACATAAGTTAAATGTATTGGTTAGAAACCATTAAATGAAAATAAGTTGTCATCGTTTTGTACATCAAAATGTAAGTCTTAAAATGTCAAGGCTTTGACCACTATATCACCGCAAAGAGGCGGTATATAACGGGCAAACCCTTCAAATGGTGGCATGGAGTCTTGATACTTGCTTTCCTTGACTGAAATGTCTGCCAGGTCCACTAATTTCCTGAAATACATGTTAAGTTTGAAAACATCAACAAAAGTTGAGCGAGTTCATGCAGTTTAGCTGTATGAGATGTATCTGTAAAATGTGAGTTGTATAAAATGTATCTGTAAAATGTGAGTTGTATAAAATGTATCCATAAAATGTGAGTTGTATAAACTGTATCCATAACATGTGAGTTGTATAAAATGTATCTGTATGTATGATGTATAAACTGTATCCACAACATGTGAGTTGTATAAAATGTATCTGTATGTATGATGTAGTATGTAAAGCGTCAATGAAATCGTTGATCATTAATGTTTCGCGAGGACATTAATATGTGTGACGAAAAAGGAAGCAATCCAACCCTAGACGATTTTATGTCGACTCCTATCGACTGGGACACAAACGCACTCTTCTGTATGGGTCCACGACCAAGAGTGGGGCTCGCCAAAACCCATTAGATATAACCCCTTGTACCTAGGTCCAAACTGGATTAATGGTGCTTATATGTATAACCCTAATTCGCACATGATCTAAGGTGTTTCATTCCCTAACTTTAACATACGATTGAACATGTATCTTCCCCGATAGTTGTAAAGTTGTAAAACATTTAAATGAATAGGGGAACATGAACTCACAACATCGCGTCCTGTGAATAGATGTAAATAAGATCTCACGTGCGGTCGTCCTGAATAGCGTTGCGACCTACAAATGTTCTTATTTTTGTTAGACACTTCGGTCTTTGTAAAGAACTTGAGTACAAGTCTTGTGTCTTCAATATGTGTAAGACTTGTATGTCTTTACTGTTCGTTAACTGTGTATTCGATGAATGAGTTGTTCAAATGTTCTATATATATTTTCCACCAAATATATATATAAATGTTATCTTGTATCTTGTGAGTTGTATAGTCGGATCTAGTCCGCTGAATTTCGTGTCTTATATGTATCCATTGTATAGTTGTGTTCACAAAAATGGTATCATTGGGCCAAGCCCATGTTTTCAAGTTATTGGGCTTAAATAGTGCTGGGCCTTAAGTAGTGTTGGGCCTCAATAGTGTTGGGCCTCAAATAGTGTTGGGCCTCAAATAGTGTTGGGCCTCAAATAGTGTTGGGCTTGAATAGTATTGGGCTTGAATAGTGTTGGGCTTGAATAGTGTTGGGCTTGAATAGTGTTAGGCTTGAATAGTGTTGGGCTTTGGCCCATATGTTTAGTATTTGGGCTTTAGCCCATGAATTTATGTTAAGCCCATTATGAAGATAAGCCCATTAAGAAAAATAGCCCATTAAGTAATATAAGCCCATTTGTTATAAAAATAGCCCACTAGTATAATAAGCCCATTTATTTTTATAAAAACCTTTTTATAAAAATTTTACTAAGTATACTTGTTAATAAATAAAAACATACTAGTTTTTATAAGTTTATAAACATCCGAAATTTGTTATCGATAGGATACTTATATTTAGTGTCGATAAATCGTCTAAACGTCGTAGTAACTCCCCGGATTGGCAATTCACTTATGTAGTCGTCCGTCGTTCATTTTGACCATAAATGGTGTCCGATTATTCGAATCGTCCGTAACTCGTTTTAAGGCGTAAATATGTGAAGTCTTGTAGGACTTTTGTTATAAGGTGTTTTGAGTTTAAATGTGACATGAGATTCAAGTTCCTACAATGATATATATAACTAATATATCAAGTAATACATGTCACAAAAGTTGTTAAAATAACCAAATATATATTTTCTAAAAAAAATATATATTTCTCTTGTCTAAAATTAACCAAAAATGTTGTTACTTTATAAAATAAAGTTTTTATGAAAAATGGCCATATAACCTTTGTATTTTTATTTTAACCATGTTTCATAAACATATCATTTTCTTTTTTCTTTCAAATCATCATCATCAATTTACCCAACATCTTAACTAAACATATGAGACTTTTATAACATGAAATTATCAAGATGATATCCAAATCATGTAGGGTTTTAACCATGATCATTTCATATGCTAACAAGTTCAAAAACCAAGTTTAATTCTAGTTTTAACAACTTTTATAAAAATCTCTAGTTGTATGTTACTTTTTATAATCTTGTAAAAGTCTTGTTTTTAAATAAAAACCCTTAATACTTTCACAAGATCAATAGCTATGATCATCCATTTAATCCTTTATGTTAAAAACCCTTTAACATAAACATGCATAATTTTTAGATCATATCTTAAAACACCTTCTAACAATTTATTTGCATCATAAACATCATAACAAGACTAAATAAGCATATATCAAGTCTTAGATCATAATATAAACAATCATAATTATATCATGATTTTTATTCTTTGCTTCTTTGTATTTTCTTCATGTTTATTATGTATGATTTCCTTGGTTATTATTAGTAATAATAACAATCATAATCATAATATATTTGTATAAAAAAAAATAGTTATAGAAGCTTACTTCTAGCACTTGGCTAGGGATGATCTTAGAAGATTATTAAGAACTAAGAAGATGATAATCTTGATGGTAGAACACTTTTGTATGGATGAAAACCCTTCCTTTTACTTCCAATAGCTTTAGATCACCTTATGTTACTTGGAAATCCATGTTGATCATGAAGGAGGTGATAAAAATAATTGGGTTTTTGAAGGTGTTCTTGTGAAAAAGATGAAGATGATGAGAGTGTTCTTTGGGTAATAAAAATGAAAGGTGTAAAATGAGTGGTGAAATGCTAGTTTACTTAATGTGTAAGTATTGTAATATTTCACCAACATAACCCACTTGCAAAATAAGATGAATATCTAGATATTTAGCAAGTAATTAAGGGTATGTGGGACCCCTTAATTTCGGCCCATATGTGGGGGGGGGGGTACCTTATGTGTTGCAAAGTGTTAGTAAAATTTAAGGTCTTGAAATGTTGTAATATGGTTAAGTGTTTAAGGGTTTATGTTTTTGCAACTTTTCGAGATGATTCACGACTTGAAATGTTCATAAACTAGTTTTACAAGACCAAGAAAAATGTTCACTAGTTCGCTACATGTGTCAAAATATAGTTCGGCTCGATGTATAGCGCTCGTTTTGCAAGTAGATAGTCGAAAGGTACGCTTAAGGAAGTTGTAGGGAAAATTCCAGTTACGTGTGTAATGGATATTCCTTAAGTATCTTTATATGAAATTGGTGCCTAAACATCAATTTTTGCATCTTGTAATAAAAATACAATTGCTGAATTTTGCGGAAAATTTATGAAATGGTCACTTTTAGCGCATTTCGGACAGTTTTTAGTGCTACCGGGCATTGGTAAAATATTAACCGAACTCTTGTATTCCCATATAGGGTTTAATATATAATTGATATTGGACTCTCCTCCGAGTCCTAAAGATGTCATTTTAGATGTTTTCTGCGGATCCGGAGTTTTTGTCAGCACTCTAGTTCACTAGGCACCACTCTAGTTGTTTCGGTGAATTGTTTGCACTATTTCCAAGGTACCCAATAAAAGTGAATCATGTGTAATAATAAACGAATATTCCATAAGTTTTCTAAGATGTATATCATGAAATCATGCAGTCCGAATATTCAAAACACATACTTGTATAATGTAAATCATCGTTTTAAATGTAAGTAATTTACCCGAAAGTGGCAGTTGTCACATTCTCCCCCTGTTATTGAGAATTTCGTCCCGAAATTCAAGATGAGTCATCCTTTGCAGGATTGTTCTCAAACAGGTGAGAGTATTTGGCTTTGATTTAATGTTCTCGTTCCCAAGTATACTCGGGTCCGTGTCGAGAGTTCCAAAGTACATTTTAATAATTTTATACGACTCCTCCATGATTTCTAGACTTTACAGTCCATGACTTCAACAGGTTCTTTAGTGAATTGGAGTTTGTCATCAATGTGAATCTCATCCTCCGAGATGATAACCGTTTCTTGTGTTGGACTCTTCTCAAGATTCGACACATGAAATGTGTGGTGTACTCTACTTAGTTCTTCTGGTAACTTCAGCTTGTAGGCAACGGTGCCAATCTTTTCTAAGATTTCCAATGGTCCAACGTAACGTGGGTTAAGCTTTCCACGTTTACCAAACCTTGATAAGCCCTTCCAAGGCGAGACTTTCAACAAGACTTTGTCTCCAACCTCGAAAGATAATGGTTTTCTTCTTTTATCTGCGTAGCACTTTTGTCGATCGCGAGCCGTTTTGATACGGTCTCGGGTCTGAAATGATTGAAATAGGCACTCCATGACGAGCCACTATTTCTTTGAGATAGAGTTCCGCTAGTTTCTCAGTATTATCCTTCTACCAAATCGGTAAGAAGTGCGTGGACTTTGTTAGTCTATCGATGATTACACATATCATGTAGTGACCTCTTGAGGTCCTGAGTAACTTCGTAATGAAGTACATCGATATTTGTTCCCATTACCAACCGGGAATCTCGGGTTGTTGTAACAAGTCCGAGGGATTTTGCTATTCGACTTTGACTTTCGCGCAAGTCAAGCATTCTCCGATATAAGTCGCGATATCACTTTTGAGGTTAGGCCACCAGTAGTATTCTTTCACTACTTAGGCCTATGTGCTTCCTCAAAATATCATCTCGAAGGCCGCCAAAGAATAGAACCCAATTTCGACTCATAATGTATAAAGTTCCATCTTCTTTACACTAATTGTTCCTTCATGCCTCGAAGTGTTTCTGCTTGAATATGCTCTTCCTTGAGCGCTTGTGAATCATCTTCTCTAATGCTTGAACTCTCAGAGTTCTAACTCGCTCCTTGCGGCTCAAGGCATCTGCTACAACGTTTGCCTTGCCCGGATGGTACTTTATTTCACAATCATAGTCGTTCAACAATTCAACAAACATCGTTGACGTATATTTAATTCTTTTTGGTTGAATATGTGTTGAAGACTTTTATGATCCGTGAAAATAATGCATTGAGTACCATATAAATAATGTCGCCCTAATTTTTTTTTTAAAGCGAATACCACCACGCCTAACTCAAGGTCGAGAGTGGTATAGTTCTTCTCGTGAACTTTTTAAATGGGCGCGACGTGTACACAATAACTTTTTCACGTTGCACGAGTACGCAACCCAATCCTTGATGCGAAGCATCATAGTCTACAACAGAGTCATCGGTATCGTCGGATAATGATAAGATTGTAAAATGCTATGTACCAATCTTAAGAATAAGTTGTAAGGCTATATCTTGTTTTTCGATTTGGGGCGAATTTATTGTCTTTAACAACTCTAAAATGGTTCTCAAATGTTGCTCATGTTCATCAGTCGATCGAGAGTATATCAAAATGTCGTCAATAAACACTATGACGAATTTGTCGAGATACGGCTTGCACACACGATTCATTAAATCCATGAAGACCGCTGGTGCATTTGTTAAACCAAAAGGCATAACGAGAAACTCGTAATGACCGTAACGAGTCTTAAAAGCCGTTTTCGGTATGCTTTCCTCTTGAATTCGTAACTGATGATACTCCGATCGTAAGTCTATCTTAGAGTAGAAGCTAGAACTTTTCATAAACCACTTGAGTTAGTTGGAAATTCATTTGTAACATGGTTTAGAAATATGAATTTTCATTCATCAAAATGTTGTGCACTTTTGCAAAACTTACATGTCTTTCCACTCCCAAAACCTTTATAAAGATGTATAATGGTAAAGCGTGGGGGTTATGAACTCACAACATCCTTATTCGGTCAACTACAAGGTTCAGAAGGTGCTAATTAACATGGAGATTTGGCTACGGTTGCAGCTCCCGGTACCAAGTCGATATGAAACTCGACTTGTCGATATGGTTATAGTCCCGACAAGTCTTCAGGAAAGACTTCAGGAAACTCTTTTACCACTGGAATATCTGTCAGCTTTGGCCCAACGGCCTTCTTGTCTACAACAAGTGCTAGATAGGCAATACAACCTTTCCGTAAGCACTTATGTGCTTTCATGCCATTGATGATCCGCAATGGGGTGTCGCGCTTCTCTCCATGTATCACAAGTGTCTCTTCGTTCAGTAGTGGTAGACGAATGATCTTCTCGTGACATAAGACTTTGGCTAGGTTATCGGATAACCAATCCATGTCAACCACTACTTCGAAAATACTCAACTGAACGGGGAAGAGATCGATATTGAATTTTTAGCTCTAGACTCGACTAGTTTACTTTTTGCCAATTCTATAGAATGAGGAGACGTCTAGCTTACTTGACTCTAGGCCAAGTACATTTTAAATTCTGTGTGGCGAGGACTTCATTGTATAGTCTTAGGAACCCTATGTTTAAATGTAGGATAACCCAATCCATATGTTTAGAAGTTGGATAACCCGATCCATATGTTTAGATGTTGGATATTCTAACCATATGTTTAGATGTAGGATAACCCAATCCCTAATTGTAGCTAGGACAATCCCGTCCCTAGCCATGAAACTCATGTATGTGAAATGTTGAGATGAAGCTAAAATTGCCAATTGTATAAAATAACATGGATGTGAAATGTTGACGAATAGGATACATACCGGTGGCCCTTAATGATTTGATATGTCTCAGCTAATTACCCATTAGCTAACTTGATATAGTAATGTGTGTCCAACATGACTCTAATTCTAGTATATGCTTAACATTTAAAAGCAATAGCTAAGCTCGGTGTTGGTATTAAAAGAATTAATACATGATGATCGTAGAGTGTACGTACTCATGACTTCATTGGGATTTTGTGGAGTATTCATAGTTCTAACCACACTCACACTTATTCACATTTAGGATTTCGACAAGTTACCAGCATACATCCTGGTACCAAAATCGTTTATGGCAGCAGTTGCCTTAATTTCTCTCATGGCGAGAGTTATTGTTTGAGTGATTGAGGTAGGGAGGGATGATGCTGTCATGCTTCGGATCTCCGAGGCTAAACCTAAAATGTAACACTCAGTGTGTTTGAATTCGGGTGTTTTCCAGTATGGAACAACCCTTGAGAGACCGTGAAAGCATCAAGTGTAACCATTAACATTGGCTCCAGTTATGATCGAGTTCTTTTATAAAATCATATGAAAATAGATATGAAAATCAGATGATATAAAAGAATGATGTATGGTTAAATAAATAACCAAAAAAATGTAGTGTATAAATATATCATGTCTTGAAATAGAATATTATGTCTTGGGTAGAGGATGTCGCGTCTTGTGCAAAAATGTCATGTCTTGTCTTTGTCGAAGAGATTTGAATAACACCACGATATGCAATATAACATAAGCACTTATATATAGGAAGTACCAGCGGCGTATCCACCATGCTTTTATCATATTACACACGTCTCATCACTTACAAATAACCACCAAAAATGTCTTGTGTAAACCAACATCAAATGATATGTATAACAATGTCTTGCGTAACAATGTCATGTATAAACCATGTCTTGTGTAAAAGCAATAGTTTTCAACACATAACTTTTAACTTAAACAATTGATTCTTTTGGCGCCATGATCTTTTTAATACACACAATTAAAAGAATCTAGACATTTATTTGAATAAATAAAGTCTATCATGTGCCCAAGAATGAAGAATACAATCAATCGGTCATGGAAACCTCAAGACCATATTGTTCATACATGTTTGAATAAATGATAATGTGGATAACCAAAACCAAAAGGTGTAATGCCTCTTGCGTGTATTGGTCATATGTTTAAATGAAAAAAGAAAAAAAATAATTCGTTGAGGAGGGGAAACCAACCAGTGGTCTTCGTCTATATAATATGTATTCCCTACTCTATGGACCTCGATCATCCTAAGTAAAGAAAATCCTTTGTCTTACTTGTCCATGTGACAATTATGGTAATAGTGCTTGAGTTTCACGAGCTCTAGCAAAATTATTTAGAATTTCCAAAGATGTCGAATAGAATGTAATGAGGGAGTTGCAGCATGGTTCATGCCATACCATCCCTTGGAAAAAAAAAACAAATGTCAAACGACGGAATTTATTGTATCACTTCCAATAAATATGATAAGGTGGAATATGATAAAGTAAGGTAAGGTAAAGTAGGATAAAGTGTCATAAACACCCTGGAACCAACCTATGTTCAAGAATTTCGAGAATGTTGAGGAAAATCCTCCATGAGTAGCTAACACGTTTTGTTTGTTTAAATGACTAGTCTCAACTGAATCGTGATATAGATCGAATGTTAGGTGTGAACAAATACGTGTCGTCTTCCTGTATTGTATTGTATTGTATTGTATTGTATTGTATTGTATTGTATTGTATTGTATTGTATTGTATTGTATTGTATTGTATTGTATTGTATTGTATTGTATTGTATTGTATTGTATTGTATTGTATTGTATTGTATTGTATTGTATTGTATTGTATTGTATTGTATTGTATTGTATTGTATTGTATTGTATTGTATTGTATTGTATTGTATTGTATTGTATTGTATTGTATTGTAGGGTGTTATACTAACCACCCCCAGTTCGTGTTCTACTAGATAGGAAGAATTGAATCTCAAGTAATAACTTAAGAATTTTGAATGAATAGTGATCATTAGCTTGACCCGCAGAGTCCACCAGAATTTCCATGCACTACAAGTTGTTATTACGTGGGCCCCCGTAATAATAAATTGTCTTGCATGGTCACCCTAGCATTCTCTCGTTCAGAGCAGGCGATCAGTCAGAGAGAGGACACTATTGTTTATATACCTTCAACATAGAAGGAAACTTCGTGATAGTTCACGTGTCAACGTCCGTTGTTGTTACCCGAAGGACGGTACGACGTTAGATGAAATAGAAATGGAAAGAATCTGTAACAATAACAATTGAAGGGGCACCTTCAAGATGAGTACTTCATCTTCCTTGTAAGGACACGAGTATATCCACTTTGATTAGTATGAGTCACATGGATCTCGTCCCACTAATGGAGTTGTTGTCCAAGGTTACCACCTTCGCCTCGTCGTCATTATCATGGTCAGGCATCTCAGCATTCGCGAGAAAGCAACCATATTTTACGGAATTAAGTTTAAGATTTCACTTAGGAATCATGTTCGCCATAAGCTCCGCAATAGACATGAGGTCGATATTTTCACCGTGTGAGTAAAGAATAAAAATAGAGTTTGAAGTCGAAGGTATTTTGTTCTTGGCAAAATATTTCATGCAACATATATATGAACCACCTATATATATAATCATGTAAAATCCTATCAATCAAGGATTTCTATCTTGTATAAGCTGAATTTGTGAACTGTTTATAATGCATAAACTGATAATGTAATGTATTGTAGGCACATAGTCTATTAATGTATTGTGTCTGTTTCTCATAGACTTCACCCATGGAAATGTCCTCGCTTGATTTATGTGAAATGAATTTTTGCTGTAGTGGACCTTGAAAAATGTTTATGCAATGAAAACCTTTTGACTTGTCCAATTTTATTTATAATCTGTTCAACATGAACAAGAGGTTTTCGTGAGAGATCCCTAGTGATTGTAGACTTAGACTCGAGAAAGAATCCTGGTTCACTACAATCGATGCTCTGATACCAATCTGTCACACCCGCTCGTAGCGGAAGCGCGAGGTGTGATCTGATCGGTTCTCATTGCATAACAATATAAGTGAACATACTAAATGAATAGAAACAAGCTCCAATGCCATTGTCATAATTGTTTCAAAAGAACGCAACAAAAGTTAAATGTATTGGTTACAAACCATTAAATGAAAATAAGTTGTCATCGTTTTATACATCAAAATGTAAGTCTTAAAATGTCAAGGCTTTGACCACTATATCACCGCAAAGAGGCGGTATATAACGGGCAAACCCTTCAAATGGTGGCATGGAGTCTTGATACTTGCTTTCCTTGACTGAAATGTCTGCCAGGTCCACTAATTTCCTGAAATACATGTTAAGTTTGAAAACATCAACAAAAGTTGAGCGAGTTCATGCAGTTTAGCTGTATGAGATGTATCTGTAAAATGTGAGTTGTATAAAATGTATCTGTAAAATGTGAGTTGTATAAAATGTATCCATAAAATGTGAGTTGTATAAACTGTATCCATAACATGTGAGTTGTATAAAATGTATCTGTATGTATGATGTATAAACTGTATCCACAACATGTGAGTTGTATAAAATGTATCTGTATATATGATGTAGTATGTAAAGCGTCAATGAAATCGTTGATCATTAATGTTTCGCGAGGACATTAATATGTGTAACGAGAAAGGAAGCAATCCAACCCTAGACGATTTTATGTCGACTCCTATCGACTGGGACACAAACGCACTCTTCTGTATGGGTCCACGACCAAGAGTGGGGCTCGCCAAAACCCATTAGATCTAACCCCTTGTACCTAGGTCCAAACTGGATTAATGGTGCTTATATGTATAACCCTAATTCGCACATGATCTAAGGTGTTTCATTCCCTAACTTTAACATACGATTGAACATGTATCTTCCCCGATAGTTGTAAAGTTGTAAAACATTTAAATGAATAGGGGAACATGAACTCACAACATCGCGCCCTGTGAATAGATGTAAATAAGATCTCACGTGCGGTCGTCCTGAATAGCGTTGCGACCTACAAATGTTCTTATTTTTGTTAGACACTTCGGTCTTTGTAAAGAACTTGAGTACAAGTCTTGTGTCTTCAATATGTGTAAGACTTGTATGTCTTTACTGTTCGTTAACTGTGTATTCGATGAATGAGTTGTTCAAATGTTCTATATATATTTTCCACCAAATATATATATAAATGTTATCTTGTATCTTGTGAGTTGTATAGTCGGATCTAGTCCGCTGAATTTCGTGTCTTATATGTATCCATTGTATAGTTGTGTTCACAAAAATGGTATCATTGGGCCAAGCCCATGTTTTCAAGTTATTGGGCTTAAATAGTGCTGGGCCTTAAATAGTGTTGGGCCTCAATAGTGTTGGGCCTCAAATAGTGTTGGGCCTCAAATAGTGTTGGGCCTCAAATAGTGTTGGGCTTGAATAGTATTGGGCTTGAATAGTGTTGGGCTTGAATAGTGTTGGGCTTGAATAGTGTTGGGCTTGAATAGTGTTAGGCTTGAATAGTGTTGGGCTTTGGCCCATATGTTTAGTAATTGGGCTTTAGCCCATGAATTTATGTTAAGCCCATTATGAAGATAAGCCCATTAAGAAAAATAGCCCATTAAGTAATATAAGCCCATTTGTTATAAAAATAGCCCACTAGTATAATAAGCCCATTTATTTTTATAAAAACCTTTTTATAAAAATTTTACTAAGTATACTTGTTAATAAATAAAAACATACTAGTTTTTATAAGTTTATAAACATCCGAAATTTGTTATCGATAGGATACTTATATTTAGTGTCGATAAATCGTCTAAACGTCGTAGTAACTCCCCGGATTGGCAATTCACTTATGTAGTCGTCCGTCGTTCATTTTGACCATAAATGGTGTCCGATTATTCGAATCGTCCGTAACTCGTTTTAAGGCGTAAATATGTGAAGTCTTGTAGGACTTTTGTTATAAGGTGTTTTGAGTTTAAATGTGACATGAGATTCAAGTTCCTACAATGATATATATAACTAATATATCAAGTAATACATGTCACAAAAGTTGTTAAAATAACCAAATATATATTTTCTAAAAAAATATATATTTCTCTTGTCTAAAATTAACCAAAAATGTTGTTACTTTATAAAATAAAGTTTTTATGAAAAATGGCCATATAACCTTTGTATTTTTATTTTAACCATGTTTCATAAACATATCATTTTCTTTTTTCTTTCAAATCATCATCATCAATTTACCCAACATCTTAACTAAACATATGAGACTTATATAACATGAAATTATCAAGATGATATCCAAATCATGTAGGGTTTTAACCATGATCATTTCATATGCTAACAAGTTCAAAAACCAAGTTTAATTCTAGTTTTAACAACTTTTATAAAAATCTCTAGTTGTATGTTACTTTTTATAATCTTGTAAAAGTCTTGTTTTTAAATAAAAACCCTTAATACTTTCACAAGATCAATAGCTATGATCATCCATTTAATCCTTTATGTTAAAAACCATTTAACATAAACATGCATAATTTTTAGATCATATCTTAAAACATCTTCTAACAATTTATTTGCATCATAAACATCATAACAAGACTAAATAAGCATATATCAAGTCTTAGATCATAATATAAACAATCATAATTATATCATGATTTTTATTCTTTGCTTCTTTGTATTTTCTTCATGTTTATTATGTATGATTTCCTTGGTTATTATTAGTAATAATAACAATCATAATCATAATATATTTGTATAAAAAAAATAGTTATAGAAGCTTACTTCTAGCACTTGGCTAGGGATGATCTTAGAAGATTATTAAGAACTAAGAAGATGATAATCTTGATGGTAGAACACTTTTGTATGGATGAAAACCCTTCCTTTTACTTCCAATAGCTTTAGATCACCTTATGTTACTTGGAAATCCATGTTGATCATGAAGGAGGTGATAAAAATAATTGGGTTTTTGAAGGTGTTCTTGTGAAAAAGATGAAGATGATGAGAGTGTTCTTTGGGTAATAAAAATGAAAGGTGTAAAATGAGTGGTGAAATGCTAGTTTACTTAATGTGTAAGTATTGTAATATTTCACCAACATAACCCACTTGCAAAATAAGATGAATATCTAGATATTTAGCAAGTAATTAAGGGTATGTGGGACCCCTTAATTTCGGCCCATATGTGGGGGGGGGGGGGTACCTTATGTGTTGCAAAGTGTTAGTAAAATTTAAGGTCTTGAAATGTTGTAATATGGTTAAGTGTTTAAGGGTTTATGTTTTTGCAACTTTTCGAGATGATTCACGACTTGAAATGTTCATAAACTAGTTTTACAAGACCAAGAAAAATGTTCACTAGTTCGCTACATGTGTCAAAATATAGTTCGGCTCGATCTATAGCGCTCGTTTTGCAAGTAGATAGTCGAAAGGTACGCTTAAGGAAGTTGTAGGGAAAATTCCAGTTACGTGTGTAATGGATATTCCTTAAGTATCTTT